>CM035156.1:22424837-23624837 GCA_020205615.1 Panax quinquefolius
CAATGATCTATGAACATTCAATTTGAAAAAAGAAAATAAAAAGATCCATGAACATACAGTAGTAAATAGTACATGATATGCATCTTTAAACCTTGATATTCATCAAAAATTCATTATTTTTAATGCCTATATGAGATAGTTCCGACCTCCGAGTAAATGAAATCAGATACAATAAATTTGTTTGATCCGTTATGTTTTTCATTCACAGTTTTCGTGGGGAATTTCCACTGATATCATAATAATTAGGATCTTAGGTTTATAGAGTGTGGACCCCCTATTACATACCATTTTCTTTTCTGTTCATATGTACTTCTTTATGACAAAAAGAAAAACAAAGCGGTCTGGGTTTCCCAACAGATCTGAAACTCAGTCAACTCCACATTTTCCCCCAAAAAAGGGAAAAGAGAAAGTTATTTAAGAAGAAACAAAGTAGAAAGAGACACAGGAGATTTGTGATTATCAAGCTGGTTTATTTTTTATTTGATACCGTTGAAATTTACCACAAAATCTGTTTAAGCTTTCCCTCTCCTTCTGCGTCATCACACACAATTAATTTGTCCCTAATCTTGCTAGCTCTGCCTCCTGGAATTGCGGTTGTTCATAACGTTAAAATATTCAACTTATATTCTAATGCTACGTTTGGATTTAAGGAATGAAATAGATGAGGGAATGAAATAAGGAAGGGAATTGAATGATTTTTTAATATTCCATGTACATGTTTGGTTGATGTTACGAATACATCTAAAAATAAAATAAATAATTAGAAAATGACCTAAATATCCCAAAATGTTCAAATTTAACTTAAATTCAATTTATATTAAAAAATTAACACATATTTCTCTAGATTTTTTTAATAATTATATTCTTTTTTTTTTACTATACTTTTTCATATAATTTTTCATATACTTTTTTCATATAATTTTTTGGGGTGGGGTGGGGGGTGGGGTAGTGGTAAAGGTATATACATAATCACATAATATTATTTTTTTGAGTTTGGGTGTGGGTGTGGGTGTGGGTGTGGGTGTGGGTGTATCATAATCACATAATATTATTTTTTTTTAATGGGGGTGGGGGTGGGGGGTGGGGTGAGGGGTAAGAGGTGTATACATAATCACATAATATTATTTTTTTTTGGGTGGGGTGGAGGGGTGGGGTGGGGTGGGGTGAGGGGTGGGGGTGCGTGGGGTGGGGTGTATACATAATCACATAATATTATTTATTTTTTGGTGGGGGTGTGGGTATGGGTGTGGAGTGGGGTGGAGTGGGTGGGGGGGGGTAAGAGGTGTATACATAATCAAATAATATTATTTTTTTGGGGTGGGGTGGGGGTGGGTGGGTGCGTGGGTGGGTGGGGATGGGGTGGGGTGTGGTGATGGTAAGGGTGTATACATAATCACATAATATTATTTTTTGGGTGTGAGTGTGGGTGGGGTGGGGTGGGGGGTGGGGTGGGGGGTGGAGTGAGGGGTTGGATGGGGGTGGGGGTGGGGGTGGGGTGGGGTGGAGTGTATACATAATCACATAATATTATTTTTGGGTGTGGTGTGGGGTGGGGTTGGGGGTGTGGGTGGGGGTGTGGGGTGTGGGGTGTGGGGTGGATGAGGGGTAAGAAGTGTATACATAATCATATAATATTATTTTTTTTTTGGGAGGGTGGGGTGATGGTAAGGGTGTATACATAATCACATAATATTATTTTTTGAGGGGGTGGGGTGGGGGGTGGGGTATACATAATCACATAATATTATTTTTTTGGGTGGTGTGGGGTGGGGTGGGGGGTGGGGGTGTGGTTGTGGGTGACGTGGGGGGGGTGGGGTGGGGTGGGGTGGGGTGGGGGCGGGGGGTGGGGTGTGGGTGTGGGTGAGGGTGGCTCTGCTCCTCTTTCGCTCATCCTCTCTCTCTTTCCTTGAGATCGATAGATTGATTGAATGAAAAAACATGGAACCCTATTTTATTTTTAAGGGGCATATTTGTCAATTACTTAAAAATAATAAATAGAATAAATTATTCCCGATCCCACTTCCAGGAATAAAAATTATAATTTTAAGTTAACACCTATTCCACTAGGAATATATTATTCCGTTGGAATAAACAACCAAACAACATTTTTATCATTCCATTCTCCCTCTTATTCTATCGATCCAAACGTAACATAAAGGTCTTTCAGCTTAAACTTATATTCTAAAGGTCTTTCAGCTTAACAGTGCAAAATGGAACGCATCCTAGATTTACTTAGTCGAAGAAGTTGTCAATGGCCATTCTTATTCCTCCACATGGAGCTAGAACAACAGAGCACAGGTGCTTCTCATAGTGATGTGTTATGATTAGGCTGACCACTAACAATATAGTTCCCATCATCTCTAATTGATATCAGAGCAACAGAATATGCTGTTGGTAACGTAGTCTCTATTTGGTACCATAACAATAGTTTTTTAACTTGATTATTTCCCTCTATACTGTCAGTTACCTTTACGGACACTATATCCCCCGCTCCTAGGGTAACATTTGAATATTAGATCTACTAATTAAGAAATTTTTGTATCCTCAGTATAAGATTTAGAAAAGATTTCCTATGCTACTAAGCTAAGGAGGGCAAGAACCAAAGCATCCTGCTAAGAAAACTAGATGAGGGCATATGTGATCGTGACACATGACCTGCTGTAACATACTCAAGTAGCAAATTCTCGTACACAAATCAAACTTTTTTTTGTACCTTAAAAAACATCAACTTACTAAAATAGATCCCAACACCGAATAACTTACCTAATGAACTCGTACTATTCTAAAATTGAAAGACCAAAAAATGGCTAAAAGGCCTCCTTGTTTTCTTTTAAAAAGATTTGTGGGACTAAATAGTAAATACAATCAAGTTCATCAGTGAAATCCACAATGCATAGTTCCTTTCTAATAGTGTAGTCAAAAGGACACTCGTCATTCTGGCATGGATGTGGAAAAATATTAATCTCACACATTAACATAAACTGGTGGTTTTCATTCTCATCTGTAAAGCCTTCACTCTTTTTTCTTTCCTCTGGATAGTTTTTCCCAGACCAGCCCGGTCACTGGTCCCCCACCCCTTCTTTCCTCATTTTACCCTTGATTATAACTCCAAGGATGTTGATCACACAAGTTTTTAATAAAGTAAAGGAGGGAGGAGGCATTTTTAGTAAAATAGTGCTTCTGAAATACAAATGAACAGGATACTCCACGATAGGAAAATAATATTAGCATAGTGACAAGGCACCAATGAAATACTTCTCAAGGACATAACATGGACAACATACAACAAATACAAACAAAATTATCACACACATGAGATACATCTCAAGGATATAACATGGACACATAACAGATACAAACAAGATTCTCATAATAGTCCTTTTCCTTTTCTTTATGGTTGGGCTCTGGAGAACAACAGAGAAGTTAGCCTTTACTAACACGATCCATATATACTGTTGCAGATTGCTAATTCAGAGACTAATTGAACTAAATACCTCTCAACTTCAAACCTCAGCAGTCTGAAGTAGGGGAGAGCTATGACTATTGCTGTTTCCGGAATATTGGACTGGCACTAGAGCAGGATCTCGATATGCAGTGACAAGTTTTTCATAAAAATCAGCCATTGTAGCGTCACTTTGATCATATCTGTCTTTCTTTATCAGACACTGTATCATAGAAATATAGTTCAGGTAAATTTTTAGAATTTTGTAAAGAAAAGAAATTAATCAGGAATAAAAAAAATTGTAATTTGTACGGATGGCTGAATCGACTAAGAACTCTGATGAGTAAATATAAATATCCTCTCTTCTATCAAAATTACTTTAAGCATATTTGAGATCTAACACTGTTCTGCATGCTTTTTCAGCTATTGTTTGTGCCACAAGTACAAGCAACAAAGAGTCAATGGACATAGGAAACAAGGATACAGCTGCTGGGATACGGGTGGGTGACACGGAATACATGAGTTCATCAAATCTTAGAAAATGAGGATTCAGGTGAAGAGGGGAGACGCACATATTTAATTATATATATATATATATGTGTGTGTGTGTGTGTGTGTGTGTGTATCTATAGTTATATACTCCCTCCATCCCCAAAAGGATGACTGAAGTGATAAAAAATCTTGTCCTCAAAAGCATGACAAAAGTACTACATAAATTTTTACTTTGGACAAATTTACTTGACTTACTATCATATTTTACTTGCCTCAATAGTCAACCACTCATATCACTAGTTCTCTCTCTACCCAAAACCCAATTAAATATAACCCATACAAATATCAACTCATCACATTACTTGAGGACAAGGGTAGATTAGGAAAAAAATATACTCTCTCCTAATTTTTTCACTACCTTAATTTATGTGAAAATTGTACTTTCATCATCCTTTTGAGGACGGAGAGAGTATATGATAATAAAAAACTAAACACTTCATGCTTATCCAACAAAATACATAGGTTCATAGTTTGTTTGTTTTGAACTCGAGGACGAGGGCCTAACAGGCTAACCAAAAGAGAATAACTATTAGGGGCTAAACTGTAATTTTTGAAAGCTCAGGAGTTAGTGTGAAATACTTTCAAACTAAGGGTCTAGATCTGACGATGAATTAACTTTGGCAGCTAAATAAATGGTTATTTTGCACGAGATATTTTCTGTTTAAGATCGCAGCTCACACATAGCACACAGTAATCGCGCGCACACAAAGAGAGATTGGTGACTGCAGAAACACGGTGGCAATGAGGACAAGGTCTGGGACAAAGATATTTGCAATTCTCTCTCCTTTTTTTTCTCTTTTTCCACAGAAACTTTGGATGAAAGCTTAGGGCAAAGGCAACTATGGCTTTTCCCTTTTTTGCCTGAGATCTGAGTTTTATTTCCAGCAGCAATGAAGGTGCAATGGTGTTGATTGTTGTTTTACGGTGGTTCGTTTATTATTTGGGGATATGGAAATTACCTCACCCCGTGCACTGTCACCAATCTCACGCACCCCTGCTTCCTAGTAATGTACCAATTGGCATACTATCCCTAAATATTAATCCCATTTCCTAGGATGCATACATGCATTCATCAAATTTTTTGTGAGCTTGTTTTAACCAATAAAAGGAGTCCTGGCATGACAAAACCTTCAGGGTGGTCCATTATATTTCTTCCTCTAGGTCAGCATTTAAAAAAGCCGTTTTTACATCCATTAGGGGAATAAATTAATTATGTACATCAGCTATAGCAATCAAAAGTCTAATGGATGTAACTCTAGTGACCGTATAAAAGGTATGAAAACAATCAATATCTGCTTAATGCTTAAAGCCAACTAGTCTAGCTATAAAGTTGTCATTGTTACCATCTGGTTTTAGTTTCTTTCTAATAGTCCATTTACATCCAGTTATTTACCCAATTTTTTAACAAAAAAAAGGTTATTCAAAAGTTTCTTATGTCAGTTAGTGAAGGAATGCAAAACAGAAAGTTGAGAAGATCATTTATTAAACAGAGAAGGAAAGAAAATAGAAAATGACTTACATGAACATATTGCCACATTTCTTACTTGTGCATTAAGAGCATGAAAATTTAAATCAGTCATCAAGGTGTGTCAATGTACCTCAGCAGAATAAGACTTGAATATCGGGAGGAACCTTTTCCGGCAATAGCTGTTGAATAAAAGAGTGATGATTGGGAGAGGAAATATAAAGCCTGAGGCTAGGGGTACCTTCTTCAGCCCAAATATCCCAATGGCAATAATATGCATCAGCACCAAGGAAAAAATGGTTGCATTGTGCACTATAGGCCAAAATTCTCCACCAGTCTCAAATTTAGGTGAATAAACCGTCAAAAGCTGCAAGAAAACTTTTGCTTCAAATCATATTTTTAAATAATATCTCAACATGGAGTATTAAATAATTCAAAAAACCTTGGCCTTTAGAATTTAGAACAGGGACCAACCAATCAATCTAGCACTACATAGAAAGAAGTTTAGAACTTCAAAGAAAGATTCAGAAAGTCCAAATGTGTTATATAAACCAATAATTCAAGTTTCATGTCGAATATTATATCATACCAAAGGCTAGAAATTCTCACGTGTCCCACCTCATGAATGAATTTCCAAATTACCAAATCAATCAGTAGGAAACTAATAATAATAATTAATTAAAAATCAGCAAAACGAATAACCCTCTTTACAAACTACCATGATTGTGTGTGATACTAATGAAGATATATGCATTTAATACACTTCAAGATAACCATCAATGAAATACAATCTTTCTTACCATCAATGAGGTCCCTTAAATTGTAAATGAATTTTTTTAAGATCAAAGAACATATTTTATTAGAAAGAAAGAAATTACAAACTACGAAGCTTATATGCACTACAATCTTTTGTATAACATCAAAGTGGAGTTTATTAATTTAACAAGAAAAAGAAGAAACATATTCACTAACCTGGTTACGGTAGATGATGTATCCCAGACAGTAGTAAACCAAGAGAAATGGCAGAATTAGGGGAGCAAGGAAAAAGTATGTTATACCAAGAAGTCCAAAAAAGAGAATCCTGGGAATTTCGTTATGGTATGGAATCGAAGGGACCTCTAACTGATCTCCAGATTTCCCTAGGATGTTTCTTTCAATGAAACTCCAAATAAGCCTAATCAGTCGAAAGAGTTCTGAAGATGTACTTGTCCAGCCAGATGTTACAACATATGCAATGAAGAACGAGGCCTATACCAAAACAATTTAAAGTGAAAATTTATGAACATATATTCCAAAACGTTTTCATAGAAAAGTGTATAGATTTGACCAAGAAGAATCTATACACCGTTTCATTACACTTTCATAAATATTCTTTTGAGGTGTTCTCATTTAAATTTTAGTTTTAGTCTTGTTTGTAACCACTTTGGGTATACTATTTAATCAAAAAGCAAAACAAGAAAAATCATTAAAACTAGAACCATACATCATCTTCTCCTGTGAGTCCCCAATATAATCCCACATCAAAAGTGTGAGAACAATTTGACTTTTATGAAAGAGTTTAGGGTAGTCATTGCTCCCAACTCGAGCTTAAACTTTTGAACAGCATTAGCAAGTTCAGTCCCTTCTCAAGTTGTTGGGCAGTGTCATCCATCAGATCATGACAAATGATATCATAATTATTTGGTTTACCATTTTTTTGTTAATTTACAAGTTATCCACACGTAAACACACAGCAAAATTTTGGTGTGTGTAACCCATCAAGAGTTTGTCACCGGGGAGAGCTGATCCGCGTTTACATCAAAAGAGACCCTAGAATGAGAAAGTAGGGTTTTAACCAAATCCACATGAACAAAAAGAGAAAGTAGGGTTTTATATAAGAACTTCAAGAAGTGCAATTTCTAACAACTTGCACTTAAAGCTTTAGGAACACATTTGGGAAACATTGCCAATAAATTGTTGGCCCACTAACATCATGCTCTCAGGTCATGAAATCTTCACTCTGTAAAATATTCATACAATCCCATCCACCTTTTTTTAATAACTCCTCCGTTCCACAAAAAGTGTTCTACTTGTCATTTTTTTTGTTTCACCAAAATAGTCCATTTTTTAGTGAGAGTAGAATAAAACGACCCAATGTCGTCAAGTTTGATCATACCACACTACTAAACTAACAAATTATTTTGAAGGGTGTACAAGGGGGGAAAAATATATACTTGAGATTCTAAATTTTGTAAATGGGGCTCTTTTTGTAGAATGGAGCGTGTACTATTTTGTTTTTGGATATAAACAACCTCATCCAGATTTATACTGGTTGTTACAACTGCACTAACTTAATAAACTTGCACGTGTCAGAATAAATAATCCTACAGGGACAAAACAAAATGGTATTACACCGCTAGGTTTGTGAATTGCGAAGGAAATGAGATGACTTGTCTGAAATAAAAAATCAATCTGCTACCAAATTTCTCAACGAAGAGGGATGGCTCTGCTCAGCAATAATAAGTAATCTCAGATACATCACAGCCAACCAAAGAATAAATAAATGGGTCTTCTTTACATTCTCCTCATACCTATAGTATTCTTTTACCTAGTACCGTATTGCATAACAAGAAATGTTCTCTGATCCATCCTCAATTTGCAGTGATTTAAACTACCTGACTGATCAATAAAGCTTCGCCAAAAATCACCCAAAATAACTTTAGTAAGTTATATAATGCTGACCTCACTAAATACTACTCCTTCCTTTGTAATGGATCCATTTTTTAAAGTTTGTTCCTCTCCAAGCTTCAATGCACTCATTGGAATAAAGTGTTGGGACTTAATACTATGTAAATGCTAAGCAGTCTTTTAAAGAGTCATCAACATAGCGGATATGATTTTAAAATAGCCACATAATACAAACCAACTATAGAGCTGAGAGCTGAGAGCTGAGAGCTGAGAGCTGAGAGCTGAGAGCTGAGAGCATAAGCATCCATTTTTAGCATCAAACCACACACATTCAGTAATTAAAACTTTCATGTATGGGGTCAAATCAGAATTGTACTCATTTAATCCTATTGACTCTAGAATATCTTTGAAGTACTCTGCAATCATTGGTTACACCTACTTTCATTCAATTCCATAGACATCCACTAATCCAGATAAATGAGTGGTCTTCTCCAAGAATATTGAAAAATGAAATCTACATATTAGCTATCCCTGCCTAAGCAGCACAACCATCAAGAAAATAAGCTCAAAACATCTAAAGGTCTAGCACATACATAATATGGAATAAAGCATCACCAAGCTTCTACATATTTTGTAACTTTTGTCATCTTAGAGTTATTTCAATTGACATTCTAGAGAAGCTTAATCATGCATTATTCCATATTTTCCAACATGATCTAGATGACATGAGGTTAATACAAATTTCACTCAAATCATAGTAAATGAATTAGAAATTTCCTCATATTTGATACTTTAGAAAAGAAAAGTATTTCCATAGTTTAAGCAGTTCAAATTAACAACTTAAATAAATATACCTGCCCTGGAACAGCAACAGCTAATACCATGGGAATTTTCTTAGGCTCCAGGATGATATTAGTCTGGTATAGAACAGATCCTGATAGGACGCTTTGCAAAGAATACGCTCCATATGGTAAACCAGAGTACCTTAAAACATGCACTTTTCTCTATCTGACTGAGTGCAATATAACCTTGAATAGAGGAAAGCATTATCATGATGGGAGGTACAAAATGTAGAAACAGCTGCAGAATGAGACTAGGAAGATATCCTGTAACAACTTGACTGATGAATGTTCTGTACGTCACAGAATTTGTAGTTTAGTATTTTCAAAACTTATAAGGCTACAAATATTTGAGCTGCACACATATATATCATGGCACTAAGTTCCATGGAATTATATATGTTGTATGTACGTAATGTTAAAGAGGCTCAAACCAGTGGCTTTGGGAAATAAAAATTTATTATGGAAAAAGTATTGATAGAAAACAAGAAACTAACATATATAAACACTTACGTTCTCAGTATGCCTTTCAGAAAAGGGAACCAAGTCTCCAACTGATCCAAATGAGTAAGACCTTGCACTACTATAACAACTGGTAAAAAGAACAAAACTGTAAGAATAATACATGCAACAACAGCCACATGGTTGGAAATCCATCTTTTCATGAATGATGCAGAAAAGAAGGGCCAGTAAACATCCTGGGGCTCAGGAGCAGGCTCAGTAACCCACTCTGTAGGATTCGTTCCCTGTTTGATGTGTAAGGCTATTGCAGCATCAAAACGTGACTTGAAAGAGACAAACGCAGACGGAACTTCCTATAAATTGAAAATAAATAACTGGATGACAGACTGAACGAAATTTAAAACAGACATGTAGAAATAAGGAAACTAGGCTTTGGAGCTTATAGATGGGGTAATTCGTACATGTTTCAAAGAGGATAATATAAATGGCATACTATGAAGTATCACTTGGGACGTTAAGACAAACTCTAAAACACGACTAATTATTTTGTCACGTTAGATATGCTGTCGGAGAATCTAATGTGGTTTGATATTCTGTGATTAAAATCCATCCAGCAATGGGGTAATCATCAAGTGACTAGGTCAGAATTACTGCTCAAAATTTCAGGGTTAATAGATGTATATCTAATGGTTGATAGACAATTCTGACATCAATCACTGACATTTTGACAGGTAATAAGCATGTATCAGTCACTTGCCACCTTTCCATAAAAAATATGCCAAAATTCAAAAAATAATGTTTAAAGTAACTTATAATACAAACCTTTCCAGTGACCAAAGATTGCTCCATTCGGACACTATCTTCGAGATGTTCTAGCTTCTTTTCATAGTGATCCAAAAGATCAACTTTGCGGCCTAAAAAGCTAGCACGTCCGACCCTTTGTTGAGAATAGTTTGATGATTTCAAACGAAGAAGCCTTCTAGACAAGTTATCTGCATCACGCTAGAAGAAAAATCTTGATTTTAGAGATATTAGACTGGATAAAGGAGAAGAAAGCAGGTAGCAAAATTCTAACGGCCAAACTGTTCATCAAAATTTGAAGTTTTAACATCTAAAAAATTGAATTGTTAATCTAGAATAACATTGTTCAAATGCTACTATTGTAGTGCATTTGGAGAATTTCTGACTACAAATTGTGTGGGAACCATACACACAATTAGATCCGACTTTCTCAGGCATTTAGAAAGGCTCAAAAGCCTGCCAGAAACAAAAGGAAATTTGAAATTATTTTACTTTTATCTCTTGTACAATTGGTGGTTTTTACGCAAATGTAAGTCCCGGTATTGTTGCATCCTTCACGGAAACATTTTAGTCAAATCAATTCTTGTGTTAATAAAGAATTTATACTTCTCGACAAAGTTCAAAGCAGGCTTTACATATTAAATTCTTTTTTTTCACATTTCACAAGCCATTTATGGATGCTTAAGATTTTCAACGGAGATTTTGAATAATTTTCACTGTATTAGTATTGTTTACCATTTTAAAAATATTGGACTTTTTGATGATCTGTAATTTTTCTTGATTTTCTTAGATTAATAACTGCAAAAACTAAACTCTACAAATCTATAGCAGGATCTGAGAGAATACACATTGCAAAACCCTCAGACACTCATCCCTGCCAGGCAGAATAAACACCCACTCCTCAGCTAACCAAATAAACTTCAATCCTTGAACTCTGACACAACTGAAAGATCCCTCATTGTAGACATCTTATAACAGGGAGCAGAATTATAGATTAAACAAAAATCACCAAATAGAACAAACAGACATCTTATAACAGGGAGCATAATTATAGATTAAACAAAAATCACCAAATAGAACAAACAGAGCCCATGGTTACTCAAATTTAGTATCTACAGATCAAGATAGAATTGGATAGCACAATTCGAAGTTATTATTATTTTATTTTTCTGACAATAATTCTAAATATTAAGAAACATCAGTTACATAACCTGCTGTCAAGCAATAAGTGAACAATTAATAGTATCCAATACATATTGTTACATAGACATTCTGTTCAGTGAGAAACACAAATATTCACACTAAAGTAATGCAAGATTTAATAAAGATAGTACACGAAAAGATCTAATCTCACAAAAAGACGGCAAATTAACTACGAAAAGCTTGAGCATTATACTTACAATTAGGCTTTGAAGTTTGCTTGTTCGACGAACACTAATGTGTGAAAGATATGCAGAAGGATAATACTGCGTGAAAAAGTTCTCAACACTTTCACTGACGCTGCTCCCTGATGAAACAGCGATACTTCGTACTAATATTGTAAACTGATGCATCTGAGGTTTGGATGAAAAGAAGCAGGCAATCCGTTTTGATGAAATGTATTTGTACTCCTGCAGATAATAGTTTCTTTATCATCCAATCAAAAAATTCTGAGGTTGCTTCCTCCCTCCTAAATGAACCAACAAATAATGATGGTACTTTATACTTACAGAATAAAGAAGATAGCAGACAAATGCCGTAAAAACATACACAGCAGAGAAGTGGATCCATAACCTTCAGAAAGGCAAAAACATAATGTCAGGGCTCCTTCACAAAATTTATCTAGATGCCTTTCATATTTAGTTAAATTTGGGAACCTCATAATTCAATAAAATCAGAACCATAAGGCATTAGAAGTATGAGCAAAACCTTCCTATAGAAACATCATGACCACAACTCAATGCATCATTTATTATAAGTATGAACTTTGGTAAATTTAGACACATCTAACGAAGTACATACAAGTATCAAATCCTAGCAGAAATTCTATGCAGATTCAATCACGGGAAAAAATAGTGTGTGCTAGTAGTTGTACGTAATCAAGTTAGACAATAGAAAAAGGAAAAGAAAGCACAAATTTCATTAAAAACTAACAGCACTTGGAAACTTCATATCTAGCATGAAATCTGACGGAAATGGTAAAAAGCTCTAGAAGGAATAAGATAAAAGAAGAGACAAATGTCAGTATTTCGATTAAATTCAGAGTGGGCTAAAACAGAAAGCTAGTAAGGCTGTATTTCAAGATAAGTTTGCTGATGTATTATTAATTTCAGAGTCTCCAGAATGGTCATAGAGTGTCTTTCAAGTCAAATCATTAAATGTAGTCATCAGTCAAAGTAAAGTTTCTAGATGTGTATTTATTATGCTTGTTCTTGAAATTTCCAAGTAATATTTAACTATTTAAGTGCTTTCTCGTACGCTTTTGAATGGCAGTAATGAATAGATTCAATATCTGAGTATTCCTCTTCTTTATTCCAGCTTTGATTTTCTGAATATTGTAGGACTCGATCTTGTATCAAAATCATTCGAAGAGGTGGATTCCTCCCACACTCGCATCTAGCCTTAATATCCCTTCCATTCTCCCAAATATCCTTATCCTCACATTTGTTTCTGTTCTACATCCTGTTCTACAAAACAATCACACACCCGCAAACAACTTACCACCAACACTAAAAAGAAACCTCTTTCATTTCTTGAAAAAGCTTTTCAGTGGACATTTTTGACTTGAATACGTATTTTTTTGTCGAAGCATAACTGTTCGCCGTCAAAGAACTCTACATGCTGTGAAACTTATCCAGAAAGTGAACTCACTGCTAGGTTTTCAAATCAGAATCGAATTCAAGCTATCATTTGCTATAAAGATTACTATTTTGTCGACAATATTAACTTCAAAACAAACCACTGGATGTCAAGTATGGAATGATTGGCATGCTGTTAGAAAGTTTGCAGAATGATTTTTAGGTTCTTTTTGGAATTTTGGCCAACCTCCATCTATGGCAGCCAACAAATACTTGCCTTTGATCACCAGTCTCTCATCTTAAGTTCTTAACTTAGAGCTTCAAATCAAATAACATGGTATATCAGAGTCTAAATGGAGACATGATTATCACTTAAACAACCACCATACTGTAAGAACCTCAATGACTGTCTGAAAAACATGATCAGACCTTCATCAAGATTTCTGATACGTTAATTTAAGCATAACCGAGGAAAGAACACATAACCTTCACTAGTAAAGTACTGAATGGAATGGCAAGACTTACTCTTCGAGTTCATATAAAATACTGTGAAGAACAAAAACATCTCCAAAAATCAACATATTAAACCCAACTCCGCAAAACAGCCCTACTAATGTTTCAGAAGTTCCGAGTATCTATGGAAAAAGGGACCCAAATCCCTAAACCTAGAAATTTTCAAAACACATCCGTGCTAACTATAGAGAGCTTTTTCTTTACCTGTGCGGAGTTCAGTTGGAACCTGAAATAGTTGTCATCATCTACGGTAAACATGAAATATCAAAAATAAAAGTTAACAAAAAATATAAAAAATCAATGACTTGGGTACGGAATAATTACAAATTCTCAGTTATACATGCCGGTACAAGCATTATGAAGAAAATGATAAATCTGGCATAAACATAATGTTTTCTGACATAGTTTCATTATTAGAAATAGTCCACATTCATCAACAGAAAATAACAAAATCTCACTAGTGTTGGTAGCAGTATAATATAAATTATTTGTTCATACAGCAAGACAATAACCAATCACCTGTTTGATCCATCCTCAACATTTGAAATAGTGAATGACTCCAGAGACTTGTTTGGCAGGTCCAAAAAGTCAATTACTAACTGCTTCCCCAAATAATTGATGGGAAGAAGAATGACCGCAATGATCATAGCAAAAGTAAATAATCGTAAACTGCAATATTGGAACCAAGAAATCAGATAAACTACGATATTAAGAAAAGGAAACAATCTTAATCTAGAATCCTGATTAAGACAATACATTATATGTCACCAAAAACTGTATAAATGGTTAAAATTGATTCAAACTTATGCCAAAGGCATTTTAGCCTAGTTATCAAAACATATGATTAGCACACTTCTCCAGGTTTTTGTAAAAGATATCTTGTCACTCAGCATGACCAGATACTCATAGCAAACAGAAAATACTGGAATCAAATCCAAGCAAGATAACTTGAATTGGGAGCTTTTATTGCCCTAAGTTCCACGTTGAATGATTAAATGCATGTATGCTAGCATTCGTTTACACATAAGCGGGAATCAAAGACATACCTCTTGAAGCGTGTTAGCCTTTAGTGCGGAAAAACTCGTGCAATTCTACGTGCTCTGCAATCCAACAGTGTCTCCAAACTACAATCCTTGTGGGATGAGAACGGAGCTCAAATCCACAGTTCGTAACAACTAGGATTTAGTCAGTATTTGGAAGCTTTCAAGTATGATAGTCGTACGCCGCCACGAGTTTTTCGAGGCCTAAAGTGACAAAAAAAATGGGCCTTTTGCGAATTGTTATTAAGATATGCATAAAAAAAATTAAAAAAAAATTCTGAACAAAAGAGCATCAATACGAAAGAATACCAAATATAATAACCGACTATTTCAATATTTTCTTTCTTTTTCTTTTTTCAGATCCAAACATATACTTTTTAGGAGCCATGGTGAATTAAAATTTAAAAATCTGCAAAATTCCAGCATAATCTCGTATTATCTATAAATTAATTATCAAATAGGGCCTCCTTTATAATTATTAAGAGTCTAACACTACTCCCAAACAATTAAAAAAACTCAAAAGAGATTAAATTTTTCACTTGATTCATAATAGCATAAACAAATCTACTCAATCAGTCATCAAGCCCAATTAAATTAAACAATGCTTCTAAATCTCATAAACAAAACATTTAATTTTAAAACCCTAAAAAATAGAATTAATACCTGAAATTAGCTTGAAATTTATGAGAAGGAATACTGGAATAGCATTTAACACTTGAACCTTTTTTCTGATTTTCTATCTGTATTTATATCTATATGTAATTCAGCTATGGCAGGGACAGTGATGAAGGAGACGAAGTCGGTGTCCGCTGGAGAAGGAAGCTCAATTGCCGCACCACTCAGTCACTCACCACATTATTTGTTTTTTATTCAAGTATTCTATTTAAATAATGAAAGGAAGAAAATATTTAAGGGGGCCCTAAAAATTTGTGGGCCTAAAGCCCGGGCACCTTGGGCTTTAGCCCAGGGCCGGTGTTGATGACAGTGTACTGTCTCTCTCTGTTTTGGAATTCTGAAGACTTGTTAATCTGATAACTGAGGAGATGTGGGTATTAATGGCTAAAGTGGTTGAACCACTTCCCTATTTTTCCTCCATTTCCCAGACAAGTTAATTAAACGGCTTAATTGACTTGGTCAATTGGATAGCCTGATGCCAATAAAACAAATGGGTCGAACCCTCTATGGGCGCCCCATTTGGATACCCAAAATCCAACATCCCCCACTCGCCCATGGCGGGGATGACGTAATCCTCACATCCGCCAAAAAACAAATTGAACCAAAAAAACTTGTAAACCTTTAGATGTCGGATCGCGGCGATCGCACGAGGCCAACATAGTGGCATCTACCCTTCTAAAGAAAGCGATCAGAAGCTCTCACGCCAAACTCAATTAGTTTTGCGAGAGCTACAACGCACTACCAGAACACGTTTGAATATCATTAGGTTAAGTATCGCTAATCCTTCAGAGAGCCACACATAACACATTTGGGCTCAAGTCTATTTCGTATCTCACTTATTACTATATCGCTATCAAAGCGTTATAGTAGTCGATAATAAATGCAGAACGAGGTGAAATTAAATTTTCTTCGCTTTGCCCTAATAATTAAATACTACTCAAATATGAATCAACTGCTTTCCCAAAATCGGTCTTTATAGCGTCATCAATAATCCTGACCTTCAGAATCGAAACCAAAGTACCAACACTAATTCATGTTTTTGCAGTATAGTCAAAGATCACAAAGAATACTTGATGTAGGAATAAGGATCTAGTCTTACAGGACTCACGTCACATGGTGAGGAAACAGAATTCATTCTCTCACCTTTCTTTACATGGTCGCTAAGCATGTAACACTCTCTCACAACATTATTCTATAGTGTTGTGCGGACCTCGGTCTAGTCACTCCCAGGGGGCCTAACTCGAACATTTCAAATTGCTCGCTTTTTAAAGCACCACATTTGAAATTTCGCGTCCGGTTATTATGTCACGACAGACATTCTCATCTATATGAGCATATATCCTATGGTCATGCTGTACAAATCTTAGTTCAGTCGCTTTATAAGGCATAAGCGCCTAACTCGAATTTCCAGATTTCTCCATTTCCCAAGCGACAACTCTGAAACTTCGTATCCGACTATTAGTACAGGTTAATATAGATGGTGGGGCATAATATATTTGATTAATCCAAATTAACATCATCTTGGCACATGCCAAAGCGACATAATATTTTATTTTGTTCGCTACTAAGCACCAATTGATTGCTTATCTAAAGCATCAATAGATCGCTACTCAGCACCAATGAATTAATTGTCTCAACCTTAATCGCTTTTTCAAAGCGCTTGAAGTGATTGCTTGTGTGTGGTGAGTCAATCAACCTGTTGACATATATTTAATATGTACACATCCAACATGCATAATAATTGTGTGAACTATTAATATTTATCATATGCGCTAAAAGAAAACAATCATAAATGGGAATAAATAAATCTCGCATAAATGATAAATGTCTCAAAACAATAATGAATATCTCTAATACAAGACAAATAATGAGTGATTTACAAGGAAAAAAGAAGGTACACCAAACCCTACGAAGCCCCCTAACGAACTAACATGCCTACAAAAGGCATCTTTGGGAATCGGTTTCATCAAAGGATCCACTACCATAAGGTCGGTGGGCATGTACTCTAATATCACCTCATTATTTGTTATGTTCTCTGATGAAGTTTATGCTATCATAGTAAACAGTCACAGGATCCGATGCATAAGGGACGACTCCAAGATTCTCAAAGAATCTCCTCAGTCGCATAGCTTCCTGAACAGCTGACGTACATGCTACAAACTCTGACTCCATCGTCGAAAGAGCAATGCAAGTCTGTTTCTTGCTACACCAAGTGATTGCACCACCCTGTAGCAAGAATGCATATCCTGAGGTCGACTTGAGCATCCCCTAGTTACCTCCACAACTGGCATCAGAGCAACCAATTAATCGCAGGTTCGGTCTTCCGGAAGAAGAGCTAGAGCTCAAGCTCAACGCTCTCGCGAGAGATAACATTTATAGTAACTACTTTTTAACCGTAAGTAAACTATGGAATAGCTAGTGAAAGCGAAAGAGAATGTCGAACTCAAAAGCGGAGTGAAAGCACCTGCCTTATGTTTAGGCGTATTGGTTTCAGTGAAAAGCCAAATAGAGAGTTTTGCATGTCAAAATCGTAGAGGATTTTTATAGGTAGTCCACTCTGCATGACCTTGAATAATTTACACTATTGTTGGCTTGATTTTCATCTGTTTTCACGAGGAGACTGCGCGGGTAGGAGCATTCCTTGCATCGGAATCAGTCCCAGACATGTAGTCCAAAGTACATTTGATACAACTCCAGATCCAAATGTGTGATAATCACTAGGATAAGGCAAATTGAGGCAAACCTCACAACTGGTTAAAAGGTTTTTCAGAATCAATTCCTCTTCATTTGGGTGTAGCCTCGCTATTAGGGACGAGCTTTGTACTTTTCAATGGAGCCATCCACCTTGCGTTTGACTTTAAGAACCCACTTGTTACCAATAGCCTTTCGCCCTGGTGGAAGGTCAATCGAGTGTCAAACTTGATTAGTCCTCATGAACTCCATCTCATCTTCTATTGCAATCATCCACTTATTGCTTGTAGCAGATGCTAAAGCATCTCGATAAGATCAAGGTTCCTCATCATCCTACGCATAAGCTACAAAGGCATTCCCCTTAATCTCAACGAGACGACGTGGAATGTTCCCCCTATGACTTCTACGCATTTAAGGAACAGAAGACTCAAATAGAACTACTCGAAGGCATGTCACTCCCACAATCTACAAGAGCCTGAGGAATAGCCTCTTTAGTATCTATTGTACGAGTTGGGGTGCCCAAATATTCCTCCATCTCATAAAAGTTCATTTCCTTGCTCATATCACCTCTGCTATGGAAATTCATCTCAAGAAACCCACATCTCGTGACTCTATCTCTGGATCACAGCCTCATCAAATTCGCTTCTACAACGAACACATAGCCTTAAGAGTGTTCAGGATATCTTACAAAGACACATTTCTTATCCCTCGACCCACCTTCCTATGTTGATGAGAAGTGTTGTGCACGTAAGTTGTTATCTCCAAGACCGCATACAGCCCAATTCGGGTTTTCTGCCGATCCACATTTCATATGGGGTGGACTGTACTGATTTTGAAGACACACGATTAAGTATATACGTTGTAGTCAAAAATGCATCACCCTAATAGGAGATAAGCAAATTGGTCTGCACCATCAATAGACCTAACCATGTCTCATAATGTCAGGTTCCTCCTCTCCGCCACATAATTTTGTTGCGGAGTTCTAAGGATTGTCAGTTGCCTGATTATCCCTCTTTCTTCACGTAGTTCTTTAAACTGATCGGACAAATCAAGAAAATGTACCCGAAGCGCGTATTAGTCAACTATCATTGCGAGAAAGTAGGAACGTTCATGTCTTTCTTTCACATTCATAGGGCCACATATGTACAAGTGAATGAGTTACAAGGTGTTCTACCTAGTGGCTTTACTAAATGATTTTTTAGTTGATTTCCTTGCTAAACAATGTTCACAAGTGGGTAGATTGACCTTAGCAAATGGGCCTAAAAAACCTGCTCGAGCTAGCCTAGTCATTCTATCATGTCTAATATGGTCTAATCTAACATGTCATTGAATTGAATTATCATGATCATTTTCAACAAGTAAGGAATAAGAATCATTACTATTCAATAGTATCCAAAACCATAAAACCATAAGAAATAAAACCATATCCACATACATTCGTAATAAGCGAAATTATTACAGAATTGTTCTCAAAACTAACAGAGTATCCTAAAAAGCGGCAATCGATAAAAGCGTAAAATAAATTATGTTTCGGGCATTTGGCGGCGATAAGTACATCATATAAGGTCAATGTTGAGCATCCTCGCATTTCCAGTTTATAGATGCTCAGACGTCCATTTGCACCGCCCGTGTATACTCTTCTCATCGACCCGAATGCGGCGGTATTCCACGAATCCACTCCGATCTCTAGCTATGTGATTCGTTGTTCCGGAGTCTACAATCCACATATGTAGAGAATGAGCAACAAAAACATTACTTGATACTAAGCATATAGATAGATTAGGACTAGGAATTACATTCTTCGTCTCAGTGCAATCATAAACGAAGTGTCCCACCTTGCCACAGTTCTAGCATGTCATCTTGGCCTTGTCCTTTTTACCAAAACCTCGCTTGTCCCTTTTTCGCCGACACCCCCACCCACAACCCATTTAGGCGCAGTAGGATTAGCAGTTTTCTTCCCCTTCTTGGACTTGAACCCTCAATGAGAGCTCGATTCAGCTACATATGCCCTGAAGGTCTTGATAACCTCAAGGCGCTCAGCCTTGAGCTCCAGGTGACGACGAATATCAACAAAAATTTTGACATTCTCATTATGGGTTATGTTGACCTGCATATGTTCCTAACTGTCGGGAATAGAGCGAACCACCGTTGAAATCTGTTGTTCGTCTAACAATCGAGTCCCATCGGATTTCAATTCTCAGCCTTGTCAAACGAGGTGCCACTAAACTTTGTTTTGAGAGCTTCCCACATTTTATCGTGTAGTTAAGTATTGTTCATACTCAAACAAAAAGTCATTGTTCATGCAGCTCAACAACGTTATGCGAGTGATACGGTCCTTTTTGCACCAACTTTCGAAGGCTGCAACCTTAATCGAATCATTTGCATGTTCACCCTCTAGTTTTATCATCTTGGACAGCAGAGTTTCTTCAACATCTTGCTCCTCAAAGACCATCCTGACTTTTCGGGGCCACACATCATAATTATCTCCGTCTAATTTATTTCCTTGGTTAAGGTCTACGATAATGTGTTTTGAAACCATTTCTGTTTTTGAATTAAAATAAGAGATATTTATTGTTCACAACAAGATAAAAGAGTCTTTGCAATATGAATCAAATTAACACAAAAATAATGTGACATAAATACAAAAGGGAGACTTAGCCACTTAGGAATCACAATCCGTATAAATGCCCAATAATTAAAATTTAATTTTTCAACGATAAGACATATAATTGAGAAAATAATTTAATTAAATTACTTCTACCTAAATTACTCCCACTAAGAATAAGAATAGCATGGTAATTTAATTCCAAGCACAAACAATTAATATTTCAAAATATTAACAAAAGGAGTTAAATAACGAGCAATATTACTCAATTAATATACCAAATATTCTATAAATGGATTAAAATGCTTCCAAAAAAATTCAATAGTAGCTTAACATCGTAAAAGGTTATCAGTAGTTTTCTCGAAATTTTCCGATAATTATGCTAATTATCACAATTAATAAACTATTACATAATTAAGTTAAAATTAACTAAAATTATCCAAATATATCAATTTCCCAAAACTTCAAAGGATATATTAATTTTATGCCAATAATTAATTTACATTAAATTTTCAGAATTTAATAATCACAATAATTATTTATTAATTAATTTTCACTCATAAGATGATTAAAAATCAATTTTTGTAAAATTAAATTAAAAATGCCAAATCGAGTCAAACCGCGGCCTTGAGTTCTGGGTTGACAAATGGACCAGGCGCTGAATCGAGGTATGGGGAGCATGCATCACACGCCATCTGGGTAAGTAGTCGTGGCGTACGAGCACTCGTGGGGCGATGATGGGCGCCGGGCGCATTCATGCCACGCCGCCTTTTCAACCTCCGTTTCCGACGCGACTTAGACGGGTGTAATCGATTCAATTGGTTGGTTTTTACGGTGTGCTCAACCACCATTTTAGGAGTTACCATGTTGAGGGTGTAATAAACGTGAATCAAAATTTTCATAAATTCAATTTTGCGATCCAAACATCGACAAGCCATATCTCACTAAATATTTATACAAATCGTACATATAATATGTCGTTGGAAAGCTTACAAGACGTACTACACATACATACCAAAATCACGTGAAACAAACAACTACACAAAAAGTTATGGCTGATCAAAATAGGTAGTTCATCAACTAGGGTTCCAAATCAATTTCAAATTACATAACCAATTGAACCCAAATTATGCAGATAGGCTACAACATACTGCAATATTAGCCCTTAACAATAAGTGTAACGCAGGTTGCCATTGATGATGTTTTTCAAACTTTTAAACATGCAATCATGGCATATTATGTAAGCAATTCATATACGGCATACATATGCTCGAAAAACACATGCTCTAATACCAATGAAGGATTAAATGCATGTATGCTTGCATTCGCTTACACATAAGAGAAACCAAAGGCATACCTCTTAAAGTGTGTTAGCCTTTGGTGCGAAAAAAAACTCGTCTTGACCAACAAAGTTCTCAAACTACAATCCTTGTGGGATGAGAACGAGCTCAAATCCACGATTCATAACAACTAGGATTTAGTCGGCATTTGGGAGCTCTCAATTATGGCGAGATACTCTCTGTTTGGAATTTTAAAGACTCATTAATCTGATAGTTGAGGAGACGTGGGTATTAATGGTTGAAGTGGTTGAACCACTTCCCTACTTTTCCTCCAACTCTCGGTCGAGTTACGCTTAAAATTAAACGGCTTAATGACTTGGTCAATTGGATAACCTGATGTCAATAAAACAAATGAGTCGGACCTCTCATGGGTACCACATTTACATACTGAAAATCTAACATATTGTGTACTATCATTCCAAATCGAGGTAAGAGAACTAAATGTTGTACTGGTCCAACAATGTATAGATTTGCTTTGATAATGGCCAGCAAAAATATGAAAACAAAGAACCAATTAAAAAAGGCAAAACTAATGAAATACCCACTGTAGTTGGCAAGTTTTACTGATTACACGATTGAACTTTTAATTTTTCAAATTACACCACTAAACTAATTATTATTTTGAAATTAGGTCATTTCGTTAAAAAAACGGACGTTAATTGTTTATCTACAAAACTAATGAATTACACCATTTAACTTTTAATTTTTCAAATTACCCCATTAAACTAATTAAAATTATTATTTTAAATATTTTTAAAAATTATTATTATTTTCAAGAAAAAAAATATTAGGAACTTTTTTATCATTAAATGAGTAAAGTTTCATAAAATATAGATTTAAAAAAATTAAAGCAATTTTAAATTAAATTAATGTCTACTTAATTTTTTAACAGAATGACCCATTCTTAATATTATAAATTTTAAAACAAAACTAAAATTAGAAATTAAAATAAAAAAACCAAGAAAACATAAATAAAAAAAAGCTGATTCAATTTTTAAAATATATAAATTAATAAGTTTTATAAATAAATATTATTTTCAGGAAAAAATTTGGAAAAATTTTCATATTTTAAAAAATGAGTAAAATTTTATAAAATATAGATTCAAAAAAAATAAACTTTATTTTCAAAAGAAAAAGAATAGAAATTTTAATTTTTTTAAACTCAATGAAGGTTTCATAAAACTTAATTTTTTGGATCTATATTTTATGAAACTTTACTCATTTTATGGAAAAATTAAAGTTTCTAATATATTTTATCGAAAATAATAATTAATTTTAAAATTATTTAAAATAATTATTTTTTAATTAGTTTAATGGGGTAATTTGAAAAATTAAAAGTTCAATGGTGTAATCAATAAAACGTGCCAACTACGTTAGATAATTCATTAGTTTTGTAGATAAAAACTTAAAGTTCGTTTATTTTTTTAACGGAATGACTCAATTTCAAAATAATAATTAATTTAGTGGGATAATTTGAAAAATTAAAAGTTCAATTGTGTAATTAGTAAAATCTGCCAACTACAATGAGTATTTCATTAATTTTGCAAATTAACAAGAATGCAAAATAATTGCAAATGACCAGCCATATAAGAATGCACAAGTACACACAGTATGGATCTATGCACGTCAAGGGTGGGTGCACCGCCCCCATCAATTATTCTCCACCTAAACCCTTTGGACAAGAAGGAGAGGATTTGCAGCAGCAACCCATCTTCCAAACCCTAGTCGAAGAAATTACCCCTGCCTCATCACGAATTATTCAAATTTCGACAGTGTTCTAAAAATCTCCGCCTAGATTCGCCTAGGCACTAGGCCCTCTCCGGCACTTCGCCTAGCGCATAAGCGAAAAAAATCCCTCCGTGAAATTAGGCGAGGCTAAAGGAGAGTTTTTATTTATTTAATAACTACCCAAACCAGATCTTGAAATATTTATTTTTCTAACGATTTACCATATTCATAATGTAGGTTGTAGCATATCAAATCACAACAAAAAGTGAACAAAATCAAGTCAAAATGGATAATTTTATTATAGTTGTAATTTTTTAAACTTGTACTAACTTCAAATTATATAAATGATGATACATTTGTAATATTTAGTTTAATTCAATATATTTCTTAAATTTATGTTTAGTTTCTCAAGTTTTAATATTGAATTGAATTCTTGAAATTTTAAATTTTATTATTTAATAGCAATCTTATTTATGAATAAAACTAAAACGTTAAAGATATGTTTGTTGCATGTTTGTGTTTGAACTTTGACATTAGCAATATGGATATGTGGTTGAACTTTAAGCAAAGGTATTTATTATCTTTATTATAGATTGTTTTGCTTTATATTATTGTTTTGTTCGGATAAATATAAGATAAAATATTAAAATTGACTTAAAATAAAAAAATTCGTCTAGGCCCCCTAGGCACTAGGCCCCTCCCACCCGCTTAAATACCTTTTAGAACATTGAATTTCAAAATGATTTCACTATTCGTCATAATTACATCCTCAAACATCCGCCTTCTTTAATTTCCTGCAGCCTTTTATTCTTCTTCATCTAACCTCTCGCGTCTGGATAATGTTAGAGATACTATTCAAAATTGGGTTTGTGACGATGGTTTTAGGGTCGTTGGGGTGGAAATTGGCAACGGGTCGTTGGGTCTGAGTAGTTTCTCACTTTGATATGGTTAGTGCTTCCATTTTGACTTGTTATTTGGTTATATTTGGTGGTTTACATGTTATTCTTGCCCTGATTTTGGATGGTAATCTTTGCAGGTGGAATTTCATGGCTGATTTGGGGTTGCTTCCTGCCGGATTTCATGGTCATCGGTGGTCTCCGGTCAGGCTGTGGTCGACCGGTGATGCACTGTAGGCTCCTCACATTGCCTGCTGCAGTCTTGGGCAGGATGTTGTTTGGGCAGTGTGCAATTGGGGCCCACGGTCAAATTGCTACACTTATTTTGTGGATATCTTTTTGGCCCACGGATGATAAACTATTGAATGCTTTGGTTTCAAATTGTGTAGGCCCCATGGGGTTTGTATTTTGGGCAGTTCAGCATGTCTTTGTAATCTAAATATTTTTATATGTTCTTTTTGCCTAACCTCGGATTACGAGGAAATTGAACTTAGGTTAGATAATTGATTTCCTAGGCTTGTCTAGGCGTCTTAGTACTCTCGGGAGAAGTGGACTATGCTCTGATTTTTTATTGTAATATATAAAAAAATTGCATTTTAATATATAAACAAATTTAGCAAAAAAACTACAATTAGTATTCTTAATGGGTTTTTTTTTTTTTTGCGAATTTGACCCCACTGAACTCTGCAGTTAGATCCGCCCGAGTACACATAAAAACATACAAACAGAGAGAGGTTAGAAAAAGGTCCACGCAAACACTGAATTATAAAAATCTAGTTATCTTGTATTTCTCTATACCACAATATCATATTAAATTTATATGTTAAATGTTATGCCACAATATCAGATTAAATTTATATGTTAAATGCTATGAAATATATATATACCTGAATATGAAAATACGCATGAAGACAACAGCATCCAAACCCGAGATTGACAAAAGTTCTTCTTCCGAGGTCTGCCATGCCCTTCTCACCCAACTGGTAGAAGGTAATAATCTTTCCAAGTTGAAATCACTTCTCTGTGGAGATTTTCCTTCAATAACCAATCGTGGTGCATAAACATCGGCATTACCTGGCTGTTTTCTCAATATAGAATATAGAGTAAAAAACAAAACGCAAAGGCCAAGATTGATTCCAACAGAAGTTAAAAGAGCAGAAAGAATCATTCCTGCAAATTTGCAGTCTGCTGGTCATCCACACAAACTTATCACCACTAACTCAGCTGTAAATAAATAAGAGAACTCAGAGACGTCAGATATAGATCAGCTAATTTTAAAATTTAGAATTCCTTTGAGCTACATATAACCTTTCACAATTGACATAAGGTAAAGAAACACTAAAACATAATCAAAACAAGACATTTAATAGTCAATATCCTTGAGAGTTAAATAAATCCTCTTCTCTTTCTCTTGTTCTTTCTTTCTTCGAATTGCTTTATCTTCTTAGAACAAGTAGACGGGAAATCATTAACTCATAAATTTCAACATCAACAACAATTCACGCTGCTTTAAAGCAGGTATGTGTACACTATTAAATGTTGGTGCATCTTTAGATTCAAATTCATCTAAAACCCAGATTTGCTAGTTTTCATATTTTCAACCTCAACGAACTCATGTATTCCCATATTTACATTTGACTGAGCTAACTTTATCAACTTGATCGGGTTCTCTTTTTCTCTTCCTTTTCTTGTTGGTGGACACTTTCTTTCTTGCCTAACTTGGGCCTGACATTCAGTTTCGTGTAAGGAGTTGAGATCTGAATTCAATCCTTACTCACAATTAACCAAACTCTTAAGAGAATTATGAGAAAATCACAGATTTGAGAGATATTAAGAGAAGAAAAGAAGATTGAGATACAGAGAGAAGTAGAGAGCAGAGAGAAGATTGGAATTTAAGAAAGAGAAACAAAACAATTCATTTCATACATTGCTCAATGACATTCCATGTATTTAAAATGAAAATAGATGTGAAATGGAAATTACAATTATATCCTTCTAAATCCACTCTACGATTCTTGACACTCCACTCTACAATTCTTGAGCTCCACTCTACGATTCCTTACAATCCCTTCCCCTTAAAAGGTCCTTGTCCTCAACAACGGAAAGTTGGAAATCTAGCATGTATATCAAACCAAGTCTCCCAAGTAGCTTCAGAAGGCAGAGTGTTAGACCATTGAATTAACACTTCAGTAACAGGTGCATTATTCTTCTTTACCAATCTACGATCAATGACTGCAATAAGCTCAATAATGAACTGTCCATGATCATCTACTGATGGCAAGACCGGCAACACTTGTGCTAAAACACCAATTTTTTTCTTTAAAAGGGAGACATGGGAACACAGGATGAATTTTGGCTTGAGGTGGTAGCAACAACTTATAAGCTACAGATCCAATTCGTTCAAGCACTTGAAATGGCCGATAACATTTTGAATCCAACTTAGAGTACTTAGCACTGTGTCATAGAAATTTGCTTGTAGGGTCGAACTCTTAAGTATACCATATCTCCCCACAAAGAAAGACCCTCTCCTGCCTATGTGCATCCGTATAATTCTGCATCCTACATTGAGCCTTAGCCAAATTATCTTTCCAAGAGTTGTAACAATTGATTCCTAGAAGCACAAAACTGCCTAGCTGTAGGATCAGAAATCTGGCCATATTGATGGAAAGAAATGTGGAGAGCTGCATAACCATATAAAGCCTGAAAAGGAGTAAGTTGGGCACCATTGTGATAATGGGCGTTGTACCACCATTCCGCAAGTGACAACCATTCACTCCAACCCTTAGGTCTTTGACTACACATTCATCTTAAGTAAGTCTCCACACACTGATTCAATTTCTCAGACTGACCGTCACTTTGAGGATGGTAAGATGTGCTAAGTTGCAAACGAGTACCCAATGATTTAAACAATTACTGCCAGAAATGCCCAATAAAATTTTTATCCCTATCTGAAACTATTGATGAGGGTAATCCATGCAATTTATGAATGTTGTCAAGGACTATAGTAGCTATATCACTAGCAGTAAATGGATGCTTCAACCCCAAAAAATGAGCATATTTGGTGAGTCTGTCTATGACTACCAAAATAGAAGTATACCCATGAGAATTAGATAACCCTTCAATAAAATCCATGGCAATATACTTCCATGGTGTTTCATGAATAAGTAAGGGTTGTAACAACCCAGGAGTAGCACTAGTTTCATGTTTTCTTAGCTGACAAACCTCACATTCTTTTACAAATGTGATCACATCAGACTTTAGAGTGGGCCAATAAAAATACTGAGATATCCTTTCAAAAATACCTCTACGCCATGAATGGCTCCCAATGGGAGAACTGTGAAATTCTTGTAAAAGTTTGAGCCTTACCTCTGAAGAGTTTCCCACAACCAACTTACCCTTATACCGCAGCCTTCCATTCACAAAAGAATAATCAGGTACTGAGGAAGGACTCGGTACTAATTGAGAGATAGTTTGTTGCAGGTCTGCATCAGTTGCCCATGTTTCAACTACATCTTGAACCCATTTAGGCATTATTGTAGTGAGCTCAGCAATTTTGAACACCAGTTTCCATTCCACACATAGGATTTTCAACAAATTGCCTAGACAATCCATCTGCTGCTAAATTCTCCTTTCCTTTCTTGTACCATATCTCGTAATCTAGTCCCATGAGCTTGGTAATCCACTTTTGCTTATTAGTAGTAGTAATTCGTTAAACCAACAAATACTTGAGACTTTGATGATCTGTTTTAATAATGAATTTGTTGCCCACTAGATAATGTCTCCATTTTTGCACCGCATATACAACAGCCATCAGTTCTTTCTCATAGGTCGATAATCACAAATGCTTAGGAGCAATGGACTTGCTTAGAAAAGCAATTGGTCTTTCCCTCTGCATTAACACTGCTCCTATACCAATACCACTAGCATCAATCTCTACTACAAATGAATGGTAAAATCGAGCATAACTAAAGTCGGAGCATTAACCATAGCTTGTTTTAGATTGTCAAAAGTTGCCTCAGCCTCGGGACTCCATTGGAACTGATCTTTCCTTAACATGTCAGTTAATGGCTTATTAAGAAAACCAAAATGCTTAATAAATTTTCAGTAGTATCCTGTTAAACCCAAGAATCCTCTTAAACTCTTAAGGTTCATGGGTCAGGCCACTTAACCAAACATTCCACCTTAGTTGGATCACCTTGATACTCCTTCAAAAGTAATGATATGACTAAGGTATTGTACCTTTTTGTGTAGCAAAAAGGTACACTTCGACATTTTTGCATACAATTCATGTTGCCTTAACAACTGCAAGGTCATTTCAACATGTTCCAAATGAGACTCATAAGTGGGACTGTAGATTAGAATATCATCAAAGAAAACCAAGATGAATTTCCTCAAATAAGGAGCAAACACAGTATTTATGACTCTGAAAAGTGGTTGGTGCATAAGTTAATCCGAACGACATTACTTTAAATTCATAATGACTTGTATGAGTCCTATAAGCAGTTTTAAGAATATCTGAATGATGGACTCTAATCTGGTAATAACCCAACCTCAAATCCAACTTAGAATACTATTTTGCACCATGAAGCTCATCTAATAACTCATCAATTGCAGATGTAGGGAACTTATCCTTAATAGTAACATCATTTAGATCCCTATAATCAATACACATTCTCCATGTGTTGTCATGTTTTTTAACCAACAAAACTAGGAAAGCAAATGGACTACTACTGTTTTAGATAACCCCAGTCTTTAGTAAGTCAACAACAATTTTCTCAATTTCTGATTTCTGAACATGAGGGTATCTGTAGGGCCTCAAATTATTCAGTTGACTACCCTCCTTCAAGTTAATATGGTGATCATGCGATCTCACAGGAGTTAAACCTTGTGGTTCTACAAATATATCAGAAAATGAAGCTAACAACTCTTGCAGTTTAGGACAAAAGGATTCATAGGACTGCACTCCTCACACTCCATAATACCATAGAGATACCCAAAAAACCATGGAAGTTGTTTGTAACACCTTCTTAATTCTCCTAATTCATAAGGTGTATAGTAGGGGTAACATCCGTGTTTTCCCCTACGCAATGTTACTAATTCCTCGTTTTGATAAAACTGAAGTTGTAATTTATTGAAGTCAAAAATAACTGGACTCACAGTTTTTAACCACTGAACCCCAAGTACTGCATCAACTCCTCCCAAAGGAAGTATCCTCATCTCAATAGTTAAGTCCAAATTCTGAACCTGCCATTTGAAATCAGTACACACTTGAGTGTTGTGTATCTGGAAACCATCGGCCACACACACTGTTATTGGATTAGTATCCTCAAGCTTGACCTTAAGTCTCTTAGCAGCTTGTAAATCCAAAAAATTCCCAGTACTTCCACTATCAATAAGGATACTCACCGGCTTATTATTCATTTTTCCTCAGCACTCTAATAATGTTGTTTGTAGATTGTGGCTCGACAGAGCATATAAAGTTATTTTGAACATCATCTAACTTACCTTCTCAGTAATAATGTATTTCGCTTCTGCCTTTGCACCAACTCCGGTTCACACACGCTTTGTTCATCCGAATCCAAATTTAGTTCATCCGTCTCGGAAGGTATCATCATAAACAAGTGAGGTTGCTTGCATACATGTCCGAGACCATAAGGTTCATCACATGAAAAACACAGCCTTCCTCCTTTTCTCGAAATTTGTTCCCGGTCAAGTTCCTAATAGGTAAGGATTTTTAGGTTCAACAGTATTAACTCCCATTCTATTATCTGCATTAGTATTTCCAGAATTCCCCATTCCTCCACCACTAGAAAACCTTTGCCCACCAAATGCTACCATAGAAGTTTTGCTTGCCAAATTAGTGTTAGTAGAAGGTCTAAAAACAAAGACTCTTTTCCCTTTTGATCCAAGCTTCTAATTTGGCTTCCTCAACTTTAGCTAAACGAATTGTTTCCTTAAGAGTTGTAAAACCCAACTCCCGAATACCTAATCAATCTCCTCACGTAAGCCATCAACAAAACCGTAATAAAAAATTCTTTATTCAATTTAGAATTCTTTATTAAAGCCCAACCCCAGAGCTCTTCAAATCTAGCTCTATATTCATCCACTGTTCTGTTGTTGCAATTTTTTGAGTTCAACTATGGGATTAACTTTAATCTCGTGGACTAAATCTAGCCAATAGTTCATCAATTAACCCATTCCATGTCAATTCAACTCCACTTTCAACAAAACTAGAGTACCAATTCTCAGCTTCTCCCTCTAGGTGCATAGTAGCTAAGTAAAGTTTCTGATTCTCAGCAACATTATGATGAGAGAACAATTTATTACATTTCCTAATCCATGACCTAGGGTTAGTACCATGGAATTTAGGAAATTCAAATTTGATTGTGCGAAATATTCCTTCATAGTTACTGAATGAAGAAACACCACCTCCATAAGATCCAAGGACAGATTCAGTAGACTGCTGAGTTGAATGTGGGGAAACCATACCTGAAGGTTGTCCGTCGGCTCCAGATGGACTCAAACCTTGTTTCTGATTCTGAGCTAATAACATAGCTTCAAATCCTTTCAACGTCTGTTCCAATTTCTCATCGAATCCTCTCTTCAATGTTTCCACAGAAGATTGCAGCTGATTTAGTAAATCATGAACGTTATTCTCCAAAATAGTTAATCGTTGATTATTAGTAGTCATAGCTGCCGATCGATCTTGCTCTGATACCAAATGTAAGGAATTGAGATCTGAATTCAATCATTACTCACAATTAACCAAACTCTTAAGAGAATTATGAGCAATTAACCAAACTATTAAGATAATTATGAGAAAATCAGAGATTTCAGATATATTAAGAGAAGAGAATAAGATTGAGATACAGAGAGAAGTAGAGAGAAGATTGGAGTTTTAAGAGAGAGAAACAGAACAATTTATTTCATACATTACTCGGTGACATTACATGTATTTAAAATGAAAATAGAAGTGAAATAGAAATTACAATTATATCCTTCTAAACCCACTCTACGATTCTTGACACTCCACTCTACGATTCTTGAGCTCCACTCTACAATTCCTTACATTTCGAATGAAAATTAATGAAGTAGGAGAGAAAAAGCATTCAATCAATCAAATTCTGCTTCCGAGATGAAGCATTCCAGTTGTTATTTGATTTTCAAGTTAGAGCTTCTTGATTAGTTTTATCTTTTCTTCAATGAATGGAAGACCTTTCTTCGTACGATACCTATGACTGATCTATTCCTACTCTTTCTTTACTGAAGAAATAAAGCTAGCGATCGGAAGCCGTAAGCTTGGACATGCTACCTATGGTAGTTGCTATTAATCCGGTAATCCCGCATATGCATTACTATGGTCTTCCCTATCCACTGGAAACTAGCTCATAAGAGTGGATTAAGAAGCAGACAAAGAGAGAGGCAGGGAAGACCGCTAGGCGTTAGCTCTAATTTGATGTTGTTAAACTGTAGGCTAGGAGAGGGACTCAGTTGGCGATAGTTGCCATGTCCGTCGCACAGAAGATGCTAGCACCTGACGATTCCAAACGCACGAAACCGAACAAAAAGTGCAAGATTGGTACGAATAACATAGTTTATGAACAAACCCACACCGGTGGACTAATGATTCCCGAGAAAGTTGAGGAAAATATTATAGTATATAAACGTCTACAAATAAATAGAAAATCATCGGATAGCATATATATCTCATCAGCAAAATACAAACTACTCTACCATTGGAATTCGACACATTTTGTTGAACATTTGTATAATTTCCTTAAAATTTTCTCCTCCAAATAAAAAACAAAGGCTATTAATACCTGCTTCATAAAACGGTTTTCTTCAACCACACCGGCACACACATATATAGATAGATATAGAGGAGCTTGAATACCTTATCAACCAGAAACGCGATTTGATACGGAGAGATTAATTGGGGGAAATATCTGCGAACGCTGAGACACTGAGTGAGCTCAACTCGGAACTTGATATTCTTGGTTAAAAAAGTTTTAATCCCACTTTCCTAGTTCGTGTAAATTGCAAATCTATCCCTTTTATTTGTCATATTTTTGTAAGAATGTTCTCTAAATTTAATTTTTAGCACAAGTCTCCTTCATAACTCATAAGTATAGTCATATAAAACTACTGTCCTAATTTTAAGCTGACTCATTATCTAACCTACCTTGCATACCCCCTTTAGTGACGGATCGAATGTCGCTCCGTCGCTATATATAGAACCGTCGTCTTAGCTTTTAACGACGAATAACTATATAAATGATTTAACCGAATCGCCTCTCCTATATTCATCATTAAAAGGGTATCTGCAGATATCTTAAATAAGAATAAAACTTAAGATTTGGATAGTATAAAACTATTCCTTCATCCCTCTTCCATTGATAATAAATATAATTTTTGTTAATTGAATTTGACAAAAAAAGGCTAACATATTATTTTGTTGTGTAAATTAAAGTTATTATTGTGTTAATTTACGAGTCATCATGTTTCGAAGGCGTCAATCAAATTATCCGCTCTATTTGCTACACTAATTTAAACTCTAACGACTACTTATAACTTTAATTTCACAAAATATTTGGTTGAGATGAATTTTAGCATTAATTTAAAACTCATGATTTGATTAAGACAAATTCAAACCCTAATTTGAGACTTCTTAGCTCCCATTTGTCCCTTCTTAATTGTAAATGCGATTTTTGTTGCTTTCAAATAGATCCCATAATGACTATTATAACCTTACTTTAAGAATGAATAATATGTTAACATTTTTTGTCAAAAATAATTTTTAACAAAAAATCAATTTTAATTGACAAAATGAGTTGGAAGAACAATTTTACACAACTAATATATCTATGCGAGATGTTTGTACTAAGAAAAATTTAAGGAATATTTTGTAAAAATATAACAAAAGAGAGTTAGATTTCCAATTTAGGGGTGTTTGATAAAAACCTAATAAAAAATTTGTTTGATAATTGACATATTCTAAAACATTTGAATGACAAAATTTTATTATTTTACCCCTCTAACTAAATTCAACATTATTGTAAATTTATTTAATATTACTTAATATAATAGTTAATATTTTTGTAAGACCCCACTTTTTATAAATAAAGTTGAATTTTCTATAAATATTATTTTTGAATATTATGGAATAAATTTGATATAATGTTATAGTTGTGGGTAATATTTAGAAATTTTGCAAAAGTATGCAAGTTGTTATAAAATATTCGTTTGGTGGGAATATTCTTTTTGTTAGGAATATTCGTACAATCTACCAATCATTGGTGGACCCCACAATGTAATTATTATTTGATTGAGAAAACGACAAAAATATTTTATAAAAATAACTACGGAGGTGTTACTAATAAAAAGCTGTTGAACTACCCGGTGGTAAAGTAATGATGTCTGGTCGTGATTGCGAAGACACCAGATTGATTATCGATGCTTACGTGAGAAGTCACTAAGCTATGCTCAATTATTCATCTACGAATAATTCTTGATCATATCTCTTATATTATTGATTCAATTATTGTCAAAGATCATCCGTATAATATGTTATAAGATTAAATCAATAATTGAGACGATGAGTTATAAATGATTAATAATTGTTGAAAGATTAAATATGTGTTGATGAAAAAAAAATTTTGTGGTAAGTTTGATTATTTTATGGGGGCTCATATGTCATCATCTAAGAGTCTCTTCATCGATAGTATTTACCTTTGTCAATAGTAATTACCTTCGTCGATAGTAATTACCCTTGTGAATAGTATTTACCTTCGTCGATAAGTAATTACCCTTGTGAATAGTATTTACCTTCGTCGATAGTATTTACCTTCGTTAATAGTAATTACCTTTACCAGACGTCGAACCACTTGTCGCTTCACATTACTGAGCGCCAAACCACTTTTCTTTTCACATCATTAGTCGTCAAGCCACTTGCCTTTTCACACTAAGAGGTGCTAAGCTAGAAATCTTCTATAAATAGAGGCCTAGGGCTTCATTATTTTCACTTAATTCATTCAAGCTATAGAGAGAGAAAGTAGAGAGAATAAGAGAGAAAGAAGAAGAGTATTTTGTTACTCTTACGTCATAAAGATTCAATCTCCTACCAAAATGTAAGGGGTGTTATTCTTTCTTATTCAGCGAAGAAGAATTGTGTTATTCCATTGCTTATTATTCTGCTTGGAATAACTCAGTATACGCTTAGTTACCCTATACTTGGTGATATTCTTCTATTATTCTCATTGGAACATCCTCATGCATGTGTTTTACAATTTTGACCGGTTCCGCTCTTTATTATTATTCTGCTGGAACATCCATGCATGTGTTTTACACCTTTGACTGGTTCCGCCTTTATTATTATTCATTTGGAACATCACATGCATGTGTTTTACACCTTACACGGTTCCGCTTTTTTATTATTCTGTTGGAACATCCGCTCGCATGTTTTTCGCCGGACTGGTTTCATTCTTTATTATTCTGCTGAACATCCTGCATGCATGTGTTTCTACGCCGACCGGTTCCATTCTTTATTATTCTGTTGGAACATCCATGCTCATGCGTTTTACTGCCGGACTGGTTCCGTTATTTATTATTCTATTGGAATAACTGCGTATATGCGATCTATCGCATGCACGGTGATTTCTTTTGTTATTCTATTCTTTATTATACCCAAATGGTTAAAACTTTGACTTATACTCCATGAAATTAGTGGAATATCCTTGATATTTCATGTTTCATCCAAAGATCTTTTCATGGAAATATTCTTCTAATCATTCTTGAATTTTACTCTACAAAACAAGATCATGTTGATAATTTGGACGTTAATAATTCATGGATAAAATAATTCTTGAACTTGTTTTATCAATTCTTATATCATTGTCATCATCCTCATGTTTATATTATGTTGAAAGTCATATGTGGCTGTAAGTGCATAGATGGACTTGGTATGATTATGACCGAGACTATTCTTGTAATCACGGTAGTAATGTTACAAATGATGTGATAAAAATCCTCAATGGTCGTAGTGCATTGGTGGGCGATTGTTGGCATGATTATGACCATTAATGAATACACAAATATTCTTGGCCCGTAGTGCATGAATAATTGTGGTCGTGATACTAAAGAATATCCTCGCCATAAAGTGCGGGGGTGATTCGATGATGTGGAATATTTATTAAAGTCGAGTCTCAAATTTATAACATGATGAAAAACCTTTAAAACCTAAAAGATAGTAGACTTTATTTTCTACTGACTCTTTTAATGGATTGCTTATTCACCGCAGCTTAAACCGGTTTGTCTATTGTATTTTATCAATTTAACATTGTTGAAGACTATTGATAATTTATTCCGCATTATCTTAGTCATAATATTTCTTCTTTCAATTTGGTTGAGCTCACCCTTTCTTTCACTTTATTCTCTTCGTGAAATGAGAATATAAATTTGGGACGAGTCGGAAACGAGTGATGGTCCTGAAGATAAGATTAGTAGTCCTCACTATTCGTGAAATAGTGTGATAATAATTGTAATGAGGACTCTTTTTTGAGTTTGTATAATATCTAGTAGAAGATATTTGTATTTAAACTCACGCTTATGTCGTATTGTATACCTACGCTTATGTTAGTAAGTTGTATTTAAATTCTGTACCATGTAAGTGGCGACCTAAGATGGGTGATGTATACCTAATTTTGGGGGCGTCACATTTTTTTAATTTTTTTAATTTTTTAATTTTTTTTTTACTTCATTCAACTTCTCATTCAGCTCAAAAAATCTAACTTAGCCATTCGGCTCCTCTATCTTACCGATTCAGCTATTCAGACCAAAACGAACGCACTAACCGATTCAGCCATTCAGATTCAGCTTCATTCAGCTCTAAACAAACACCCCCTTAGTCTCCTTTATGCCTTCTTCATTGGGGATTTGCTTAAAGATGTGTAATTGCTTTCAGCGAAGTACTATTTTGGTAATGAAAAAATATTTAAAATAATATAAAAGTAAAAATTATTTGGTATTAAATTCATTTCAAAATATAACATAAGAAGCTTTCCAAAAAAAACATCTTTTTCAACATTAGAGATACAAAATCGACTTTTAAAATTAAATGACAAAGATATTAAATTTTAAAATTATATTAAATTAATGTATGTATATATGATAATAAATTAGAATATTGTCTTAAATACTAATATAACTTTTTACAAACTTTTGTCTAAATTACTTTATTTTATTATTTCAATAAACTATATTCCTATTTTATTTCAAATACATATAAATAATATAAAAGTAAAGTCCAAACAAAAGTAATTCGTTATCTTTAGATATCTAGATTTATATATTATATAAATTAATATTAGTATAAAAAAACGTGTAATACGAACAGTGATACAAATGTAATTAGAGATACATATAATAACGAAAGAAAAAGAAAAAAAGTATATAAAAACCTTATTTTTCATGCTTTCAACTCTCTTTTAGCCTTTACACTCTGTGTGACAACCCCAAAATAGGTCCATTCATACAACTCATTCTGAATCGTCAAATACATGGTACAGAAAACAACAACAACTTTATTACAACAATTGTCGTGCAAAATACAACAACACATATGCTGTGAGTTTGGATACAAATATATACCAACCGTAACTCTGGACACCAACTTTGGATAAGACGTCACAATGACACCTTTACATAAAGGTATAGTCAAAACCTGTTTTAGAAATTAGAATATTTGGGAAGTGCTCAAGAAACCTTCGATACATGGAAGGCCACGCTTCTAGGTTATGATAGATATCATATGGCCACGTAATTATCCTCGGTTGACCTAATAGACCTTAAAGAAAAAACGAGAAGATTACTATCATATTCTTCCCAATAAGTGAGTCTTCTTTTGACATATCATTATCTCCACTGCTCTAATTGGGTATTATACTCCAAACAAACACCAAGATTATATAGGTAGTGCTTGTAAATATACTCAAGAAGTGGATGAGTACAACCCTCGTTTATGATGACACGAGGTTGTATGTCATTGTACATCTTGTATGATAGTGGCAAAACACACTTCCAAGTTAAATTCACCTCACCCTCAACATCTATAGACCACCGCTTCTATTCCCCTCGTTATTCCCTCGCTTGTCCCAAATACACTTTTATTACACGAAAAGGAATTGTGAAGCAAAAGGGTGAAACACAACTAGCTCAAGAAAGAATATCATGATTAAAGATAAATAAATTATCAATAGCCTTCAACAAAGAATAAATCGTAGATTTAGAACATATGGTAGATAATAAAACTTTTCAACCATAGTTGCAGCGGAACGAGCAATCCTTTAGAAGAGTCAAATAGACCATAAAATCTATTATCTTCTCCATGATAAAAGTCCATCAACAATCTTTTATCCCTGTAACATTAATCAATAATTCACCCACAATCACGTGTATAACTCATAATCGTAATTGTAGTTTTAAATTCCTTTCTCATCTAGACAAAGTTAATTTTCATCACCAAAACATAAAAGATCATGGTTATACCAAATCACAGTTCTCGCTCATAATCATATCGATAAATTCATCTTTTAGACCACGGGCCAAAGATATTCATCAACAGCTTCATCTTTGCACTACTTGCCAAAGATATTCAACAACATGTCATCTTTGCACTACATGTGCCAAAGATATTCATCATTGGTCATGTTCATCTAAACACCTGTTCATCTTCGCACTACTGGCCAAAGATATTCATCAGAAATCATTCACCTTTTGCACTACAAGCCAAAGATATTCAGTTATTATCATCATTTAGGACTTGGGATGATGAAAAATATTTTAAAGAAAACGAATCCAGTGAAACAAAATAATAAATATTAAGGATTTGTACTTCAGCTATTCCATGTCAAAAAAATATCTCATAAATAATCATAGTGGAGTAAAATTCAAGAATGATCAAAACATGGATACAATCAAAGCTAGTATCCATAATAGATATTTTGGACGAAAAACAAAATTTAATTTTTTCGTGAATAAAGTCGATTCGTGAATTGTCAGATAACGTGAATAGTGTTGTATACGTGAATAAGTAACTCAGACACCAAAAGATAGAAATTTCATAAAAAACATCATCATGCTTCGTGAGTAGTACTACTCGTGAATAAGAACTCATAAATAAGAACTCATGAATAAGAATCTCAAGGCATGAAAAAGTTCCAAATTTGATAAAATTCAAATCAATATTTCAAGATAATGATATTGAAGAAAATATAACATTTATGAAGAAAATAATCTCCCTTACCTCAGAAAGAATAGTGTGACGCCCCCAAAATTAGGTATACATCACCCATCTTGGGTAGTCGATACATGGTACGTAATTTAAATACAACTTACTAATATAACTGCTGTATACAATACTACGTATAAACTGTGAGTTTGAATACAAATATTGTCTACTAGATATTATACAAACTCAAAAGGAGTCCTCATTACAATTATTATCACACTTATTTCACGTAATAGTGAGGACTACTAATGCTATCCTCTGACCATTACTCCGCTCCCCGACTCGTCCCAAATTATATTCTCATTTCACAGAGAATAAAGAAAGAAAGGGTGAGCTCAACTAGCTTCAAGAAGAAATATTATGACTAAGATAATGCGAATAAATTATCATTAGCCTACAACAAATGATTAAAACCGATAAAATATAATGAACATCAAGTTTAACTACAATGGAACCAACAATCCATTAAAAGAGTCAAGTAGAAAATAAAATCTACTATCTTTTATGATTTAAAAGGTTTTTATCATCAAGTATAATTTTAGACTCACTTTTAATAAATATTCCACATCATCGAATCACCCCTCACTACTACTGCCAAGGATATTCTTTAAGATCACGACCACAATTATTCATGACCACTGCGGGCGAGAATATTTGTGTATTCATTAATGGTCGTGATGATCATGCCAACAACTCGTCCATCAATGCACTACGGCCACTTTGAGGATTTTTACCACATCATTTGTAACATTACGGTCATGATTACATAATCGAATAGTCTCTCGGTCATCTATGCACTACAAAGTTCTGATGTATGACTTTCAACATAATATAAACATGAGGATGATGACAATGATATAAGAATTCAATAAAACAAGTTCAAGAATTAATTTATCTAGGAACCAATAACATCCAAACTGTCAACATGATAATCGCTGTAGTAGAGTAAAATTCAAGAATACTAAGAAGAATATTTTCATGAAAGGATCTTCCGAATGAAGCTTGAATATCAAGGATATTCCACTAATTTCATGAAGTATAAAGTCAAAGTTTTAACCAATCACGTATAATAAAGAATGGAATAACAAAAGAAATCACCATGCGTCGCGATGCATCAAGACAGTGCATGTTATTCCAACAGAATAATAAATAACGGAACCAGTCCCATAGAAACGCATGCACGGATATTCCAAATGTAAATAATAAAGAATGGAACCAGTCCCAGTAAAACGCATGCATACGATATATATATCCAATGAATAATAAAGAATGGAACCAGTCCGGCGTAAAACACGCAGCATGTGATGTTCCAATGAAATAATAATAAAGATTTTACCAGTCCTTGTAAAACACATGCATGGATGTTCCAATAGAATAATAATAAAAAGGCGGAACCAGTCCGTGTAAAACACAATCGACATGATGTTCCAATAGAATAATAGAAGAATGTCACCAAGTATAGGGTAAACCACGATACAAAAGTTATTCCAATGTAATAATAAGCAATGGAATAACAACAGCAGTTCTCTTCATGAATAAGAAAGAATAACACCCTTACTTTTGGTAGGAGATTGAATCTCGGTGGTGTAAGAACAAAATACTCTTCTTCTTTCTCTCTTATTCTCTATACTTTCTCTATATAGCTTGAATGAATTAGTGAAAATAATGAAGCACTAGGCCTCTATTTATAGAAGATTTCTAGCTTAGCACCGCCATTGAAAAGGCATGTGGCTCGACGAATCGTGATGTGAAAAAAGTGGTTTGACGCTCACCGTAATGTGAAACGACAAGTGGTTCGAATCTCGTAATGTGAAACGACAAGTGGTTCGGCGCACCGTAATATAAAAACGGCAAGTGGTTTGACGTCTGGTAAAGGTAATTACTATCGACGAAGGTAATTACTATTCACAAAGGTAATTACTATCGACGAAGGTAATTACTATCGACGAAGAGACTCTTAGATGATGACATATATGGGCCCCCATAAAATAATCAAACTTACCACAAACGTCTCATAATGTACTCTTTATATACATCAAGGATTGAATAAATATTACCACAAATCATTTTATTTTTAATCAACACATATTTAATCTTTCAACAATTATTAATCATTTATAACTTGTCGCCTTAATTATTAATTTAGTACTATAACATATTATACGATGATCTTTGTGACAATAATTGAATCAATAATATAAGAGATATGATGCGTTAATTATCGTAGTAATAATTGAGCATACCGAGAGTGACTTCTCACGTAAAGATCAATAATCAATATCGTGTCTTTCTATACAACTACGCCGTATTCATCATTTTTTACTACCGGGTAGTTCAACAAATTGAGCAGTAACACCTCTGCCGTTATTTTTATAGAAATATAATTTTGTCGCTTTCTAACTACGGATAATACTTCCGTTAATAGGGTCCACTGAATGATTAAGTCGTCGTATCTAATATTCCCCGACAAAAGAATATTCCCCAAAAAACGAATATTTTATAACAACTTGCTTACTTTTGCAAAATTTATAAATATTACCCATAACTATAACATTATATCAAATTTATTCCATAATATTCAAAAATAATATTTATAGAAAATTCATCTTTATTTAGAAAAGTTGGGTCTTACAACCTCCCTTCTTATGAAATTTCGCCCGAAATTAGGGTACGTGCACTGGTATGTCAAGAAGGCAAGATACCTTGATTTCATTTCGATTCTAACTCCCAAGTCATTTCCTCAACATCGTGGTTCCTCCACAAAACTTTGACTTGAGGTATAACCTTGGAGCGTAGAATATGTTCCTTCTATCCAAGATTTGAACAGAACCTCTTCATACGTCAAATCTTCCGCTATTTCGTCCGGTTCTAACTCAATAATGTGGTTCGTGTCTTTCACATATTTACGTTACATGGATATGTGAAAACGTTATGAACACGAGACATACTTAAGCGAGAAATGCGAGTCTATAGGCCACGCTTCTTACTCGATCGAGGATTAAAATGGACCGATGAATCGAGGATTAAGTTTTCCTCTCTTTCCAAATCTTGTAACTCCTTTCCATGGAGCAACTCTTAACAACACATGATCTCCTATATCGAATTCCACGTCCTTTCGATGAAGATCGGCATAACTCTTTTATCGATTTTGTGAGGTTTTTATACGTTGTTTGATCGTTTGAATCTTTTTCCGTAGTCATACGTACTCAACTCCCGGTCCAAACAACGTTGCTTCACCCACCTCATCCCAAAGATACCTTGAATCGACACTTTCTTCCATACAACGCTTCAAATGGAGCCATGCCAATACTTGCTTCGATAACTGTTGTTGTAGGAAAACTCCACCAATGGTAAGAACTTGTCCCAACTTCCTCAAAATCAAGGACACAAAGTCTTAATAGATCTTCAAGAGTTTGAATAGTCCTCTCCGGATCGTCCGTCCGTCTCCGAGGATGATATCCGAAGCTAAATCGTAAGTCTGTGCTCATAGCTTTTTTGCAAACTAACCCAAAATCGTGAAGTGAATCTTGGGTCTCGATCGAAACTATGGATACCGCAAGATACCATGCAGCCTTACAATCTCGTTTATATACATACGAGCAAGACGTTCAAGTGTATAAGTTTCTCGACAAGAAGAAATGAGCGGACTTGGTCAATCTATCAACAATGACCCAAATCGCATCTATGCCTTGAGAAACCTTAGGAAGGCCGTGAATTAAATCCATGGTAATGTGCTCCCACTTCCATTCCGGAATTTCAAGTGGTTGCAATGGACCTTTTGGTACTTGAAGCTCCGCTTTAACTTCGTTGACAAGTTAGACACCTTGAGATAAAATAAATATTTATCTCTCTCTTCATATCGCTCCACCAAAATGTATGACCGAATATCATGATACATTTTGGTACTCCCGTGATGGATTGCAAATGGTGTGTTGTGCGCCTCCATCATGATATTATACTTTAAATAAGGGTCGTTAGAACACAAAGTCCGAGTTGACTCAAGTATTCCTTCTTCATCGATTCTTGCTTCCTAAGATAGCACCTTCTTTTTACTTTCTTCCTCATACGCATCAACTCCGTGTCCGTAGCTTGGCGACTTTAACTTTATCGATTAAAGTCGGTTCTACTCAGATATTCGCCATCGTCACACGCGTCCCCTGAGTCTTTAACTCTATCTCCATCCTTTGCAAGTCACACAAATGGGCCTTTGCGTTGACAATATATCGCACTCAGATTGCATATGATCTTCTACTCAATGCGTCGGCTACCACGTTCGCTTTTTCGAGATGGTATTGGATGGTATGATCATAATCTTTCAACAGTTCAAGCCAACGTCGTTGTCGTCGTGTTGAGTTCCTTTTGAGTGAAGAAATATTTGAGGCTTTTATGATCCGTAAAGATCTCCACTTTCTCCCTATACAAGTAATGCCTCCAAATTTTAAGTACAAAGACAACAAATGCTAACTCTCTAGATCATGAGTAGGATAATTCCTCTCATATTCTTTGAGTTGTCATGAGGCATAAAGCTATAACTTTTCCATGTTGCATGAGAACACATCCCAACCTTTGCCCAAAGCATCACATAGATGACAAATCCTCCGAGCCGATGGTATTGTCGAACAGTCTTTGAAATAAGTCTCCTCTTGAGTTCTTGAAAACTCTTCTCACATTCTTCGCTCGAACCAAACTTTGTATCTTTTCGAGTCAATTTGAGTCGATGGAGTAGCAATTCGAGAAAATCCTTCCACGAATCTCCGATAATAACCAATTTAAACCGAGAAAGCTACGTCTTTCCATTCATCGATTTAGGTTGTTCCCGACTTTGAATAGCTTGATCTTTCTTTGGGTCAATCAATGATATTCCATGACTTGATACCATCGCGCCCAAGGAATGCTACTTCTTCAAGCCGAACTCGCATTTCTTTAACTCGGCATAAAGCTTATATTCACGAAGCTTTTGGAATGTCGACCTCAAGTGTTGCTTTCATGATCTTCACGACTTTTGGAATAAATAAGGATATCATCAATAAAGACGACCACAAAGTGATCCAAATATTCCTTGAATACTCGGTTCATCATATCCATGAAGGCGCAGGAGCATTAGTCAATCCAAAGGACATGACTAGAATTCATAATGCCCGTCATCGAGTTCCGAAAGCCGCCTTTGGAATGTCGGTGGTTCTAATCTTCAATTGGTGATATCCTAACGAAGATCAATCTTTGAAAAGAATTTGGCTCCTTGCAATCGGTCAAACAGTCATCAATACGCTGGAATGGATACCTATTTTGATGGTGACATGATTCAACTCCGATAATCAATACAAAGTCGCATACTCCCATCTTTCTTTCTTCACGAATAGAATGTGAGACACCCCGAGGAGAAGTACTAGGGACGAATAAAGCCAATGTCTAACAATTCCTGCATTGGGTCTTTAACTCCTCAAGTTCAATAGAGCCATTCGATATGGGGCTTTGGAAATAGGTTTTGTCTGGGGTTCAAGTCGATACAAAATTCAATTTCACGCCTGGGGGTAGGCGGGAAGTTCTTCGGGGAATACGTCGGAAATTTATTAACAATAGAAATATCGCTCAAAACCGCGTATTTTTGTTTAAATCAGGACATGAGCTAAGAAAGCTTGACATCCGCTTTTCAATAAACGAATAGCTTTATGGCTTGAGATGACCGTGATTGATTTTAATGGTTTGGTCGCTTGAATTCGCATAATAGGTTGGTTAGGAATATGAAAGCTAACAACCTTACGAAAACAATCAATTTTTGCATGATAAGTAGTTAACCAATCAATCCCTAGAATCACGTCAAATACAAGTATTTTTAATGAAATAAAATCGACAGGTAATGTGAGGGTACCGATTTGAACCAAACAAGAATGGGTAGAACCGGTATCAAATAAAGTATAGACTTCATTAGAGTTTATGATAAGCTTACCCGTGATGACCTCATTCGGGTTTCTTGCTCTCTGGGAGGTCACAACAAACGCCTCCTCAGACTTACCTGCTTTTGACTTTTCTTCGGACTGACTTTTGGTGCCTCCATCCTAGGCTGAATTTGTCTTGATGAAACAACAAAATCGAGCTAAGTGACCTTCTCTTCCACAATTATAACATATTTTGGACTGGCGTGGCGCTTGATTTGATGATGTGTCCTCTCCTCCGCATTTGAAGCATATGATAGGTGGTCTTTCTCATTCCTTAACAACGGGTCTTTGGTCTTTGGCGCCTTTCCATCATTGTTGAACCTCATTTTCTTGAAATGTCCATTCTTATTGTTGTTTTGCCCGATTACCACCAAAGTGGTTACCATATCGCTTTGTTGATTCCTCCACGCTTGTTGTCACCACTTCATGACTACTCTCATTTGGTATTATAATTTTGCTTACCGCTTCTTTCTTTTTAGTTACGTTGACTCATTATCGCGCTCCACTAATCGAGCCCTATTTACAACATCCGAATATAAACACGCTTTATGAGAAATAAGATGTTGACGTATCTCCGACTTCAAACCTCTTAAAAACATTCGCGTCATTCTCTTTCATTATCCACCAAGTGGGGACGAAACCGTGATAACTCCGCAAATTTTGCCTCGTATTACGACACGATCATATTGTTTTGTTCCATCTTGATAAACTCCACCTCCTTCATGTGGCGAATACTTTCGTGAAAGTATTTGTCGTTGAATGCCTCCCTGGAACTTCTCCCAAGATATCTTCATCTGAGAAGTTGAGTACGTTTTACCGATTCCCACCAAGAATCTGCCTCCTCATGAACATAAAAGCGTAAAGGGAACCTTTTGCTCCTCGAAGCATCCCAAGACATCAAATATCTTGGTAATGCCTTTATCCATGCTTCCGCCGAAGTGGTTTTGCTCTCCCTTAAACTCCCGTGGTCCCAGCTCCTTGAATCGCTTAGCGGTGTGCCGAGAGTTTTTCGTGTTTCCACATACGTTTTGGGCGAGTCGCTTTCTCTTTGCTTTGCATGAATTGCATAAAGCCTCTGAACATTTGATCATTCATCATTTGGTCATGTTGTTGTTTCTTTACGTGAGGATTGTCGCCTTCACGATGAACATTATCCTGATTATTGATATGTGGTGAATCAACGATCGCTTTGTGCTCCATTCTTATTCTTAACATTCTCGGATGTCATTTTCGAGATCGCGCCACAAAACAAAAGGTTAATTGACATGTAAATATATTATCCCTATATTTTGACCGACCAATAAAATAAAGACATAAACTTAGGTAGGTCATACTAACGAAGGTATTCCCGTCTCCCCCTCCTAAGTACTATTCTCACATCTTAGCCAGGATCATATCCCTAAGCTCGATACCAACCGCGACGCCCCAAAATTAAGTATACATCACCCATCTTGGGTAGTCGATATCATGGTACGTAATTTAAATACAACTTACTAATATAATCGCTGTGGTATAATATACATAAACTCGTGAGTTTGAATACAAATATTGTCTACTAGATATTATACAAACTCAAAAGAAGTCCTCATTACAATTATTATCACACTATTTCACGTAATAGTGAGGACTACTAATGCTATCCTCTGGACCATTACTCCGCTCCCCGACTCGTCCCAACTATATTCTCATTTCACAGAGAGAAAGTGAATGAAAGGGTGAGCTCAACTAGCTCAAGAAGAAATATTATGACTAAGATAATGCGAATAAATTATCATTAGCCTACAAATGATGTTAAACCGATAAAATATAATGAACATCAAGTTTAACTACAACGGAACCAAAGAATCCATTAAAAGAGTCAAGAGAAAATAAAATCTACTATCTTTTATGATTTAAAAGGTTTTTATCATTTGTTATAATGAGACTCAACTTTAATAAATATTCCACATCATCGAATCACCCCTGCTTTCTACTACCAATGATATTCTTTAGTATCACGACCACAATTATTCATACACTACGGGCCAAGAATATTTGTGTTCATTAAATAATCACGATCATGCCAACAACCGTCCATCAATGCACTACTACGACCCCGAGAATTTTACCACATCATTTGTAACATTACGGTCCATGATTACATCAATAGTCTCTCGTCATAATCATACCAAGTCCATCTATGCACCTCTGATTTCTGAGATGACTTTCAACATAATATAAACATGAGGATGATGCTAATGATATAAGAATTCAATAAAACAAGTTCAAGAATTAATTTATCTAGGAACCAATAACATCCAAACTGTCACAACATGATCTCGCTTTGTAGAGTAAAATTCAAGAATCTTCGAGAAGAATATTTTCATGAAAGGATACTGAATGAAGCGCAAAATATCAAGGATATTCCACTAATTTCATGAAGTATAGAAGTCAAAGTTTTAACCAACCGGGTATAATAAAGAATGGAATAACAAAAGAAATCACCATGCATGCGATAGACCGCATCACATAATGCAGTTATTCCAATGAAATAATAAATAACGGAACCAGTCCCGCATAAAACGCATGCATGTGGATATTCCAATGTAATAATAAAGAATGGAACCGGTCCCAAGGAAACGCATGCATGTGATATTCCAATGTAATAATAAAGAATGGAACCAGTCCAAACAGAAACACATGCAGACGATGTTCCACACATAATAATAATAAAGAACGGAACCCGTGTTTGATTGTAAAACACATGCATGTGATGTTCCAATAGAATAATAATAAAGATTTTAACCAGTCCTGTGTAAAACACACGCATGTGATGTTCCAATAGAATAATAGAAGAATGTCACCAAGTATAGGGTAAACCACGATACAAAGTTATTCCAATGTAATAATAAGCAATGGAATAACAACAGCCTTCTTCTTGAATAAGAAAGAATAACACCCCTTACTTTTGGTAGGAGATTGAATCTCGCAGTGGTGTAAGAACAAAATACTCTTCTTCTTTCTCTTTATTCTCTCTATACTTTCTCTCTCTATAGCTTAAATGAATTAAGTGAAAAATAATGAAGCACTAGCCTCTATTTATAGAAGATTTCTAGCTTAAGACCTACCATGTGAAAAGGCAAGTGGCTTGACGAATGGTGATGTGAAAAAAAAGTGGGTTGACGCCTCAGAATGTGAAACGACAAGTGGTTCGACGCTCAGAATGTGAAACGACAAGTGGTTCGACGCTCAGAATATGAAACGGCAGTTGGTTTGACGTCTGGTAAAGGTAATTACTATCGACGAAGGTAATTACTATTCACAAAGGTAATTACTATCGACAAAGGTAATTACTATCGATTTAAGAGACTCTTAGATGATGACATACGGGCCCCATAAAATAATCAAACTTACCACAAACGCCTCATAATGTACTTTTTATATACATCAAGGATTGAATAAATATTACCACAAATCATTTTATTTTTAATCAACACATATTTAATCTTTCAACAATTATTAATCATTTATAACTTGTCGTCTCAATTATTGATTTAATACTATAACATATTATACGATTAATCTTGTGACAATAATTGAATCAATAATATAAGAGATATGATGCGTGAATTATCGTAGCAATAATTGAGCATAAATGAGTGACTTCTCACGTAAAGTATCAATAATCAATATCGTGTCTTACTATACAACCTACGCTATTCATCGTACTTTTTACTAACGGTAGTTCAACAGTTTTAACAGAATAACCTCTGCTAGTTATTTTTATAGAAAGATAATTTTTTCGCTTTCTAACTACGATGATACTTCCGTTGTGGGTCCACTTAATGATTGAGCCATCGTATTTAATATTCCCCACAAAAAGAATATTCCCCAAATAAAACGAATATTTTATAACAACTTGCTTACTTTTGCAAAATTTATAAATATTACCCACAACTATAACATTATATCAAATTTATTCCATAATATTCAAAAATAATATTTATAGAAAATTCATCTTTATTTATAAAAGTTGGGGTCTTCTGACAAATAAGATTTAACTGGAATAATTTGGATATAGTCTTAAAAGAACTTGTCATCAGATAACAATACTCAAGTACTAAAATACTCACAAAATACGCCGATATATAGAGAGAAAGAGAGAGAAATCTTTAGTTTCTGGTGTGATTTTCAATTCTAACATAAGCACCTTATTTATAGGAAAATGCTTAAAACACCAAAACAGAAAATTTAATAAATTAATAATATATATATTAAATTTTCACGCCAACCTTTGAATCATCCAATTCAGCATGTTTGACAACCCACCAACAATACAAAAAACGTTTTTTTATATTTAAAAATATTTTAAACTCTAAAAAATTAATTATTTCGGAACTTTGAAACTTCAATAATTCATAATAAATAGCCCTTTTATCAGAAAATTTGAATCTCGCATTTTTTTTATAGAAAATTCAATTCTCTACAACTTTACAGAATAAATTTTTTCCAAATTCTAAACAAAAATTGACCGAAATCCACAAACGGGCGATTTTACAGGCTATAATCAAATTTTAGTCAAGAAATGGGGTCCACCAACACGCAAAACATGTGTTAATCATTTAATGCAATAAAAATACTCTTTCTCCTCATATACTCATATATCCCACATTCATTGTAAAAATATCATCATTATTATATTATAATAATATAATAAAATATTATTTTATCAGAAAAGATAAAATATCAATTTTTAACAATTGTCATTTTAAAAATTTTCTCCATCTATATCCACATAAAATGAATATTTTCCTCATCATATAAATCAATAATTAATTATTCACAAATAATATTACGTAATCACAATAATGACAACCAGTGCGGTTCAAAGAAAGAGGGGCTTTCCAATAAGAATTTCTCCTTCTTGTAGCCAAGAATTAGGTGATGACCAAACCTCTCCTGTGATGTAACTTTCTAGACATTGCCAATAATGTTATCTAATAATATTATTCAGATAATATGAATTATTACTTCGATAATGGAAAATATCGTGTAGTGACAATTATTAAAATAACAAAGAATATAAAATATCAACGCAAAGAATTATTGAATCAATAAAATAATGAATAATAATTATCGTAATAATTATTGAGTAAAGTGCCTTCTTACGTAAGAATCAATAATTCAACAATACTTGTGTAAAACCGGTAATATATCGCAAGCAACAACGCCATTACATTTTACTTTTTACCCACGGGTATTCCAACGATGTTAATTGATGAACGATTACTGCAGTATTTTATAAAAACTCAAATTTGTCATTTTTTTCATCCGATAGTTATCCGTTATGGGGCCCATAAATGGTTGCGCCGTCGTACGAATATTCCCCAACAGAAAGAATATTCCACGACCAAACGAATATTCCCCGACAGAAAGAAATATTTTATAACCACTTGCATATTTTGAAAAAAAAATTCATATATCACCCTTAACTTTAACTTTTATCAATTTAACCATTTACTGAATTGTAATTATAAGAAAAATTGAATACTTTTATTTCATAAAATTCGGGGTCTTACACTCTGTTTCTGAGTTTTGAATAGAAAAGAAAAGAATAGAAAACTTAAATTAGAACAAAAAAGAAAAGAATAAAAACTCAAGTTTTCTTTTCATGTTGCTTCGAGTTTTTAATAGAAAAAGATAGAAAATTTAAAATTGAGGACTTGAGTTTATAATTTAAACTTTATTATATTAAAAGTTGAGGATAATATAGAATTATAAAATATTACTTATTTCAATTTCTTTTCCGTCCAAATCAAGCCAATTTTGGACAGAAAATTTTGGCAGAAAAAAGTGGCCAAGTTTTGTATCCATTTCTTTTCTTTTCCGTTTATTAAAAAACCCATAAACATAAGAATTGGATAGAAAACTTAAATTTTCCGTCTATTTTTTTCTTTTCTTTTCTGTCCATTTTAAAACTCAGAAACAGAGTATAAGTTTGTTCAGGTCCAAATCAGGTTTCAAGCTCTTGAGTAAAATACATTAGTATCTCTTATCAGTTTTTAACGATTTTAGAGCCATATATTTGTATTAAGAGATAATCTGAATAGTTAAGATATAAATACGAGTATAAACTATTCAGAGCATCTCTTAATACAAAAATGTGGGTTGTTAAGATGCATTAAGAGGTGGACTGTTAAGATGTAATCAAACACAACCTTAACATTCTCTATAAAATTTATAATAATACTTGTCTCCCCTTTAATTTTTTAAATAACAATTAGTACCCTCTTATCAATAAAATGTAACACTTATTGTCCTTGATGTGGTAGACCAACAAATGTCAACTAATTTTTTAAATATAATGTCTAAAACACCCTTAAATTATTATGTGGAGAATTATAACTTCAAAAATGTTGATAATTAATGTACCCACTAAACATAAACTTGCGTTTTTTTTTATTTAACTTGATGCAATTAATTAAATTATAAACTTGTGTATTAACCCGTATAAATATTAAATGTCATACATTAAAAGTATTCATTTTATGAAAAAATAAAGTCGTAAACTTTTTACTAATTACATTTCTCAAATATTTAAATTTATATTTCGACATAATTTTATTATTAAAAAAGAAAAATCTCAATACCCTAACCTTTTTTTAATTGAACACAAACATTAAAGTTTACACATACACAAACTTATGCAAAAATTTAAAAGAATGAATTTTACTATTCATATAAAACATTCAGCCAAAAAAGTATGTTAAAGTTATTTTCTCAAATATTAAATTAACCGTAAATCACACTTTAGGCATAAAATTTTAAAAATAAAAATGACAAATGTTGATACCCAAAAAGTTTAAAAGAGAAAAAAAAACTTTATTTACAAGAAGAAGAAGGTGTAATTCGACAAAATGTATCTAAGCAACACATAACAAATTTTGATATATACTCTAAGTAAAATTAACAAATGAAAATCTTAATTTGTACCACATCATACGGGCCCATTTTGTACTAGTTACAACAACCCACTAATAATTCAATTATAAAATTCCTAATATTCGTATCATTTTTTCCAAAAGTTTGTATTAATTAAATTTGCTTTAATATTTCATAAATTATCAACAATTTGAATGTGCTGAAGACAAATGTTAATTATAAACAAAACAATAATTAAAAGCATATTAATTTATAAGTTGATAACATACAAGTGTAATTATGTAACTCTATTCATTTTGTTAATCTTAAATACTTGCATGAATACTAATTGTTAATTAAATATGGTGACTGTCTTTAGGAGATTTCACTGTATTTTACTCTAAACTTTTTAAAATTTTATTTCAAGTCGAGTCAAGACAGTCTATTAAAAGGAGAAGAAAAAAAAGTATTGTTTAGGTCCTTTGAAGAGAGTTTATGTTTTAGGGGTGTTCCACAATGATTTATTTTAAAATGATTTATAAAGTTGAAATTTATAATAATTTAAAAGTCATTTAAAATAATTTATAAGTCATTTTAAATTGTGATTTATAAACAAAAGTGTTCGTCACTATTTTTAATTATAAGTTAAAAATTAAGTTAAAATGTGAAAGTGTTGGGCTAAAATGACTTATATGTTAAAATGAATTGTAAAAATAACTAAATTAAGGACAAAATAATCATTATATTTGGTCAAATTTAATATTTTAAAATGTCGTATAAGTCATCTTTTGAGAAGCAAAAAATCAACTTATAAATCATAAAATAAGTCACAAATGAACACCTAAATACTAAAAAAAAGTACTTATAAATTGAGTTGAGCAACTTATATGTAATTGACGACTAAACTCTTAATCTCACGAAAGATAAGATAGCTCAACGTTTTGTCAAAACTAGCCTGAGCATAATAAGTTTGCGTGTTCAACACGAAATTTAAATATGTTAAACATGTATAATCAACGAGTTGACACGCTTAACACGATTAGACACATTTATTAAAAATAAATATGATATAACTTTATAATTTACCTTAAATATTGAATTTTTTCTTTCTTAGTTACGTTTGTAAGCCCGTTATCTTATAGTTTATTAAATAAATAATATTGTGATGAATAAATTCTATTATTATTCAATAAATAAGTGAATGATATTTATTTTTTTATTTGTAAATTTTAATTCATATAGTAAATGAGTCGACACGTTAACACAATTAATAAACAGATTAGTGTTAGTGTTGAACATCTTGACACAAATAATTAAATGGATAGTATTAATGTTTACCTATTTAGTGTAATACTTTAGCCTAATATAACACATGATTGTCATGGAGGTGTGAGAGGTAAGTTATGACATCCCTTGAATTGAAGTTTAAAAATAATAATAATGCTAATATCACTTAAAAATATCATATACCGCTCACATATTGCATGAGTGATACTCATGAATTTATTGTTGACATGACCCACTTAATTGAACAACAAATCTATAGGTGCCACTTATGCAGTATGTGAATGGTATGTGATACTTTTATGTAACAGTAGCATTATTATAAAAATAATTTTCATTCTCAACTTCAAGGCTATGTTTGTTTGCAAAGATTATACTTGAGATATGACTATTAATCATAAATGTTTTGTTTGTTTTCAAATTTAGACTTGAGACTATTAGTGTAGGGATTATAAAATGACTTAATAGTCTTGTAATAATAATTATAATTCCGGCATTATAATCCAAGATTAATAGTATTGGGATTACAATATTTACAAACAAACATATCCCAAGAAATTATAATCCCGAGATTTTCAAGTAAGAACTATTATCATACAACATTTTCAATTACTAATTTTAAAAAAAATTGAAACAATTACCTGGGCCAAATAATCAACGTGTAAACCGTACTGGTAAAAAAACGTTTATGCAAGTCGGAAGCTTGTTCTGTCAAAGATTGACCTTACTTTCAAGTTTCAATAAACATTGAAAATGCTGAAACTCGGATTGTGCCCCCTCTGTAAGCCCCTGAACCAGAAAGCTCTCTCAACTTGGCCGGTGAATCGCAAAACGGTACGTCTTTTCCTATCGATCAGATGCTTCCCAGTTCCATTCACACGCAATTTATTAAATATATGCATCGCTCATGCAAATCCTATCAGATTGCTTTGATTTTTTGTGATTCAATTGACCCATTGTTCTCTCTTTCAAATCAGTTGAATGATATCGACTGCAATTTTATGCTGGTTCTCAGCTATTAAATAATAATTACACTTGTGGAATTGACCTATGGTTAGTTAGATCTGTTTTTTAAGGCTCTCTGAAAATATCCTAGAATTGCCAACATAAACGAGTTTGTCTTTTTTGATTGCCAATTTCCCACAAACTGAAAATCCTATATACAGTTCAATCAATTGAAAGAAATATTTTGCTTATTTGAGAAAAGGTACAACTAGTAGTTGCATTAGGCACAGCCGAGTGGAGGTCAAATGTTCATTCTCCAGCTAGTAAAGGAGAAAATATGTTTATTCATTAATGGTAATCAAAGGGATAACCAAATAATTGTAAAATGTTTGGATTAGCAAATTATTATGAAGTAACCATGGGTTTGTGTAATTATGTAAATAAGCACACCTAGAGAGGCTGAATAGGTGTAACTACCCAAAAGTGATCTACATTGGTTAATTTTTAAAGTTTACTAATGTAGACTATAATCGGATAGGCTAACCCTGTCTGTATTAGTATATGTTTTTGCCTGTTATAATCGGACAGCTAATATCTGTCTGTATTAGTATATGTTATTCGTCTGTTATAATCGGACAACTAATACCTGTTTGTTTTAGTATAATTTTGAGCACGAACTAAAGCAGAATCTGCAGAATACTAAAGCATATAACAGAAAAGAAAAGAATAGTAAATCACGCTAAGATTTTTACGTGGTTCAACCCCTATCCTCTAATCTAGTAGCATCATTCACGTCTAATACCAAATAGTATTGGAGACTCTTTTTATTAAACTTAATACTCAATTAAATACAATAAAAAAAACTCCATGTTCAAAGTTGCTCGAATCTGACTTGGACACCTCTGTCCCCTTGCACCTCTGCAACTTTTGCACCTCTGTAACTTTTCTCACCTCTGAGACCTTGAGACTACCATTGAACAGAATACCTATTACAATGACATCCAAGCCAAAACAGGCTTGCACTCGTATTACAAAGATTATGAAGTATTATAGTGTTTCTTTCGGTTAAAAAAGAATATAAAAGAGAAATACAACAACTGGAATCAGATTTATAAAGCCCTATGGATGTACTCAATGATGATTTTCAGCTTCAAGTGTGGTGACTAGGGGTGCTAAAAAAATTCGGTTTTTTCGTTTTTTATCGAATCCCAGACGGGGTACCGGGTTTTTTTGTTTCGATTTTTTGATGCGGTTTTTCGATTTTATTATACTTTTCGGTACCGGTAATGAAAATTTTGAATTCGGTAAATACCGAAAAACCGAAAAGTTTGAAAAAAACCGAAAACTTATCATTAACATTGATACTGTGATACATTTTGCCAAGAAAAAGAACACTAATGTAGCTAGCACATGGGGATATGTAAACACTACTCGTACACAGCCATTCAAAATCACATGGAATACAGAACGGATCATGCAAGTACATGAATATCTTGTAAGATGTGGTCTACAAATAAGGCATAACTGTTGCAATTTCCATAATTTATTAAAACAAACCATAATATTAAGTGGTTCCTAGTAAATAAATATTATTATTACACAAATTTTAAATTTAATTTAATATTTATAGAGGTTGGGGTCCTTGGGGACATGCATTTTGACTTGTCCTCACAATCCACAAAACTACAAAACTTGCCAACAAAGTACACAAATATTTAAAAAGTGACCTTTTATGAAGAAACATAAATAAGTTGCGGTATAACAACTTATTAGACTAACAATTGTAATTAGTATTTATAAGAATGTAATTTACTAGTCTCATTTCTTAATTTTAAAAAAATTATTAATATAAAAAAAAATTATTTAATTATTGCGGTATAATCGAAAACCGAACCGAAAAATTCGGTACCGACTTTGTACCGAACCGGTACCGAAACCGGTTATTCGCTACCGGTACTGGTTCTTATTTTCCGGGTTTTTCGTTTCGGTACCGGTTCGATTTTTTCGGTACCGGTTCGGTTTTTAACGGATGAGCACCCCTAGTGGTGACCTCCTTTGCCAAGCAGGATGAATATTTATAGAATAAAAAGCAACGGCTAGATTATCCTGTTAGCATGAAAGGCTCAACGAAGAATAGAAATCTCAGCAAACTGTTAGCTAACGGCTATAATATCAACATATTAAAGATATAAATATAAGAGATGCTAATTTAAAGGAGTAAAAAAGATATTAAAGATAAGATCAAAGAGTCCACATAGATATAATAACATGTTTCCTTAAAAGACTGCAATATCAAATCAAAACAGTTACCTTAGCGGCTTAGCTAATCAAACTCCTTAAAACACTCCAATTCGAATTAGAATTGATTTCATAGCAAAACAACTTATTATGATATACCAATATAACAATTGTTTATTATGATATGGTTTATCAGGATAAAATAAAGGAGCTGAAGATATTTTGATAGAATCCATATTCAAATCAACTTTGAATAAATAAATCATTTACCATGATGGACTCCAACCTGTTGAAAACTTTCATGCTAGAAGGCTTTCATGCTTTCCTCCAGGTTATCTCAATTGAATATAAAATGGGTCACCATACAAAGCAACAAATTATATTATTTAATAAACCCATTAGCCCAAAATATAATCCATGCAAAAAATAATGTTTCCATGCAAAGTATATTATCTTCATGCATAAACATATTAAAAATATATAACCCAAATAAATCAAATAAGACCATTACACAAACCCAAATATATTGTCATTATTAAAATCACAAAAGGTATAAACCAACAGTTTGGTCTCCAGGAGTGTACTATAGTGTATATTCTTTGGAATGAAAATGTACATTAAATGCACTTCATATTTTTAGCTCTTTTACCTTTTTCTGTTATCATGCCGTAGACGTGGCATATCACCTTCAAATTTTGATCTGAAGCAAGTAGAATATTAATTCTACATTTGTCTAACCTGAGCTTTTTCTGCTAGAATTTTGGTGATTTACTAAACAGGAAAATAGTCTCATGCTATTGGTGTCCATTATATTATGGAATCGCCCTCGTTAAATTTCATCTATATTCACGCTGTAAAATAGGAATTTTGTCATATAAGATGCATACCATGTATGTAGGATGAAGTAGAGTGGCCCAATTACTAGGTGTGATTGTATTATAGATAGTGGCTGAGCACCTGAATCCAAAGTTTGTTTTTTAGGGGAATCACAAAATAAATGTATTGAAGCATTCACACTATAACATCTATTTGTAAAAAATAAGGGAGTCAAATATAAAGACTATTATATTTTTCTCTTAGCAAAAGGTAGGCAAATCTCCTTACTTTTAGAGTTCAAGACCTAACTAAGCCTAGTCTTATTTTTTAATTTAATTTTTTAGCTTTGCCAAAGCCAAGAGACATGTGGATCCGCTCGTGATTAGAAACGTTTCATCTCTCAATATATTACTTGCTCTAAATTATCTTGATTATTGAATGATAAGGACCAAGAGTAACAAATAAATAAACCATATCTCTTTCACTTCTCTTATCTCTCAAAAAAAAATATTGTAATTGAGAGAAGTCGAAGATAACAGTTCAGAATTGTTGTCTAATATCATGAGTTGAGCGCCTATCAGTTAGCCCTTCTGTTGAGATTAACTTGCACGCTAAAATATATCCCTTTTTGATGTGTTATTTCCCATCAACGAGTTTTAGGAAATAGCTTTTTGTTTGATGTGTGTTTTAGAAAACATCAAATGGAGAGTTTGATGAAATGTGTGTTTATCTGTGTTTATGAGTGGATTTCAAGGTTTTGGAAGGGTAAAGATGGAATTATCCTTTGGAGGTGAAAACCTTTTTGGTTGGGGATTTGAGTGAAAGGAATTTCCAAATTCTCAAGAATATTATCTTCCTTTTCACTTACCATGAGATTGAGTGTTTTTTATTGCTTCATGTTGGAGACCTATGGAGCATTTACTATGGTTGTTGTTTATGATATCAGGTTGTCCTTTTAGAGAACTAATATTTTATAACATTATTCTTCCACTGTTTAATCTCTTTTGAGGATTCTTTGTTTTTACTCTATTATATCGTCAGATCTTTATAATAAAGTTTCTTCTTTTACTTTAAAAAATAAATCCTGCTAATTGGTGTGTAAATAAGATATCCGTAATGTAGGTTGCTAGTGATCCACTGTATGTGCACATTTATACCTTGTTTTTACTGGACATGGAAAATATTAACCTTAACATCTCCTGACCATAATTGATCCATTTGATTTTAGTTTTATCACTTTATGATGACACTTATCTTCTTTTCAGATAATCAAAATATCTTTTTAGTTTTAATGTCAAGTTTTCTTACTTTCTACAATACATATTTTCGTAGGTGTCCCAGGAGTAAGTATCTGGAGTGTGCCATTTTAACTGTGTGCACTTGAACTGGATTGGCCTTTCTTTTTGTATCTTGTTTTTATTTGCAATTGCCAAATTTGGGGGAAAAGTAGAGAGGAAACAGATATATAGAGAGAAGCAAATAGAAAAAAAGGAAGAAAATCTTAAAGAATATGGGTTCTGAATTCTGATAACCTATAACTATCACTCTTGTCAGCAAGTTCATCTTTGTAAATTGCATGTAAACAAACATTTAATAGACTATTACGAAAAAGATGATGTAATAACAATTTCACAAGAAGTCATTCCTCAATGAAACTTCTCAAATCAGCATGCACATTAAGGTATTCAGCTCATTAACCGTGATAAATGTAATATTCCGAATCCTTATAAAACTTGTAATGTAACCTTATATGATTAATAAAGGATGTTTTTGTGATTGAAATTATGTGTTATGTGATTGAATGCGTGTGGTCTCATTATAAGTATAAGTGTAGAATTTTTTTGTAAAACTTAACTACGAAATCACTATTCATAAAAACGCTAAATCACTATTCATAAAACACAAAGTTAACTTTGGGAAAGTCAATAATTTTTGACTAACCGGATTAGTTAGGAAAGCTAACTAATGAGTAACTACAAGCTAACTATAAAGTAAACTAAGTTTGGAATAACTAAACCAAGTGGGATCCGGTTATGGTGTAGGGAAAGGGAGGGCTTTTTGGCCAATATGAAAGCATGTAATACTTACAAGCTTGTAAGTATTGATACTTGCTTTGTAGAGTTAGTCATCAAATTGATTTTTGCTTGCTTTGTAGTGTTGTCAAGCAATGAGAGGTGAGATGTGGCTCAATGTTTTGCTTGAGGTGTGTTGTCTAGCTTTAAGAGTTGAGATGTGGCCTCTTGTATAGCAAGTCATTGTTGCAAGAAACAAGTGATAGGGCTTGGCCTTGTTGGCCAATTGTAAGTGGTGGAGTTGTTAGGCATTGGTGGCCTTATGTGAACCATGGCTTGGTGGCCTTGTTGGCCACTTTGATTGGTTGTGGTCTGATGACCATTATACCTAAGTCTTGGATGCTTATTCATGCCATGCTAAATAACCTTCATTAAATCTCAAAGCAATTCTAAGAGAGAGCATAGTAAGTATACTTATAATTAAGAGGAAGATCCAGTTTTGCTTATTCAAGATAAATGTAAAGCTTGCAGCTTCAAGAGGTAATTTATGATTTATGGTAGTCTCATTAGTTAGGCGTTCATATATTCGAAATCATGAAGTATTGCATGCTAAGCATAAATTGTATGTTGTTAATTAGCAAGTCTTATAAACATGTTAAGCTAGCTAAGTTAAGTGATGCCCTAATCGAATGAAGTAAAACATGAGTATGCATGTTAGTAAAGATTAGTTGTAAAAACTTGTTAGGTTAAGCTACCTAATTGATTCATTAGACAACCTAATTGAATGAGATAAAGTATGAATTGCATGATAATGTTTGTGAGTCATAAGGCATGATAAACTAAGTAATGCCTTAGGCAACTAATTGAATCAAGTTGTAGCAAGTTAATGCATGAATTATTAAACCTTTTTTTTAGTAGTTTTTGCAAGAGGTGTGCAGCCTCATATGTATGGATTTGGTCATGAAATTCATAGCCAAGTCGAAGAGGGGGAAGTTACAAACGCGTAGGAAAAAGAATCGCTAAAAAATACCTAGTAGATTGAATGTTATGCATGTTTGAATCAAGTAGGGTAAAATGGCACAAAACTGAAAATTGGGCGATGCCTTTGGGCGTCCAAGTGCTACACTAATAGAATACTTTTATCCGAGTTTTTCCGAAGCTTATTTTGTTAAATTCTTGGTAATCGGACATCGTAAAAGATAAAGTTATGAAATAAAATTCATATGTAAGGCTAGTTAAGGTAAACTAAAATAATGAATTATATTTTGACTAAATTGTATGTCGACCTCCTGAATTATATAGGTTGATCGAAAGACACAAAAATTTGCGTAAACTATAGAAGCGGAATCAAGCAAGTTTTTCGGACTATGTGCAAGTTTCTGACTGTTTTTATGTGCAACGATGTGCTATAAAATTGTTTTGAATTTCAGTTGTTGTGTGAAGTTAGTTGTGATATGTGAATTACTTGTATAACTTGAGTAGTGTGAACACTATTATCTGTATAAGTGTGAAATGTGTTATCTGTTAGACTTGCTGAGCATTTGTACTCATTCTTGCGAATAAAATCTTATTTGCAATTAAGAAAGAATTACAGCAGAATCTGGCAGTAAAGAAAGTGAAAGAATAGTAGTTAGGGCAAGAGAGATTATTATTGTTGTCTTTTCATGTAATAGAACTTAAAGTTGTAATAACTTTAGAGATATGATTAAAAGAGTTGGGAATTATTATAAGAATGTATTGTTTGTGTACTGTACATTTAAGCTAGTAGATGTAGGAGTCATTTAACAATGCTAGATTAACATTATTGGCAATTTCTAGAAAGTTTTGTCGAGGAAAGGGGTTAAATTATCTAATTGCGCGCCAATAAGGAGAAATCATTATCGGAAAGCCCTCTCTTTCCTGGGAACTAACTAATTGCTAATATTGAAAGTCTAGGATAGATAAATGGTGATGAAGTTGAGAAGAAGGGTTTAGTGTTGGATTGAAGTTGAAGTTATGGAATACTCAAGAGGAAGTAGGGTTAGAGGAGTTGTATATTTAATGCATTAGAATAAGTTGTAATTTTTATGACTTTGAGATGTAACCGAAAATTGTAAAGTTTTTCGATTTTGGAATAAAGAGTATGATGTTAAGTTTTTAATTAAATGAGTTTTCACCAAGTTTATTATTGGCGAATGTCATAGAAGATGATGTTTAGTCAGCACCAGATTCCCTGTGGAAAGCACTCGGATTTGGGGGCGTGACAATAAAGTCTAGTTTCCAGTCGGGGTGAGAAGTGGTCTGTATGTATGTTATATTCGAAAGCCACATAACACGTCTTTAATTTGGTAGATTTATCTTATTACTGTTCTCAAATTTTTGGTTAGTTCATTTTCACATTCATTTTTTGATTATTTTTTGTCAATCACTGTGAAGGTTATGATTTGGCCAGGTTAGAGTGCTCTTTGTATGGGTACTGGTTGTGGTTCATCAATAAAGTAAATTTCATTCAAAAGCTGTGATCATGGGGTGCCTAAGTGAGCAATCTGAAGACAATTCATTTGCTCAAGAATTCAAAGACTGTTCCAGTAGGCCTTCCAGAGGTGCTTTAGCATTGATGGTGAATTCAGAAATAGGTGCAGTTTTGGCCGTAATGAGGAGAAATGTACGTTGGGGAGTTCGTTATATGGCAGATGATGATAGCTAGAGCACTCTCTCATCCATTCATTTAAGGAACTGCGGAAAAAAATATTTTCATGGCAACGTCAGTGGCAAACTATCAATCCAGTCTTGTACCTCAAGCCATTTCTGGATGTGATTCAATCTGATGAAACTGGTGCACCAATTACTGGTGTTGCTTTATCATCTGTTTACAAAATCTTAACTCTGGAAGTAATTGATTCAGATACTGTGAATGTAGACAAAGCTTTGCATCTGATAGTTGATGCTGTGACAAGTTGCCATTTTGAGGTGACTGATCCTGCCTCAGAAGAAGTGGTACTAATGAAGATACTTCAGGTTCTTTTGGCATGCATGAAGAATAAGGCATCAGTTAAGTTGAGTAACCAGCATGTATGCAACATAATAAATACATGCTTCCGTGTAGTTCATCAAGCAAGCTCTAAAGGTGAGTTGTTGCAGAGAATAGCCCGCCACACAATGCATGAGTTGATTAGATGTATTTTCTCACATCTGTGTGATATTGACAACATAGAACAAGCATCTACTCAGGGAGGTGGATCTCATGTCAACAAAGAGGTAATGGTCTGACTTCCAAGGTCATAGTTCTTCGTTGTTGATTGAAGATATGCTTCAACTTAGAAATATATGGCAGCACCATGTTAGAATGTTGGTGCCAGGTCCATGTTCTCCTTATTATGGCCTACCAACTCCTTGAATCTGATCTGCTAGTTTTACAGTGAATTCAGATAGGTAAGATATAGTTACAAGGGGTTTTTCATTAGATTTCTTGACTGAAATTCATAAACTATATGTTCAGAATTTTATGGTAGTGATTAAGCCATTAGGTAATGGTGAAGCCTCGCACAAACATTCTAGATTAGGGGTTGGGGTACTTACTAAAAAATAGAAAGGAAAATGTAGGAGTTAGAGGTGATACAAAAGAAGTGCTTTGGCTCATAATTTACTTAATTTAAAGAAGCTCTTTTTCCTGTTTCCCTATCAATTTTTAAGGTTTGCTTTTTTTGGCAGGCTGGCGTGCCAGATGAGAATCACACTTTTGAGAGTAAACAAGAAGATAACGGCCATGCCAGTTCAGATTATAATAATAAGACACCTCCTGCTGGAGTTGCTTCAAATGTTTCGACAGATACATTAGCAGGAATGATGGAAGGGAACATAGTTGAGGCTGGTCAAGGGAAGGAGGTTGCTCAAACTGGAGGGGATCTTATGATGGAGCCATATGGGGTACCATGCATGGTCGAAATATTCCACTTCCTATGTTCTCTATTGAATGTAGTAGAACACATTGGAGTTGGTCATAAATCAAATCCTATAGCTTATGATGAAGACGTGCCCCTATTTGCATTGGGTTTGATCAATTCTGCTGTTGAATTGAGTGGGGCTTCTATTGGACATCACCCTAAATTATTAGCTTTGATACAAGATGACTTGTTCCATAATTTGACGAGGTTTGGTTTTTCAATGAGTCCATTAATCCTTTCAACAGTATGTAGCATTGTTCTCAATCTGTATCATCATCTGCGTATTAATCTAAAACTGCAACTTGAAGCTTTCTTCTCTTGTGTTCTTTTGAGGATTGCACAAAGCAAATATGGAGCTTCATATCAACAGCAAGAGGTTGCTATGGAGACTCTTGTTGACCTATGCAGGCAACCAACATTTATGTCTGAGATGTATGCCAACTTTGACTGTGACATATCCTGCAGCAACGTTTTTGAAGACCTTGCCAACCTACTTTCAAAAAGTGCATTTCCGGTCAACAGACCTCTATCTGCAATGCATGTTCTTGCTTTGGATGGTCTATTTGCCATGATTCAAGATATGGCTGAGAGGGTAGGAAGTGAATTGCCAGCTTCGCAACAGGCTTCAATAAATTTGACAAATTATCAATCATTTTGGAAGCTGAAATGTGATAACTATGACAACCCAAGTGACTGGGTGCCTTTTGTTCATAAGATGAAGTGCATCAAGAGAAAATTGATGATTGGAGCAGATCACTTTAACCGGGATCCTAAAAAAGGTCTGGAATTTCTTCAGGTTATGCATCTGTTGCCTGATAAACCTGATCCTCAAAGTGTTGCATGCTTTTTCAGGTTCACAACTGGGTTAGATAAGAATCTTGTTGGAGATTATCTGGGAAATCACGATGACTTCTTTGTTCAAGTGCTTCAGGAATTTGCTCACACTTTTGATTTTCAAGACATGAATTTGGACATTGCATTACGCGTGTTCTTGGAAACCTTCAGATTGCCTGGAGAATCACAGAAGATACAGAGGGTTCTTGAGGCATTTGCAGAGAGATATTATGAGCAATCACCCAATTTTCTATTCGACAAAGATGTGACGCTCCTGCTATCTTATTCTCTTATACTGCTTAACACGGATCAACACAATGCACAGGTTAAGAAGAAGATGACAAAAGAGGATTTTATTCGTAACAATCGCCGTATAAATGGGGGGAATGATCTTCCTCGTGAATACCTCTCTGAGCTTTATCACTCAATCTGTGAGAATGAGATCCGGATGACCCCTACGCAAGCTGTTGGTTCTCCATTGATTACCTCAAGCCACTGGCTTGGTCTTATGCACAAATCCAAACAAGCTGCACCATTTATCACATGTGATTCCAGGGAGCACTTGGACCATGATATGTTTGCTATCTTATCAGGTCCAACTGTTGCTGCTCTATCTGTGGTTTTTGATAATGTGGTGCAGGAAGATGTTTTACAGACATGCATCAATGGATTTTTAGCTGTTGCTAAGATTGCAGCTTGCTATCATCTTGAGGATGTACTAAATGATCTGGTTGTTTCTCTCTGTAAATTCACTACACTCTTTCTTCCACTATCTGCTGAAGAGTCTATCATTACTTTTGGTAATGATACTAAAGCCAGGATGGCAACTGAAGCGGTTTTCACCATAGCAAACAGGTATGGTGATTATATCCGCTCCAGTTGGAAAAACATTCTGGATTGTGTGCTAAGCTTGCACAAAATGGGCATTCTTCCTGCTCGTCTGGCCAGTGATGCAGCTGATGATTTGGAGCCTCCTACTCTTGACATGGAACAGGGGAAACCTAATTTGGGTTCCCCACTAACATCCCACAAGCCGCCTTTGGCGACTCCTAGGAGATCATCTAGTCTGATGGGCCGGTTCAGCAAACTCTTATATCTTGATACGGAAGAACCTGTGTCAACACCAACTGAAGAACAGCTTGCCGCTCATCAGGTCTCTCTTCAGACAGTTCAGAACTGTCAAATTAATAGCATTTTCGGTGAAAGTAAATTTCTACAAGCTGTCTCCCTATCACAGCTTGTCAGGGCTCTCATCTCAGCTGCAGGGCGATCTTACAAGGGAAATAACTATCTGGAAGATGAAGAAACTGCAATTTTTTGTCTGGAGTTGCTGATTGCGGTCACACTAAATAACCGGGACAGGATTATGATTCTCTGGCAGGGTGTTTATGAGCACATAGCCAATGTTGTTCAGTCAACTGTGATGCCCTGCACTTTAGTGGAGAAGGCTGTGTTTGGGCTTCTTCGGATATGTCAGAGACTTCTTCCTTACAAGGAAAACTTGACTGATGAGCTACTCAAGTCTCTACAGTTGGTATTGAAACTTGATGCTCGGGTTGCTGATGCATATTGTGAACACATTACACAGGAAGTTATGCGCCTGGTTAAAGGAAATGCAATACAGATAAGATCTCATGTGGGTTGGCGTACAATTACCTCCTTGCTTTCCACCACCGCCTGACATCCAGAAGCATCTGAAGCTGGATTTGAGACACTAGAGTTCATTATGTCTGATGGGGCGCACCTGTTACCAACAAATTATGTGCTCTATATGAATGCGGCTAGGCAGTTTGCTGAGTCTCGAGTTGGGCATGTTGATCGGTCAGTTAGGTCTTTGGATTTGATGGCTGGTTCAGTGGTTTGCCTAGTGAACTGGTCTAGCAAGACCAAGGAAGCAGTGAGGGAAGAGGCTGCTATTAAAATGTATCAGGATATAGGGAAGATGTGGCTTAGGCTGGTACAGGAAGTGAGGAAAGTGTGTCTGGATCAGAGAGAAGAGGTCAGGAATCACGCAATTTTGATGCTACAAAGGATCTTGACGGGGGTGGATGGGATCCATATACCAAATGAGTCGTGTTTGCAGTGTTTTGATCTAGTGATCTTCACATTGCTTGATGACTTGTTAGAAATTGCGGTGGAGAGTTCTCCCAAAGAATATCGTAACATGGAAGGATCATTGGTTTTATTCCTGGAACTCTTGTCAAAGGTGTTCTTACAGTTACTGCAGCACCTCTCGCAGTTGCCGTCCTTCTCTAAAATATGGTTAGGGGTTCTTAGTTGCCTGAAGAGATTTATGAAGGTGAAATTTAGAGGGAAACGATGCGAGAAGATCCATGAATTAGTCCCAGAGCTCCTGAAGAACACTCTGCTTGTCATGAAGACTAGCGGAATCCTTGTGCCAGTTGATGATAATGGAGAGGACAGTGTCTGGCAACTGACTTGGTTGCATGTGAAGGATATAGCCTCATCTTTGCAGTTGGAAATTTTCCCTGTCAATGAATTGGAGCAGTTGCAGACGAAGAACGCTGAAACTAGTGGTAGTTGAATTCCTTACAAGAACTCGTGATTCTGTCAAGCGAGAATATTCTTTTCAGATTGAATGGTTCCTGGAATAAATTTGTTTGGGAAATCTTGCCCCTTGGTTTGCTGAATAGGAGCAGTTCAGGTGCTCTGTGACAACAAATGGTAAAGATTGAATTTTCATAAAGTATTTGGGTTTTAAAATTTAATGACGATTTTAGGATGACAGTATCTTGCGATATGCCTCGATATATATATATATATATATATATATATATATATATATATATATTATGCGAGGGAGGGAGTATACGAAAGGAATAAATGCATATAGACTGAAAAACACAAAACATGTTTGAAAAAATGTATTGATAGGGATGTTGATCGAACTAGTGCTACTGCATCCACTCACGTACTCCTCAACAAACAATAATTGTTTGCTACCAATAATGCATATTTGTACTCTCAACTCAAACAAAATGTTACTACTATTCCGCAAGTCATCATAGAATCTTCATCTTTTCTGTATCCTGCAGTCCGATGCCCTCAGTTTATAAGGCAAATAACGACCATATTGATAAGCAGTAGCTCAATCTACTTTTTACTCCAGTAATTCCCATCTCTTGAGAATGTAAGGCTTCGTTTGAATGTCCAAAAAGGAAAAGGAAAATTAACTTTCCAGCATTATTTGGGATTAAGTAGTTGATAAGAATGTCTAGTTTTAATTTTGAAATAACATTCAGAGTGGTAATTAAATGGACTTACAAACCAAGCAACAAAGACTTCATAGTAAAATACATGGATGGGTCTTCCTGCCATTGTCTCCCTTACTTACCTTGACCCTTTCTCAGTTGGTCAAAAATAGAAAAATTCTCCCAAAAAAAAGGACAAAAAAGAAAGAATATATATTACTCCAATTAATTTGTTATCTCGGTATCCAGCCTGCCAACACCATAATTAGGCTTTTCCTTGTTCCGTACGTCCAAGCGCTTACGGTGGATAATGGTGAGCTTTCCAAGAGAACTCGAAAGCCACCTTTATAATAATAATACTAGTATAATTAAGGACATAATATATATATAGAAGCGAGATAAAGTCAGATATAACATCTTCTATTTCATCATATTTTCTTTTTGGCGATGGTTTTGGTCATTATATAATCGCCGCTAAATACTTTTTTTAGTGACGCTTATATATTGTCCGTCGTTAAAAGTATATGCGACAATTGTATTTGATCGAAACCATCAGCTTTAAAAAAGTGAAAGACGAGTAAAAAAGATAAGTAGATGACGCTATATATATATATATATATATATATATATATATATATATATATATATATACTATAGTCTCTAAAAAGCGAATCTTAAAGAAGCGAACCAAAGATTTAAAGTCGTCTTTTGGTGTCTATGGCGACGGTTCGACACGTCGCTAAAGACTACATGGTTATGGCGACGGATCGAACTGTCGCTATAGAAACCAAAGACGACGGTTGTTCGCCTTTGGTTACGCTTCTTTAAAAGTTAAATCTTTCATATATATATATATATATATATATATATATAAATATGGATCGGAGGTGCACAACCGTTTAATTTTACCATATATATTAGTTTGATAATTGTTTAAAACTTTGAGGGTGAGTTTTTGAGTTTAAATCGGAAGCAAATCTTTTTTAGTCTTTGCCACACTAGGATAGTTGCTTAAAGCTTTAGAAATTAATAATTTTACAACAATTTTTAATATTTATACACAAAAAGTGTCGCTATACATGTATAGTGACGGTGAAAATCGTCACTATAGGATCCATAGCGACGACTTTAATGTGAAAATACTCCCTCCGTCCCAGGATAAAAGTCCTTATTACTATTTTAGGTTGTCCCAGGTTAAATGTCTACTTACCTTAAATGATCTATTTTTTACAATAATTTGCCTATTATACCCTTATTATTAATTGTTATATTTATATTCTCTATGTATATTTATGGAGCATCACTAGTAATGTGCAAAAAACTATGCAATTAAATGAGGAATTAAATATGAATAATTTTGTCATTTTATCATCTTTTTTAATATGCGCAAAAAGTCAACCAAGACTTTTATCCTGGGACGGAGGGAGTATTATTTTTTATTGTGAATTTATAAGTTTTCATTTTTTTTTGTTACATTATTCTTGACCAAAACTATTATTAATATTCTCACAACTATAATATTATAAATTCATAAATCCATAGCCCCTCTTTTAGTTGGTGTTATATAACTAACAAAGCTGTGACATACCATTCGTATTGCTTATGTTTGATGATAATTGAGAATTCTTGTTACAACTTATTTTTCACACAAAATATCCTAGCTCTTCCACAACACTTAACGACTCATTATTAAAATATTCAAATTCTAGTTGTAACTTATTTCTAAAATAAGAAATAACGAATATAAGAGCTTAGGAATTTTTGACAAAAGTAAAAATAAAAACAAAATCATTTGTAATTTTATAATTTGTACATACGTAACTAAAAAAAATTACATTATAATCGTATATGCATAATTTATGAATTTTGAATCAATAAAATACAACATGCATGCATGCAGCATCGTTGGTACGTTTCCGCAAAAAAAGTGCGCCATCCAATAGATAACAAATAAATAGTGATTTGAGTCCTATGGGAAAATTTTTAATGGATCGCATTTGTACACTTTTAAAGGTGTAATTTTCTTCTATATTTACTTTTATTATTTATTTATATTTAATTTTTAATAAAAACATAAATATGCGTTGCTATTAAATAAAGCAAAAGATGAATAAAAAATCTGAATTAAAAAGTCAGCAAAGACGTGGAATATACGAAAGCGGAAAAAACGAAGGAAGGAGAGAGAAGCTCTCTTGCTCTCTCTCTCTCTCTCTCTGTTTCTTTCTTTCTATTGTACGTGTGCGTCTAAACTCGGCCAGCAAACCTGGGGACAACAATAAAGTTGTCCACAAAAGCTCTTCCTTCCTCTCCTCCTCCCCATCCCCATCCCCATTCCCATTCCCATTCCCATTCCCATTCCCATAACATATAAACATTATAGTAGTACTTATACAAGATTATTACAGATTAATTAAATTTATACATACTAGTATTTAGATTCATATAACAACCCCCCTTATCATCATCATCATCCTTCTTCTTCTTCTTCTTCTTCTTCTCATTCTCTATCAATCTATGTATCTCTGTATATATAGATAATTGTTTGAAAAGAGAAGAGAAGAAGAGAAGAGAAGGAAAGGCTTTTGGCTGGATACCGTCGGTCCCACTCTCTCCATCCTCTCGCTAAATTCTCTTGTTAATTTCATATTTATGGTTGCAGAGAGAGGAGCAAGGGAGTATTAATATATCCCCGCCTTCAAAGCTCTGTCTTCTTCTCGTTTTTGCCGCCATTGATCCAGGTCCTCTCTTCCTCCCTCTCTCCCTCTATAGTAATTCCATATTTGGCTATTAGTTATCTATATTCTGGACGCTGCATACATGTGTGATATGTATTAATTTATTACTGCATTTTCTCCGTTATGGGCTCTATCTTCTTTCCTGAGATCATCATGAAGTTGTAGTTTTTAGACATTACTTTGTTGTTATTTAGGGATTCATTTCGTTTCCTCTCTGAAAATTTCAATTAATTGCTGAATTAGAAGAACATGTGATTCTTATTCCTCCTTTTCGTGTTTGTGTGGGTACTTTCTCGATTTTTCAAGCTTTTGACTTGAAAATTTGGTTATGTTGAATCAACTTTTCTCAAATCAATTTTTTAGTGTCTCAGAGACCTCACATATTTATTTGGGATTGGACTCCTTGCTATGTACAGCAACACTGATGGTACCCATAACATTACCTGAACCATGTTGACTAATGGCACCCCATTATAAATTAGCATTTGCAAATTTTCACAGGAAGTTAGTGAATTCATAGTGTTTGTGTGCCAAGTTTTATCGGTGAATATCAAGAAATACTGATGGAGCAGTTCTAGGAAGTCCATATGCACGTACACCTTGTGAAGAATATTGATCCCCGATATGTGACATTTTTCTCAGCATTATCTTATTTATTGACAAGTCGAGACGCACATAGCGGTATCCTTTTAAGATGATCTATTTATATCATGCTGTTGCTCGAGATGGTTGACATCTTATGATAAATGTTTGAACTGCCTTAACTATATATGAATGCTGCCTTATTGTACATTTATGGATTAATTCTTATATTTTGTGCCAGGTAGCACTACATATACTTGATCTTGTTCAGATTTGTGAATTTGAGTGATCATAATGGGTGCTTGCACATCGAGATCATCTAGAATGATTGAATCAACACCACCTACAGATATTAAATCACAGAGGAAAAACCATCACCGGTCCAAAAAAGTGGGCGGAAAACTCTCCAAATTTGTCCTTGATGGAACAAGGAGAAGGAATGATACCGGTCGTGTAAAAGATTTTTCTGTCAGTGAGTTTGTCCAGACAACCACCACCTGTAGAAGATCTGAGGTTTCAAATTCGAAATTCCATCTCACGCAGTTGCAGTGGCACCATAGTCAAATTGATGCCAATGGTATATCTTATGTTCAAAAAATTATACTCCCTCTGTTCCACAAAAAAGCCCCATTTGATTTTTTTTTTTTTTGGCAAATGGGACTCCTTTTGTGGAAATCTTTGCTTAAGAATGTTAGAGTTGCACCTTAATTGGATAAACAATCAATGATGGATTCCCTTTTTGGCTGCTCGTACACAATAAGTTTGCACCATGGGTGACTTGAACATATTCCTGTTATGAATTGATTGACTGAGTTGGTGAAGTTAGATTTTGTATAGGTTCTTGGTCCTGTTATTAAGAATGTATTAGTTCATAACTAGATAAATAATGAATCTATGAAATAACATTTTTTTGTCTTTTGCTGACCTTTATATCTGGCTGAAGGTGGTTTGTTTCCCTTTCAATTTAACTTAATAACATATTTCATGGATTAACTGCATGTTCTTAGGTTGTTTTTTTTTGTTAATTCTGTTCTTAGGTTTTTACTTTTTAATATATATATATATATATATATATATATATATATAATAATATTAAGAATTTTGTGTCTATTTTCTTTTATTTGGCTGGTCATGTTGTTAATTAAACTTATGAACCTTACCTCTCAATTCGAAGTAATTTAATGCAATTTATATTTGAGTTACTAAATATATAATGCAAATAACTTAAACTTTTGAGAATGACGTATGATGTTAATGTTCCTACAGTTATCTGCCAAGAGGATGCATGGTTTGATACGTTCAGCATCCTGGAGTCTGACTCAGATGATGACTTCAGTAGTGTGCATGGAGGTAATGGGCATGGGAAGTATATTTCACAAAGTCGATCGCTTTTTGTTGCTTTGATGTCAGGAGGTTGACATGAGAGATCTAATGGATAATCTATGATGGTGATGCTAGTTTGCATATATATTTTGAGTTCATTGAATGGTCAGATCCCGTGTGGACTCTATAGCAGTTACAATTAGTTATTAATATCATATGTTGCCTGATTATGTTAGGCTAGTAAATGAATTGTTGTGTGAGTACTTAATTCTGGCTCGAATGCAACACATGAACTAATATGCTTTTGTTTTACTTTGTAGCAGATACTTATTTGGGATATTGTTTTTGCTGATATATTCATTTGTATTTATAATTCTATTCCTCTTCTCATGCACAGACCTTTCAAGTGGCCAAGTGGTTCAGTATGAAACTTCATCACGCATTATAGATAGCAAGAACAATTACAAAGAATACCATGAAAGATATTTGAAAGTAGATAATGGTAAAACGGAGAAGTTTCTGAACAAAGATGGACTCAAGGAGCCAAATGGATTTGCAGTTATAAGTACTCAGGGTTATGAACATTCGCGCATAGGACAGGGTGAAGATTTTTGTACCAAGAGGAAGATCATTAATGGTGTGAAAGAAGACAAACATGATTCTGAAGAGAATATTAAGATTTGTGGCTTATCTCCGTTGGTTCCTTGCATAAGTTTCAATGACAATATCATTAATGCAGTTCCTCAATCTCAAAGGAGAAAATCAACTGTTATCAGGCTTTCCTTCAAGAGGAAATCTGTGGATGGAGAAGAAACTAATGAATTTTGTAAGTATACGTAACCAACCTTTCTTAGGAAATATACAAAGAATATGAAAATTTTCTTCTTCTATGGGTCTATCCATCTGTACATCTCATTATTTCATATTGTTGGTCTTCAGTTTAATTTCTTACCTGTAGTACTTGTACAATGATCTACACAAAATATCATTAAAAATTGTCATTTTATACAGGTGCGTCAAAAAAATTCTTTTACCGTCCCAGAGCAGGACGCTCAATTTCATGTTGTACAGATGATAAATCAACCGCAGGGTGTTGGTCAAAGATTGAACCTTCGAATTTTAAACTCCGTGGTGATAACTTTTTTAAGTACGCTTTTCCATGCATCCCTCAATTAGTGACTAGATGCATATACATTTACAAAAAGTAGATCTACGTATGCTTTCAATTCAGTTTAATTATTTGCGGCGACAATTCAATGTGCAGAGATAAGAAAAAATCCCCAGCTCCAAATTACTGTCCTTATACACCAATTGGGGTTGATCTATTTCTTTGCCCGAGAAAAGTTAATCACATTGCCCAACACCTTGAGCTTCCTTCTGTTAAAGCAGATGGGAAGGTGCCTTCACTTCTCATTGTCAATATTCAGGTATATATTCTCACTTGTCATTTTGTTTCTGTGACCTACTACTCTTATTATAATATCTTCATCTGTTTATGCTTCTTGTGGCAGTTGCCTACTTATCCGACTGCAATGTTTAGCGGTGAATGCGATGGAGAAGGTTTGAGCCTTGTACTATATTTCAAACTTGCAGAGAATTTTGAGAATGACACCTCTGCTCAGTTTCAGGAGAGCATCAAGGTAACATATATACGTACTATATTGCTCGTCTCTTGCAGGACCAACAGCATAGATTCTTTGCACTCACAATTAATCTATGATAATATAAATATATCATATGCTTCCAATTAAAGTGTTTCTATGTGAAGTCATCATCCCCACTTTTTTTGATGGCCATATAACCCATTGGAACTCCTATATGTTATGTTCCCCCTCCACCCAACTGAATCAGGTGGATTAGCATCTTTCTTGTCTGGATTGGTCTTTGAAGCCACTTGTTTTTGAGTTGGTAAATTGTTGAAAATGTATGTTGGTGTATATATGGTACAGAGATTAATTGAGGACGACATGGAAAAGGTTAAAGGATTTACGAAAGAGTCGACAGTTCCTTTCAGAGAAAGACTGAAGATCATGGTTGGTGTGCGTAATCCAGATGATCTTGTTTCCACTTCTACAGAAAGGAAACTTCTAAATGCTTATAATGAAAAGCCAGTACTTTCACGCCCACAACACAATTTTTATCAGGTTTAGTACCGTTCCATTCTTGTTTGGTGTTGAGAATATATAAACAAAGAAAGAGATGGATATAATAAACTGCATGTTGCTGATTGTATATAATATAATGGCATGCACAGGGATCAAACTACTTTGAGATTGACCTAGACATTCATCGGTTCAGCTACATAGCTAGGAAGGGACTAGAAGCATTTCGGGAACGTTTGGGAAGTGGAATATTGGATCTTGGTTTAACAATTCAGGTACACAACTACTATCTTGATTCAGGGTCCAAAGCTCTCACTACTAACCAACTAACTAGGCGCTTACTGATTGATTATAGGCTCAGAAACCAGAAGAACTGCCGGAGAGAGTGCTTTGTTGCCTTAGACTTAACAAGATTGACTTTGTTGATCGTGGCCAAATACCCACAATCGTTACACTCGAAGATGCCTGAGTGAGTTCATGTCTGGGATGATGGATGGATTTCATAATTGTTGACGCCTGTGCGAGCGAGCCTGCCTGCCTGCCTGCCTTGTACAGATATGAAAGGAAGAGAAAAATATTTCTTTTTATTTTGAAAACAGCAGCAGCATATATCAAAAATAAACATAATTTTGATGTTCACAACCAAATCCTTTAATTACTATATATAATATCATATGCTATAGCTTGGTTGGATGGATGGATGGATGGATAGAAATTGTTCCGAGATCCATTCTGGATCCAATTTTGCCTTTTGAATGATCCATACTTAACTTACAAATTTTTTATTCTTTTCTATTAGATATTTTCTCTTTTACATCCAAAACTCATAAAAGAAACTTTATAAAATCAATTACTACCAACAGAGAATGGTAAGGTGGCAATATCCATATTTTAAAGTCGGAGGGTTTTTTTAGTGTAAATAATTTTGTGAAACTTTTTCTGTTTTCCGTTGCTATTAATCCTCTCAAATTGAGAGTTACTAGTATTTTCTTATTTTCTCTCTCCTACTCTCTCCCTCATCCATTTTACTCCTCTCTTAAAAACATATTTTTACTAAAATAAAGATAATATAATAATAGAATTTATTTTGACAAAAACAACAAAACATAATAATTTACGTTCACATGACGTATCATTTTTTTAAAAAATAAAACTTAATTGAATTAAAAATTTTAAACTGGTTAAATTATAGAATAAAACTAGTCATCCCAACATCAACACACGGCTGCTGTTGTGGCTCAACTGCATACCCATGATCGATGTGCTAGTTTGACTGATTTATAACTCACAATCCACTCGATCATTACAAATACTTCCAAGTCTACCAATTAATTCTCTAAGAACAATGTTTTCACCATTATTTGTTGAATTCACGAATGATATGTTGTTCGGGAAGAGACAATTGAGCTAAGATCAGACTCAAAAGGGATCGCTCTGATCCATTGAATTTTCTCATTTTGAATTGAAAAAATAATTTGGAATTTGTTCCGAAGTGGAATTAAGCTCATTGTTTTGAATTCCCATCCCAAATTCAGTGGAATTCCATGTGGGTGGTAATGTGTTTCCTTCATTCCTAAAAAGTTTATCTTTTTCCATATTGTTAACGCCAAGATCTTCTGCCACGTCCCAATCACGTCAGACGCCCTGATCCTGCACCGTAAACACGATAAACACCACAAGCTTGACGATTTTGTTCCGGTCGGGGATAGCTTTCGAGCGTGAGAGTCGATGGCGTGTTCATGAGGTTAACAAAATGGAGGATGTAATGCCTAGTGTATTGAGAGAGATGATAATAATTCTTGAGTGCGTGTGATTATGAATGATTAAATGTGTGTACATACCTCTTTGTGAAGACTTCCTTGCTAAGCTATACTCTCCTTGCTTGGATTACCGTGCCACCCACTACTACCTGACACACCCCCTTGATCTGATGGGTTCTACCGACTGCATGTAGTTTATCCACTGCTTTTGGTCACTGTTTCTACCGCCGGCCGGTTATGATCCCATCCACATTAATGTATGGCAGGTTCTCTAGTCAACTGTCATACTTTTTCATCATTACAAGTCAAAATAATAGATATTAAAATGTCCAAAGGATTGATCCACTGAACCGACCCGGTCTTATAAGTTAAAATAGAAATAATATGATGACTGGGCCCAATGACTTTCATAGTTTAATAATAAAGGCCCAATAGAATAATTAAATAAGTAAGCCCAATTTACCCAAAATTTCATGAGAGAAAATATCATGACCCAACATTTTTTAGTTTTTTGTTGAGCAGAATGTTTAATAAAAACTATAAATGATCCATGATATTTTCTTCAAGATCCATAATAAAAGTAATTGAAATGTGTACCCTTTATTGTTTCACGAAAATGAAATGAGAGGAGATCAAAGGCCCAAATCGGAAAGGCCACCGTCTATTAAATATCTGGACCGGGCCTGGACGCTTCCCATTCAAATTCCAAATCATTACTAACATTTAATGTACCGACCTTGAACAGGTATGGCAAATCGATATAAAGGATAATTTTATCAAATTTGACGGTTTTACTGCTCATTTGAAATTCGAGCACCTTGAACTTTCGATCTTTCTCTGCAAAACCGTCAAAAATGGCTTCCCAAAACTCGAACAAAGTTCCCCATCTTGGTAACACCGATCACGTTGGTTCCACTGAAACCCAAACCTCGTGAAGGAACTACGACGTAAACCCCAAACCAAAACTCAAAACCCCTCTGAATATTACGAGAGTGCGGATCGCTTCTCACGCCAACACTCCCTCTATCGTGGTGAAATTTGAACTAAAAAGAGATTTGATCTCGGTATCATATTTGGATACCACGCGGTCGGGGTTCCCAGATCTGGTGAAAAAGATGTACCAACGGTAGGAAGGTTGAATACCGTCCTCAATGACCTCTTTGGAGAAGGGGTTCGTTTTCCCCTGCACATTTTTATAGTGACCATACTGGGGTTCCTAGGTGTGGGGTTCTCCTAGTTGGTACCAAACTCCTACATTCACATTCTGGCCTTTGTGGCTTTCTGCCATGAGTTGGGCGTCGAGCCCTCCCTTGACTTCTTCTTCATTGTCTACAAAATAGTACAATCCAGGGAGAAGGGGTTCAAGGCCCTTAGCAAACATTCTCCGAAGTCTGGAGAAAAGTTCGAGAGACGTTCACTGGTGAACACTCCTTCGAGCAATAGGGGATGGCACGAGAAGTGGTTCTACGTCAAAGGTCCCAGATTTCTTCTTTCTGAATCGGGCAATCGATTTGAAGATCTCTGCGACTTGGAGACATTTACGAAGAACGGGAAGTTGAAATGATGGAACTTTTCGACAATTTCCCTAAGGAGGAGTGGAAATATGGACTCTCTCAAGCGAGGCATGGTTATATGACCATAAGTGTAAAAATCTTGGTTTATTTCATATATATAAATTTTTGAAAATGTTTTATGATGTGTAATTTAACATAGGATTGCTTGTTTTATCAAATATCTCTACGATCGAATCGAGCTCCTTAGAAATAAAGGAGTTCAAGATTTTTGTCCGAAAGTCTTGGAAGGCGTTGAGAATCTACCAATGAAGCCACTCCGGCCGAATCAACCCGGAAATTCATACGGATGAATTCCGAACAGAAGAACCAGAGGCTGAAGAGGTTCTTGTACCGGAAGAGACCCTTCATCCTCGTCAGAAAAGGAGAGCCACTAGAAAACCCAGGTCAGCAACTCTTGTCACCCCTTCCGAATCCACACCAGAAACAGAGCCAACCCTCATACCTAATCCTCGATGAGGAGGTTTACTCGATCGTCCTGATCGAAGAAGTGTCCTCCGGACCAAAAAATCAAAAACTAAAATAACCCCTCTAACTGCCGAAGAACTTAGGGTGCCTCAGTCTTCGATCATCCCACCCTTCGTGCCCCCTGTAGAGATACAGATTGACGAAGACGGTGACCAGGACGAAGGGATTCCAACGCTATCTAGGAAGAGGAAGCGCACTCCTGATAGCCATCCGAGTTCTGCTTCTGCCTCAACACCTCAAGGACCCACCCCAAATAGATCCCCTCCAATTGAAACCATACATGTGGACCCTACCCCTCCTGAACAACCAACTCTTTCTCCCGAAAAGCCAAGACCTTCCCCCGAACGACCCGGTCCCTCAGGTCAGGGTTACCATGCCGAGGCTATGGGATCTCCGACCTTGTGGCCTAGATTCAATACAAACTTCCCCTTCGACCTCTTCGGAGCTTTCGTTCGGAACACTGACGACCACCGGTTCAGTGATCACACGGACGGAAATCTGCTCGATGAGGGGATGAGCTATTTGGCTAAGGTAAATAATAATTTCTTTATCTTCTATGTCTCTGTTCTCATTTGGATATTTGGACGTTGACTTGAATATTTTGAAAATATCTTGAGCTAATCTTTGTCTTGAGACGATTAAGGTCAAGACACATAAATGGGGAAGCCGAGGAGGATTTCATGAGGCAGGAGATAAACATGCTGAAATCAACCTTGGATCGAGAGAGGGCCGATCGTGAAGATGCTTTTCATACCATCAACGGTCTTCAAACAGAATTAGATCGGGCTAGGATGGATTTGAAGACATCTGACGACGAGTTAAGGGCCACGAGGGATGGGTTGGCTAAGCGTCCGAAACCCGACCAACAAGCTTTGATTGATATGAGCGCTTGGTTTGGTCAAAAAAACCTACTCTCAAGGCAAAAAATGAGGAGTTTTCTTGACCAACCGAAGCTTGGTGATCCAACTTGGTAAGGCTCAGACGAAGGCCCAAAACGAAGAGCGAAGGCATAAGGCCAAACGTCACAAACTTCGCCACAAAATAAAGGATCTTGAAGGACGGGGTCCTCTCCTGACTGAAGAGATTCGGAAGCAGATTCAGGAGGATTACAGGAATTCGGACGAACTTAATGCCGAAATTCTGAAGGTATATTCGGAGGGGTACGAAGATTGCCGAGAACGAGGAAAAGAAAAGCTATCGACTGCCCAGTTGGACCCAGCATTGCTCAACTCCGATGATGAAGGCGGGGCCTAAATATTCGTCCTGTTTTTATTTTATGTAAAAAATTTAACTACTTTAAACTTTCTGTACTTATGTGACTAGTTTATTATTAACTTGAATGAATGAATGTTTTATTTTATTGATGAATCTTCAACTGTCTTGGTTATGACTTCTGTCTCGATTAATTTCTTGTCAATAATTCAGTATCAATAAACTAAACCCAACTAGTGAATCATATATGGCATATAACAGTTAATTTATGAAATGAAGTGAATTGAATTTTTCGGACAGGATTCAACTTAACTGAATTAAATTAACTGAACTCAATATTTAAACAAAATAAAGTAATATATGCTCATCGATGCAAAGGCGTGAGATCGGTCATGTGTGAGGTGAACTTAGCCGATCCTCCTTGCACCATCGAAATCTTGCTTACCTCTCGGGGTAAAACAAATATATAAGGACCAAGATATAAGGATCAATAGTGACCATTGATTTACCATCCTGGTAAAATCAATATAGGATCATAAGGACCTTTATGGGTTGCCATCGAATGGCCAGCGAGTCCTACCATACCTCCTTACACCATTGTGACCTTAGGACAAATAGGACCAGGATCAATAGTGACCATTGATTTACCACCCTAGTAAAATCAATATAGGATCATAAGGACCTTTATGGGCTGCCATCGAATGGCCAGCGAGTCCTACCATACCTCCTTACACCATTGTGACCTTAGGACAAATAGGACCAGGATCGATTATGAAAAAGTGACTTTTTATTGATAATGAACAATCGTGTACAGACTTCCGGTAAACTGACTTAATCTTTATTGAAAATATTTCCGAAGCCTGCCAGCATGCCAAGTATTCTTGATCTCGGAACCATCTAGTGCCTTTAACCGATAAGTACCTGGCTTTGGTACTTCGATCACTTCATACGGCCCTTCCCAGTTCGGCATTAGCTTTCCTGTGTTTTGAGGCGTAGATGCTTCGGCTTCTCTAAGGACGAAGTCTCCTACTTTGAATCTACGAAGTTTGACCCCTTTGTTGTAATGTTTGGCCACCCTTCACTGATAAGCAGTTAATCTGAGCAAAGCTACCTCTCTGACTTCTTCTAGCAGGTCCAAGTTAGCTTTCAGTCCTTCGTCATTGTAGATCTCTTTGAACTAACTTACCCGAAGACTTGGAGATCCGATTTCGACTGGGACTAAGGCATCAGTACCATAGGCCAATCGAAAGGGTGAATCCCCTGTGGTGGTTCTCGGTGTAGTTCGGTAAGCCCACAACCATTCAATGAATTCTTACGGCCATCTCCCTTTAGCTTCATCTAGTCTGCGCTTGATTCCATTCAGCAGCGTCCTGTTGGTCACCTCGACTTGCCCATTCGACTGTGGATGAGCCACAGAAGTCTTCTTGTGTTGAATCCCCAGATCCTTTAAAAATTCTTCAAATTTTGAACCCACGAACCAAGCGTCCAGTTGTCCGATATCAACACCACTAGGGATCCCGGCGAAAAACTTCTTACTGACTCTTTTATGAACTTTAGGCACTCTTGTTCCGTTATTGACCGAAGTGGTTTCGCCTCCACCCATTTAGTCATGTAATCGATAGCAACTATGACAAAGCTGACCTGACCTTTAGCTTTAGGCAACAGTCCCAATATATCCACCCCCAGACAACGAAGGGTATAGGAAATAAAATCGAATATAGCTCTTCCGGTGGCTGATGTGGGATCGGACTATTGAGCTGGCATTTTTCACATTTCTTGACATATTCTGTAGCTTCTTTGAAAATTGTAGGCCAATAGTATCCTTGTCGAAGTACTTTATGAGCCAAAGACTTGGCAGCCATATGATCACCGCAAATACCCTCGTTGTGACGCCCCCAAAATAGGTATACATCACCTATTACGAGTTGTCAATACATGGTACGTAAAACAACTACAACTTTATTATTACAACAAGAAATCGTGAGTTTGAATACAAATATTATCTTCTGCAGACAATATCTATACTCAAATAAATCCTCATCACATTTATTATTTTACAAAAATGGTGAGGACTACTAAACAATCCTTTCTAAAACTTCTTCATTCCATACCCCTACGTCTGCACTCGCTATATTCTCGCCTCTCGAGAAAAGTGGAACAAAAAGGAAAAGGGTGAGCTCAACTAGCTCAAGAAAAAATATTATGACTAAGATAATATACAACAAATTATCGTTAGTCTTCAACAGGAAAAATATAATAGAATCAATGATAGAATGACAAATTTTAAATCAATATTCGCAGGAAATAATAATTCATTAGAAGAGTTAAGTAGAGAATGCAAACTACTATCTTCTATGTATGAATTTAAAAGTTCATCGCCTATCTTTTATCCACGTAACATCAATCAATATACATCCGGAATCAAATATTCATCTTTTGCTTCTACAGGCCAAAGATATTCATCGATTAATCATGTTCATTTAAACACTGTTCATCTTTTACCTACTGGGCCAAAGATATTCTTCAGAAATCATTCATCTTTGCACTTCTGAGCCCAAAGATATTCTTAAGAAATCATTCATCTTTGCACTACGGGCCAAGATATTCCATAATATCATCATTTAAGGCGAGGATGATGAAAAATATTTTTTTTTAAAAGAAAGCGAATCCAAAGAAACAAAATGACAAGGATTAAGGATTAAGGATTCGTACTTGGTTTTATCCACGTCCAAAAATACCTCAAAAAATAATCATAGTGGTGTAAAATTCAAGAATGATCAAAACATGAATACAATCGAGTTAGTATCCGGAATAGATGTTTTGACGAAAAGAACAAATTTTATTTTTCTATGAATAAGATCAGAGTATCGTGAATAGTCTTGATATCGTGAATAGTGCCGATATCGTGAATAATAACTCAGACACCAAAAGATAGAAATTCTACAAAAACATCTTCACGCTTACGTGAATAGTACTTTCGTGAATAGTAACTCGTGAATAGTAACTCGTGAATAAGAACTCATGAATAGTAACCCATGAATAGTAACCCCGACATGAAAAAGTTCCAAATTTGATAAAAACTTCGGATCAACATTTCAAAGATAATGATATTGAAGAAATAATATCATTTGAGAAGAAAATAACATCCCTTACCTCGAAAGATCGATCTTACAGATGATGAAACCTGATATAAAGGCTATGACTTGAACTTACTTAGATATAGCAATACTCAAAGTATACTCAAAATACTCACAAGAATACGCTCGATAATATAGAGAGAAAAACTTGGGTTTAAATGTGATTTTCAATTCTAACCTAAGCACCTATTTATAGGAAAATCTTTAGAACACAAAAGCGAAAAAATTTAATAAAATATATTATTATTAATAAATTTCCTCGCCTCTTTGGAAATCAGATCCCAACATTTCCCACATGCCAACCTTCTAGAAAGAAATGATAAAAACGTTTTTCATAAAATAAATAACTAAAACTTACAAAAATCAATTATTTGAGCTTGAACTTCAATAATTCATAATAAATAGCCCTTTTATCAGAAAATTCGAATCTCGCGATTTTTTATAGGAAATTCAATTCTCTACAACTTTGCAGAAGAAAGTTTTTCCAAATTCCAAACAAAAATTGACCGAAATCCACAAACAGGCGATTTTACAGGCTATAATCAAATTTCAGTCAATAAATGGGGTCCACCGACATGTTTAACATGTTTTAAACATTTATTGCAACAAAAATACTCTTCCTCCTCGTATACTCATATATCCCACATTACGTTGTAAAAAAATATCACCGTTAATATATTATTAAAATAATATATTTAAATGAATTATTTTATCGAGAAAAAGATAAAATATTAATTTTCAACAATTGTCATTTTAAAATTTTCTCCATCTATATCCACATAAAATCAATATTTTCCTCATCATATAAATCAATAATTAATTATTCACAAATAATATTACGAGAATCACAATATTGACAACCGAGCGGTTCCGGAAAGAGGGCTTTCAATAAGAATTTCTTCTTATCGGGTAGCATGATTAGGTGACCAAACCTCTCCTTAGATGAACTTTCTAGACATTGCCAATAATGTTATCTAATAATATTATTCGGATAATATGAATTATTGCTTCGATAATGAAAAATACTATGTAATGACAATTATTGAAACAACAATGATATATAAAATATCAACGCAAAGAATTATTAACTCGAATAAAATCTTTGAGCGATAATTCACAGTAACCATTATTGAGTAGTGCCTTCTTCTACGTAAGAATCAATAATTGGTGCAATACCGGTGCTTCTTGTTCAACAACGCGTATTAGTGTGTTTTAACCAATCGGGTATTCCAACAAGATAATAATTGAGAATAACTACGCCGTTATTTAAAAACAACTTATATTTGTCGTTTTCTTCATCCAATCGCTTTCAGTTATGGGGCCCACACATGGTCTAGCGCCAGTAAATTTAATATTCCCTCGATCATTTAATATTCCACGACCAAACGAATATTCCCCGACTATAATGAATATTTTATAACCACTTGCTTATTTTGAAATATTTGCGTATTTAACCCTTAACTATCCACATTAATCAAATCAACCCTTACTATTTCAAAATAATAAATAAAGAAAATTCCTTTTTATTTAAAAATTTCGGGGTCTTACACTCGTGAACCTCCCGAAGAGCATACTCAGCTTCAGACGGAACCAAACATTTCAATAATGGTGAGAAAAATGCCAATCGATAGAGATCCCCATCAATAAGAACAAAATTGGCACTCTTGTACTTAATCTTCTTTGCCAGCATCTGATCCGAAGGAAGGACGCCATCTGCCAAATACTCGATGTAGGGGGTCATCCAGCAGCTAGATCACTCGATACACATCACCGCTTCAGGTTTGAACACTCTACCACCGCAAAACTTCCAAATAAACCGATCCATTGAAAACATCTGCATCTGCAGTGGCCAGCTTCGACAATGCATCGGCAATAGAATTGTCGTTACGTTCTATGCTCTGAAACTCATACGAAGCGAAATATTGAAGTCGGTCTCTTAACTCCGCCAAATACTTGATCATCCGGGTCCCACGAGCTTCATAATCTCCCGACAACTGTTTAACGACCAATTGAGAATCACTATAGATGATCAACTTCTGGACTTCTAGACTCCTTGCCAATCGGATACCTGCTAACACCGCTTCGTACTCAGCTTCGTTGTTCGTTGCCTTAAACCCGAACCTGATGGCCTGCTGAACCTTGAATCCCTCCGGACTCGTCAAAATAATTCACCTTACTACTAACATCATCGTAGAGATCCATCTGCATCTGGCGTCAAACATTACGACCTGCTGAAGAATCGCAATCGCCCGTCAGACGATCCAGCCTCTGGCAACTCTGCATCTGCTTCGGTGAATGAACATTCCACTATAAAATCGGCGAAGCTTGACCTTTGATGGCGATTCGGGATAAGTACTCGATAAAAAATTGGGACAACTCCATAGTCCACGCCGCTAAGTCTGCCTGAGACCTCTGACTTGCCCATCACCTTCTTCAATGGCTGATCCGGTATAGAGCGACCAGAGTCGACCTTAAAAATATTGCGAAGCTTTCTACTAGCAATTATTAAAGCAAAGGCAAATTTCTCAATATTCGGATACTGGTTTGACATCTCGTGGGGCGTGGGTGACATAATGTACCGGCTCTTTGCTTCAATCGATCTCCCTAACCAACACTGTTCCAACCGCCAATGAACTTGCTGCAAGGTATAAATATAAAGTCTCTGCTGGGGCAGGCTTTACCAATAAAGGAGCAGAAGACAAATATGTCTTTATGCCTTGGAAGGCATCTTCACACTCCGAAGTCCACTGGAACGTCTTTGCATTCTTCGGCCCCTTCAATGTGTCAAAGAAAGGAAGGCATCTCTCCGCAGAATTGGCGACGAACCTCCTCAAAGCCGCATCCTACCAATCGACGTTGGGCGTCTTTGAATGACCGAGAGTCTTCATATCAAGAATGGCTGGATCTTCTCCAGATTGGCCTCGATGCCCTCCGATGACCGACGTGATAACCCGAAACTTTCCTGCGCACTAAGGCCGAAAGTACATTTGGTTGATTGAGTCTCAATTGACGATAACGACGGTCAAAAGCATTCCTCCAGATCGTCCAAATGCTTCGAATCTGCATACTCTTCACGATCATGTCATCTACATAAACCTCCATGTTCCTCCCCAATTTTACTGTCAAAGATAAAGTTCATCATTCTTTGGTAGGTAGCTCCAAAGATTTATGAGGCCAAAAGTCATTTTTTGTAGGCGTGCCGAATCGGTGTGTAATGAAACGCCGCCTTTGGAATGTCCTCTTTGCACATGGATATTTGATGATAACTGAAAAAGCATCCATAAAGCTTAGTAATGCATACCCAAAGTGGCATCGATGAGTTTGATCGATATGGGCGGAGGATAAAAGTCCTTCGGACAAGCTTTATTGAGATCGGTGTAGTCGATGCAAACCCGCCATTTTCCATTCTGCTTCTGCACCAACACCACATTTGCTATCCATTCTGGGTAATCAATTTCAGATGAAGTCGTGATTGCAGACTTTTTCAACCTCTTCATCAATGATCTTCTGCCGCTCTGGCGCAAAGATTCGCCTCTTCTGACGAACTAGCTTCTTCGAAGGATCTATATCCAATTTATGCTCAGCCACCTTTCGGCTAACTCCCAGCATGTCTTGTGGCTCCCATGCAAAAATATCCACATAGCAGCGTAAGAGTTCCATAAGGTTCGTCCGAAGAGGTTCTGGTAGACCAGAACCAATCCTCACTGTCTTGTTCGGCTTTTCGATGACCAACTCAATCTCCTCCGTCCCCCCTGCAGGGATCACCAAAGGTTCTGAGCTGCTTTCAGTCAAGGGTTCGATCTCAATTGCCATTGTCTTTTTCTGTTTGCTGACCCCCATTCCGGATGAAATAACACATTAGATAACATCGTCTTGCTAGATCTAAGTCTCCGCCACCTCTCCTACTCCATGCGACGTGGGAATTTGATTTTGAAATGAGGGATGGAGGTCACAAATTGGAGAGCCGTCAACGTAGGCCTTCCCAGTATGGCGTTGTAAGCTGAATCCACATGCATAACATAGAATTTGCACGTTATCTCTACTGGCGAGAGGGTCATGCCAAGAAGATAACCGGGAGTTCAATAGTGTCTGCGACTCTAACTGGGTCGTTACCGAAACCGTATAGAGGAGCCTCCTGCCCGACCTCCATTTTGTGCCTATCAAGATGCATCCTCTGATAAACATGGGCATACAGAATGTCCACCGAAGATCCGTTGTCTATCATCATGCGTTTCACATCTACCGAGCCCACTTGTGCTGTGATCACCAATGCCCCTTCATGCGGCTCGATGGGCTCCGAAGGATAATCTGCATCCGTAAATGATATGACGGTTCCTGGAAATGGTCTGTCAATCTTCGTGGTAATCATCGCGACATATGACCGAATCAAGATAAGCCCTTCTCTTCTTCCCTACCAACTTCCGTACAGACCCATCGGTTATTACATCAACGACTTGCCTTGGCGGTGGTATTGGAGCATTTTGGATGGGTGGTGCTTGAACAGTCTGAACGGTACGGTTGATAGTCTGCTGATCCTGGCGATCCTTCTCGGCCACATCTTTGAATCGGAGCACAGCCTCTAATCTTCTTCTCCACGAAATCCTTTAAATTGCAACACTCATTAGTGTCATGGCCAGCAGCTTGATGATAACCACAATATTTACGAGGGTTGCCTTGTCCTGTCCTATAATTATCACGGGTGGCTCAAGAAAGGCCGGTTTCGATCCGATCCAAAATTACCGACCTCTACGTGTTCAATTGGGTGTAGACCTTATTAACCTTGAAGCGTAAACAATTGGACGATCTAACACGCTTTGCCGCCACGAGTTATTAGACTTCTTGAACTACCTTCTGACCCTTGATTATATCCCCCCACTATTCTCTGATCAACTTCGGTCTTGGGAACCTCTATCTCCTTTAATTGGCCCAAAGAAGGATTTTTTCGGACTATTCATAGCCTCTTCTACGACAATATATAGCCGCCTTGTCAAAGGCTTCGCCACGAGCTTTTCTGGATGGTGAAACATCAACTTCTTCACCAACTTCTCAGACTTAACCAGATCTAACCCATTCTGGAACAAACCCACAGCTTGGAGATCATTAAGGTCGGACACCTGACCAACCGCTTCCCTAAACCTCTTTACATATTGGCCAAAAGATTCACTGGTGAACTGCCGGATCTGTGCTAAAGAATCTGTAGGCTTTCCCCTTCTTCGGTTGCTTCTAAAACGTGCATGGAACTTATCACAAAGTTCGATCCAAGAGGAAATCGAATCCGATGGTAAAGTCCCCATCCACTGTCTTGCGTCTTTTCTCAGCGTCGTGACAAAAGTGTGACACTTGGCAGCATCAGTGAAATCATAATAGTCCATCAGCCGGTCGAACGCCTGACTATGGTCATAAGGATCTCCGGACCCATTATAGCTCTCCATACGAGGCAAATTTTTGGTGATATTTGCCTTCTCCTTGAGAATATCTGAGGAAAAAGGGGATGCCTTCTTTCCCGGAGTGTCTTTAACCTGTTGGACCTCAGCCAGCTGCTTTCGGAGCTCTTTCAACTCCTTTACCAGAAAATCAACACCTTCGGGTTGAGAGGAGATCTCATTCTCCTGAACGACGTTCGGCCTTTGAGTGGATCGACCTCTTCCTGCCGATCCCACTGCCCTCGTGGGACTTCTTGATCTACTCTGACGTATAATTTCATCCTCATGATGAGAATGGTTGTACTGGTACTCTCTTCTTCTTCCGGTTTACGCACGATCTCTCTCGACACGCTTCTTCGCATACATCATCGTCGCGATCTTTGTGAACCAACGACCATCGATTGCCTTCTTCGAGGCGAGGGAGTTCTCGCTCCTCGATCTCCTCTTATCTGCGAGAACGATCTCTGAACACGTCATAGAATGCTCCGGTTCCTTACCCTCTCGCCGGTATCTCCTTATGCCTACTCCGCCTCTCTCGACCGAACATGGCTAGATGCTTCGTCCCCTTAACTCATTACACGAAGCATCTGTTCGGCTATATCTTCCTTTGTTTTAACGGAACCTCCAAAGCCTTATCTGCTTCATGCGCCATCCCATCCTCGCCAATTTGGCGGCTCTGCTTCTTGACCACTTGACGATGAGTCTGGTCGGTGAGCCTTCCGCCCCCTTGATCATGATCACGCTCCTTATCGGCATTGAAAACCAACTTCCGTTCGCTCCAAGATGGATCTTGAGCGAAGTTCTCTGAGTTGTGTTTAGAGGCCGTGCTTTCGTGAGCACTTTTAGAAGGACCCAGACGATCATTTATTGAAATACGAGGCGATGATGAACCGATGACCATCACCGCTGCCCTACGGTGTACCATCTCTACTCCTCATCATCTTAGAAGTAGGTTAAACAATTGTGATTGAAAATTTAAATGACACTAGAACGAGGCCCTCCTTCTAGCGCCCGATGTTAACGCCAAGATCTTACGCCACGTCCCAATCATGTCGACGCATACGATCCTCGCACCAGTAAACACGATAAACACCACAAGCTTGTGGTACCGTTCGGTCGAGGGGATAGTTCGAGGCGTGAGAGTCGATGGCGTGTTCACAGGGTTAACAAAATGGAGGATGTAATGCCTAGTGTATTGAGAGAGATGATAATAATTCTCGAGTGCGTGTGATTATGAATGATAAAATGTGTGTACATACCTCTTTGTGAAGATTTCCTTGCTAAGCTATACTCTCCTTGTCTGGATTACCGTGTCACCCACTACTACCTGACACACCCCCTTGATTTGATGGGTTCTACTGACTGCATGTAGTTTATCCACTGCTTTTGGTCACTGTTTCTACCGCCGACCGGTTATGATCCCATCCACATTAATGTATGGCAGATTCTCTAGTCAACTGTCATACTTTTTCATCATTACAAGTCAAAATAATAGATATTAAAATATCCAAAGGATTGATCCATTGAACCGACCCGATCTTATAAGTTAAAATAGAAATAATATGATGACTGGGCCCAATGACTTTCATAGTTTAATAATAAAGGCCCAATAGAATAATTAAATAAGTAAGCCCAATTTACCCGGCCCAACGAGAGAAAAACCCAACACATATGAAGAGGACCCGAACAAGAATTATGCACAAAACAGAAATTTTTTTGAATTTTTTTTTCTTGATTTGGAACAAATAAGGAAGGAAAAAAGTTGAAGGAAATTTGGGATTTGGGAAGGGTCATCTACTTTAACAAAGGTATTGATGTATAATGGTAATTTATGCTCTGTGTTTTCTTTCTTTCGATTTAATGATTTCTCCCTTGGTTTATTTAAAATTTTCTCGCTCAGTTTTTGATGCAATAATTGATTGATATGAAACAGGATTTGTAAGAATTATATATTTTTCTATTATTTATTTATTTGTTTGTTTTAATTTTTTTGGGGCTTTATTTATTTATTTATCCAAGAGAGTTATGAAAATTGTCATTACCATTTGCATGGCTCATTTTTTGCATTTTGGTTCTGGGTCATCTGGAACTGATATGAATGGAATTCTTTGTTTCTTTGACTAAGATGCACTTGATGAGATGGGCACCGCATAGATGAGTTTGAGCAGACCATCAATGATATCAGAGCTGAGATGGGGGTAAGAAGGAAGTCCAACGTCTTCTACCACTTTGAAGTGAAAAGAAGAAACCAAGGCAGCTGATGATGCATCATAATATTTGACTCCCGTTTACTGTGTTGGATTGAGTCTCTCTGTTTTTTGCGGGTTAATTGCTTAGATTTGGAACTGAAATGAAATTTTTACTGTAACTAAAATATCTTGTGCTGCATAATTTCCAACAAATAATAGCAGAGAATCATTTAATGTGTTTTTTCTTCGATAATGAATCCTCTGTTGTATATGTATCTTATGGTGGATGTTAAGGTTGCAAAATTCATGAGATTCAAAGACTCATCTGGATCTTAAACACTGCTATAGCATTAGCTGCAATACTAACCTAATGTATGACCTTAATACTGCCTCGCCCCATCTCCCTAGACTGTTGATCAGGCAATTGCAAAATTGTTAGTTTGCTTACCTGTCAGAATGAGTATTTTGAGTAGAAAGATGCACCTTTTGCAAGTGTTGTTAGCTTTATGGTATGTCAATATGTCATTGTGGATTGATTGACCAATTAATTAGACCAATCGTGAAGTGTGGACTCTATACTTCTAAATGCAAGTTATAGCTCAATCTAGAAGAATCACCATCATGAGGGTCATGAACCGTGGGCTGCTTCGAGAAATTAGAGCACTTACGGGTAAAACTAATTATTGAATTATGCATTGTTTCACTTCTTAATTTATAGCTATTGTGTTGATTGTTATTTCAAATTGTACTGTTTTCTGAATTTTGTTGATGGAATTCGTCAATCTCTTAATTTATGAATTGTGTACCTTAGCTTCTTTTTTAACATAAATGTAGGACAAATTATTAAATTTATTATTCAAACTAGTCCGTGCATTGTACGGCCTATCAACTAGTACAGTTTTCTTTGTACATCAAAAATCAAATAACAATAAATGAAACAAAAGAATAATAATAAGAAAAAAGATATACAATTCATAAAGTTGTAGGGTGAGGGTAAAACAGTTGTCGGGTCTCTACTCAAAAATGAAATCTGATTTATGTTTTCTTACAACAATCTCAAAAGGGTGGCCTTTGTGTTTCCAGAGCACTGAGATTTAGCCACAAACAAACTTACCCATGTTCTTCATTTGCCCATCTTTTTCTTTTTTTCTTCACTGCCTGATTAATTTGTTCTCTTGGTTGAACAAGCTAACCTCAATCCTAAACCAGCACAAAGCAGCAGTAGTTTGAGTTGAGTTCCATAGGGGTTTCCGAGGACTCCTCAACAGGCCGACAAAGCTAGGCTGCATCGGCTACGTTATCCTTGCACTCCCACGTATATACTTATTCTGTTTCAAATAAAACACTAATATTTTCCAAATCAAATTTGATATAAAGTCGTTTAATTTCTTTTAATACAATTATTATGTATATAATAAGCTATTTAAAAATATAATAAGATTTATTGTTTTCAAAATTTAAATGAATTATGTTAATGTTAAAATTTCTTAATTTGACACTTAACCAATCAATATTGATCTTGTAATTGAATTTGAAGCCAAGGGAGTACATCATATGTCTGCACAAACAGATCAAAATTACATCTACTACTGTTTCTAAACACACACATGAGTCATGACATGCAGACCAACATAGCACTCTCTGTTCAACAAAAAGATTTTCATTTGTCAATTACATTTATTCCACAAAAGAGTCCTTTTTTAATACAAAAAGACAGTTTCCTCGAGTTTTCCTTGATACTATTATTATTATGTCATCACTAACTAAACTAACAACTTATCTTAGGGGTAAATATGTAGAAAAAAGACATCTTTAATGTTTTGCAAACTTTGAAACTGCAACTCTTTTTGTGGAACGGAGGGAGTAACATACATAAGAAGCATATCTAGTAGTAATTATCTTCTGATAAGTGCTAGGGATCCCAAGGATGCTAACTGAAGTACACTATATATGAACTTCATTTAAGATGTACCTTTATAGAAACGAGACCTACGAACAGCTTGATGAGTATGGCTTCCACCATCTCTACGCAACTGTATCAACGGCCCTGAGAATTGACCCCTTTCAATTCGATCATCATAATCCTGATGCGTTTTTAGATAACATTATATTTATCAGTATGTAGGGAGATTTGTACTTTAGCCAAACAAAACACTTTCTTAGTATATGTATTAACAGAATATGCTAGACCAATGTTTATGCAGTAACTGGGAATAAGTTCTGAGTTTCATGGTATGTTTGGTAGGATGGATTAGGAAGGATTGATGAAGTTTTCGTCATGAAGCAAAAGAGCATGGCACTTTTTTTTTTGACCCAAAAATAACAAGGAGGGAGAGATGGCCTTATTTCCTTAGGGATATATCCGTTACCTTTTCATCATCCTACCATGTACCATCAGTAATCCCTAAATAAGTATTGGAGCCTGGACCTGACCGACCTACCAAATCAAGATGACACTCGACCACTATATCCACCATTTAGAAAAATGTTGCAGTCATAGTTCTACTGAACTAAAGCAAAGAGAAGACAACTTACAACAGAAGAATCCTGAGATAGGTATAAGTTAGATGAATCAAGTAAATCATGCTGATTAGGATGACTTTGTTGCCTCTGCATTGCACGCTTTAAAATCTTATCACGGCCGCCTGAAGCAGTGTGTAATCTGCTTGTAATTTCGATATCATCTAGCCTGTTTGAGTCTAAATAATTATCTGCATGCAGTATGCTAGTTGGGTCTGCAGTATTCAAAGTTTGACTTCTTGACATTCTCTTTCTGTATAATCTCGAGGATGCAGAATCCTGTTTTCGTCTTTTGGCCAACACAAAGTCAGTTGATGCTGCTATTACTGGAACTGACTGGACACTGTCTCCTTGAGATATCTCAGTCACTTGACTCACTTGAGAAGCCTCTGACAAGGTATCATATGATGACTTCAGTGACCTTAGAGACTTTGTGGCTCCTCTTGAATGTGTATTACCAGCATTGCTTCTACGAGCAACATAAATATTGGCCTCCCCCTCCTTCATATATAAGAGTATGGAAATTAGTGGAAACAATGCTTATAAATGATAACGGCTAAGAAAGAAGTTTTTTAATTCCTCCCTTTTTTTCTTTTCATTTTTTTTTGGGGGGTGGGAGGTGGGAGAGAGAGAGAGAGAGACCTCTGTTGGTACCACGTGATAGAAAGTGGTTAATTCTTGCAAGGGTTTTCGAACTTTTCTTGAAGCTCCAGATGCTCGCGTTCTGGAACCAGCCTTTCTCCTGAAATACATGGTACTTCAGTTCAACCTTGTTAATCTGATAGTCGAAGAAATTCATAAAGACACAGCGAAGGTTAAAAACTAGCATTTCTTTATTCTTTTGCTAAAATCTAGTACCTGTTTATGAAGCAAGTACATTGGACACGCTCAAACCTCAATTAGTATTAACAGACTTTAGATTATGGAAACAGCTTGACAAGAGTTAGCAGATTATGGGGACAAAATAAAAGGTGGAACAGCCAAAAGGACAAGTCATTTAGTTTGATTGGTTCCTCTGGCATGATGAAGTTACTAGCTAATCTAATAGAAATGGTTGGAGCCCATAACCTTTGTAAACAAATTGCACCCATAACAAGGGAAAGTTATAACCTTTCCCGTCCCTTCCCATCTTTTTCCCCACTTATATTTTCCTTTCTCTCTACATCCCTCCAAAATCACAAACACGGTGTAAGGGAATTACCTTTTTGCATCCTCACGGAACTTTGCATCAATCTCTTTGTTAGGTGGGTATTTTGGCAAGCTCGACGGATCACATGCATAAGGCTTTGCACTGAAATACTGATGAAAGTGTAACACAAAGGCTTCCAATCAGGAAATCAAACTCAATACAATATGATTCATGATCATGTAACTTGATGAAGAATGTATACTGTGGGAGTAGCATGAGTTCAGAGAAAAGTTGGAAATAACTTAATTTGTTAATTGCGAAACATGAGAGTTACTGAAATTGAAATTCATAGTAGACCAACTTTTTCATAAAGGGTTACCTCAGAATCAAGGGCAGATGAAGCAGTTCCGCGCTTGTAAGGTTCTATGGAAAGTAAAGTTTCTATTAGTGTCACAGCAGTTTTTGGGAGTTCTTTACACCTTTCTCGAAGAGTACTTTCATAAGGATGCTGGGGTTTAAACATTGCTGCTAGAGGAAGTTTAGATATTTTCCAGTATTCATCAAGTGGAGTACCGCAAAGCTTGAAAATTTTATGCAATTGTTCAACCTGTAGATTTGGTAAAAGAATTTATTATAAAATACAAATATTTAAATTGAGGTGCCCCTCATGTGAGTAAATTTTAACTGCTAGTAGACAATTGAAATGTTTCTCAAGTCTATATTGATCCTGTTGTAAAACTGTCCTTCATTATTTCACTTCTCTAGAAGACAGAAAGGCCATTTCCCAGTTTACGACTTGTGTGTATCCTATTTACTTCAATAGGAATAATATAAATTTAGACATCGTATATGTCTGTGTAGCGCCTTCTTCTTTACTACGCCTTGCCCCCACAACTTTTTAATTAGTATTTTTTAAAGAATGCATAGTCCACATTAAGAGCAAGCAGTTAACCTTCCTAATAGTTTACCATACCAATTTTAATTCTAAAATGTCAATAATAGTATGAAATGACAATGAAGCCTGGGTGGGCGGGAATTTGTTCCCACCTCAGTCCTCCCTTTGAGAAGAGGCCTTCCTATGAAAAGCTCGGCAAATACGCAACCCACACTCCACAGAGCCCCCATAATTGGTTGAGCCTAATAAAAGTTCAGGAGGACGATACCATAGAGTGACAACACAACTGGTCAACGGTTGCCAGTTCTTTGCAATACTGAAATTTGCTAGACCAAAATCTGCTATCTTTAAAATTCCTTCATTATTCACCAAAATATTGGATGTTTTGATATCCCGATGTATCACTCCTTGTGAGTGGCAATGCTCGATTCCACATATTAGCTGCCGCATATAGCACTTAATCTGCTCCCAGAAAAAGAAGTCGTCATTTTAATGTTCTGGAAAATAATATTTGTGGAGGCTACAGCTCTATCTCATTCTAACATAGCTAAACATGCAGCAGAAATGTTGGAGTATTCCTCCACAAACTTGAATTTTAATTTATTTTTTTAAAAAAAGTATAAGAAGAACGAACCTGTGCATCACTGAACTTGATGTCAGGATTTGATACTAGTCCTGCGAGATCGTGTTCCATGTAGTCAAAAACAAGGTATATGTTACATGATAATTTAGAAGTAATTATCCCCTCCAGTTTCATGATGTTAGGATGGTCAAGCCTACGAAGAATTCTTATTTCTCGTGCCATGAACCTCACACTTTCTGGTTGGAAATTGTCAAACCGCACCTTCTTCAGGGCAACCATCTGACCAGTTTCAATATTACGTGCACGGTAAACACTGCTGTATGTGCCTTGTCCAATCTACATATTAAAATACTAACTGAATTAACAAGGAAAATTTATTAATTTCCCAGTGTCGAAAGGTGACCTCCTAATACAATTAGGTAAGATATATAGTGTGATAAAATTGGTTTGACAATACTATGAAGAAACATAACTATAACTATGCAAAAGATTAGACTAGTGCAGGCTTGTAGATGAATAAAATGGATACAGATATAAATACTTCCATTTCATCAAGAACAAGGAGCATTCAAATTAGAAAGTTATATCCTCCTAACATCCCAAGAGGAACCAAAATAATTGTTTGGCCATTGTTAGGATAGTAAACCAAAACCAAAGGAACACATGCTCACGTATACATACACAAATCTATATAAGCACCAATGCTACAAAAGACAGAGAGACTATACTAAAAAAGATATATATTCTCTCCTAAAAACTAAAACTTGTGCTGAATTAAATAATTAGAAAAAAGAGTAGCACTCATAATTGGATGTAATTTGATTTTTTCAATAAGCTAATCAAGGGGTGGAAAATGTTGATTTTATTACATATCAAACTATGCAAGCTGAGGAATGGGGATATGGATTACCTTCTCCAATCTCTGAAATGTGTCTGACCTAAGGGGCACCCATCCCTCGACAGCGTCACCGGCAACAGCACTGAGCCAAGCCGGCCACCCTGCAGCCACATGCTCTGCTTGTGTTAATCTTCCAAATTTAAGATTGAAAGAAAAACTTCTCCCTGAGCTTGCCCCCTTCTTTAAGGGCTTCGAATGACGATAATGCCGGAGTGATTCCTCATCCCTCTCCTTCTCAGGCTCCTCCTTTATCTTCTCTAATGTCCCTCCAAACGCAGCTTTACTGGAATACGATTTCTGTGACAGAGCTGTTGATGATGATGAAACAATATCAGAAGAAGCAGCGGACCTTCTTGCCTTCTTGGAGCTAACACAACCCATTTCCCCCAATACCCATCAAAGTTCGACCGGATTAGAGAAAATCTATATCGACCCGGACGGGGATTTGGGTTGCAAAATGGGAATTGGGGGGGAATCACGCTGACATTATCAGGTCAGGGATTACGTTAACACAGAAGAAAAAAAGAAAGAAAGTTTTCTTGGGAAACCACTAAAAACAGAGTTTATTTTGGGAAATAAAAAAGAGTCGAAAGATTTTGTTTCTATTTTTCTATGTGGTTGCGAGATCTGCGGAGGGAGGAGGATGTTTTTATGGAAGCAACGAGTGTTTGTGTTTCTCTCAAATAGGAGGTGCCAACTGCCAAGACAAAGCAAGAGACTTTCGTGGGTCCAAATTGCTCTTCATTCTTCTACTTGTCTGGTATGTTTATTGTTTTGCAACACAAGCTAATAAAAGAGAGAGGAGATGTATAAAGTTCAATGCTTGTTTGGGCGCTAAAAGGAGAGGAGAGAGAGAAAAAAAAACAACTACAAGCCCAACAACCCAACTACAATTATTGAATAAAATTCTAGCACCTTTTGTTTTGATAAAAATGCTGCATCGAACATGTGATTATGAGAAGCTCTTGCATGAAATATGTGCAACATCTCTCAACATTTATTTAATCGAAGTGAAGGGAAAGGTATATTTTTCTCTCTTTGTTCTTTCATCTCTAACAAATTAAGGAAGCAAAAAATTTAAGAATCCAACAAAAATGTATTAGAGGTGTTGGTTACTCTGCCTCAAAAAATAGGAAAACAATGACCAGGTAAGCAGAAAGCAACAATAAAATTTGAAAATCGTGGTAACCACCTGACTGTAAAAGAGAAGCAATATTATTACATAGGTCATTCACATACCTATACGAAAGGTAAAGGGTACTACTAACTACTCAGTTCACACGGCATGCCCTAAATCCAACCTACAAGAGGCAGCCATTGGAATAGTATATTAGCATCCGATTGAGCTGAGCTGAAACAAAAATGTTGACACAACTATTTGGTTACAAACTTCAGCGGTTGTGCAGTTCAAGCGGTGATTTGCCCTTCTTTTAGCTGTAACAGAACTTGTATTTGATCTACTCCAAAGTCCAGTTCTTTAATTATGGCAGGCTTCTTCCCAGTCTCTACCTTTTTTGGTTTTAGCTGGTGCGCACCAGTGTTGGTTGAGTTGTGGATGTTGCTCCTACCTATCGATCGGAATATCATGATTATGTTTGCCTTCATATGAAGTTATGACAGCTTCAGGGTCTTTTGAAGCCCTCTCAAGTCTCAACATGTTTCCTGACATTGCATCCTGTGTACGTGCATTTGCAATTAACTGAAGAGTTGAAAAGACGCCGGGTGAATTGAGTAATCCAGAAGGACTCAACCCAGGTGGCATCATAAACAAAGGGGAATGTGCAACAACCAAATCATTCGGCGTATTCTGCTTAAACCCCAACTTTATATCACTTCCATCTCCAGAATTTGAATCTTTTGAAGAATTATCAGATAAAAGATTAGGTCTTGCCACCGGCGAAACCATGGCGCCGGCGAGGAGCTGAGAGAAGGAGCAGGAATTGAAGTCCGGGTAATAATCGGCCAAGAAGCTGGAGACTAGGGTCATTGGACCCGGGCTCAAACCGGGTCCGCCGGTGAAGAGGGTTTCCATGGTGGGGCGAGGTGGGAGAGTGAGAGTGATTGTAGTCTTTAGATCACGAGTTAACCATTCCTACACGACGCTCCTTTTCTTCCCCTTCTTCATTAATCGAAAACATAGTACTTTTTTTAGAAATTTGTTCAGCGAGTCTAAAAGCCAAACGAAGTCGTACTGAGGACCCAATACCCAATATTCCACTTTCATGAAAGATGGATGTATTGCAAATAACCACCCCAACTACCTAGAAAAAGTCCAGGGGGACCGGCCTTTTCCGACCGGGGTAGTGACCGGCCGGAATTTTTGTTTTTGTTTTTATTTTTGATTATAAAATAATTAATATGATTTATTGGAACTGAAATTTTTATAAAATACAGTGATTTAAGTGTCATTTGGATACACGTATAAAATAAGGTTGTACAGACTGTATAACCCTGTTTGTTATGTGTATCCAAAAAGACATTAATTATTTTATAGTCAAAAAAAAATAAAAAATCCAACTGGTCACTACCCGCCGGTCCCCTAGAAGGACTACAACTACTTATTATATAATTTATAAGCATTAAAATAATAGCAAGTGGAAGTGCTCACCTTCCTCCTTTATTTTAGGGTTCCACAGTGAGAAAAGCTCCTTTCATGGCTGCCTTCTATCCCTATTACTAGTAGTATGTATTATAATTCATTATTTTGGACCACTTAATCCAATCTGTCATTTAAATGGAGGAGAGGTAGGAACAATTAATTCTAACAGCCAGCCAAACTTACTCGGTGAAATGATATAATGTCATAAACGAAATTAAGGCTAGTAGGTCTACAGAAATCAAACAAGTTTGACAAGTGAGGGATTGTGGAGGAAGGGGATATATATATATATATATATATATATATCAGAATTAAACCAACAGCAAGTGTAATAAAGTTTTCCTCAGCACATGCAGATGGTTGAAATACCAGTTTAGAAGCTAACATGCCAACAAAAGACACTCGTAGTAAATGCTTTCATTCATTCATTCTAACCAAGTAAAAACCTCCATGTCCTCCAAAAGTTTTACAAACCCATACTAACTAGAATTCTATCCTTGGAATTTCAATGTTATATGATTTTAATTTCCAATGGTATTGTATTCTTCAATAGCACATAGGTAGGTAGGTAGGTTCAAGTACTTGAAGCCCATACCAGAGCAATTGCAAGCAAGATAGATAGGATCATAATCTGGGCGCCCGTATCTGCAGGAGAGCAGCCACTTTTGGCTGGTGCTGGAGTTGATTCTGGAGAGGGAATCAACTCCACAACATTGATGCCTAATTTCATTCCCTGATAGCAGTAACCTCCACCACTAAGGAAGTAAAAAGGTTTTGCTTCAGTCAGATTAAACACATCGCGCCCACCCCTCGTTATATTCTTTGTTGGGCCATAATCCCTTTCCTTATTGGACTAGACTTAATGGGATCCTCCTCGGATTATATTCTTTCTTGTCGCGATTGGTCCGAATGATTTGGGTCCAATTACTTGATTATTTCGTTGGGTCCTTTCGGTTGGATTAGATCGTTTGGGTCGTTTCCGTTATTTGAACTTAGTCGTTGAATTGGCCCATTATACAAATTGTCACCGAAATCCAACTTTGTGCCTTAATCATTATGCCAAATAATAGTTGATTACTACTGTCTGCTACCTTTCGCATGGCATTAATGAGGATGGGACTCGGATAATGGCGGCGGTGGCAAAGAGTAGTAGCGAGGAGGAAGTAAATTACATACTTTCTAATTTGAAATGACCGGGAGTGGGGAAAAGGTGTCGAGGGAAGTGATGGGTGACACAGAACCGGATCGAGATGCGTGTGGGGCTAGGATCACAAAGGAGGTAAATAACAAAACATTACACACACAATCATATGATTCTTATTCTATCTCTCAGGCATAGAGATCGAACCCTTCACAGAGAGTAGTTCTGAACCATTGGTCATGCCAGCTGAAGAAACGGAGGAGATAGAGCTCATCCCGGGCAAGGAGAACAAGACGGTGAAAATAGGTTCTGGTTCTGCGGAACCTCTCGAACGAACCTCATGGAGCTCCTGCAATGCTATGTTGATATTTTCGCATGGGAGCCTCGTGGATATGCCGAGAGTAGCGAGGATATCGGCATCATCGGAGGAGTGAACCCGTCAAAGAAGCCAAAAGCCGAGAAGAGGAGGATTTTCGCACCGCACGCCAACGAATAATTGATGAAGAGATTGCAAACCGTTGGCGGTGACTTCATTTTTTTGAGATTGACTACCCACATGGATGGCAAATGTGGTCTTTGGTGCGAAGCAAAATGGTAAATGGCGAGTCTGCATCGATCGACTACACCGATCTAAATAAGGCTTGTCCAGAAGGATTTCTACCTCTCACCCCACATTGACAAACTAATTGATGCCACTTCGGTATGCTTTATTAAGTTTCATGGACGCATTCTCCGGATATCATCAAATTTCCATGTGCAAGGAGGATATCTGAAGACGGCATTCATTACGCATCGTTCGGTATATGCCTACGCCATAAGAAAATGACTTTCGGCCTCATCAATGCCGAGCCACATACCGAGGATGATGAACCATGTTTTCGATATCACCGGTGAATGTGGAGGTGTCGTGAGCGACATGATTGTCAAAAACATGTTGGTACATAAACATCTGGATGATTTAGAAGAATGCTTTCGAATAATTCACAACACAATTTGAGATTGAACCCCACTAAGTGCACCTTCTTACTAGGGGTGCAAATTTTGGGTTATCTTGTCGATCGAGAGAGGAATCAAAGCCAATCTGAGAAGATTCAAGCGATCCCGAACATGAAGACTCCTCGGTCATTTAAAGATGTTCAACGTCATTAGAAGGATTGCGACTTTAAGGAGGTTCATGTCCAAGTCGGCGGAAAGATGTCTACCGTTCTTTGATACATTGAAAGTAGTCAAGAATGCAAAGACGTTTGATGGACTTGGTGTGAGGGCGCCTTTCGAGCATCAAGTCCTACTTATCTTCTTGCCTTTGTTGGTGAAGCCGCTCTCTTTGAACCCCTATATTTGTACTTAGCGACTAGTTTCGTTGGCGGTAGGAGCGGTTTTGGTGCGTGAAGTTGGGGAAGCAAGACCCGGTTTATTATGTAAGCCATGTCCTTGGGATCTTTGAAACAAGGTAATTCAACATTGAAAAGTTTGCTTTTGCTTTAATAACTGCTAGTCGAAAGCTTAAGCAATACTTCCGGGTAGATTGGTAATAGTATATCTGATCGACCTTTAAAAAGAAGATTATGGGCAAACCCGAGGTATCGGGGAGATTAAATGCATGGACGATGGAGTTGTCACAATTTTTCATTGAATATCATCCCCGAACCGCCATCAAAGGGCAAGCCTCGGCTGATTTTGTTGTTGAATGCTCGCTTTTTCGGAAGGCGATGAAGTTGTAGCAAGTGAAGGATCTGACAGAGAAGCGATTGCGATTCTTCAAGGAGCGAGAGTTCGTGGACGCCAGATGCGAGATGGGTCTTCTACCACGGATGTCGATGGAGCGAGGATTATTCTCGACGAGTCCGGAGGGATTCAAGTCGCAAAGAAAGCCATCGATTTCAGATTCAAAGCGACAAACAACAAAGTTGAGTATGAGGCGGTACTTGCGAAGTTCTGACCGCAAAGAGTCTTGAAGTCTGAAGAATAATCATCTTGATGATTCTCGCTTAGTCGTTAAGCAACTTTACGGGAATACGAAGCTCGAGGCCCAAAAATGATCAAATATCTAACGTAATTGAAGGAACAACTTCAAATTTCCAATCCTACGAGTTTGAGGGTCGAAGCGTAATAACAATTCAATTGCTGATGCACTCTCCAAATTAGCCACTACGGATGTTAACGTCTTTGATGGGTCGGTTTATTTAGAAACTTTGCAACATCCTAGTGTCCATTATGAATCGGTAATGTGCATTGATCGAACCAACTGCTGGTTAACTCCATATATAGAGTATCTGGCAGATGGCGTCTTACCTTCGGATCGGATGCTCGCTAAGAAAATCAAGTACAAAAGTGCTAATTTTGTTCTGATTGATGGGGATCTGTTCCGACGAGCTTTCTCATCTCCACTACTGAAATGCCTGACTCCATCTGAAGCTAAATATGCTCTTCGGGAAGTACATGAAGGTATCTGTGGCGACCATATGGCGACTAAGTCATTAGCCTATAAAGTACTTCGACAAGGATACTACTGGCCTACCATCTTCAAAGAAGCGACTGAATACGTCAAAAAGTGCGAGAAGTGTCACCAATCAATGATCGATCAGATCACCACCGTAAGAGCTATACTCGATCTTATCTCCTATACCCTTCATTTATCTGGGGGTTGATATATTGGGTCCACTACATCAAGGCAAAAAGGTCAAGTCGACTTTGTTATAGTTGCCATCGACTATATGACCAAGTGGGTAGAAGCAAAACCACTTAGGTTAATAACGAACAGAGAATGCTTGAAATTTTTGAAAGAATCGGTAGTATTTCGTTTGATTCCTAAGGTGGTAATATCGAACAATGGACGTCGGTTTGTGGGATCGAAATTTGAAGCATTCTTGAAAGAATGGGGATTCAAAGATGAAAGACTTCGATGGCTCATCCACAATCGAATGGACAAGTTGAAGTGACCAACGAGCGGCTGCCGAATGGGATCAAGCCTTGATTGGATGGCTGCGAGGCGGATGGCCGGAGGAGCTACTTAGCGTGTTATGGGCTTATCGAACTACTCGAGGACTACAACGGATTCACCTTTTAGATCGGCCTATGGTAATCGATGCCTTAGTCCCGCTTGAAATTGGATCTCCAAGTCTTGGTCACCCAATTCAGAGATCTACAATGAGGAAGGGCTTAAGGCCAACCTTGATTTGCTTGAGGAAATAAGAAAACAACCTTAATCGATTGGCGACTATCGGTGAAGAGTGGCCAAGTATTATAACAAGGGAGTAAAGTTTCAAGGTTCAAGTAGGAGATTTTGTCCTCGAGAAGTCAAGCATCTACACCTCGAGAATCTGGAAAGTCGATGCCAAATCGGGAAGGACCGTATGAAATCACCGGCGTCAAGCCGGAACTTATCGATTGAAAGCATTAGATGGGTCAAGAATTAAGAATACTTGGCACAATCGGAAGGCTTAGGAAGTACTTTCAAGAGAAATGATGTCGATCTGACAATGGAAATCAGAAATATTTATGTCATCATCAATAAAAGTTCCTTTTTCTCGAACAAATCTTGTCTTCATTCTTTGATCGAGTTCAACGAAGTTAGGAGGTTCGGGTGGACTCACGGCCATTCGATGGCGACCTTTTTCAAAGTAGTGGTCCTTATGAGTTTGTCGGGCCCTTCGTGGTAGTAAACGCGTCATTGGTGTTAGGAGGAGGTTCGAATGGACTCATTTGGCCATTCGATGGCGACCTTTCTCGGAGTGGTCATTATGAGTTTGTCGGGCCCCTTCGTGGTAGGCAAACGTCATTGGTGTTAGGAGGTTCGGTGGACTCATGTTGGCCATTCGATGGCGACCTCTTCTTCGGGTGGTCACTTAGACCTTGTCGAGCCCCTTCGTGGTAGGCAAGTGTCATCTTTAAGACGCTATCGGCCCTTACGTGGTAGGTAATTGTTGACACTTAGACCTAGTCGGGCCCTTCTTCGGGGTAGGCAAGTGTCATCCTTTAGACTTTGTCGTGCCCTTCGTGTTAAGCAAATGTCATCTTTTGGTTTTGTTAGGCCTTCGGGTAAAAACAAATTCCTAATGAAGCGATCATCTCACACTTCTAACTAACTAATAAGTATCCCTTTACTTTATTACCTAAATTTTTTCTAAGTGTTGAGTTCGGAAAGCTTCATTCTTAAACTTCATCTTATCTCATTATATGACATGTTTAGTTGTTATTTAATGTTCAATTTGAAATTTGCATGAAGGAGTTTGTGCATCTTTTCACTTAAATAAATATTAGAGTATTGGCGTAAAATAAATATCTGAAGTCATAAGGAATGAAGCCATTTTCATTAATATTTAATCTAATTACAATATTGGATAATTTTTATAAATACTATAAATTAAAGACGAAAAAACAAAAACAGAACATCGAGTTCAGCGCCATCTTCGTCGTCAAGAGAATCGAAATAAGATGGATCCAAGTTGGGCTATGAGAGCGACTTCTCCTCGCCACGACTTCTAAGAAGCTCGTAACTCTCGGAATATATCTTCATTATTTCCCGTTGATTTCGGTCCGAGAGTTCCGATACTCTTCACATATTTGTTTGCGAAGGTCGCTTTAGGTTAAAGGAGGCCCAAGGTCCCGGAGAGCCTTGAGTTCTCGGATTTCTCTTGAGTTTGAGCCTTTTATTCATGTGATTTAGTCTCTGCTTGCCTCCGACTTATGGATGGTCTTGGTCAGGATCTTAGCATCAGCCTTTAATTCCTCGATCTTCTCCATCCTTATCTCGCTCCTCTGAACCAAGTCAACATTCATTTTGACGATCTCCTCGTGCTGTGCTTTGGTTGACTTTAGTTCTTCATTGGAGGCCTTCACATCTCCTCTGGCAGGGCTAACTCTTTTTGAAGACCTTCATTTGTATGAAGAAGGCATTCACGTTGAGTCTTCTCTTTAGCCAAGGCAGACTTCAGAAGGGCATTCTCCTTCCTCAGGGCCTCTTCCTCAGATTCGGCTTCGAGGGACCTCGGACGAAGACGCCCGAACACAGCATTGGCCTATGTGTTTCCAATATTATTTGATCAGTTTTCAGATATATAAGTATGAAGATAAATTCAGAAATAAAGAAGAGACTCATTTACCTTCGCCAAGTAGCTCATGCCTTCGCTGAGTAGATCCCCATTCGAACTGTTCCCGAACCGATGATCGTCGGTTTCACGAACAAAGGTGTTGAACAGTTGGAAGGGAAAATGGGCATTGAGTCGGGGCCACATTGTTGGGGAGGCCATGGCGTCCTGATCGACTTCGGTAGTTCGTTGTCTTGGAGGAGAAGGCAAAGGTTCATCGCGAACTGGTGAGGGGTCCACGTGTATGGTTTCGGGAGAGGAGGATCGGGCAGGAGTGCGTTCAGGGGTTGGCGAAGGTGCAGAAGATGAACCGGGGAGGCTGTCTGATGGATGTTTTCTTTTTCGGGATGGAGTGAGGACAGACCCGGTCGGTTCATCGTCAGGCACATGGATTTCTGTGGACGTAGCCGGATGAGTGACAGCCGAAGAGGTGGGAACTCTGAGCTCTTCGACAGTCAGGGGGGTTATCTTGGTTCTTATTTTCTTTACACGAAGGACCTTAGCCCGATCGTACAAAGGAATATCAAGTAGGCTCCTCCTTACCGGGGTAGGTTCAGAAGTTGGAGGATTGGGGTTGGTTGAGAAGGTTGTTTGGGGGGTTGCTTCGGGAAGTGTTTCAGGGTCACTTTCAGGGTTTGTTTCTGATTGGGTGGATTTGGATCGTTTGGCGGATCTTTTCTTCAATGAGGTCCGAGGTTTTCTTGGGTATGTTGGGTTCGCTCGTTTGAGGTTCGTCACCAAGGGAAGAAGTTGGTGGATCGGTGGTAGGGGGTTAACTCAGGAAGATTCTTCACGGGATGCTCTTCACTTGCATCTGCATTCATCCCTGCTAAAAATTCTTTCAGGTCTCTCACCTCTAGGGGAGTCGGTTTGATCAGAGACACTGCAAAAACCCATGTATCAGAACTTGTATCACTTATGTATCTCAGAAATTATGTTACAAAGTTATTCAAACTTACATTTGTGGTCATATAACCAGTTTGTTTGGTCGAAGTGTGAAACTCCATTCTTTTGGAGGAATCTTCTTCAAAAAAAGTCTCCATCTCCCTCACCCGTCTTTCGGATATGTCTCCAAAGTCAGCAGAGACCCGGTCAGAGGTAGTCCAGTCTGGAAGAGAAGAGATCTCGGGTCCCGTGATGAAAAATCACTTTTCATGCCAACCCTTGTTGCTGGAAGGGGTATCCATCAGAGGTCTCCTCTCGAACCTGGTGTTGGGACGGGGAGACTGCTTGCTCAACATTTTGAAGTCTCGTTCTCGAGACCCACCGTGAGAAGGGTGAAGAAGATGTCAACAGAGGAGCAATCCTAGTTCATGGCGGCGTAAGGCAATAAATGCCAGGATGTGGATGTAGGAGTTGGGCACTAATCGGGCGAAGCCCACTCCTATGAACCCTGGAGGGTAATGATAAAGACATGGAGAGGTAAAGCGAACCCCTTTTCCAAGAAAGTGGCGTGCATGGCGACCCAACCGTCCGGACGCTTGTACATACGCTCTTGAGAGCGGGGCCCTTATACGGCGTACATATATCGTGAATCGATAACGAGTCCTGAGCATGCATATCTCTCGATTCCGTGGTCGAGGACCGGATGTTAGCATGGGGGAACTACTCCCCGTCCTTGAAGAAATCAGAGGCTGAGGCAGAGGAGATCAGAGAAGGATTTCCCCCGATGGTTGTTGATTGGGGGTTGGAACTCGAACCCTCTTGGTTAGGGGTTTGGGTTGGGAGAAACGATACTGATAGGAGTCGCACGAAGGGGAGAGTTTTGGCCAGAGGTTACTGTCACCATTGTTAAGATTTTGTGAAGCGAGAGAAAGAAGTTTGCGCAGGAGGAGAAAGCTCAAAGGTTCAAATTTCAAATTAGCGAGTAAAACCGCTGTCGAGAATTGGTAAGGTTTACCTTTTATAATTGACATGATTATACAGGTAATTGAGGCGGCACATTTAATTCATCGCAATGATGATGAATGGGAAGAGGTTTCATCTGCTTTTAGATCTAAATATCTTCACCTATGTGGGCTTCAAGGCTTGCATCTGGGCTTCCCACTTCCATTCCCGATATCAATTTGGACCGATTTTGATGGACTTTGGTGAATTTCACTTTGGATCTTTTATGACTTATCATAGTTTGTTATGTCCTGGGCCTATACTATTTATAGTCTTTCATTAAACACCCTGTTTAATATAAGACTAGGGGGTAATGTTGGGCCATAATCCTTTTCCTTATTGGGCTAGACTTAATGGGATCCTCCCTTGGATTATGTTACTCTTGTCCTGATTGGTCCGAATGATTTAGGTCCAATTACTTGATTATTTCGTTGGGTCCTTTCGGTTGGATCCGATCGTTTGGGTCATTTCCGTTATTTGGGCTTAGTCATTGAATTGGCCCATTATACAAATTGTCACTTAATCTAACTTTGACCGGTAATCATTATGCCAAATAATAGTTGATTACTACGTTCCGCCACCTTTACGCATGGCATTAATGAGGATGGGACTCGGATGACCTAATTTGTGGCAAAAAGAGTGGTAGCAGTGAGAGAAGTAGGCTACATACTTTCTACCGAAATGTCCGGGAGTGGGGAAAAGGTGTCGAGGGTGATGGGTGACACGATGGCAACCGGATTGAGTACGATGGGGGCTAGGATCACAAAGGAGGTAAGTAACAAAACATTACACACACAATCATATGATTCTTATTCTATCTCTCAGGCATTAGATAATATTTTTCTCTCCATTGTTGACCTTGTGATCGCCTGTACTGACTCTCACGCCGGAGTTATTCCTCGACGGTCAGGCCGTCAAGCTTTTGGTGTTGACTTGTTGAACTGTGCAGGATATTGGACGCGTCTTGGTGATTGGAACGTGAAAAAAGATCTTGACGTTAACATTCTTGATGAAGTCGTGCTCATTGCACTGTTCATAGCTCGTCTTGTTCACTTGATACACATTGTAGAGGTGCTTGTCAAATACAAAATCTAAGGAGTGAAAATTAATACTCAAGTCAGTCCAGCACTTGGATTTATTTAGTTTAACTATTCGTAGAAAATCTCAGTAACTCGGATTTATTAATTCCAAAGACAATATTTTAATGGAAAATGCTTAATATTGCAGCATAAACAAGTCATTAATGGGCAGACGGATTATCAAAGAAGAATGCATGCAGTTGTAATATGGTTTGCTTATTCAGCCCACAGAAAAGAAATCATTGCTAATACTTTTTGTAGAAAGCTGGTTGTAACTGGTAATTAATATGGTTTGATTCTGCTTCTTGTTTTTTCTTTTTTTTGGAGTACGAATTATTCCTTGGCAACAAACAGAGGTTTCAGGATATTGTTTTGTAAATCACCATGCATTCTATATATAATAATACCTAACACGTAATCAAATCACATAAGCCAATCCAAATAAGACTATATAGTTATAAGCACAAGTCAGAATATAAAGATTTAGAAGCAGAATAATACATGTAGAATTTTGGGATTCTATTACCGTAAGTTCAGGAAAAACTTCGTCCTTAGGGCACTCTTTAGTGTTAATGAAGAAAAAAATTGCTCAAAAATGGAATATATTAGTTGACATATTTAATATTTTTTTCTAAATTAATTTAGCAGTAACAAATACATGAAGCTAGCACATAAACAAAGCATTGACTATTTCACCCACCATCCATGAGTGATATGCAATATAAATTGGAAAGATTTGTAATGCTTACCAAAAACATTGAATATCAGTAATTTATTTACAGTATAAAATGAAACGGTAGCATCTAAGAGTATCATTAAGAGTAGTAGCAAAAAAAACTCTTTAAATTGAAGTTTGTTGACCTACGTGTCAATTTGAAGAGCATTATTTGCTAGTACTTTCATATTTTGTGTCGTCAGTCTCTTCAATTTAATGAGCTTTACATCAAACTTATCGAGTGTAATAAATATTTTTAGCATTTAATTATAGATTTGAATGTTGAGAAGGAGGTTGTAGATTAGAAGAGTGAGAAGGATAATGCAAATTTGATGACTAAGGCTGAAGAGGATTTTTCTAATGTGGCTCACCTATTTTAATATCCCAAAGTAGTTGAAATGATCCTATTGGATATAGATGCTCTAATTAGATGATATCTTTCAAATTTTGTAATTATTATCCGCCTGCGGATATTAATTACATTAAAAAATTCAGAAAAGTTCTTAACACTCTTTCACTCTCCTAACCCAATTTTTTCTCAACTTCAATCATATTTTAAAATTTAATAATTTTTTATTTACAAATTCAAAATTATTAATTTATATATCGTTAAAAAGGTCTCAAAAGATTTTTAAAATAAGTGACATTATTGATATATTTTGATGTTGTTAAAATGTTAAAAATTATAACTAAAGCCTAAAATACTGTATTTTAAAATACAAAACTTTTAACCACAATTTTGGTCTTTTTAACTAAAACTATATATATCAACCATGAATCTTACTTTAAAGATCTTGACAAGAGGTTTCCAATGATATATACATCCACAATTTGGAATTTGTAATAAAAAAAAAAAGGTATTGAATTTTATAATTTGATTGAAGAAAGAAAAAAAATTGAAATAGGAGAGAAAATGAGTGGTCTGACCTTTGTGGGTTTTTTAACATAAAAAGATATACGCGGATAGCCGTTGTTATTTGAAATGAACGGCATGAGATGAGTTGGTCATAGCCAAAGTTGGCTATGAATCACTCCCCACCTATATATATATATATATATATATATATATATATATATATATATCAATTTGCTTCTCCAAACTATGACGACAGTTCATACCGTTACTATAATTCAAAAAATTGATTTTTTGTAATTTAACGACGAACGAACTGTCGCTATAGCCGGCTTCTTTTGATATATACACACCCACAGAAACAAGTTAGATGGAGTGAGAGAGAAAAGAGTAGAGAATTACAAAGCCAATCGCCAACGTAGAAAGTCTCATGAAGGGCCCATTCTGTGTAGTTGATGTTCTGTGTCCAACCACGTTTCCCTCCAACCCTGTGAAGCACCTCTGCTTTGCCCTCCAAATTACTAGTTATTAGCATCACCACCACCACCATAAGCCACATGTTCCTCACCATCACTCCCTCTTCCCTCTTCCCTCTTCCTCTCTAAACACGGCTACTAATAACTACTACAGTACAGTCTATTTTTCTCTCGAAAAGGAAGAAGGAACATGCATGTGTGTGTACAACTAAAATACAGGCGAGGAACAAGGAATATAGGCCCTACCATTTGTGCACAATTGTCATTTTTTTACTATTTTTGGGAGGTAATTAATTAAGGAATAACAACTGTCATTTTTGGGAGAGATAATTTAAGGTACCACCATTTGAATGCCGAAAAAGGAAATGTAGAAATATAACCGTTTTGGAAAAAGTATGCTCTTACCATTAATTAATTTTATTTTTGCTAATTCGGGGATGGGGATTGAACGCATTCACGGTTCACCATAGTTCCCCAATCAACTCTTCATCTCCGATTTAAGAATATATCAACAAATCATTATTCAATAATTTTCTTATCCTTATTTGACTCTGGATTTTACTCCCTAGTGTGGCGAGTGAAATAACCGTTCCCTATATATGCAAAATGAAATTTCACGCCCTCATTTAAGTGGACAACTCATCAATCATACACATCTTGATACTACTTCATTTTCAAATTATAAAATTAATATCGACTTATTTTTTATTAATTAATTTCAAACGTATTCAAATTTAAAATTGATATAAATTTATTTAATTTATGTCCATATAATTATAAATATTATAAAAGTATTATTAATTATAAAATTTATTATTTACAAATTTTAAATGAATTATATTAATTTAAAATTTAAAATATCACAAATTAACTTTTTAAAAGTTAATATTAATCTTACAGTTACCATCCATTCAATACTCACTCCATAAATTATTTAAAATTTAATAAAATTTATTTTACAATGAAATATAATTGATAAATTATACTCTCTCTATCTTATAAATTATAAGATTATTATTAATTTGATACTTTAACGGTTGGAACTTTTAACTTTTAAATTTCATTATTAAAGTAAATAATATAAAGAATATGTTAGGTACATAACGAAAAAATTAAATCTCTATTTCGATACCAGTGCAGAATAAAGATAGACATATTTGGATACTACCACCAGTAAGTTGCACTCTACTCTTATTACGTCGACTCTCCGTGTAAGTGAAGGTCTGTCAAAATCAAACAGGAGGGTGTTTTATTCATGAATTAGTGGTTGGGTTGGGCAACCCCAAGAAATTAGTGGTCTGTCAAAATCAAAAAGGAGCTTAGGCTCTCTTTTTCCCTTCTTTCTTTTTGTTTTCCCCAACACCGATAGTTAATGCTATAATATAAAGAAGGGAGTTCACCTCTAATTAAACTCCTCCACTTGGCTGGATGAGGCTCGAATCTGCAAACACCTGTAGGTAGGTAAGTCACTTTAGCATTCCATTCAAACATATTTTGATACTTGTATTTGCCAAAACACGCCCATGGTTGTGTCACACTACAGATACAGCCAACACAAAACAGTGCATTGCTATGTCTTTTTCTCTAAATTCAAGTGAGTGATATCTTCTGAAAAAGATGGTCCAAAAATCATGCACTTAACTTTCAAGACCACCAAAAATCCTTTTCTAGTGTTTGGCAAAAAAATTAGTCATGGTCATCTAAACCAAACACAGATTTTATTGTGTATTTTGCAAAATTTTGTTTATGGTTTAGTTGCCTTTTGTATTTTTATTGTAATATTAGATATATATATATATATATATATATATAAGAATATTTTTTTTACAAACCCTCCCCTTTTTGCTACAGTGAATGTTTCAAATGTTGTTTTTTTAATGATTTAATTTCAACGAGTTGGTGTTGAAGAAGACTGGCATGGAAAATGAATTAGGTGGATTTTAAGTTGTTAGTCAGGATAGAAGTTGAAAAATATGGAGTTAGTATTTTGAGTAGAAGTTAGGGTCTTATCTTTGTATATAATATGTTTAATGAGAACAAGGTTCAGAGAGGGAGGTGTTGTTTATATCCAAGTGGATATGTTAGATTGAAGATACCAAGTTCTGACCAGATTTTTGCAATGGTCAAATGTGTTTTGGTTTTAAGTGTATTATAGAAAGAGGAATTACAATGCAGGTATAAAGGTGATATATATATAATTCATTATTCAAACTAGCTCGTTCATCGCATATTGTTTAGAAAAATAAAATGCATCGTATGGTCTTCTCTTCTTTTTTTTATTCCTCTTGTTCTTTTACCAGGTTTCAACCAGGCAAACTTTTAATTAATTTTTTTTTTTCAAATCTCACTTCTAAGTGCTAAGCAAAGGCTATGTGGGAATTAAATAAGAAAGTTTTATTTCTAACAAAAGAAAAGAAGCCTCAATTAGCAATTTGTTAGGCTTCTATTAATTCTGTATTTTCAAGTATTTATCTAAAGTTCCACATGTCTGAAGAAAAGAAAAATTACAATTCATGCGACTTTGAATACCAGCACCAGAAATGAGTCACATAACGCAACAATAACAGTAACAGCAGCGGGTCTAGTACACCAACTGAGCTAAAAGCCGTTTAATTAATCTTTTAAGATTTATTAAATGAAATAAATTATAGAAATTAGCACAATACTTATATTTGTACACGTATATGCTGATATATATGGGGATAGGCTGCAATTTGTGACCAAAGCAGGAACTATGTTGTTACAATTAATCACATTCTACTTAAATATTTAAGCAGCAGCAATGTAATAGATAAAGCTTCTGAGCAAATGAACAGATATTCCCTCCCTCCCTTTAAAATGGTAATATTGAGATATATCCATTTTGATCAATTAGACAAATCATTAATTAATGAATAATGTTAAGGATTGTTTAATTTTTAGACATGAAATTAAATATTTTAATGATGTATTGAGATATATCCATTTTGGTCAATTAAACAAATCATTACTCTTTGGGCCATAACAACCATGGTTTGAATCAATAGCTCATCAGTACCCATGACATTCCCCTCAAGGCTCTAGCACTCCTCCTCATCCGAGGCTAGTATTGCCCTCGCGGGGGATGCACTATAAAGAGAAGTAAAAGGGCACGCGGTAACAACACAAGAATAACATACTACATTCCCCATGCTGCAACGCATTTTACACAAAGAGCCCCCTACCCCTACCCCTACCCCTACCCCTACCCCTACAGCTTTCATGTGAGCATTTTCAATATATGTAGCCAACCTTTCTGTTCTTTCCATGTGCAAAGATTTGGGGAACAAAAGCAATCCTTTGAATTATTATATTTCCCCACTTTTAGTTGTTTCATAACCAATAACCCCCACATAAAAACCCATTGACATTATGTTTAAGGCCCATCATTATATATATATTCATCACCGCAATTCATGCACCAGAATTCTCCAATTCTCTTAATTTTTAAAAGTTTTTTGTTGACATTAGTACAAAACCAACATATTACAATCCCCATCCACTAACTCAATCTAAAAGCTCAAACTGTGATTTAGACCTGAGAGCAGCATAAAAATAGACACTGTTGCAAAAATAAAAGTACAACATGACTTAATTTTCTTTCACAATTTGGTAAAAGCAATCAACTAAAACAACACAAATTTGTTGACATTCTGAAGATATACTGCTACCATACCCGAAGAAATGAGTCCCACACTGCAGCGATGGCAAAAACAGCGGGGATAACAATCTGGCCTCTGAGAGTAAATCTTGAAGAGTGGCTCTTTTCTGGCAAAGCTGATGGTGGGGGTGGTAGCTTTTCAACATGGACTGCTAGTTTCATGCCTCCATAGCAGAAACCTTTGCCGCTAATGAAATAGTAATTTCGGGTCACATTGAGTGGAACCACGTCTCTTCCGGCACCAGTTGTCCAATTGTGGATTGGATTATCAGAATTGCATGTCTCATAATTTGTCTTGTTCACTTCCAGCACATTCATTTGGTTCCTATCATACACAAAAACTGGAAGCAAAAGGGACAGTTATTGAACAACAATGGATGGTCTTGCAGTATCCCAAAAAAAAGGCCAAGACTTTTAGATCAGGATATTGGATCAACCATTGAGATGTTCACTTCAATTAATACAACATTGGCACAGGGCATTAAAACAAGTGTTCAGATTACCAACTATAATTTTTTTGACAAATAACCACATTAACACATTAATAATATCAATAATGATGGGGTCAATGGAACTATATCAAAATAAAACAACTGAGTGACTATTTTTAAGTGTGTTATAAGATAGTAAAGTAAAAGGATATTGCCTCACAACATTTGGATTACTAGACATGATTGCCAATATTAGCTTGGCTGTATCATAATCACACACAACGAGTATTATACCGATTGTCCCATTTGCTCAAGTATTAGGTATAGGGACATTGGTATTGCAGGTCTCATTTTCTATGCCTTCTAACCTTACTAAATGATCTTGTAGGCTAAGCTCCCAACCCAACCAATTTTTTTGTGTTTCTTTAACACTTCTTCTCTTTCTTTCTTTCTTTCTTTCTTTCTTGTTTTCTTTTACATTTATTTTGTGTTTTTCTTAACACCTTTTTTTAAAAGGTAATTTGGGTCCAGACTGGAACTAGCGTCCTTGAGGTTATTCCTACCTAACATTTCTCTCACCTGTTGGAGAGAGTTTTTCTTAACACTTGGCTATAATCTATATGACCTGGTACTTATCTGCTACAAATTTAGTAAGTACTCCTCCGTCCTCAAAAGGATGACGAAAGTACATTTTTCACACAAATTAAGAAACATGTAAAGTAGAGGAAAGAGAGTAATTTTTTTTAAAATTTATCCATAGTGGCCCCATACAATTATATAAAGTGACAAGTACTTTTATATATATATATATATATTAATGGATCCCAATAAATGACATAATTACCATTCACTTTATTTACTTTTAGTCATTTTTTTAAGGACAAAAAAATTATACTTTCGGTCATCCTTTTGAGGACGGAGAGAGTAATTAATTGTTACCATATAAGTATTATTAGTTTTTTTTTTTGCTAAAAAGTATTATTAGTTTTTCTCCCTAAAAAAAGATTCTCGAAGCATATAATGGGAAAGTGACCCATTGGCACTTCAAGAACTACTACGGGAACTCCAAAAACATAATTTCTGCAATATATGATATGACAATAGGTTTGCCCACATTAAGTTACAGATGAACATAAAGGACATATTTCAAAGCCAGTAGGCATGGCCTTATGAAAACAATGGTGAGAATGACTAGTAACACTCCTAGTAGAGAGTTGGTGTAAGTTAACAGTTAAGCCCTAAACCTGATTACATTGAGAAATAGATCTAGGAGAAGAAGAAAATAGATCTAACACAGCCAGACACAACAATAAAAAACTAATTAAGGTCAAATTTGAGGGTAACCTTAAACATTAGTAGATCTAACTTACTGATCAGTATCATAAATTCATAATCAAACATATTGTAGATGTAAACAAAATTTTGAAATGTGTAACACTATTTAATTAGTCTAAAATCAATGAAAGTAAATACCACAAGTACTTGTGCATTATGTATACATATGGAGAGAGGGGTCTTGCAATTCATGACCAAAAGAGGGATTATTTAGGTTATAATTAATCACTTTCTACCTAAAGATTCAACCTTTTCAGCTTAAACACACTGCATGAGTGAATGTAATAGATAGACACAGATGCATTATATGAACATAGAGAGAGAGAGAAAATGATAAATCTACTGAGAAAATTAACAGAGAAAGAAGTAAAATGGAGCTAAGATTCTAAAGAAGTGGCACAAATAAGCGTAGATCTAGGTGTAAAATACATAAAACCCAGAAGAAGGGAGAGGGAGAAATATACATACAGAGCCAGTCGTCGAGATAGAAATGTCTGTCCTGAACCCAGATGGTGTAGTTGACATTGCTAGTCCAGCCCATATTTCCCCCGACGATGAACCTAGTCGATGACACTTCCGGTAACATAACCATCATCATAACTGCGCATGTTAGCACCACCACCGTCGCCCGCCAACTAATGCCCAATCTCTCCATCTTTCTCTTTCCTCCTAAAAAGGAACTATCTGGAACTCGGCTTAGCTAGCTAGTGAGCCTGTGTAACTGTATTTATTGAAGTGTCGTGTGTATCAGTGTGTATATATATATAGGGATACATGGCAACCGATTGTCGTATCATTATTCTTGGCAAAAACTTGTCGTGATCAATTTAATAAAACGTTAAGATTGAAACAATTTTCTATTTAGCCGCTACATATTGATCCAATTTTTATATTCTGTTTTTGAGTTTTAAAATAGATAGAAAAAAAAAATAGACGAAAAATTTAAGTTTTCTTTCTAATTCTTATGTTTCTGAATTTTTTGATAAAAGGAAAAGGAAAGAAATGGATAAAAAAACTTGGTCATTTTTCTTGCCAAAGTTTTCTGTCCAAAATTGGTCTGATTTGGACGGAAAAGAAATTGGAATAAGTAAAAAAAAAATTAATTCTCATATTATCCTCAACTTTTAATATAATAAATCTTAAATTACAACTCATGTCCTCAATTTAAAATTTTCTATTCTTTTTTATTAAAAACTCAGAAACAACACAAACTTCAAGTTTTCTATTCTTTTCTTTTCTGTTCTAATTTAAGTTTTCTATTCTTTTCTGTTCAAAATTCAGAAACAGTGTTAATTTAATAAATAGGCCCTAACTGGTCAAACACATGTGTAAATGGGTTCCACTTTGTGATCTTTTATATTAAAAAAAAAATAACGGCTATATCATATAGCGTCTTAGGGTTTAAAATAATTTTTTTTTAAATTCCTTCCATGTAGCAGTTCTCTTTTCGTTTTTTTGACACCAAGTGAGCAAGTGACTTAATAATGAGACAATGGAAGGAATTTTTAAAAAAAATATTTTAAACCCCAAGCCACTACATGGTGTAGCGGTTCTTTTTTTTTTTTTACACCAAGTGACCAAGTGACTTAATAATGAGACAATAGAAGAAAGGTAAAAAAAATAAAAATTAAACCCCAAGCCACTACATGGTGTAGCGATTCTCTTTTTTTCTTGACACCAAGTGAGCAAGTGACTTAATAATACGACAATAGAAGGAATATAAAATTAAAAAATTATTTTAAACCCCGAGCCGCTACATGATGTGGCGGTCATCTTTTTTTAATATAAAATATCACAAAGTGGGACCTATTTATACTTGTATTTGACCAGTTGAGACCCACTTATTAAATTAGAAATCAGATCAACATGTAACAGCTAAATAGAAAATTGTTTCAATCTCAGCCTTTTATTAAATTGATCTACAGCTGATAAGTTTATTGACATGAATAATGATCTGACAACCGATTGCCATAGATTAAATCCCATATATATATATATATATATATATATATATATATATATATATATATATACTGGGCTACTGGCACATGAAATTGGACTTTTAGGTTGGGACAAAAAATGGGTAACAGATTTGTGTACTTTGTAGATATATTAACTGCCGCATATTTTTTATTGTTTAAGCGTCTGGGTTTATTTAACAGCTAATAAACCCTGACTTGTGCGCGTGATTTGGTCACCATTTTAAGCAAAGTTCAACTATTAACATTTGTTTTCCAGCTCATCTCCCACTACAATTTTATTCCCCTTCTTATTTTACTTATATTTATTTGTAATGATTATAATTTCAAGAGAGACACATACTTATCATGGTGATCTGCATTTTATGAATAAAAATTTAATTTTTTTTGAAATAATTTTTTTTTTTAAAAAATTAATGATTTGGCCTAAGTTAATGCGCGTTTTCTTGAATCTTTGATTGAACTTTTAATTTTTCAAATTAAGTCATTTGAACTAATTTTATTTTTCATTGGGTCATTCAGTTAAAAATAGTTGATGAGACATTAGATTTTTGTCTATGTGGCGCTGACGTGGCAAGAAAAACTAAAAAATATTGCTTATGTGGCGAAAAAAATCAAAAACATATTTTAAAATAAAAAATTAACATTTTAAAGTTTTAAAATAACAAAACATAATAAAATAAAACAAAAAAATACAGATTTTTTAAAAAAAAAACTGTTTTTTAAAAAAATCTGTGTTTTAAAAAATAATTTTTTAAAAAATCTATTTTTTTAATAAAAAATAGTTTTTTAAAAATATTTGTTTTAAAAAAAATCTGTTTTTTTAAAAAATCTGTTTTTTTTTAAAATCTGTTTTTTTAAAACCTTTTTTAAAAAATATGTTTTTTTAAAAAACATGTTTAAAAAAATCTTTTTTAAAAAAATGTTTTTTTAAAAGCCTGTTTTTAAAAAATCTGTTTTTTTTTAAATCTATTTTTTTTAAAAATCTGCTTTTTTAAAATCGCTTTTTTAAAAAATCTGTATTTAAAAAAAATCTGCTTTTTCAAAAAAAACTTTTTAATTTTTTTTTAAAATCAGTATTTTTTGTTTTATTTTATTATGTTTTTGTTATTTTTAAAACTTTAAAATGTTAATTTTTTATTTTTAAAATCGCATTTTGATTTTTTTTGTCACATAAGCAATATTTTTTATTTTTTCTTGCCATGTCATTTACATACGTAGACAAAAAATCTAACGTCTGTCAACTTTTTTTTAACTAATGACCCAATTTAAAAATAAAATTAATTCAAAGGTAATTTGAAAAATTAAAAGTTCAATCGAAAGATTCAAAAAACGTCTTACCAACTTTGATGGCCAAATCATTAGTTTTGCATTTTTTTTTTATATTATGGTGTTGATTTGATGTAATGTTATAGTTGTGGGTAATATTTATAAATTTTGCAAAGTAAGCAAGTGGTTGTATAATATTTGATTGGTGGAAATACCCTTTTGTTTGGGAATATCCGTATTTACGGCAGACAATCATTAGTGGACCCTACAAATGTAATTATTATCGATGAGAGAGAACGACAAAAATACTTTTTATGAAAATAACGATTGGAAGTTTTATCGTTAATCGTTGAAATACCCGTTTAAAAGTACAAGATGTCTGCGTGGTTGCAGAGAAGACACTCAGATTGATTATTGATGCTTACGTGAAGTCACTCGGTTATACTCATTATTATTTCTACAATAATTCTTTGCATCATATCTCTCATATTATTGATTCAATTATTATTACAATATCATCTCGCATAATATAATATATTGTTCAATCGGGTATTCGGGACACTTTTCGTGTAATAGAAATTACTATTAACGAGTTACTATTCATGATTTACTATTCACGAGTTCTTATTCACCCTTCTTATTCACTCTAGTATTGTGCATTCGAGTATTTGGGTACAATATTATTCCATGAGAAGATGTGCTAATTTTTCAAACCGTTGGTTGAAGATATAATAGTAAGTCAATATGGACCGCTGGTGGAGTTATAATAGTAAATCAATATGGATCGCTAGTTTAAAGTTTTAATAGTAAATTAGTATGGACCGTTTTTTAAGTTTTAATATTAAACCAATATGGACCGTCCGTTTCATAGTAAATCAATCTGGACCGTTCATGAATTAGTTACTATTCAGCAAATAGCACTTTTTAGCCATTGTGGTTATAGTGTTTTAAGCAATTAGCCACTGTGCTTTTAAAATATTCAATTAGCCCACTGAACTTTTTAAAAATATTCAATCAACCCATTCCGTCCAAATTGAGTAACAGACGTTACAAAATATCCTACGTGGCTTTTTTGAAAAAAATAAATATTAAGTGTATTTGCTGACTGGGCGACTTTTCTTACGTGGCTTTTTTGAAAAAAAATAAATATTACGTGGCACTTTATAATTTTAAAAATTTGTTTTTAAAAATATAATTTTTTTAAAAAGCATTTTTAAAAAAATAAATTTGTAAAAAAAAAGTAACTTTTAAAAATTTGTTTTTCAAAATGCATTTTTTAAAAAAATATAATTTTTTTAAAAAGTATTTTTTTAAAAATAGATTTTTTTAAAATGTAATTTTTAAAAATTCTCTTTTTTAAAAATCATTTTAAAAAAAGTATAAAAATACTTTTAAAATAGTTTTGAAAAATACTTTTATACTTATAAAATTTTTTAAAAATACTTATATTTTAAAAAATTCAAAAATGTATTTTTTAAAAAAATTAACATTTTAAAAATAAAAAAATATAATAAAATAAAACAAAAATAAAAAAAATTAAAAAAAAGATTTTTAAAAAAAATAGATTTTAAAAAAATTGGATTTTTTAAAGCAAATTTTTTAAAAAATAGAATATTTTTTAAAAATAGAATATTTTAAAAAAATCATGCTTTTAAAAAATAGATTTTTAAAAAGTTCGGTTTTTTACAAAATCTATTTTAAAAAATCTGCTTTTAAAAAATCTGCTTTTAAAAAATTATATTTTTTGAAAAACATATTTTTAAAATTATAAAGTGCCACGTAATATTTATTTTTTTTCAAAAAGCCACTTAAGAAAAGCCTCCCGCTTAAGAAATACATTTAATATTTATTTTTTTCAAAAAGCCACGTGACGATATTTTGTAACATCTCATACTCAATTTGACCGAATGGGTTGATTGCATATTTTAAAAAGTTCAATTAATTAATTGAATATTTTAAAAGCATGTTATTAATTGCTTAAAACATTATAACTATTAAATTGTAAAGACCCTAAACTTATTATTAATGAAATTTAATTTTCTCTATTTATTATTTTGAAATAGTAAGGGTTGATTTGATTAATGTGGATAGTTAGGGTAAGATACGCAAATATTTCAAAATAAGCAAGTGGTTATAAAATATTCATTGTTGTTTTAGGGAATATTCGTTTGGTCGTGGAATATTAAATGCTTTGTCGGGAATATTAAATGATCGACAACCAAGCAGACCATGTGTGGGCCCCATAACTAAAAAGCGATTGGATGAAGAAAACGACAAATATAAGTTGTTTAAAAATAATCTGCGTAGTTATTCAAGTATCATCGTTAAAATACTCGATTGGTTAAAACACAAGAATAACACCAGTATTGCACCAATTATTGATTCTTACGTAAGAAGGCACTACTCAATAATGGTTACGATAATTCTTCGCTTCAATATTTTATTGAGTTAATAATTGCTTTGCGTTGATATTTTATATTCTTTGTTGTTTCAATAATTGTCATTACACAAGATTTTTTTATTATCGAAGCAATAATTCATATTATCCGAATAATATTATTAGATAACATTATTGGCAATGTCTAGAAAGTTACATGCTTCAAGGAGAGGTTTGGTCACCTAATTGCGCTGGCAAGAAGAAGAAATTCTTATTGGAAAGCCCCTCTTCCTGAACCTGCCTCGTTATCGATATTGTGATTCTCAGTAATATTATTTGTGAATAATTAATTATTGATTCATATGATGAGGAAAATATTGATTTTATGTGGATATAGATGGAGAAAATTTTTAATGTGACAATTGTTGAAAATTGAAATTTTATCTTTTTCCTCGATAAAATAATTCATTTAAATATATTATTATATTTTAATAATATAATAATGGTGATATTTTTACAACGAATGTGGGATATATGAGTATACGAGGAGGAAGAGTATTTTTGTTGCAATAAATGTTTAAAACATGTTAAACATGTCAAATTGGACCCCATTTATTGACCGAAATTTGATTATAACTTTATAAAATCGCCTGCTTGTGGATTTTGGTCAATTTCTGCTTTGAATTTGGAAAAATTTCTTCGCAAAGTTGTAGAGAATTGAATTTCCTATAAAAATACGCGAGATTCGAATTTTCTGATAAAAGGACTATTTATTATAAATTATTGAAGTTCAAGTTCAAATAATTGATTTTTGGAAGTTTTAAATATTTATATTCACAAAACGTTTTTTGTGTTTGGTGGGCATCTTTAACACATGTCATGTTGCTGAATTCAGATGCTTGATGCGTAGGAGGATGTAGAAAAAATTATAATATTAATTTATTAAATTTTACCTTTTTGGTGTTCTAAGCAATTTCCTATAAATAGGATGCTTAGGTTAGAATTGAAAATCACACCGTAAACTCAAGTTTTCTCTCTATATTATCGAGTGTATTCTTGTGAGTATTTTGAGTATAGTTTGAGTATTGCTATACGGTGCAAGTTCAAGTCATAGCCTTTATATCCTGTTTTTAATTTAAAGATTGATCTTTCGAGGTAAGAGATATTATTTTTTTCAGTAATGATATTATTTCTTCAATATCATTATCTTTGAAATATTGATCCAAAGTTTTATCAAATTTGGAACTTTTGGTGTCTGAGTTACTATTCACGTGTACTCAAGACTATTCACGTATACTGACACTTATTTACGAATCACTGGCACTATTCATCGAAAAATGAAAATTTTCCTTTTCGTTCAAAATATCTATTCGGATACTAGCTTTGATTGTATCCATGTTTTGATCATTCTTGAATTTTACACCACTATGATTATTTTTGAGGTATTTTTGGGCGTGAATAAAACCAAGTACTGAATCCTTAATCCTTAATCCTTGTCATTTTGTTTCACCGGATTCGCTTTTTTAAAATATTTTCATCATCTTCACCTTTTAAATGATGATGTTATGGAATATCTTTGGCTGTAGTGCAAAGATGAATGATTTCTGAAGAATATCTTTGGCTCAGTAGTGCGAAGATGAACAGTGTTTAGATGAACACGACCAATGATGAATATCTTTGGCTCAGTAGTGCAAAGATGAATATTTGATTCCGATGTATATTGATTGATGTTACAGGATAAAAGATAGACGGTGAACTTTTAAATTCATACATAGAAGATAGTAGTTTGCATTCTCTACTTAACTCTTCTAATGAATTATTATTTCATTGCTGTAATATTGATTTAAAATTTGTTGTCTATCAGTATTCTATTAGATTTTTCCTGTTGAAGACTAACGGTAATTTGTTGTATATTATCTTAGTCATAATATTCTTTTCTTGAGCTAGTTGAGCTCACCCTTTTCCTTTTTGTTCCATTTTTCTCGTGGAGGCGAGAATATAAGCGACGCAGCCTGGGGTATGGAATGAAGGTTCTAGAGAGAGTTGTTTAGTAGTCCTCACCATTTTTGTAAAATAATGTATCAATAAATGTGATGAGAATTTATTTGAGTATAGATATTGTCTAGAAGATAATATTTGTATTTAAACTCACAGCTTTATCTTGTAATAATAAAGTTGTAGTTGTTTCGCATACCATGTATTGACAACTCGAAATGGTTGATGTATACCTATTTTGGGGGCGTCATAACAACAAAGGCCAAAAGTGCTTTTTTGCTTGCTACTTATTCATTCTATTTTCCTATAAATAGAAGCTCATTCCTTCATTATTTTTACTTAATTCAATTTGAAACTCTAGAGAGAGAATTACAAGAGAACCCATAGAAAAGTATTCTCGCTACTTTCCTACTCTTATATTCAGCTTCTTTTACTGTGAAGGGGTATTATTTCTTTTGTATTCATGAAGAGAACTTCATTTTCTATTATTTATTATTCTGTTGGAATAACTCAGTATACACCTGCTACCCTATACATGGTGACATTCTTCTAATATTCCGCTTTTTATTATTCTCGCTTGAATATCATGTCTCAATACGCTTACGCCTTCTGACCGGTTCCATTATTTATTATTATTCGTCGAAATATCCTCACATGCGTGCGTTTACGCGGGACTGAACTTATTATTCTCGTTTAATATCCTCAGTGTGACGCCCCAAAATTAGGTATACATCACCCATCTTGGGTAGTCGATACATGGTACGTAATTTAAATACAACTTACTAATATAACTGTCAAAATCAATAATACGACATAAATCGTGAGTTTGAATACAAATATTGTCTACTAGATATTATACAAACTCAAAAGGAGTCCTCATTATAATTATTATCACACTATTTCACGTAATAGTGAGGACTACTAATGCTATCCTCCTGACCATTACTCCGCTCCCCGACTCGTCCACTATATTCTCATTTCCTGAATGCAGCAAAGAAAAGAAAAGGTGAGCTCAACTAGCCCAAAGAAGAAATATTATGACTAAGATAATGCGTAATAAATTATCATTAGCCTTCAACAAAGATGTTAAACCGATAAAATATAATAAACATCAAGTTTAATCTGCGGTGAACAAGCAATCCATTAAAAGAGTCAAGTAGAAAATAAAATCTACTATCTTTTATGATTTAAAAGGTTTTCATCATCATTATAGCCGAGACTCAAGCTTTAATAAATATTTCACATCATCGAATCACCCCGCACTACTGACCAAGGATATTCTTTAGTATCACGACCACAATTATTCATGCACTACGGGCCAAGAATATTTGTGTATTCATTAATGGTCATGATCATGCCAACAATCGTCCATCAATGCACTACTGACCATTTGAGATTTTTATCACATCATTTGTAACATTACGGTCACGATGATTACACCGAATAGTCTCTGGTCATAATCATACCAAGTCCATCTATGCACTCAGGCACCACAAATGACTTTCAAAAAAATATAAATATGAGGATGATGACAATGATATAAGAATTCAATAAAACAAGTTCAAGAATTAATTTATCCAGGAACCAATAACATCCAAACTGTCAACATGATACTGCTTTGTAGAGTAAAATTCAAGAATACTTAGAAGAATATTTTCATGAAAGGATATTTGGATGAAGCGCAAATATCAAGGATATTCCACTAATTTCATGGAGTATAAAGTCAAAGTTTTAACCAACCGGGTATAATAAAGAATGGAATAACAAAAGAAATCACCATGCAAATGCGATAGAATCACTTACACCAAAGTTATTCCAAGAGAATAATAAATAACGGAACCAGTGTCCCACGAAAACACATGCATGTGATGTTCCAAATGTAATTATAATAAAGATTTTAACCAGTCCTGTGTAAACACACGCATGTGATGTTCCAACAGAATAATAATAAAGACGGAACCCGTGTTTGGTGTAAAACACATGAGCATGATGTTCCAACAAAATAATAATAAAGATTTAACCAGTCCTGTAAAACACACGCATGTGGATGTTCCAATGAATAATAGAAGAATGTCACCAAGTATAGGGTAAACCACGTATACAAAGTTATTCCAACGAATAATAAGCAATGGAATAACAACAGTTCTCTTCATGAATAAGAAAGAATAACACCCTTACTTTTAGTAGAGATTGAATACTCGCATGAGTGTAAGAACAAAATACTCTTCTTCTTTCTCTCTTATTCTCTATACTTTCTCTCTATAGCTTGAATGAATTAAGTGAAAACAATGAAGCACTAGGCCTCTATTTATAGAAGATTTCTAGCTTAAGACCTTGCCATGAAAAGGCAAGTGGCTTAACGAATCGATGATGTGAAAAGAAAAGTGGTTTGACGCTCAGTAATGTGAAACGACAAGTGGTTCGGCGCTTTTAGAATGTGAAACGACAAGTGGTTCGACGTCTGGTAAAGGTAATTACTATTGACGAAGGTAATTACTATTCACAAGGGTAATTACTATCGATTTAAGGTAATTACTATCGACGAAGGTAAATACTATTGATGAAGGTAATTACTATTCACAAAGGTAATTACTATTGACGAAGAGACTCTTAGATGATGACATATGGGCCCCCTCATAAAATTATCAAACTTACCACAAACGTCTCATAATGTATACACTTTATATACATTAAGGATTGAATAAATATTACCACAAATCATTTTATTTTTAATCAACACATTTTAATCTTTCAACAATTATTAATCATTTATAACTTGTCGTCTCAATCAATAATATAACATATTATACGATGATAATCTTGTGACAATAATTGAATCAATAATATAAGAGATATGATGCAAAGAATTATCGTAATAATAATTGAGCATAAATGAGTGACTTCTCACGTAAGATCAATAATCAATACCGTAGTGCTACTATGCAACCACGCCAGACATCGTATTTTTACCACCGGGTAGTTCAACGCTTTAACAGTAACACCTCCGTAGTTATTTTTATAAAATATTTTTGTCGCTTTCTCAATCCGACAATAATTACATTAGGGGTCCACTAATGATTGAGTAGTTATCTGAATATTCCTAACAAAAAGAATATTCCCCAGACCAAACGAATATTTTATAACAACTTGCATACTTTTGCAAAATTTATAATTATTACCCATGCCTATAACATTATATCAAATTTATTCCATAATATTCAAAAATAATATTTATAGAAAATTCATCTTTATTTATAATAAATTTGGGGTCTTACATCCTGCTCTTTGCGTTCTGTGGGACCTAGTTCCATTATTTATTATTACAGTTTTAATATTTTGTTGCATGCGTTCTGGGGGACCGGTTCCATCGTCCTTTATTATTCTCGGTGGAATAACCTACATATATGTCTGATCTATCGCATGCGTGGTGATTTCTTTTGTTATTCCATTCTTTATTATACTCGATTGGTTAAAACTTTGACTTCTATACTCCATGAAATTAGTGGAATATCCTTGATATTTGCGCTTCATCCAATATCTTTTCATGGAAATATTCTTCCGAGCATTCTTGAATTTTACTCTCTCAAAGCGAAGATCGTGTTGACAATTTGAACGTTATCGGTTCATGGATAAATTAATTCTTGAACTTGTTTTATTGAATTCTTATATCATTGTCATCATCCTCATGCTTATATTATGTTGAAAGTCATCTGTGGCCTGTAGTGCATAGATGGATTTGGTATGATTATGACCAGGGATTATTCGGTATAATCATAACTGTAATGTTACAAATGATGTGGAAAAAGTCCTCATTGGCCCGTAGTGCATTGATGAACAATTTTTGGTATGATTATGGTTATGGATTCTCTTTGGCCGTAGTGCAAAGATGAATTGTTTTATGCCATGATCAGGACCGTTGATGAAAACATGATTATCTTTAGCCGTAGTGCATGGATAATTTGTGGTCGTGAAACTAAAGAATATCCTCGGTCGTAGTGCGAGGGTGATACGATGATGTGGATTATTTATTAAAATCGAGTCCCAAATGATAAAAGTGATGAAAACCTTTTAAATCATAGAAGATAGTAGATTTTATTCCTACTTGACTCTTCTAATGGATTGCTTGTTCATTCACTGCAGCTTAAACTTGATAGTTGTTATATTTTATCAATTTAACACCGTTGAAGGCTAACGATAAATTATTCTCGCATTATCTTAGTCATAATATTTCTTCTTGGGCTAGTTGAGCTCACCCTTTTTTTACCGTTCTCTTCGTGAAATGAGAACGTATTTGGGACTAGTCGGGGAGAACAGTGATGGTCCTAGATGGTGCATTAGTAGTCCTCACTATTCTGTGAAATAGTGTGATAATAATTGTAATGAGGATTTCTTTTGAATTTGTATAATCTCTAGTGGACAATATTTGTATTCAAACTCACAGTTTATGTTTTGTCGTATTATACACGACAGTTATATTTTTAAGTTGTATTTAAATTCTGTACCATGTATCTGGCGACTCAAGATGGGTGATGTATACCTAATTTTGGGGGCGTCACACTTATGCTAGGATATTTTTTTTTATATGTATAGAAATGGGGCAAATATATATTTTAATAAACTTAAAAGGGTCAGATTAATAAAAGAGTTGTACTTAGAGGAGGTAAAAAAAAAATTTACTAAAAAAATTAAAATTAAAATTAAAAATGAATCTGTTTTGTAACTTTCATTTGAGCTGCAAATCTGTTAATCTATTTTTCGTCTGCTAATGAAGAATTAGGTAGGAGATAATCAGACACATATATTTTATATTAAAATATTTTAAGTTGACTTCCAAACGTTAAAATTGAAGAGAAATCTTGTGGGATCACTAAGTAGAAATTTAGAGCTTTTTTATTATATTTCCTCTACTTTTATTTTTCTTAATATGTGTGTAAATTATATTATTTTTTTTATCTTTTTCGAGACGAAGGGAGTACTATCTCCGTTCCTAAAAGATTGTGGATTTAGAAGAAAAAATTTGTTCTAATTTATTTGTCGTCTACAACTTTATAAGGAAATAAATTTTTTTTTTTTATATCACCCCTACCTTCTCTTATTGTCCCAATAAAGTATCTCCCTTATATTAATAGTTTTTAACTTCTCATAAAGGGGTAGTGATGGAATTTAAACAAATTTTAATTGTTAAATGATAGTATTAAATGACTTTTTTAATACATGTGCAAAAACATTGATCCACAATTTTTTAGGAACCGAGGCAGTAGTTTATAACTTTGATATACTCCCTCTGTCCCGAATTATCTGCTGTTTTAGCAAAAAAAATTTGTCCCAAAATATCTGTTTTTTTAAGATTTCAATGCATTTTTTTCCTTTATTTTCCAAGTTTGCCCCTTTACCCTAATTATTGATAGTCATTACTGTCATTCATGCCTCTCCTCTTTTTTAAACATCATTTTCATATTTCTACCAATAAGGATTCACGCCTCTCTTTTTCCCAATTCTCTTCCTCTCTCCACACATATATATGCACTCATATTTTCTCTCTCTGCAGACTATTTCGTCTATTTCATGCACTCATATTTTCTCTCTCTGCAGATTATTTCATGCACTCTTTTTAAACACCTTTTTCATATTCCCACCAATAAGGGTATTTTAGTATTTTTATCACACATATTGGTATCTGTGTGGAACTCTAAAACAACAGATAATTTGTGACGGATGGAGTATTTAGTTTAGATATTTTTAGAACTTTTTTCACTTCAATCGTCGTTTTGAATATTATTTGTGCTATTCATTACTCCCTCCGTTCCATAGTTATAGGCTGATTTTTTATTTTGAGATGTCCCAATATATAGTGTAAGACCCCGAATTTTATGAAATAAAAGTATTCAATTTTCCTATTTAGTAAATGGTTAAATTGATAAAAAGTTAAAGTTAAGGGTGATATATGAAATTTTTTCAAAATACACAAGTGGTTATAAACTATTCATTATTGTCGGGGAATATTCGTTTGGTCGTGGAATATTCTTTGTGACGCCCCCAAAATAGGTATACATCACCCATTCTGAGTTGTCAATACATGGTACAGAAACAACTATAACTTTATTATTACAACAGTAAAACTGTGAGTTTGAATACAAATATTATCTTCTAGACAATATCTATACTCAAATAAATCTTCATCACATTTATTGATACATTATTTTACAAAAATGATGAGGACTACTAAACAACTCTCTCTAGAACCTTCATTCCATACCCCGACTCGTACTCGCTATATTCTCGCCTCCTGAGAAAAATAGAACAAAAAGGAAAAGGGTGAGCTCAACTAGCCCAGTAAAGAATATTATGACTAAGATAATATACAATAAATTATCGTTAGTCTTCAACAGGGAAAAAAATCTAATAGAATACAATAGACAACAAGTTTTAAATCAATGTTCGCAGCGGAAATAATAATTCATTAGAAGAGTTAAGTAGAGAATGCAAACTACTATCTTCTATGTATGAATTTAAAAGTTCATCGTCTATCTTTTATCCCCTCGTAACATCAATCAATATACATCCGAATCAAATATTCATCTTTGCACTTCTGTGCCAAAGATATTCATCACGGGTCATGTTCATCTAAACACCTGTTCATCTTTGCACTACGGGCCAAAGATATTCATCAGAAATCATTCATCTTTGCACTACAGGCCAAAAATATTCAATAATATCATCATTTAAGACTGAGGATAATGAAAAATATTTTTAAAGAAACGAATCCATGAAAACAAAATGACAAGGATTAAGGATTAAGGATTCGTACTTTGTTTTATCCATGTCCAACAATACCTCAAAAATAATCATAGTGGTGTAAAATTCAAGAATGATCAAAACATGGATACAATCAAATCTAGTATCCAGAATAAATATTTTGGGACGAAAAGGAAAATTTTCATTTTTCGATGAATAGTGTCGTATTCGTGAATAAGTGTCAGATATCTGAATAATAGTCAGATATCGTGAATAAGAACTCAGACACCAAAAGTTCCAAATTTGATAAAACTTCAGATCAATATTTCAAAGATAATGATATTGAAGAAATAATATCATTACAAAAAAAAATATCCCTTACCTCGAAAGATCAAGATTTAGTTGAAACAGGATATAAAGCATGACTTGAACTTGCACCGTATAACAATACTCAAAATATACTCAAAATGTAAGACCCCAAATTTTTTAAATAAAAGGAATTTCCTTTATTTATTATTTTGAAATAGTAAGGGTTGATTTGATTAATGTGGATAGTAAAGGGTTAAATACGCAAATATTTCAAAATAAGCAAGTGGTTATAAAATATTCATTTTGTCTTGGAATATTCGTTTGGTGGGAATATTAAATCTTTTCGGGAATATTCGTGCACGGCAAGCAGACCATGTGTGGGCCCATAACGAAAGCGATTGGATGAAGAAAACGACAAATATAAGTTGGTTAAAAATAACGGCGTAGTTATTCTGAATTAAGATCATTGGAATACCCGTTGGTTAAAATACGATGTCTGCGTGGTTGCATGGCGAGAAGACACCAGATTGCAGATATTATTATTGAATTATTGATCCTTACGTAAAAGGCACTTTGCTCAATAATTATTACGATGAGTCTTTGCTTCAATAGTTTATTTTATTGATTCAATAATTGTTGCGTTGGTATTTTATATTATTCACGTTTCAATAATTGTCACCGCATGATATTTCCCATTATCGGATCAATAATTCATATTATTTAAATAATATTATTAGATAGCATTATGGCAATGTCTAGAAAGTTCTGTCAAGGAGAGGTTTGGTCACCTAATTGCGCTACCAAGAAGGAGAAATCCTTATCGGAAGCCCCCTTTTCCGAAACTACCGGTTGTTATAATTGTGATTCTCGTAATATTATTTGTGAATAATTAATTATTGATTCATATGATAAAGAAATATTTATTTTATATGAATATAAATGATGGATTTATTTATGTGGTTATTAATGAAGGAATTAATGTTGAGGTGTTTTATCGGTATTTTATCTGGATTGGAGGTATTAAAAATTAAATCGTGGATTTTGAGATATATTCATGGGGTTATAATTTTTAATCCGACCGTTGGATTGTGGTAATTTTGGGTATGTTATACATACATAAGTTGAGTATATGTCCACAAATTTTGAACCGTTAAAATTCACGATTGATTTGTTATGAATTTTAAGAGGTGTCCGATTCTTAAATCGTGGTTATAATTGATTTTGGTGGAAAATTCTAGAATTGAGTGGGCCCCACTTGTGGTTGGTGAAGAAATGTGCTGAATTTTATTTCAAATGTGGTGGGTGGCAATAGTAGCGAGTAAAAGCCATCGTGTAGCAGTCAAGTCTGCTTTGACGGCTAACATCTTCCTATAAATAGAGGGCTAAGTTAGAATTGAAAATCACACCGAAAACAAAGTTTTCTCTCTTTCTCTCTATATTATTGGCGTATTTTTGTGAGTATTTAGATACTTTTAGAGTTCTTTATTCAAGACAAGTTTCATTCAAAGATCACTTCCACCTTTCCTTCCGAAATCGATTCTTCGAGGTAAGGGATGTTATTTTCTTCTCGATGATATTATTTCTTCAATATCATTATCTTTGAAATATTGGTTGGAACTTTTTATCAAATTTGGAACTTTTTCATGTCGGAGTTACTATTCATGAGTTACTATTCACGAGTTACTATTCATGAGTTCTTATTCACGATTCTTATTCACGAGTACTATTCATGAAGCGTGAAGATGTTTCTTTGTGGAATTTCTATCTTTTGGTGTCGAAGTTACTATTCACGATACTAAGACTATTCACGATATCTGACTATTCACGAATCACGGCACTATTCAATCAAAAATGAAAAATTTTCTTTTAAATACAAAATATCTAATCTGGATACTAGCTTTGATTGTATCCATGTTTTGATCACTCTTGAATTTTACACCACTATGATTATTTTTGAGGTATTTTTTGGACGTGGATAAAACCAAGTACGAATCCTTAATCCTTGTCATTTTGTTTCACTTTGGATTCGCTTTTTAAAATATTTTTCATCATCCTCGGTCTTAAATGATGATATTATTGAATATCTTTGGCCCGTAGTGCAAAGATGAATGATTTCTGAAGAATATCTTTGGCACAGTAGTGCAAAGATGAATAATTTCGATGAATATCTTTGGCACAGAAGTGCAAAGATGAACAGTGTTGAGATAAACATGACCGATCGATGAATATCTTTGGCTGTAGTGCAAAGATGAATATTTGATTTGAGATGAATATTGATTGATGTTACAGGGATAAAATATTGATGATGGATATTAAATTCATAGATTATAGTAGATTTCATTCTCTACGTAACTCTTCTATGAATTATTATTTCACCGCATGCGAATATTGATCCGAAACTTGTTGTCTATTGTATTCTATCGATTTTTCCTCGTTGGAGACTAACGATAATTTGTTGTATATTATCTTAGTCATAACATTCTTTACCGGGCTAGTTGAGCTCACCCTTTTCCTTGTTGTTCCATTTTTCTTCTTAGGAGGCGAGAATGTAAATGAGTACTTAGTGGGGTATGGAATGAAGGTTCTAGAGAGAGTTGTTTAGTAGTCCTCACCATTATTGTAAAATAATGTATCAATAAATGTGATGAGGATTTATTTGAGTATAAATATTGTCTAGAAGATAATATTTGTATTTAAACTCACAGTTTTATTGTTGTGATAATAAAGTTGTAGTTGTTTCTGTACCATGTATTTGGCGACTCAGAATGGGTTGGATGGAATGGACCTATTTTGGGGTCGTCACACAAAATACTCACAAGAATACGCTAGATAATATAGAGAGAGAAAACTTCAGTTTCTGGTGTAATTTTCAATTCTAACCTAAGCACCCTATTTATAGGAAATTGCTTAGAACACCAAAGCAGAAAATTTAATAAAATATTAATAAATTTCTATAAATCATACGCAAACTTGGAAATTCTGATTTCAGCATATTTTGCAACACATGTGCCCACCAACCAACCACAAAAATGTTTTTGTTATTTTAAACAATTAAAACTTCCAAAAATCAATTATTTCGGAACTCCGGAACTTCAATAATTCACAATAAATAGCCCTTTTTTTCAAAAAATTCGAATCTCGCGTGTTTTTATAGGAAAATCAATTCTCTACAACTTTGCAGAAGAAGGTTTTTCCAAATTCCAAACAGAAATTGACCGAAATCCATAAACGGGTGATTTTATAGGCTATAATCAATTTTCAGTCAATAAATGGGGTCCACCGACATGTTTAACATGTTTTAAATATTTATTGTAACAAAAATACTCTTCCTCCTCGTATACTCATATATCCCACATTCATTGTAAATATATCACCATTATTATATTATTAAAAATAATATATTTAAATGAATTATTTTATCGGAAAAAGATAAAATTTCAATTTTCAACAATTGTCACATTAAAAATTTTCTCCATCTATATCCACATAAAATTAATATTTTCGTCATCATATGAATCAATAATTAATTATTCACAAATAATATTACGTAATCACAATATCGACAACCAGTGCAGCTTCCTTCAGAAAGAGGGGGCTTTCCAATAAGAATTTCTCCTTTCTTGGCCCGCAATTAGGTGACCAAACCTCTCCTTAGATGTAAATTTCTAGACATTGCCAATAATGTTATCTAATAATATTATTCGGATAATATGAATTATTGCTTCGATAATGAAAAATACCGTAAATGATAATTATTGAACAACAAAGAATATAAAATATCAACGCAAAGAATTATTAAATCAATAAAATAATTTGAGCGAGAATTATCGTAACCATTATTAAGTAGTGTCTTCTTACGTAAGAAATAATTGGTGCAATACTGCATGCTCTTGTGTTTTAACCAATTTAGTATTTTAACAAAGATTAATCTGTAAATAACTACGCCTGCTATTTTTAAACAACTTATATTTGTCGCTTTTCTTCATCCAATCGCTTTTTAGTTATGGGCCCACAAAAGATCATGGCCGTCGCATTTAATATTCACCGACAAGAAATATTCCACGACCAAACGAATATTCCCCGACAACAATGAATATTTTATAACCACTTGCTTATTTTGAAATATTTATGTATTTTACCCATAACTATCCACATTAATCAAATCAACCCTTACTATTTCAAAATAATAAATAGAGGAAAATAAATTTTATTTATTAATAATTTGGGGTCTTACAACCTCCCCTCCTTATGAAATTTCGTCCTCGAAATTGACGTACGTACCTGGTGTTTCAAAAGTGAGGATACCTCGCTTTCATTTCCATTTCCAATTCCTGTGTCATTTCCTATATAGCATGATTCCTCTACAAAACTTTAACTTGTGGTATGACCTTTGCGCGTAGGACATGCTCCTTCCTATCCAAGATCTTGTCTGGTACCTCCTCATACGTTAAGTCTTCGACTATCTCGTCCGGTTCTAACTCTATAACGTGGTTCGGGTCTTTCACATATTTACTGATACGATATGTGAAACACATTATGAATATGAGACATACTTTGAGGTAACGCTTGCCATAGGCTACATTTCCTACTCGGTCAAGAATTTGAAATGGACCAATAAATCGTGGATTGAGCTTTCCTCTCTTCCCAAATCTTGTAACTCCCTTCCATGGAGCAACTCGCAACAATACATGATCCCCTATATTAAATTCCACGTTCTTTCGATGAAGATCCGCATAACTCTTTTGTCGATCTTGTGCCGTTTGTATACGTTGTCGAATCATTTGGATCTTTTCGATAGTCATACGTACTAACTCGGGTCCCAACAATGTTGCTTCACCCACCTCATCCCAACATATTGGAGAGCGACACTTTCGTCTATATAATGCTTCAAATAGAGTGACACCTATACTTGCCTGATAACTGTTGTTGTAGGAGAATTCCACCAATGGTAAATACTTATCTCAACTTCCCTTGAAGTCTAGGACACAGAGTCTTAATAGATCTTCAAGAGTTTGAATAGTCCTCTCTGATTGTCCGTCCGTTTGAGGATGGTATACCGAACTGAATTGTAAATCCGTGCCCATAGCTTTTTGCAAGCTAACCCAAAATCTTGAAGTGAATCTTGGGTCACGATCCGAAACGATGGATACAGGCATGCCATACAACCTCACGATCTCATTCACGTACATATTAGCAAGACGTTCAAGGGAATAATTCTCCCGTATCGGTAAGAAATGAGCAGACTTGGTTAATCTATCAACAATAACCCAAATAGCATTGATGCCTTGAGAAACCGTAGGAAGACCCAGAATAAAATCCATGGTAATGTGTTCCCACTTCCATTTCGAATCTCAAGTGGTTGCAACGGACCCTTAGGTACTAGATGCTCCGCTTTACACGCCGACAAGTTAAACACATCGAGATAAACTTTGCAATCTCTCTCTTCATATTGTTCCACCAAAATGTATGTCGAATGTGACGCCCCCAAAATTAGGGATACATCACCCATCTTGGGTCGCCACTTATATGGTACAGAATTTAAATACAACTTACTAACATAACTGCATAGGTACAATACGACATAAACTGAGTTTAAATACAAATATCGCCTACTAGATATTAAACAAACTCAAAAAGAGTCCTCATTACAATTATTATCACACTATTTCACGCAATAGTGAGGACTACTAATGCTATCTTCAGGGACCATCACTGCGTTTCCCGACTCGCTCCCGTCCTATATATTCTCATTTCACAAGAGAGAAACGAAAGAAAGGGGTGAGCTCAACTAGCCCAAGAAGAAATATTATGACTAAGATAATGCGAATAAATTATCAATAGTCTTCAACAATGTTAAACCGATAAAATACAATTGACAACCGGTTTAACCTGCGGTGAATATCTGATCCATTAAAAGAGTCAAGTAGAAAATAAAGTCTACTATCTTTTAGGTTTTAAAAGGTTTTTCATCATCATTATAAATTTGAGACTCAAACTTTAATAAATATTCCACATCATCGAATCACCCCGCACTACTACTGCCAAGGATATTCTTTAAGATATCACGACCACAATTATTCATACGCACTACGGGCCGAGAATATTTGTGTATTCATTAATGGTCATGATCATGCCAACAATCGTCCCATCAATGCACTACTACTAATCGAGGATTTTTACCACATCATTTGTAACATTACGGTTATGATTACAATCAATAGTCTTTAGTCATAATCATACCAAGTCCATCTATACACTACAAAAGCCACAGATGACTTTAAAAAAAATATAAACATGAGGATGATGACAATGATATAAGAATTCAATAAAACAAGTTCAAGAATTATTTTATCCGGGAATTATTAACGTCCAAATTATCAATATGATACTGTTTTGTAGAGTAAAATTCAAGAATGTTCAGAAGAATATTTTCATGAAAAGATACTAGATGAAACGCAAATATCAAGGATATTCCACTAATTTCATGGAGTATATAAGTCAAAGTTTTAACCAACCGGGTATAATAAAGAATGGAATAACAAAAGAAATCACCATGCATGCGATGTAATCGCATGCATGTGTTATTCCAACAAAATAATAAATAACGGAACCAGTCGTGAAATTCACACCCGAAGCGGGATGTTCCAATGTATAATAATAAAGATGGAACCCGATCCTGTAAAACACACGATAGGATATTCCAACATAATAATAAAGAAGGCGGAACCAGTCCTGTAAAACACATGCATGTGATGTTCCAATGTAATAATAAAGACGGAACCAGTCCTCCGTAAAACACACATACATGATGTTCCAACAGAATAATAAAGACGGAACCAGTGCGTGTAAAACACACGCATGTGATGTTCCAACAGAATAATAAAGAGCGGAACCAGTCCGGTGTAAACACACATACATGATGTTCCAATGAGAATAATAAAGACGGAACCAGTCCTGTAAAAACACACGCATGTGATGTTCCAACGAATAATAGAAGAATGTCACCAAGTATAGGGTAAAACACAGCGTACAAAGTTATTCCAATGTAATAATAAGCAATGGAATAACAACAGTTCTCTTCATGAATAAGAAAGAATAACACCCCTTACATTTGGTAGGAGATTGAATACTGCAAGAGTGTAGTAACAAAAATACTCTTCTTCTTTCTCTCTTATTCTCTCTATACTTTCTCTCTATAGCTTGAATGAATTAAAAAAATAATGAAGCCCTAGGCCTCTATTTATAGAAGATTTCTAGCTTAGCACCGCCAGCGTGAAAAGCGCAAGTGGCTTGACGAATCGTTTCGACGAATGTAATGTGAAACGACAAGTGGTTCGACGCCTGTAATGTGAAATGACAAATGGTTCGACGTCTGGTAAAGGTAATTACTATTAACGAAGGTAATTACTATTGACGAAGGTAAATACTATTCACAAGGGTAATTACTATTGACGAAGGTAATTACTATTGACGAAGGTAAATACTATTCACAAGGGTAATTACTATTGACGAAGGTAATTACTATTGATGAAGAGACTCTTAGATGATGACATATGAGCCCCCCATAAAATAATCAAACTTACCACAAATCATTTTTTTTTTCATCAACACATATTTAATCTTTCAACAATTATTAATCATTTATAACTTGTCGCCTCAATTATTGATTTAATACTATAACATATTATTATATGATGATAATCGTGACAATAATTGAATCAATAATATAAGAGATATGATCAAAGCAATTATCGTAGCAATAATTGAGCATAAATTGAGTGACTTCTCACGTAAGCATTAATAATCAATACCGTGTGCTACTACGCAACTACGCCAGACATCGTATTTTTACCACCGGGTAGTTCAACAGGTTTTAATTAACACCTCCGTAGTTATTTTTATAAAATATTTTTATGTCGTTTTCTCGAATCCGACAAAATTTCGCATGGGGTCCACCAATGATTGAGCCATTGTATCTAATATTCCTAACAAAAAGAATATTCCCAGACCCAACGAATATTTTATAACAACTTGCATACTTTGCAAAATTTATAAATATTACCCACAACTATAACATTATATCAAATTTATTCCATAATATTCAAAAATAATATTTATAGAAAAATTCATCTTTATTTATAAAAGTTGGGTCTTACATCGAAGATCACGATACATTTAGACTTTCCAGGATGGATTGCAAATGGTGTATTGTGTTGCCTCCATCATAATCTTGTACTTTAAATCGTAGTCGTTAGAACACAAAGTCTGAGAGTGGACTCAAGTATTCCTTCTTCATCAATTCTCGCTCCTAATAGATCATTCTTGTACTTTCTTCTTAATACGCATCATTCAGGCCTGGTGGCTTGAGCAACCTTAACTTTTTCTATTAAAGTTGGCTCTGTCGTATACTCTGACATCATCGCACTCATTCCTGCGATATGATCTTCTACTCAACGCGCTGCCTACCACGTTCGCTTTTCGGTATGGTATTGAATAGTGGTGGTCGTAGTCTTTCAATAGCTCGAGCCAATGTCGTTTGCCAGCATGTTGAGTTCTTTTTGAGTGAAGAAATATTTAAGGCTTTTATGGTGCGAATATATCTCCACTTTCTCCCCATATAGATAGTGCCTCCATATCTTTAAGCGCTGAAACGATTGCGCCAACTCTAGATCATAAGTAGGATAATTACTCTCATATTCTTTAAGTTGTCATGAGGCATAGGCTATGACTTTCCCACGCTTGCATGAGAACACATCCTAACCCTTTGCTGAAGCAGCATCGTAGTAGATAACAAATCCATCCGAACCGGATGGTATTGTTAAAAAAGTGCCAAATAAGTCTCCTCTTAAGCTCTTGAAACTCTTCTCGCATTCTTCGCTCCAAAACGAATTTTATATCTTTCCGAAATTCACCGAGTTAATGGAGTAGCGATTCGAGAAAATCCTTCCACGAATCTCCGATAATAACGAGCTAAGCCCAAAAAGCTACGTACTTCGGTCACCGACTTCGGTTGCTCCCAACTTTGTATTGCTTTAATCTTCGCCGGGTCCACGGATACTCCATGTTTCGACACCACGTGCCCAAGGAATGCTACTTCCTCAAGCCAGAACTCGCATTTCTTCAATTTGGCATATAGTTGGTTTTCACGAAGCCTTTGGAGTACTAGCTTCAAATGGTGCTCATGATCTTCACGGCTTTTGGAATATATGAGGATGTCATCAATAAAGACAACAACGAATTGATCCAAATATTCCTTAAATACTCGATTCATCATATCCATGAAAGCCGTAGGAGCATTAGTCAATTCGAAAGACATGACTAAGAATTCATAATGCCCGTCTCGAAGTTCTAAAAGCGCGCTTTGGAATATCCTCGCCTCTAATCTTCATTTGATGATATCCGAATCTAAGATCGATTTTTGAAAAGAATTGTGCTCCTTGCAATCGGTCAAACAAGTCATCAATACGAGGTAGAGGATACCTATTCTTGATGGTGACATGGTTCAATTCCCGAGATAGTCAATACAAAAGTCGCATACTCCCGTCTTTTCTTCTTTACGAATAAAACAGAGCACCCCAAGGAGATGTCTTGGACGAATGAAACCGATGTCCAACAATTCTTGTAGTTGGACCTTTAACTCCTCAAGTTCAATAGAGCCATTCGATATGGGGTTTTAGAAATGGGCTTTGTACCAGTTCAAGATCAATAAAGAATTCAACTTCACGCTTAAGGGGGTGAGCATGGAAGTTCTTCAGAAATACGTCGGGAAAGTCAATAACAACAGAATATTATTCAAATTTGATGTGTCTTTATTCAAATCCATAACATGGGCTAAGAAAGCTTGACATCCGTTTTTCAATAAACGAATAGCTTTATGATTAGATATATGATGTGATTGATTTTAATGGTTTAGTTGCTTGAATTAAATACAACAGTTGGTTAGAAATATGAAAACTAACAACCTTACGAAAACAATCAATTTTGGCATGATGAGTAGTTAACCAATCAATCCCTAAAATCACATCAAAAGCAAGTATCTTTAAAGAGACAAGGTCAACAAAAAGGTGATGGTGCCAACTTGAATCAAACAAGATTTATAAACAGGTGGATGTGATGAAAGTTTCTCCTAACGGAGTTTCCACAGATAGGTCAAAGTCTAATTTCTCCGAGTCAAGTTTAAACGTTGAGCACAAGCGGGAGAGATAAATGAATGAGTAGCACCGTGATCAAGTAAGGTATAAACTTCGCAAGAATTTATAAATAGCTTACCCGTGATCACCTCATTTGGGTTCTCGCATTTGACCGACCACAACAAACGCTCTTCCGGAACAGCTGACTTTAACTTTTCTCGACGATCTTTTGAGTCACCGTCCCACTTGAACTAGGTTTCGCTACCATACTGTCTCTCGGCGATATTGTGAGACCCCAGATTTTATCAATAAAGATTTAAATTTTGTCGAAATAATTTTTAATATTATGATGTGAATTTGAGATAATATTATAGTTGTGGGTAGTATTTATAAATTTTGCAAAGTATGCAAGTGGTTATATTATATTCTATTGGTCTGGGAATATTCGGTTTAGCGAGGAATATTCGTATAACTACTCAATCATTGGTGGACCCCATAATGAAATTATTGGCGGATTGAGAAAACGACAAAAATATTTTATTGAAATAACGACGGAAGTTTTACCGGTTGATCTTTGTTGAACTATTCTAAGTAGTAAAAATACGATGTCGTGTGGTTGCATAGTAGCAGCACCAGTATTGATTATCGATGCTTATGTGAGAAGTCACTCATTTGATTCCATTATTGTCGATTAATAATATGAATTATTATAGCGATAATGACGTTTTGTTTTATTCAGTATTATTAACGTAATAAAACGAAACATCTTTTATATAAAATGAATACTTTATTAAAGTTATTCAATAAATAGAATATATTTTATTTTATTATGCATAGTGTTTGCATTGTGTTTTGCATAGTAAAATGTTTTTATATAAATAGAATATATTATATTTTATTTAAAAGATTTTGCTTTAAATATGGACCATCGATTAAAGTAAATCAATCTGGACCGCTCATGGATTAATTACTATGCATTCTATTTTCCTATAAATGAAAGCTCATTCCTTCATTATTTTCTTCGAATTCACCAAACTCTGAGAGAGAAATTATAGAGAGAAGCTATAGAGAGAAAATCTATAGAGAGAAAGAAGAAGAAGAGTATTCGCATACTTCACTACTTTGATATCCAAAGTGTCTTTTTACTATGAGGGGGTATTATTTGTTGTACCGTGAAGTGTTATTCTTTTTCTTATTCATGAAGAGAACTTCATTATTCTATTCATTATTATTACATTGGAATAACTCCGTAAAAGTGGTATACCCTATACATAACTCAGATATGCAGATACCCTATACTTGGTGAAATCCTTATATTATTCCATCCTTATTTATTACATTGGAATAACTTTTAGTATACGCCGAATCCCCTATACTTGGTGATCTTCTTCATTATTCCATTCTTTATTATTACATTGGAATATCCATACGTCATGTTTTACACCGGACACAGTTCCATTGTTTATTATTTCGCATTTATTATTACATTGGAATATCCTTCATGCATGTGTTTTTACATAATTCTGATTCCATTGTTTATTATTCAAAGATTTATTATTCATTTGGATCATCCTGCTTGTGAATTTCACCGACTGGTTCCGTTATTATTATTCATTGGAATAACTTGCCATGCCAAGCAATCTGCATGCATGGTGATTTCTTTTGTTATTCCATTCTTTATTATACCCAAATGGTTAAAACTTTGACTTCTATACTCCATGAAATTAGTAGAATATCCTTGATATTTGCGTTTCATCCAAAGATCTTTTCATGGAAATATTCTTCCGATCATTCTTGAATTTTACTCTACAAAACAAGATCTTGTTGACAATTTGGGCGTTACTTAATTCTGGATAAAATAATTCTTGAACTTGTTTTATTGAATTATTATGTCATTGTCATCATCCTCATGATATATTATGTTATCTTTGGCTTACGTGCATAGATGAACTTAGTATGATTATGACCGAGATCATCATTCGGTATAATCACGGCTTGTTATAAATGATGTGATAAAAGTCCTCGGTGGCTGTGTAATGCGATGATGGATAGTTTTTGGTATGATTATGACTGGGGTGATTCAAAGATAGTCATGACCATTGATAATTTGATGAAAATCCTTGACCGTGGTACGGGGATGATTAGATGTGGTGGTTTATTTATTAAGCTAAGTCTCAAATGATAAAAAAAATTTGATGAAAACCTTTTAAAACCTAAAAGATAGTAGACTTTATTCTCTACTGACTCTTTTAATGGATTGCATATTCACTGCAGATTAAACTAGTTGTCTATTGTATTTTATCGCTTTAACATTGTTGAAGACTATTGATAATTTATTCGCATTATCTTAGTCATAATATTTCTTCTTGGGCTAGTTGAGCTCACCCTTTCTTTCACTGTTCTCTTCAGGAAATGAGAATATAGCTGGGACGAGTTGGGGAAACGAGTGATAGTCCCGAAGATAGCATTAGTAGTCCTCACTATTCTGTGAAATAGTGTGATAATAATTGTAATGAGGACTCCTTGAGTATGGATATTGTCTAAATGACAATATTCCTATTAGAACTCTCGGTTTATGTATTGTCGTATGTTACACCTACGGATGTATAATTAAGTTTGTATTTGGATTTATGTACCATGTAAGTGGCGACCCAAGATGGGTGACGATACCCAATTTTTGGGCGTCCACAGGGTATATCGAGCCATAAGTGTGAAGAGCCCGAGCCTCTCATTTGGTGACTTCTTGTTGATGGGGAATGTCACCGCCGGACTCTCGTAGGGACGCGCCGTCTTTCTAAGTGCAAGTCGATAGTACCAATGTGAGGTCTTGACACAAGTTGGTGTCCAGAGTCACAATTAGTATCGAGCTTAGGGATATGATCCACAGCTAAGATGCGAGATAAGAACTAGGAGGAGAGAGACGGGGAATTCCTTCGCTAGTATGACCTACCTAAGTTTATTTGGTATTTAATTGGTCGGTAAGAGTATAGTGATAATATGTTGCATGTCAATTAACCCTTATTTTGTGGCAGTGTTTGAAAATGGCATCCGAGAATGTTGAGAATAGCAATGGAGCACGAGATCTGTTGATTCTCCACGGATCAATAATCGTGACAATGTGCAATAGGATGGCGATAATCCTCCTCATAAACAACAACACCGATCAATCGATTTAACGACGCAGATGCGTTTAAGAGGTTTTAGAATTCATGCAACATCGGTAGAGGCGACTTCTCATCCAAAATGTAGGTGGAAACACGGAAAACTCTCGGTGGTCACCGCTAAACAATTCAAGGAGCTGGGACCACCGGAGTTTAAGGGAGAGCCAAAACCACTTCTGGCGGAAGCATGGATAAAGCAGATTACCAAGATATTTGATGTCTTGGGATGCTCCGAGGAGCAAAAGGTTCCTTTGCCGCCTTTATGTTGCGCGGAGAGGCGGATTCTGGTGGGAATCGGTAAAACGTACTCAACCTGCTGTACTGAAGATATCTTGGGAGAAGTTCCAGGAGCTGTTCAACGACAAATACTTTCTTGAAAGTATTCGCCACATGAAGGAGGTGGAGTTTATCAAGTTGGAATAAAACAATATGACCGTAGTTGCAATACGAGGCAAAATTTGCGGAGTTATCACGATTTCGTCCCCACTTGGTGGATAATGAAGAGAATGGCGCTAATTTTTTAAGAGGTTTGAAGCGGAGATACGTCAACATCTTATTTCTCATAAACTGTGTTTTTATTCAGATGTTGTAAATAGGGCTCAGTTAGTGGAGCGCGATAACGAGTCAACACAACTAAAAGAGAGCAACCGACAAAATTATAATACCGGTGAGTAGTCGTCAAGCGGTGACAACAAGCGTGGAGGGAATCAACAGGCGGATATGGTAACCACTTCGGTGGTAATCGAGGCCAAAATAATAAGAATGGACATTTCAAGAAAAGGAGATTCAACAATGATGGAAAGACGTCAGCACCAGCACCCGTTGTTAAGGAAGGAGAAAGACCACCTACCATATGCTTCAAATGCGGAGGAGAGGGACACATCGATCCGATCACGCCATGCCATTCAAAAGCATGTTATAATTGTGGAAGAGAAGGTCACTTAGCTCGATTTTGTCGTTTACCGAAGACAAATTCAACTAGGATGGAGGCACCAAAGGCTGTCCCAGATAAACCAAAGCCGATAGTTTAAGAGATAGCGTTTTTTTTTCTCGTAACGAGGAACCTTAATAAAATTATCACGGGTAAGTTAATCATAAGCTCTTGTGAAGTCTATACCGTGTTAGATACTAGTTCTACCCACTCTTTTATTTCACCTAGTTGTGTTCAACGTTTAAATTTGACTTCGAAGAAGTTAAACTTTGACTTATTGGTTGAAACTTCGTTAGTAGGAGCCTTCGTTACCGCTACTATTTTTAAATCTTGTTTGGTTCAAATAAACATTTTCACGTTACTGTCGATCTTATCTTTTTTTGAAAATATTTGCCTTTGATGGGATTTTAGAAATCAATTGGTTAACTACTCATCATTCTTTTTTAGTAAGGTTGTTAGCTTTTATATTCATAACCAACTTGTTGTGCGAATTCAAGTAACCAAACTACTAAAGTCAATTATTGTCATATCAAGCCATAAGTAAAGAGCCCCGAACCTTTCGTTGTTGACTTCCTTGTGTGGAATGCACCGGCGGACTTTCTATAGGCGACATCGTGAATGAAGATGGCAAGTTTATAGGTATCATTGTGAGGTGTTATCTAGGTTAAGGGATAGAAGTCACAGTTGGTATCAATGTGACGTCTTATCCAAGTCTTGGATGAGAGTCACAGCTTTTGAATGATATTTCAATTATTAATAAATTTCTGGCGTATTCATGAAGACTTCTTAGCCTACTTAGGCGTGAAATCGAATTTTGTATTGACCCCAGTACAAAACCTATTTCTTAAACCCTCAAATATTTAGTCAACTAAAAGGATCTGTTTACGAGGATTATGATGAAAGTCATAATAAAAGCATTGGACTAATGAAAATCATGGGTATATGAAGTATTAGTAAGTGTTATGATGAGTTATGTGGTTATTATGTGAAAACATGAAAGTTTCTTAGAAATCACAAAGGGTTGAAAAATCAGATTTTGGTAAAAACGTAACATGAAATTCAATTGACCATATCTCCTATTATATTTTGAATTTTTGAGTGTGGTCAAGTCCTAGAGTTAGATCTATGAGTTACCTAACTAATCCAAGTCGAATTACTGGAAAAGGTATTGTAGATTTTTGTGTGGGCTGATTTTAGCAAAGGAGTGCAAAGCTGCAAAAACCGAAAAAGCTGCTGCCATGATTTTAGAGGGGCTGTTTCGGCCACTTAAATTATGAGAAAAAATTCTGGCCTTTTGGGACATGAAGGTATATGGTATAAAGTACCTCCTGTCCAAAAATGAGCTCATTCTGACTTAAAATGAGCAAGTTATGACTATTTCAATATTTAGGTTTTTAAATGAAAAAACGCTATAACTGAGTTCTATAACTCTCATGACCATGAAATTTAAACTAGAAGCTCATGTTAACATGTGTAAGGTCCTGCCAAGATTTGGGAATTTTGGAGTTAAACTTGAGGTAGCTAATTTCTTAAGAAATTAATTAGAAATTGATTTTTGAAAAATAGTAAATGAATTTTAAAAATTCCGAGAAAATATATTTTCATCATGGGACTATATTATGCTAAATCCCAGAAAAGAAATATTTTTGGGACTGATTTGGTATTTTTCATGAAAATAGTTTAATTACGAACATATATGAGTTAAATATGTTATGTGAAGTAACAAAGTTGAAAATAGGATTTTATGACAAGAGAATCCTATATAGAGTATATGCATATTTTTTGAGATATTTGATAATTGGTGATGATATCTTATGAGTATGGCATTTTGAATGATTAAATGCATTATATGGTAAAGCGTAAACAATTAAGATAAATTGTTTATAAATTTAAGAAGTGATTAAAATATTGTTATAATATTAATGATATTAGATTATGAGATTATTAAGTGATTGATAACATGGGGATATTCTTGAATCTGGATAAATTATTTTATAAATGTTTAATATTTATCCTTTATCTTATTTGATTGATTCTTTATATCATTATCCTCATACTTATTTTATGTTGAAAGTCATCTACATGGCAGAATAGGTGCATAGATGGACTTGGTATGATTATGACCAGGATTGTTCGGTATAATCATAATCAGTAATTGAAAACAAAATTATCTTTAGTAGTAGTGCATGGATAATTTGTGGTCGTGATACTAATGAATACACAATTATCTTTGGTAGTAGTGCATGGATAATTTGTGGTCGTTATACTAATGAATACACGATTATCTTTGGTAGTAGTGCATGGATAATTTGTGGTCGTGATCTTAATGAATACACGATTATCTTTGGTAGTAGTGCATGGATAATTTGTGGTCGTGATACTAATGAATACACGATTATATTTGGCCGTAGTGCATGGATAATTTGTGGTCGTGATACTAATGAATACACGATTATCTTTGGCAGTAGTGCATGGATAATTTGTGGTCGTGATACTAATGAATACACGATTATCTTTGGTAGTAGTGCATGGATAATTTGTGGTCGTGATACTAATGAATACACGATTATCTTTGGTAGTAGTGCATGGATAATTGTGGTCGTGATACTAATGAATACACGATTATCTTTGGTAGTAGTGCATGGATAATTTGTGGTCGTGATACTAATGAATACACGATTATCTTTGGCCGTAGTAGTATGGATAATTCGTGGTCGTGATACTAATGAATATCCTTGGTTTGTAGTGCGGGGGATGATTCGATGATATGGATTAATTATTGAAATGAGTCTCGTGAATGAAATATTAATTCATGGATGTGGTAAAAGTCATCTTTGGTAGTAGTGCATTGATAGACTTGGTATGATTATGACCACGGATTATTCGGTATAATCATGACCGTAATTGAAAACACGAATATCCTTAGCCAAGAGGTGCATGAATAATTCATGGTTGTGATACTATTCATTAAATTTGAGTCTCAAAGATTATTGGTTTTACTGATTGTATATCTTTGGCCCAGTAGTGCAAAGATGAATTGTTAATGAATATCTTTGGTAGGATTGCAAAGATGAATTTAATGTTTTCAACGATAAAGGTATTCAAGGTATCCTCACCTCTTTATCATACCAGTATCGTACCCTAATTTCGAGGGCTTAAATTCCATAAGGAGGGAGAGATGAGAGACCCAGATTTTATCAATAAAGATTTAAATTTTGTCGAAATAATTTTTAATATTATGGTGTGAATTTGAGATAATATTATAGTTGTGGGTAGTATTTATAAATTTTGCAAAGTATGCAAGTGGTTATATTATATTCGATTGGTCGGGGAATATTCTTGTTTAGCGAGGAATATTCGTGATAACTACTCAATCATTGGTGGACCCCACAATGAAATTATTATTTTGATTGAAAAAATGACAAAAATATTTTATTGAAATAACGACGGAAGTTTTACTGTTGATCTTTGTTGAACTACTTTCGGTAGTAAAAGTACAAGAATATATGTGGTTGCATAGTAGCGCCACGGTATTGATTATTGATGCTTATATGAGAAGTCACTCAGGTTTGATTCCATTATTGTCGATTAATAATATGAATTATTATAGCGATAATGACGCTTTTGTTTTATTCAGATTATTAACGTAATAAAATGCGAAACATCTTTTATATAAAATGAATACTTTATTAAAGTTATTACATAAATAGAATATATTATATTTTATTATGCATAGTGTTGCATAGTGTTTTTTGCATAGTGTTGCATAGTGTTTGCATAGTAAAATGTTTTTATATAAATAGAATATATTATATTTTATTTAAAAGATTTTGCTTTAAATATGGATGATCGTCGATTAAAGTAAATCAATCTGGACCGCTTCATGGATTAATTACTATGCATTCTATTTTCCTATAAATAGAAGCTCATTCCTTCATTATTTTCTTACGAATTCACTTTGAAACTCTAGAGAGAAATTATAGAGAAGCTATAGAGAGAAAATCTATATAGAGAAAAGAAGAAGAGTATTACGGTACTTCACTACTTTGATATCCAAATGTCTTTTACGGTAAGGGGGTATTATTTGTTGTACCTGTAAGGGGTGTTATTCTTTCTTATTCAGGAAGAAAACTTACATTATTCCATTCATTATTATTACATTGGAAAATCAGTAAAAAAGTGGTATACCCTATACATAACTTTTATATATGCGGCGTACCCTATACTTGGTGAAATCCTTATGTTATTCCATTCTTATTTATTCTGTTGAATAACTCATATCTGCTGAATCCCCTATACTTGGTGATCTTCTTCTATTATTCCATTCTTTATTATTACTTTGGAATATCCTGTGCGTGTGTTTTACACCGGACACGGTTCCATTGTTTATTATTCCGCATTTATTATTCTGTTGAATATCCTGTGCGTGTGTTTTTTATTCGGACTGGTTCCATTGTTTATTATTCAAAGATTTATTATTCTGTTGGATCATCCCATCGGTTGTGAATTTCACGACTTTGGTTCCGATTATTATTATTACATTGGAATAACTTTATACATCGCAATCTGCGTACGCATGGTGATTTCTTTTGTTATTCCATTCTTTATTATACCCAGTTGGTTAAAACTTTGACTTCTATACTCCATGAAATTAGTAGAATATCCTTGATATTTGCGTTTCATCCAAAGATATCTTTTATGGAAATATTCTTCCGATCATTCTTGAATTTTACTCTACAAAAGCAAGATCTTGTTGACAATTTGGACGTTACTTAATTCTGGATAAAATAATTCTTGATCTTGTATTATTGAATTATTATGTCATTGTCATCATCCTCATGATATATTATGTTATCTTTGGCTTACGTGCATAGATGAACTTAGTATGATTATGACCAGAGATCATTCGGTATAATCATGGCTTGTTATAAATGATGTGATAAAAAGTCCTCGGTGGCTCAGAATGCGATGATGGATAGTTTTTGGTATGATTATGACCGGGGTGATTCGGTATAGTCATGACCATTGATAATTTGATGAAAATCCTTGACCAGTGATACGAGGATGATTAGATGTGGTGGTTTATTTATTAAAATTCGAGTCTCGTGATATAAAAAAATTGATGAAAACCTTTTAAAACCTAAAAGATAGTAGACTTTATTCTCTTCATGACTCTTTTAATGGATTGCATATTCCGCTGCAGTTAAACTGGTTGTCTATTGTATTTTATCAGTTTAACATTGTTGAAGACTATTGATAATTTATTACGCATTATCTTAGTCATAATATTTCTTCTTTGGGCTAGTTGAGCTCACCCTTTCTTTCACTGTTCTCTTCAGGAAATGAGAATATAGCTGGGACGAGTTGGGGAAACGAGTGATGGTCCTGAAGATAGCATTAGTAGTCCTCACTATTCTGTGAAATAGTGTGATAATAATTGTAATGAGGACTCCTTGAGTATGGATATTGTCTAAATGACAATATTCCTATTAGAACTCTCAGTTTATGTATTGTCGTATGTTACACGACAGATGTATAATTAAGTTTGTATTTGGATTTATGTACCATGTAAGTGGCGACCCAAGATGGGTGACGTATACCTAATTTTGGGGGCGTCACAGATATATCCTTCCTTTCCACAATTATAGCATACCTTGAACTGTTGTGGGCAGTTTGGACTGATATGTCCCTCTTTCCCGCATTTATAGCATATGACCGGTGGGCGTTCTCCTCCCTTAGAACCCGATTCTTCTTAAAGACGATCGTCTTCACATGGTCGTTGTTAAATCTCCTCTTTTTAAAATCTCCTCCTGACTCGCTTCTTCTATTTTCATGGCCACGATTACCACCAGAGTGGTTACCATTTTTGTCCGTCTATTTATTTCTCCGCTGGTTATCATTTTACATTGTTATATCTCGGTATGATCCTGGTTATGGTCCTCTTGGTTGAACATACTCGTTATCTCGCTCTAACAATTGAGCCCTCATTAACAACATCCGAATAGAGAAAAATTTATGAGAAATGAGATATTGTCGTATCTTAGGGGTTTCAAACCTCTCGAAACATCTCGTGATCATACGTTCCTCATTCTCCACCAAATGAGGTGCAAACTCGGATAAATCTGCAAACTTTGCCTCGTCTTTGAGACACCGTCATGTTGTTTTGTTCTAATCTTATGAACTCCACTTCCTTCATATGACGAACACTTTCGGAAAAGTATTTGTCATTAAATAGTTTCAAACGTCTCCCAAGATATGTTGAGTCTTGGCGGATGGAGTGCACGCTTCACGGACTCCACCGATGATCTGCCTTTCGCCACGGAACATAAAGGTGGCAAATGGAACCTTCATTCTCTCCGTGCATCCCAAGACATCTAATATCTTGGTAATTTGCTTAACCCATGTTTCCGCCATGATCGAATCTGCTTTCCTTAAATTCGGTGGTCCCAACTCTTTGAACTTTGCTTTGGTGTGACAACCCGTGAATTGCTATCATTTCTCATGTATTTTGAACACGAGTCTCCTCGTCTGCGATTTTGCATGAATCGCAAAAGCTTCTAAACATCCCTCGTTCATCATCTCGCTTCAGGTGGTGTTGTTCACGGGAGGAACATTGTCGACTGTTGCACGCTCTCCTCGTTGGTGAGTATATAAGCGTCTCCACGGTCTCATTTCCATTGTTAATATTCTCGATCGACATTCTCAAATCTTTGTCATAAAACAAGGGTTAATTAAGGAAATCAATATATCACATAATATCCCTATATACTTGACCAACTAACAAAAATAAGCTTAGGTAGGACACACTAACGAAGGATTTACTCGTCTCTCCCTCCTAGTTCTATTCCCCGATCTTCGCCAGAGATCATATCCTAAGCTCGATACCAACCGTGGCGCCCCAAAATAGGTATACATCACCCATTCCGAGTTGTCGAATACATGATGCGAAACAACTATAACTTTATTATTACAACAAGAAAATGTGAGTTTGAATACAAATATTATCTTCAGACAATATCTATACTCAAATAAATCCTCATCACATTTATTGATACATTAGTTTACAAAATGGTGAGGACTACTAAACAACTCTCTCTAGAACCTTCATTCCATACCCAGGCTAAGTAATCGCTATATTCTCGCCTCCCGAGAAAAAAATGGAACAAAAAGGAAAAGGGTGAGCTCAACTAGCCCGATAAAGAATATTATGACTAAGATAATATACAACAAATTATCGTTAGTCTTCATAGGAAAAAATCTAATAGAATACAATAGACAACAAGTTTTAAATCAATGTTACAGAAATAATAATTCATTAGAAGAGTTAAGTAGAGAATGCAAACTACTATCTTACTATGTATGAATTTAAAAGTTCATCGTCTATCTTTTATCCCCAAACATCAATCAATATACATCCGGAATCAAATATTCATCTTTGCACTACATGCCAAAGATATTCATCACCGTCATGTTCATCTAAACACTGTTCATCTTTGCACTACGGGCCAAAGATATTCATCGAAATCATTCATCTTTTACTTACTGGGCCAAAAATATTCAATAATATCATCATTTAAGACGAGGATAATGAAAAATATTTTTAAAGAAACGAATCGATTGAAACAAAATGACAAGGATTAAGGATTAAGGATTAGTACTTTGTTTTATCCATGTCCAACAATACCTCAAAAATAATCATAGTGGTGTAAAATTCAAGAATGATCAAAACATGGATACAATCAAATCGGTATCCGAATAAATATTTTGGGACGAAAAAAAATTTTCATTTTTCGATGAATAATGTCGATTCGTGAATAAATGTCGATCTGGGAATAGTCTTGATAATCGTGAATAATAACTCAGACACCAAAAGTTCCAAATTTGATAAAAACTTCAGATCAATATTTCAAAGATAATGATATTGAAGAAATAATATCATTCTGAAAAAAATATCCCTTACCTCGAAAGATCGAGATTTACAATTTGAAACAAGAATATAGGTTATGACTTGAACTTGCACCGTATAACAATACTCAAAATATACTCAAAATACTCACAAGAATACGCTCGATAATATAGAGAGAAAAACTTGATTTACGGTGTAATTTTCAATTCTAACCTAAGCACCTATTTATAGGAAATTGCTTAGAACACCAAAGCGAGAAAATTTAATAAAATATTAATAAATTTATATAAATCATATACAAACTTAGAAATTCTGATTTCAAAGATATTTTGCAATACATGTGCCTTACCAACCAACCACAAAAACGTTTTTGTTATTTTAAATGTTAAAACTTCCAAAATCAATTATTTGAACTCCTAACTTGATAATTCACAATAAATAGTCTTTTTTCAGAAAATTCGAATCTCGCGTGTTTTTATTGGAAAATCAATTTTCTACAACTTTGCAGAAGAAGGTATTTCCAAATTCCAAACAGAAATTGACCGAAATCCATAAACGGGTAATTTTACAGGCTATAATCAATTTTCAGTCAATAAATGGGGTCCACCGACATGTTTAACATGTTTTAAACATTTATTGCAACAAAAATATTCTTCCTCCTCGTATACTCATATATCCCACATTCTTTTTAAAAATATCACCATTATTATATTATTAAAAATAATATATTTAAATGAATTATTTTATCAGAAAAAGATAAATTTTCAATTTTCAACAATTGTCACATTAAAAATTTTCTTCATCTATATTCACATAAAAATCAATATTTTCCTCATCATATGAATCAATAATTAATTATTCACAAATAATATTACGAGAATCACAATATTGATGACAACCAGCGCGGTTCAGGAAGAGGGCTTTCCAAATAAGAATTTCTCTCTTCTTGTGCCGCAAATTAGGTGACAAACCTCTCCTTAGACAGAACTTTCTAGACATTGCCAATAATGTTATCTAATAATATTATTCGGATAATGTGACGCCCCAAAATAGGTATACATCACCCATTCCGAGGTTGTCGATACATGAGTGCGAAAACAACTCTGAACTTTATTATTACAACAAGAAACTGCGTGAGTTTGAATACAAATATTATCTTCTGAACAATATCTATACTCAAATAAATCCTCATCACATTTATTGATACATTATTTTACAAAATGGTGAGGACTACTAAACAATTCTTTCTAAAACCTTCATTCCATACCCAGGCTACTGCTACTCGCTTATATTCTCGCCTCACGAGAAGAAAAATGGAACAAAAGGAAAAGGGTGAGCTCAACTAGCCCGATAAAGAATATTATGACTAAGATAATATACAACAAATTACCGTTAGTCTTCAACAGGAAAAAATCTAATAGAATACAATAGACAACAAATTTTAAATCAATATTCATGACGAAATAATAATTCATTAGAAGAGTTAAGTAGAGAATGCAAACTACTATCTTACTATGTATGAATTTAAAAGTTCATCGTCTATCTTTTATCCCCTGTAACATCAATCAATATACATCTGGAATCAAATATTCATCTTTGCACTCACAGCCAAAGATATTCATCGATTAATCATGTTCATCTAAACACTGCTCATCTTTGCACTACTGACGAAGATATTCTTCTGAAATCATTCATCTTTTGCACTACGGGGGCCAAAGATATTCAATAATATCATCATTTAAGACCGAGGATGATGAAAAATATTTTTAAAGAAACGAATCCAAAGAAACAAAATGACAAGGATTAAGGATTAAGGATTCGTACTTTGTTTTATCCATGTTCAAAAATACCTCAAAAAATAATCATAGTGGTGTAAAAATTCAAGAATGATCAAAACATGGATACCATCAAAGCTAGTATCCGTAATATATATTTTGGACAAAAGAAGAAATTTTATTTTTTCGAAATTGAATAGTGCCAGATATCGTGAATAGTAACTCAGACACCAAAGATAGAAATTCCACAAAAAACATCTTCACGCTTACGTAATAATTACTCGTGAATAAGAACTCGTGAATAATAACTCATGAATAGTAACTCGTGAATAGTAACTCATGAATAGTAACCCATACATGAAAAAGTTCCAAATTTGATAAAAAGTTCCAACCAATATTTCAAAGATAATGATATTGAAGAAATAATATCATTTGAGAAGAAAATAACATCCCTTACCTCGAAAGACAAGTATTTACAATTGGAATCTAAGTATATAGTCTTTGAAGGGAACTTGCACCGCCTCTAACAATACTCAAAGTATACTCAAAATACTCACAAGAATAAACTCGATAATATAGAGAGAAAAACTTGATTTAAAGTGTGATTTTCAATTCTAACCCAAGCACCTATTTATAGGAAAAATCTTAAAACACCAAAGCGAAAAATTTAATATAATATTATTATTTATAATAAAATTTCCTACGCCAACCTTCCAAGAACTGAATTCAGCTCATTCAACCCACATGTGTAACACACCATAATGAAAAAAACGTTTTTCTAATTTTAAATATTTTAAACTTCCAAAAATCAATTATTTCGGAGCTTCGGAACTTCAATAATTCATAATAAATAGCCCTTTCATCAGAAAATTCGAATCTCGCGAGTTTTTATAGGAAATTCAATTCTCTACAACTTTGCAGAAGAAAGTTTTTCCAAATTCCAAATAAAAATTGACCGAAATCCATAAACGGGCGATTTTATAGGCTATAATCAAATTTCAGTCAATAAATGGGGTCCACCGACATGTTTAACATGTTTTAAACATTTATTGCAACAAAAATACTCTTCCTCCTCGTATACTCATATATCCCACATTCGTTGTAAAAATATCACCATTATTATATTATTAAAATATAATAATATATTTAAATGAATTATTTTATCAGAAAAAGATAAAATTTCAATTTTTAACAATTGTCACATTAAAATTTTTCTCCATCTATATCCACATAAAATCAATATTTTCCTCATCATATGAATCAATAATTAATTATTCACAAATAATATTACGTAATCACAATATCGACAACCGTGCGCTTCAGGAGAAGGGGGCTTTCCAATAAGGATCTCTCATCTTGGCGCAAATTAGGTGACCAAACCTCTCCTTAGAAATGAACTTTTTAGACATTGCCAATAATATTTTCTAATAATATTATTCAGATAATATGAATTATTGTCTCGATAATGGAAAATACTTTGTGTAATGACAATTTATTGAAACAACGAAGAATATAAAATATCAATGCAAAGAATTATTGAATCAATAAAATAAAATCTTGACGAATGAATTACCGTAACAATTATTGAGTAGTGCCTTCTTACGTAAGAATCAATAATTGGTGCAATACCGCCAATCTTCTCGTGTTTTAACCAATTTAGTATTTTAATGAAGATAATTAGTAATAACTACACTGCGTTATTTTTAAACAACTTATATTTGTCGTTTTCTTCATCTAATCGCTTTTCGTTATGGGGCCCACAAAAGACTGCGCCGTCGTACAAATATTCCCCGACACTACGAATATTCCACGACCAAACGAATATTCCCCGACAATAATGAATATTTTATCACCACTTGCTTATTTAAAATATTTGCGCATTTTATCCATAACTAACCACATTAATCACATCAACCCTTACTATTTCAAAATAATAAACAGAGAAAATTAAATTTCTTTAATAATAAGTTAGGGTCTTACAGATAATATGAATTATTGCTTCGATAATGAAAAATAATGTGTAATGATAATTATTGAAACAACAGCAATATAAAATATCAACGCAGCAATTATTAAATTAATAAAATACTGAACAGTAATTACTGTAACCATTATTGAGTAGTGCCTTCTTACGTAAGAAATAATTGGTGCAATACTGCAGCTAATCTTCTTGTGTTTTAACCACCGAGTATTTTAACAAGATTAATTCAGAATAACTACTTCGCCAGATTATTTTTAAACAACTTATATTTATCGCTTTTCTTCATCCAATCGCTTTCAGTTATGGGGCCCATAAAAGATCTGCTACCGTAAATCGAATAATATTCCCTACGACAAAAGAATATTCCACGACCAAACGAATATTCCCCGACAACAATGAATATTTTATAACCATTTGCTTATTTTGAAATATTTGCGTATTTTACCCATAACTATCCACATTAATCAAATCAACCTTACTATTTCAAAATAATAAATAGAGGAAAATAAATTTTATTTATTAATAATTTGGGGTCTTACAACCTCCCTCCTTATGAAATTTCTTTCTCGAAATTGACGACGTGCACAGTGTTTCAAAAGGTGAGGATACCTCGCTTTCATTTCCGCTTTCCAATTCCCGGTCATTTCCTCTCTATAGCATGATTCCTCTACAAAACTTTAACTTGTGGTATGACCTTTTCATGCGTAGGGACATGCTCCATCTTATCCAAGATCTTGACAGTACCTCCTCATACGTTAAGTCTTGACTATCTCGTCCGGTTCTAACTCTATAACGTGGTTCGGGTCTTTCACATATTTACGAAGCACGATATGTGAAACACATTATGAACACGAGAGACATACTTTCGAGGTAACGCGAGTCTATAGGCTACATTTCCTACTCGGTCAAGAATTTGAAATGGACCAATAAATCGTGGATTGAGCTTTCCTCTCTTCCCAAATCTTGTAACTCCCTTCCATGGAGCAACTTCGCAACAATACATGATCCCCATACTAAATTCCACGTTCTTTCGATGAAGATCCGCATAACTCTTTTGTCGATCTTGTGCCGCTTTGTATACGTTGTCGAATCATTTGGATCTTTTCGGAGTCATATACGTACCAACTCGGGTCCCAACGGTGTTGCTTCACCCACCTCGTCCCCAACATACTTTGGAGAGCGACACTTTCGTCCATATAATGCTTCAAATGGAGCCACACCTATACTTGCACGATAATCTGTTGTTGTGTGAGAATTCCACCAATGGTAAATACTTATCCCAACCGTAAGACCCTCAAATTTTTTTTAAATAAAAAGGAATTTTCTTTATTTATTATTTTGAAATAGTAAGGGTTGATTTGATTAATGTGGATAGTTAAGGGTTAAATACGCAAATATTTCAAAATAAGCAAGTGGTTATAAAATATTCATTTCGTGGGGAATATTCGTTTGGTCGTGGAATATTCGTGATCGTCAGGAATATTCGTATAACCACAAGTAGCGAATGTATGTGGGCCCCATAACGAAAGCGATTAGATGAGGAAAACGACAAAGTTTTGGTGGTTATAAATAACTACGTGAGTTGTTACCGTTAAGACTGCTGAATACCGGGTTAAAAATACGAATATCTGAATGTTTTCACAAAGAAGCGCACCAGATTGTGCATGTATTGTTGAATTATTGATCCTTACGTAAGATGGCACTACTTTCAATAATTTTCACAAGAGTTCTTGCTCAATATTTTATTTTATTGATTCAATAATTGCTGCGTTGATATTTTATATTATTGTTGTTCAATAATTGTCACTTTTACAAGATTTCCCTTTATCGATCAATAATTCATATTATTTGAATAATATTATTAGATAGCATTATTGGCAATGTCTAGAAAGTTCATCGAGGAGAGGTTTGGTCACCTAATCAAGGCTACCAAGAAGAGAGAAATCCTTATCTGGAAGCCCCTCTTCCTCGAACTACCGGTTGTCATAAATGTGATTCGTAATATTATTTGTGAATAATTAATTATTGATTCATATGATAAGAAAATATTTATTTGATGTGGATATAAATGATGGATTTATTTATGTGGTTATAAATGAAGGAATTAATGTTGAGGTATTTTATCGAGATTTTATCGAGTTGGAGGTATTAAAAATTAAATCGTGGGTTTTGAGATATATTATGGGGTTATAATTTTTAATCCGACCGTTGGATTATGGTAATTTTTGGGTATGTTATACATACATAAGTTGAGTATATGTCCACAAATTTTGAACCGTTAAAATGCACGAATGATTTGTTGTGAATTTTAAGAGGTGTCTCGATTCTAAATTAGGGTTATAATTGATTTTGGTAGAAAATTCTAGAATTGAGTGGGCCCCACTTGTGGTTGGTGAAGAAATGTGCTGAATTTTATTTCAAATGTGGTGGGTGGCAATAGTAGCGGTAAAGCCATCGTGGCAATTAAAAGTCTGCCTTTTACGGCTAACATTTTCCTATAAATGAGGGCTAAGTTAGAATTGAAAATCACACCGTAAACAAAGTTTTCTCTCTCTCTATATTATTATTGAGTATTTTGTGAGTATTTAGATACTTTGAGAGTTCTTTGCTCAAAGATAAGTTTCATTCAAAGATCACTTGAGACCTTTCCTTCCGGCAATCGATTCTTTGAGGTAAGGGATATTATTTTTTCGTAAATGATATTATTTCTTCAATATCATTATCTTTGAAATGTCGATCCAAGTTTTTATCAAATTTGGAACTTTTTCATGTTTGGGTTACTATTCATGAATTACTATTCATGAGTTACTATTCACGAGTTACTATTCATGAGAGTTACTATTCACGAAGTTACTATTCATGAAGTTACTATTCACGAGTTACTATTCACGAGTACTATTCATGAAGCGTGAAAATATTTTTTGTGGAATTTCTATCTTTTGGTGTCTGAGTTACTATTCACGTGATACGACACTATTCACGATACTCTGACTATTCACGTATACCTACACTATTCAATTAAAAAATAAAATTTCTTCTTTTCGTCCAAAATATCTATTCGGATACTAGCTTTGATCAGATCCATGTTTTGATCATTCTTGAATTTTACACCACTATGATTATTTTTGAGGTATTGTTGACATGGATAAAACAAAGTACGAAATCATTAATCCTTAATCCTTGTCATTTTGTTTCACCGGATTCGTTTCTTTAAAAATATTTTCATCATCCTCGGCCTTAAATGATGATACTATTGAATATCTTTAGCCAGAGTAGTGCAGATGAATGATTTACAAGAATATCTTTGGCCTTTAGTGCAAAGATGAACAGTGTTGAGATGAAATACGACCGATTGATGAATATCTTTGGCTCAGTAGTGCAAAGATGAATATTTGATTTGAGATGAATATTGATTGATGTTACAGGGATAAAATATTGATGATGGATCGTTAAATTCATAGATTATAGTAGATTTCATTCTCTACGAAACTCTTCTATGAATTATTATTTCACTGCGAATATTGATCTCGAAACTTGTTGTCTATTGTATTCTATTAAATTTTTCCTGTTGAAGACTAACGATAATTTGTTGTATATTATCTTAGTCATAGTATTCTTTATCGGGCTAGTTGAGCTCACCCTTTTCCTTGTTGTTCCATTTTCTTCTCGTGGAGGCGAGAATGTAATGCAGTACTAGTCGGGGTATGGAATGAAGGTTCTAGAGAGTTGTTTAGTAGTCCTCACCATTTTTGTAAAATAATGTATCAATAATTATGATGGGGATTTATTTATGCGTGTGGATATTGTCTAGAAGACAATATTATATTTAAACTCACGAAGATATATTGTCGTATTTCACACCTACATTTGTATTATTGAAGTTGTAGTTTGTTTCTTACACCATGTATTTGGCGACTCGTAATGGGTGTTGTGTATACCTATTTTGGGGCGTAATAGCTTGGTATCGAGCTTAGGGATATGATCTCCATGAGATCGGGAATAGAACTAGGAGGGAGAGACGAGTAAATCCTTCGCTAAAGTGTGTCCTACCTAAGCTTATTTGTTAGTTGGTCAAGATATATAGGGATATTATGTGATATATTGATTTCCTTAATTAACCCTTATTTTATGATGATTTGAGAATGTCGATTCGAGAATATTAACAATGGAGTAAATGAGACCGTGGAGATGCTGTCTTTTACCAACGAGGAGAACGTGCAACAGTCAAGCAATGTTCCTCCCGTGAAACAACACCACCGAGCGATGATGAACGAGGGATGTTTAGAAGTTTTTGTAGTTCATGCAAAATCGCATTTAGGAGACTCATGTTCAAAATACGAGGAGGAAATGATAGCAATTCACGGGTTGTCACGAATGCAAGCGGTTCAAAGAGTTGGGACCACCGAATTTAAGGAAAGCCGATCCGATCATGGCGGAAACATGGGTCAAACAAATTACCAAGATATTCGATATCTTGGGATGCACGGAGAAACGAAGGTTCCATTCGCCACCTTTATGTTCCGTGGCGAGGCGGACTCATCGGTGGGAGTCTGTGAAGCGCACCCATCCACCAAGACTCAAAGCATGTCTTGGAGACGCTTGAGAGACTAGTTAATGACAAATATTTTCATGAAAGTGTTCGCTATATGAAGGAAGTGGAGTTCATCGATTAGAGCAAAACAACACGACGGTGTCTCGACGAGGCAAAGTTTATAGAGTTATCCAGTTTGCAGACTCATTTGGTGGAGAATGAGGAACGATGACGCGATGTTTCTTAGAGGTTTGAAACCCAAGATACGTCAAGATCTCATTTCTCATAAACTTTCTCTTTATTCAGATGTTGTAAAATGTGGCTCAATTATTAGAAGCGAGATAACGAGTACTATTCAACCGAGGACCATAACCAGATCGCACCGTAGATAAAGCGATCGTTGTAGAATAATGATAACTCATGGAGAAAGAAATGATTTTACGACAAATGGTAACCACTCGTGGTAATCATGGTCATGAAAAGCATGTAAGAAGCGAGTCGAGGAGATTTTAAAAAGAGGAGATTTAACAACGACTATGTGAAGATGATGGTCTTGCAGTGAAGAATCGGTTCTAAGGGAGGAGAACGACCACCGGTTATATGCTACAAATGCGAAAAGAGGGACATATCGTTCAAACCGCCCACAACAGCTTCAAGGTATGCTATAGTTGTGGAAAGGAAGGACATATCGCTTTCGAGATTGTGCGCAGAATGAAACCTAGTTCAATGGGGACGGTGACTCAAAAGATCGTCCCGAAAAAGTCAAAGTCAACGATTCCGGAAGAGCATTTGTTGTGATCGGTCATAATGCGAGAACCCAAACGAGGTGATCACGGGTAAAGTTATTTATAAATTCTTGTGAAGTTTATACATTACTTGATATCTGGTGTCTACCCATTCATTTATCTCTCCCGCATGTGCTCAACGCTTAAACTTGACTCGGGAGAAATTAGACTTTGACCTATCTGTGGAAACTCCGTTAGGAGAAACTTTCATCACATCCATCGCTTATAAATCTTGTTTGATTCAAGTTGGCACCATCACCTTACCTGTTGACCTTATCTCTTTAAAGATACTTGCTTTTGATGTGATTTTAGGGATTGATTGGTTAACTACTCATCATGCCAAAATTGATTGTTTTCGTAAGGTTGTTAGTTTTCATATTCCTAACCAACTTGTTGTACGAATTCAAGCAACTAAACCATTAAAATCAATCACTATCATATCTAATCATAAAGCTATTCGTTTATTGAAAAATGATGTCAAGCTTTCTTAGCCCATGTTATGGATTTGAATAAAGACACGCCAAATTTGAATAATATTCTCGTTGTTATTGACTTTCCCGACGATTTCAAGAACTTCCCTGGTCTACCCCGTAACGTGAAGTTGAATTCTTTATTGATCTTGAACCGCACAAAGCCCATTTCTAAAACCCCATATCGAATGGCTCCTATTGAACTTCAGAGTTAAAGGTCCAACTACAATTGTTGGACATCGGTTTCATTCGTCCCTAGTACATCTCCTTGGGGTGCTCTGCTTTTATTTGTAAAAAAAGAAAGACGGAGTATGCGACTTTGTATTGACTATCGGAATTGAACCATGTCACCATCAAGAATAGGTATCCTCACCTCGTATTGATGACTTGTTTGACCAATTGCAAGGGGCACAATTCTTTTCAAAATCGATCTTCGCTCGGATATCATCAAATGAAAATTAGAATCGAGGATATTCCAAAGACCGCCTTCGAGAACTCCGGTATGGGCATTATGAATTCTTAGTCATGTCTTTCGGACTAACTAATGCTCCTCGCTGCTTTCATGGATATGATGAACCGAGTATTCAAGGAATATTTGGATCAATTCGTTGTTGTCTTTATTGATGACATCCTTATATATTCCAAAAGCCGTGAAGATCATGAGCACCATTTGAAGTTTGTACTCCAAAGGCTTCGTGAAAACCAACTATATGCCAAATTGAAGAAATGCGAGTTCGGCTTGAGGAAGTAGCCTTTCTTGGGCATGTGGTATCAAAACATTGAGTATCTGTTGATCCGTGAAGATTGAAGCAATACAAAGTTGGAGCAACCAAGTTCTGGTGGATCAAGACGTAGCTTTTTGGGCTTAAATTTGGTTATTATCGGAGATTCGTGGAAGGGTTTTATCGAATCGCTACTCCATTAACTCAAATAACTCGGAAGGATACAAAATTCGTTTGGAATGAAGAACGCGAGAAGAATTTCCAAGAGCTTAAGAGAGACTTATTTCAAGACTGCTCTAACAATACCATCCGGTTTGGATGGATTTGTTATCTACAAAGCGATGCTTCGTGCAAAGGGTTGGGATGTGTTCTCATGCAACGTGGGAAAGTCATAGCCTATGCCTCGCGACAACTTAAAAGAGTATGAGAGGAATTATCCTACTCATGATCTAGAGTTAGCGTGAAGCTTTTCGCTACTAAAAATATGGAGGCACTATCTATATGGGGAGAAAGTGGAGATATATTCGCACCATAAAAGCCTTAAATATTTCTTCACTCAAAAAGAACTCAACATGTGGCGTGACGTTGGCTCGAGCTATTGAAAGACTACGACCACACTATTCAATACCATCCCGTAAAGCGAGCGTGGTAACGTGGTACGATTGAGTAGAAGATCATATATGAGGAACGAGTGCGATGATGTCAAGTATACGCGTAGAGCCAACTTTAATAGAAAAGTTAAGGTTGCTTTCAAGCCACCAATTCTTGAGCCGATATTATATGAAGAAGAAAGTACAAGAAGGAGCTATTCCTAAGCGAGAATTGATGAAGAAGGAATAATTGAGTCCACTCTAGACTTTGTGTTCCTAACGACTTCGATTTGAAGTACAAGATTATGATGGAGGCACACAATACACCATTTGCAATCCATCCTCGGAAGTACTAAAATGTATCGTGATCTTCGACATACATTTTGGTGGAATAATATGAAGAAGAGAGATTGCAAAGTTTATCTCGATGTGTTTAACTTGCTAACGTGTAAAGGCGAGAGCATCTAGTACCTAAGGGTCCGTTGCAACCACTTGAGATTCCGAATGGAAGTGGGAACACATTACCATGGATTTCAATTCACGGGTCTTCCTACGGTTTCTTAAGGCATCAATGCTATTTGGGTTATTGTTGATAGATTAACCAAGTCTCGCTTATTTCTTGCCGATACGGAGACTTATTCACTTGAACGCCTTGCTAGTATATGCGTAAATGAGATTGTGAGGTTGCATGGCATGCCTCAGATCCATAGTTTCGGATCGTGACCCAAGATTCACTTTCAAGATTTTGGGTTAACTTGCAAAAAGCTATGGGCACGGATTTGCGATTTAGTTTGGCTTACCATCCTCAAACGGATGGGCAATCGAAAGGACTACTCAAACTCTTGAAGATATATTAAAACTCGTGTCCTAGATTTCAAAGGAAGTTGGGATAAGTACTTGCCATTGGTGGAATTCTCATACAACAATAGTTATTAAACAAATATAGGCATGGTTCTATTCAAGCATTATATGGACAAAAATGTCGTTCTCCAATATGTTGGGATGAGGTGGGTGAAGCAACATTGTTGGGACCCGAAGTTAAGATGTATGACTAATGATTCGACAATGTATACAAAAGCGGCACAAGATCGACAAAAGAGTTATGCGGATCTTCATCGAAAGGACGTGGAATTTAATGTAGGGGATCATGATTGTCATGAGTTGCTCCATGGAAGGGAGTTACAAGATTTGGAAAGAGAGAAAGCTCAATCCACGATTTATTGGTCCATTTCAAATTCTTGACCGAGTAGAAATGTAGCCTATAGACTTGCGTTACCTCCAAGTCTGCCTCGTGTTCATAATGTGTTTCACATATCTGTATTTCAGAAATATGTGAAAGACCAACCACGTTATTGAAGTTAGAACCGGACGAGATAGTCAAGACTTAACATATGAGGAGGTACTGTCAAGATCTTAGATAGGAAGGAGCATGTCCTACGCCAAGAAAGGTCATACCACAAGTTAAAGTTTTGTGGAGGAATCATGCTATAGAGGAAATGACACTGGAATTGAAAGCGGAAATGAAAGTGAGGTATCCTCACCATTTCAAACACCAGTACGTCACGTCCAATTTCGAGGACGAAATTTCATAAGGAGGGGAGGTTGTAAGACCCCGAAATTTTTTAAATAAAAAGGAATTTCCTTTATTTATTATTTTGAAATAGTAAGGGTTGATTTGATTAATGTGGATAGTTAAGGGTTAAATACGCAAATATTTCAAAATAAGCAAGTGGTTATAAAATATTCATTATCTGTCGGGGAATATTCGTTTGGTCGTGGAATATTCGTACTGTCAGGGAATATTCGTATAACCACCAGCAAATGTGTGTGGGCCCCATAACTGGAAAGCGATTGGATGAGGAAAACGATAAAGTTTGGGTGGTTATAAATAACGGTGTAGTTGTTACTGAATTAAGACATTTGGAATACCCTTGGTTAAAATACGATGAATACGCGTGGTTGCACAAAGAAGACACCAGTATTGCACAATATTGTTGAATTATTGATCCTTACGTAAGATGGCACTACTCAATAATTTTCACATGAGCTATTGCTCAATATTTTATTTTATTGATTCAATAATTGTCGCGTTGATATTTTATATTATCATTGTTCAATAATTGTCACCGCACAAGATTTCCCATTATCGGATCAATAATTCATATTATTTGAATAATATTATTAGATAGAATTATTGGCAATGTCTAGAAAGTTCACAAGGAGAGGTTTGGTCACCTAATTGCGGCGCCAAGAAGAGAGAAATCCTTATCTGAAAGCCCCTTTTCCTGGAACTACCGTTGTCATAAATGTGATTCTCGTAATATTATTTGTGAATAATTAATTATTGATTCATATGATAAGAAAATATTTATTTGATGTGGATATAAATGATGGATTTATTTATGTGGTTATAAATGAAGGAATTAATGTTGAGGTATTTTATCAAGATTTTATCGATTGAGGTATTAAAATTAAATCGTGGGTTTTGAGATATATCATGGGGTTATAATTTTTAATCCGACCGCTTGGATTATGGTAATTTTTGGGTATGTTATACATACATAAGTTGAGTATATGTCCACAAATTTTGAACTGTTAAAAATTCACGAATGATTTGTTGTGAATTTTAAGAGGTGCCTGATTCGGAAATTAGGGTTATAATTGATTTCGTGGAAAATTCTAGAATTGAGTGGGCCCCACTTGTGGTTGGTGAAGAAATGTGCTGAATTTTATTTCAAATGTGGTGGGTGGCAATAGTAGCGAGTAAAGCCATCGTGTAGAGAGTCAAGTCTCGCTTTGAAGTTAACATTTTCCTATAAATAGAGGGCTAAGTTAGAATTGAAAATCACACCGTAAACAAAGTTTTCTCTTTCTCTCTCTATTATTATTGAGCGTATTTTGTGAGTATTTAGATACTTTGAGAGTCATTGCTCAAAGATAAGTTTCATTCAAAGATCACTTCCGACCTTTCCTTCCGGTAATCGATTCTTTGAGGTAAGGGATATTATTTTTTTCAAATGATATTATTTCTTCAATATCATTATCTTTGAAATGTCGATCCAAGTTTTTATCAAATTTGGAACTTTTTCATGTCGGGGTTACTATTCATGAGTTACTATTCACGAAGTTACTATTCACGAGTTACTATTCACGAAGTTACTTATTCATGAGTTACTATTCATGAGTTACTATTCACGAAGTTACTATTCATGAAGCGTGAAAATGTTTTTTGTGGAATTTCTATCTTTTGGTGTCTGAGTTACTATTCACGATATTTACACTTATTCACGATACTGAAGACTATTCACGATACTCTGCCACTATTCAATTTAAAAATAAAATTTCTTCTTTTCGTCAAAATATCTATTCGGATACTAGCTTTGATTGTATCCATGTTTTGATCATTCTTGAATTTTACACCACTATGATTATTTTTGAGGTATTGTTGGACATGGATAAAACAAAGTACGAATCATTAATCCTTAATCCTTGTCATTTTGTTTCACTGGATTCGTTCTTTAAAAATATTTTTCATCATCCTCAGTCTTAAATGATGATACTATTGAATATCTTTAGCCTGTAGTGCAAAGATGAATGATTTCTGAAGAATATCTTTGGCCTTTAGTGCAAAGATGAACAGGTGTTGAGATGAACATGACCGATTGATGAATATCTTTGGCTCAGAAGTGCAAAGATGAATATTTGATTTGAGATGAATATTGATTGATGTTACAGGATAAAATATTGATGATGGATCGTTAAATTCATAGATTATAGTAGATTTCATTCTCTACGTAACTCTTTCTATGAATTATTATTTCCGCAATATATTGATCCAAACTTGTTGTCTATCAGATTCTATTAAATTTTTCCTCGTTGAAGACTAATGATAATTTGTTGTATATTATCTTAGTCATAGTATTCTTTATCGGGCTAGTTGAGCTCACCCTTTTCCTTGTTGTTCCATTTTCTTCTCAGGAGGCGAGAATGTAGCGAGTACTAGTCGGGGTATGGAATGAAGGTTCTAGAGAGAGTTGTTTAGTAGTCCTCACCATTTTTGTAAAATAATGTATCAATAATTATGATGGGGATTTATTTACGTGTGGATATTGTCTAGAAGACAATATTATATTTAAACTCACAGTATATATTGTCGTATTTCACACGACATTTGTATTATTGAAGTTGTAGTTTGTTTTTTGTACCATGTATTTGGCGACTCAGAATGGGTGTTGTGTATACCTATTTTGGGGGCGTCACAAACTGCCCTTGAAGTCTAGGACACAGAGTCTTAATAAATCTTCAAGAGTTTGAATAGTCCTCTCTGATTGTCCGTCCGTTTGGGGATGGTATGCCAAACTAAATCGCAAAACCGCGCTCCATAGCTTTTTGCAAGCTAACCCAAAATCTTGAAGTGAATCTTGGGTCACGATCCGAAACTATGGATACAGCATGCCATGCAACCTCACAATTTCATTCACGCACATACTAGCAAGACGCTCAAGGAATAAGTCTCCGTGACGGCAAGAAAAACGAAAGCGAGACTTGGTTAATCTATCAACAATAACCCAAAAGCATTGATGCCTTGAGAAACCGTAGGAAGACCCGTAACGAAAATCCATGGTAATGTGTTCCCACTTCCATTTCGGATCTCAAGTGGTTGCAACGGACCCTTAGGTACTAGATGCTCCGCCTTTACACGTTGGCAAGTTAAACACATCGAGATAAACTTTGCAATCTCTCTCTTCATATTATTCCACCAAAATGTATGTCAAGATCACGATACATTTTAGTACTTCCAGATGGATTGCAAATGGTGTATTGTGTGCCTCCATCATAATCTTGACTTCAAATCGTAGTCGTTAGAACACAAAGTCTAGAGTGGACTCAAGTATTCCTTCTTCATCAATTCTCGATTCCTAATAGCTCCTTCTTGTACTTTCTTCTTCATACGTGACGCCTTCCGGGTCGATGGCTCGAGCAACCTTAACTTTTTCTATTAAAGTCAGCTCTACGCGATATGATCATCATCGCACTCGTTCCTCGTATATGATATTCTACTCAATGCATCGCCTACCACGCTCGCTTTTTCAGGATGGTATTGAATAGTGTGGTCGTAGTCTTTCAATAGCTCGAGCCAACGTCACCGCCGACGTTGAGTTCTTTTTGAGTGAAGAAATATTTAAGGCTTTTATGGTGCAATATATCTCCACTTTCTCCCCATATAGATAGTGCTCCATATCTTTAAGCGCAACGATCGGGCCGCTAACTCTAGATCATGAGTAGGATAATTCCTCTCATACTCTTTAAGTTGTCATGCGAGGCATAAAGCTATGACTTTCCCACGTTGCATGAGAACACATCCTAACCTTTTGCTCAAGCATCGTCAGAGATAACAAATCCATCCGAACCAGATGGTATTGTAGAAACAGTCTTAGAAATAAGTCTCCTCTTAAGCTCTTGGAAACTCTTCTCGCATTCTTCGCCCAAACGAATTTTGTATCCTTCCGAGTTAGTGGGTTAATGGAGTAGCGATTCGAGAATATCCTTCAACGAATCTCCGATAATAACTAACTAAGCCTGTAAAGCTACGATTTCGATTACCGACTTAGGTTGTTCTCAATCGTGACTCATATCCCAACCTTGATAAGACGTTACAATGACACCTATCGCTTTACTATTGCACGAATATGGCGTCCCCACGGAGAGTCCGGCGGTGCATTCCACAAAGCAAGTCACCGAGATAAAGGCTCGTCAAAATACCAAATTGTATAGTTGAATTTTTAACTCCACGAAGTTCAATAGAGCCATTCGATATGAGATTTTAGAAATGAGTTTTAACTTTTAAGGGTCAAAGTCGATACAAAATTTAATATCGATCTTTGGGAGTAAGCCAAGAAATTCTTCAGAAATACATCGTGAAAAATCAATAACAACAGAAATATTATTCAAATCGACGTGTCTTTATTCAAATCCATAACATGGACTAAGAAAACTTGACATCCGTAATAAACGAATGACTTCATGGCTTGATATGAAAATGTTTGATTACTATGGTTTGATTGCACGAATTGAATAACGGGTTGCTTAGAATATGAAAACTAACAACCTTACGAAAAGCAATCAATTTTGGAATGATGAGTAGTTAACCTTAAAATCACATCAAAAGCAAATATCTTTATAGAATAAGGTCAACAGTAATATGATAGTGCCAACTTTGAATCAAGTAAGATTTCTAAACCGTGAGACCCCAGATTTTATCAATAAAGATTTAAATTTTGTTTAAATAATTTTTAATATTATGGTGTGAATTTGAGATAAATATTATAGTTATGGGTAGTATTTATAAATTTTGCAAAGTATGCAAGTGGTTATATTATATTCGATTGGTTCGGGAATATTCGGTTTAGCGAGGAATATTCGCATAACTGACTCAATCATTGGTGGACCCTAATAATGTAATTATTGTCGGATTGAGAAAACGACAAAAATATTTTATTAAAATAACTATGGAAGTTTTACCGTGGTTACCGCTGAACTACTTTCGGTAGTAAAAGTACAATGAATACGATGTGGTTGCATAAGAAATACCTGGTATTGATTATCGATGCTTATGTGAGAAGTCACTCGGTTTGATTCCATTATCACGATTATTAATAATATGAATTATTATAATGATAATGACGCTTTTGTTTTATTCAGATTATTAACGTAATAAAAGTAAACATCTTTTATATAAAATAGAATACTTTATTAAAGTTATTCTATAAATGAATATATTATATTTTATTATGCGATAAGTGTTGCATAGTGTTTTTTTGCATAAGATTGCATAAAGTTTGCATAGTAAAATGTTTTATATATAAATAGAATATATTATATTTTATTTAAAAGATTTTTCTTTAAATATGGACCGTCAGATTAAAGTAAATCAATCTGGACCGCTCATGGATTAGTTACTATGCATTCCATTTTCCTATAAATAAAGCTCATTCCTTCATTATTTTCTTACGAATTCATTGAAACTCTGAGAGAGAAATTATAGAGAGAAGCTATAGAGAGAAAATTATAGAAAGAAGAAGAGTATTCTCGCTACTTCACTACTTCTATATTCATTTTTTTACGGTAGAGGGTGTTATTCTTTCTTTGAAGAGAAACTTCATTATTCCATTCATTATTATTCGCATTGAATAACTCGTAAAAGTGGCATACCCTATACATAACTCGATACATGCAGATACCCTATACTTGGTGAAATCCTTATGTTATTCCATTGCTTATTATTCTGCTGGAATAACTCAGATAATCGCTGGCTTACCCCTATACTTGGTGACATTCTTCTATTATTCATTGGAACATCCTCATGCATGTGTTTTACACCGGACTGGGTTCCGCTTTTTTTATTATTCTGCTGGAACATCCTGCTCGCATGTGTTTTACACCGGACTCGGTTCCGCCTTTATCATTCTCGTTTGAATATCCTATCTCAAGGTTTTACACCGGATCCGGTTCCATCTTTATTATTCATTGGAACATCCCGCTTGCGCAGAATTTCACCCCGACCGGTTCCGTTATTATTATTCTCATTGGAATAACCTGCGTCATGCGGTACCGCATGCACGGTGATTTCTTTTGTTATTCCATTCTTTATTATACCCAAATTGGTTAAAACTTTGACTTCTATACTCCATGAAATTAGTAGAATATCCTTGATATTTGCGTTTCATCCAAAGATCTTTTCATGGAAATATTCTTCCGATCATTCTTGAATTTTACTCTCACGTAAACAAAGATTATGTTGACAATTTGGACGTTAATAATTCATGGATTAAATAATTCTTGAACTTGTTTTATTGAATTACTATGTCATTGTCATCATCCTCATGTTATATTATGTTATCTTTGGCTTACGTGCATAGATGAACTTAGTATGATTATGACCGAGGATCATTCGGTATAATCACGACTTGATATAAATGATGTGACAAAAGTCCTCGGTGGCTGTAATGCGATGATGGATAGTTTTAGGTATGATTATGACCGTGGTGATTCGGTATAGTCATGACCAGTTGATAATTTGATGAAAATCCTTGGCCCGTGGTACGGTGGATGATTAAATGTGGTGGTTTATTTATTGTCGTGAGTCTCAAATGATAAAAATTGATGAAAACCTTTTAAAACCTAAAAGATTGTAGACTTTATTCTCTACTTGACTCTTTTAATGGATTGCTTATTCACCATAGATTAAACCGGTTTGTCTATTGTATTTTATCGCTTTAACATTTGTTGAAGGCTAATGATAATTTATTCGCATTATCTTAGTCATAATATTTCTTCTTGGGCTAGTTGAGCTCACCTTTCTTTCACCGTTCTCTCGAAATGAGAACATAGCCGGGACGAGCTCGAGGAACGAAGTAATGGTCCGGAGGATAGCATTAGTAGTCCTCACTATTCGTGAAATAGTGTGATAATAGTTGTAATGAGGACTCCTTTTGAGTTTGTATAATATCTAGTAGACAATATTTGTATTCAAACTCATAGTTTATGTCGTATTGTACACGACAGTTATATTAGTAAGTTGTATTTGAATTTATGTACCATGTAAGTGTCGACTCAAGATGGGTGACGTATACCTAATTTTGGGGGCGTTACATAAACAGTGGATGAAATGAAAGTTTCTCCTAATGGAGTCTCCACAGATAGGTCAAAGTCTAATTTCTCCAGAGTCAAGTTCAAACGTTGAACGCAAGCAAGAGAGATAAAAGAATGGGTAGAACCGGTATCTAGTAAGGTATAAACTTTGCAAGAATTTAAAATTAACTAACCCGTGCTAACTTCGTTCGGGTTCCTCGCATTTTGACCTGTCACGACAAACGCTTCTTCCGTGAATCGCTTGACTTTGACTTTTCTCGGGACATCCTTTTGAGTCACCATTCTCATTGATCTGGTTTCGATATCGTATAATCTCGAGCGATATGTCCTTCTTTTCCACAATTATAGCATACCTTAAACTGTTGTGGGCGGTTTGGTGATATATGTCTCTTTCCGCATTTTTGTAACATACGACCGGTGGTCTTTCTCCTCCTCCTTGGAACTAGTTGCTATCTTGGCGCCGACGCCTTAAAATGGTCGTTGTTGAATCTCTTCTTTTAAAATCTCCTCCCGACTCGCTTCTTCTATTTTCATGGCCATGATTACCACCGTGTGGTTACCCTTTTTGTCCGTCTGCTTTTCTCCGCTTAGTTATCATTATTCGCTTGATCGCTATCTCCGGTACGATCCTCGGTTGTGGTCCTCAACACCCGTACTCGTTACCTCGCTTCTAATAATTGAGCCTCATTTATAACATCCTGAATAGAGAGAAGTTTATGAGAAATGAGATCTTGACGTATGCCGTGTTTCAAACCTCTAAGAAACATCCGCGTCATACGTTCCTCATTCTCCACCAAATGAGGTGCAAACTCGATAACTCTGCAAACTTTGCCTCGTCGAGACATCGCCATGTTGTTTTGCTTCTAATCGATGAACTCCACTTCCTTCATACGACGAACACTTTCGTGAAAGTATTTGTCATTAAATAGTTTCAAACGCTTCCCAAGACATACGAGTCTGCGGTACCGATGGGTACGCTTCACGAATCTCTACCATGATTCCGCCTCGCCACGGAACATAAAAGGTGGCGAATGGAACCTTCTGTTCTCCGCATCCCAAGACATCGAATATCTTGGTAATTTGCTTGACCCATGTTTCCGCCATGATCGGATCCGCTTTCCTTAAATTCGGTGGTCCCAACTCTTTGAATCGCTTGTCAGTGACAACCCGTGAATTGCTATCATTTCTCCTCAGTATTTTGAACACGAGTCTCCTCGTCGATTTTGCATGAACTGCAAAAAGCTTCTAAACATCCCTCGCTCATCATCTCTCACGGTGGTGTTGTTCACAGGAGGAACATTGTCACTGTTGCGCTCTCCTCGTTGGTGAGTATAAGGCGTCTCCACGGTCTCATTTCCATTGTTAATATTCTCACGACATTCTCAAAATCTTTACATAAAACAAGGGTTAATTAAGGAAATCAATATATCACATAATATCCCTATATCTTGACCAAACTAACAAATAAGCTTAGGTAGGACACACTTTAGCGAAGGATTTACTCTGCTCTCCCTCCTAGTTCTATTCCCCGATCTCCACCGGAGATCATATCCCTAAGCTCGATACCAACTAAGACGCCCCCAAAATAGGTATACATCACCCATTCCGAAATTGTCAATACATGGTACGTAAACAACTACAACTTTATTATTACAACAAGAAATCGTGAGTTTGAATACAAATATTATCTTCTGACAATATCTATACTCAAATAAATCCTCATCACATTTATTGATACATTATTTTACAAAATGGTGAGGACTACTAAACAATTCTTTCTAAACCCTTCATTCCATACCTCGACTGCGTACTTTCGCTTATATTCTCGCCTCCTCGAGAAGAAAAATGGAACAAAAAGAAAAGGGTGAGCTCAACTAGCCCAAGAAAGAATATTATGACTAAGATAATATACAACAAATTACCGTTAGTCTTCAACAGGGAAAAATCTAATAGAATACAATAGACAACAAATTTTAAATCAATATTCGCAATGAAATAATAATTCATTAGAAGAGTTAAGTAGAGAATGCAAACTACTATCTTCTATGTATGAATTTAAAAGTTCATCGCTCATCTTTTATCCTGTAACATCAATCAATATACATCCGAATCAAATATTCATCTTTGCACTACAAAGCCAAAGATATTCATCGATTGGTCATGTTCATCTAAACACTGCTCATCTTTGCACTACTACCAAAGATATTCTTCAGAAATCATTCATCTTCTTTACGTGCCAAAGATATTCAATAATATCATCATTTAAGACGAGGATGATGAAAATATTTTTAAAGAAACGAATCCAAAGAAACAAAATGACAAGGATTAAGGATTAAGGATTCGTACTTTGTTTTATCCATGTTCAAAAAATACCTCAAAAATAATCATAGTGGTGTAAAATTCAAGAATGATCAAAACATGGATACCATCAAAGCTAGTATCCGTAATATATATTTTGGACAAAAAGAAGAAATTTTATTTTTAGGTGAATAGTGCCGTTATCGTGAATAGTAACTCAGACACCAAAAGATAGAAATTCCACAAAAAACATCTTCACGCTTCATTAATAAGACTCGTGAATAAGAATCTTCGTGAATAAGAACTCATGAATAGTAACTCGTGAATAAGAACTCATGAATAAGAAACCCGACATGAAAAAGTTCCAAATTTGATAAAAAGTTCCAACCAATATTTCAAAGATAATGATATTGAAGAAATAATATCATTTGAGAAGAAAATAACATCCCTCACCTCGAAAGACAAAGATTTCTAGTTGGAATACCGGATGTATAGTCTTTGAAGGAACTTGCAGACCGCCTAACAATACTCAAAGTATACTCAAAATACTCACAAGAATACGCCGATAATATAGAGAGAGAAACTTCATTTTCTGTGTGATTTTCAATTCTAACCCAAGCACCCTATTTATAGAAAATCGCTTAAAACACCAAAGCAGTAAAATTTAATATAATATTATTATTTATAATAAAATTTCCTACGCCAACCTTCCAAGAACTGAATTCAGCTCATTCAACCCATGTGTAACACACCATAATGAAAAAACGTTTTTCTAATTTTAAATATTTTAAACTTCCAAAATCAATTATTTTGAGCTTCCTAACTTCAATAATTCATAATAAATAGCCCTTTCATCAGAAAATTCGAATCTCGCGAGTTTTTATAGGAAATTCAATTCTCTACAACTTTGCGAAGAAAGTTTTTCCAAATTCCAAATAAAATTGACCGAAATCCATAAACGGGCGATTTTATAAAGTTATAATCAAATTTCACCAATAAATGGGGTCCACCAGACATGTTTAACATGTTTTAAACATTTATTGCAACAAAAAATACTCTTCCTCCTCGATACTCATATATCCCACATTCGTTGTAAAATATCACCATTATTATATTATTAAAATATAATAATATATTTAAATGAATTATTTTATCGTAAAAGATAAAATTTCAATTTTTAACAATTGTCACATTAAAATTTTTCTCCATCTATATCCACATAAAATCAATATTTTCCTCATCATATGAATCAATAATTAATTATTCACAAATAATATTATAGAATCACAATATCGACAAACCGTGCGCTCAAAGGAAGAGGGGGCTTTCCAATAAGGATCTCTCTTACTTGGCTAGCGCATTATTAGGTGACCAAACCTCTCCTTAGATGCGTAACTTTCTAGACATTGCCAATAATATTTTCTAATAATATTATTCAGATAATATGAATTATTGTCTCGATAATGGAAAATACTTTGTGTAAATGACAATTTATCAAAACAACAAGAATATAAAATATCAATGCAAAGAATTATTGAATCAATAAAATAAAATATCGAATAATAATTACTCGTAACAATTATTGAGTAGTGCCTTCTTTACGTAAGAATCAATAATTGGTGCAATACTGCAAAGCTTCGTGTTTTAACCAAATCGAGTATTTTAACAAAGATAATCTGTGAATAACTACACCAATTATTTTTAAACAACTTATATTTGTCGCTTTCTTCATCCAATCGCTTTTTAGTTATGGGGCCCACAAAAGATCATACCATCATATAAATATTCCCCGACACTACTTAATATTCCACGACCAAAACGAATATTCCCCGACAATAATGAATATTTTATCACCACTTGCTTATTTAAAATATTTATGATTTTATCCATAACTAACCACATTAATCACATCAACCCTTACTATTTCAAAATAATAAATAGAGAAAATTAAATTTCTTTAATAATAAGTTAGGGTCTTACAGGATAATATGAATTATTGCTTCGATAATGAAAAATAATGTGTAATGATAATTATTGAAACAACAAAGAATATAAAATATCAACGCAAAGAATTATTAAATCAATAAAATAATCGAATAAAGAATTACAAAGAACCATTATTGAGTAGTGCCTTCTTACGTAAGAAATAATTGGTGCAATACCGCGTAACTTCTTGTGTTTTTAACCACCGAGTATTTTAACAAATTATTAATTGGTAATAACTACGCCAATTATTTTTAAACAACTTATATTTATCGCTTTCTTCATCCAATCGCTTTCAGTTATGGGGTCCACAAAAGATCTGCCACCGTATTTAATATTCCCCTATGCGCAAGAATATTCCACGACCACCAAACGAATATTCCCCGACAACAATGAATATTTTATAACCATTTGCTTATTTTGAAATATTTATGTATTTTACCCATAACTATCCACATTAATCAAATCAACCCTTACTATTTCAAAATAATAAATAGAGGAAAATAAATTTTATTTATTAATAATTTGGGGTCTTACAACCTCCCTCCTTATGAAATTTCTTTCTCTCGAAATTGACGTACGTACACTGTGTTTCAAAAGGTGAGGATACCTCGCTTTCATTTCCGCTTTCCAATTCCTGTCATTTCCTCTATAGCATGATTCCTCTACAAAACTTTAACTTGTGGTATGACCTTTCATGCCAGTAGGACATGCTCCTTCTTATCCAAGATCTTGGACAGTACCTCCTCATACGTTAAGTCTTCTACTCTCGTCCGGTTCTAACTCTATAACGTGGTTCGGTCTTTCACATATTTACGAAAGCATGAGATATGTGAAACACATTATGAAACGAGACATACTCGGAGGTAACGCGAGTCTATAGGCTACATTTCCTACTTTGGTCAAGAATTTGAAATGGACCAATAAATCGTGGATTGAGCTTTCCTCTCTTCCCAAATCTTGTAACTCCCTTCCATGGAGCAACTCATGACAATACATGATCCCCTATACTAAATTCCACGTTCTTTCGATGAATATCCGCATAACTCTTTTTGTCGATCTTGTGCCGCTTTGTATACGTTGTCGAATCATTTGGATCTTTTCGGTGATCATACGTATTTCAACTCCGGGTCCCAACAATGTTGCTTCACCCACCTCATCCCAACATATTGGAGAGCGACACTTTCGTCCCATATAATGCTTCAAATGGAGTCACACCTATACTTGCACGATAATCATTGTTGTAGGAGAATTCTACCAATGGTAAATACTTATCCCAACCGCCTTTGAAGTCTAGGACACACAGAGTCTTAATAGATCTTCAAGATTTTGAATAGTCCTCTCGATTGTCCGTCCGCTTTGAGGATGGTATGTCAATCAATCGTCAGAAATGCGCCCATAGCTTTTTGCAAGCTAACCCAAAATCTTGAAGTGAATCTTGGGTCACGATCCAAAACTATGGATACAGGGCATGCCATACAACCTCACGATCTCATTCACGTATATACTAACAAGACGTTCAAGGAATAATTCTCCGTGATCGGCAAGAAATGAAAGCGGACTTTGGTTAATCTATCAACAATAACCCAAATAGCATTGATGCCTTGAGAAACCGTAGGAAGACCCGTAACGAAATCCATGGTAATGTGTTCCCACTTCCATTTCGGAATCTCAAGTGGTTGCAACGGACCTTTAGGTACTAGATGCTCACTTTTACAAGTTGACAAGTTAAACACATCGAGATAAACTTTGCAATCTCTCTCTTCATATTGTTCCACCAAAATGTATGTCGAAGATCACGATACATTTTAGTACTTCCGAGATGGATTGCAAATGGTTTATTGTGTGCCTCCATCATAATCTTGTACTTTAAATCGTAGTCGTTAGGACACAAAGTCTAGAGTGGACTCAAGTATTCCTTCTTCATCAATTCTCACTTAGGAATAGCTCCTTCTTGTACTTTCTTCTTAATACGATCGATTTTCCGGCCTGGCTCGAAAGCGACCTTAACTTTTCTATTAAAGTTGGCTCTATGCGATACTTGACATCATCGCACTCATTCCTCGCATATGATCTTCTACTCAACGCGTCGCCTACCACGTTCGCTTTTCCGATGATGGTATTGAATAGTGTGGTCGTAGTCTTTCAATAGCTCGAGCCAACGTCATTGCCGCATGTTGAGTTCTTTTTGAGTGAAGAAATATTTAAGGCTTTTATGGTCCGAATATATCTCCATTTCTCCCCATATAGATAGTGCCTCCATATCTTTAGCGCAAAACGATCGGGCCGCTAACTCTAGATCATAAGTAGGATAATTCCTCTCATATTCATTAAGTTGTCATGAGGCATAAAGCTATGACTTTCCCACGTTGCATGAGAACACATCCTAACCCTTTGCCCGAAGCATCGTTGTAGATAACAAATCCATCCGAACCAGATGGTATTGTTAAAATAGGTGCCGAAATAAGTCTTCTCTTCAGCTCTTGGAAACTCTTCTCTCATTCTTCGCTCCAAACGAAGTTTATATCTTTTCGAGTCAGCTGAGTTAATGGAGTAGCGATTCGAGAAAATCCTTCCACGAATCTCCGATAATAACCACTAAGTCCAAAAATCTACGTTTCTTGATCACCGACTTGCTGTTCTCCAACTTTGTATTGCTTTAATCTTCGCCGGTCCACGGATACTCCATGTTTCGACACCACGCGCTCAAGGAATGCTACTTCCTCAAGCCGAACTCGCATTTCTTCAATTTGGCATATAGTTGGTTTTCACGAAGCCTTTGGAGTACCAAATTTCAAATGGTGCTCATGATCTTCACGGCTTTTGGAATATATGAGGATGTCATCAATAATGACAACAACGAATTGATCCAAATATTCCTTAAATACTCGATTCATCATATCCATGAAAGCCAGAGGAGCATTAGTCAATCCGAAAGACATGACTAAGAATTCATAATGCCCGCATCGAAGTTCTAAAGCGCGCTTTGGAATATCCTCGGTTAATCTTGGTGATGATATCCGTAACGAAGATCGATTTTTGAAAAGAATTATGCTCCTTGCAAATCGGTCAAACAAGTCATCAATACGAGGTAGAGGATACCTATTCTTGATGGTGACATGGTTCAATTCCCCGATAGTCAATACAAAAGTCGCATACTCCCGCCTTTCTTCTTTTTACTGAATAAAACAGAGCACCCCAAGGAGATGTACTAAGACGAATGAAACCGATGTCCAACAATTCTTGTAGTTGGACCTTTAACTCCAAAGTTCAATAGAGCCATTCGATATGGGGTTTTAGAAATGGGCTTTGTACGAGTTCAAGATTAATAAAGAATTCAACTTCACGTTACGGGGTAGGCACCGGAAGTTCTTCAGAAATACGTCGAGAAAGTCAATAACAACAGAATATTATTCAAATTTGGCGTGTCTTTATTCAAATCCATAACATGGGCTAAGAAAGCTTGACATCCGCTTTTTCAATAAACGAATAGCTTTATGATTAGATATGACGGTGATTGATTTTAATGGTTTAGTTGCTTGAATTAAATAACAACGGGTTGGTTAGGAATATAAAACTAACAACCTTACGAAAACAATCAATTTTGGCATGATGAGTAGTTAACCAATCAATCCCTAAAATCACATCAAAAGCAAGTATCTTTAAAGAAACAAGGTCAATGGTAAGGTGATGGTGCCAACTTGAATCAAACAAGATTTATAAACGGTGGATGTGATGAAAGTTTCTCTAACGGAGTTTCCACAGATAGGTCAAAGTCTAATTTCTCCGTAGTCAAGTTTAAACGTTGAGCACAAGCAGGGAGAGATAAATGAATGAGTAAAGACCGCAGATCAAGTAAGGTATAATCTTCGCAAAAATTTATAAATAAGCTTACCCGTGATCACCTCGTTTGGGTTCCTCGATTTTGACCGATCCACAACAAACGCTTTCTTCCGGGCAGCTGACTTTAACTTTTCTCGGAGACGGTCTTTTTGAGTCACCGTCCCCATTGAACTAGGTTTCATTACTGCATCTGATCTCGAAAGCGATATGTCCTTCCTTTCCACAATTATAGCATACCTTGAATCAGTGCAAGGGTTTGACCGATATGTCCTCTTTCCGCATTTATAGCATATAATGGGTGGTCGTTCTCCTCCCTAGAACCAGATTTGCCCCAAACAACGTCGCCTTCTTATGGTCGTTGTTAAATCTCCTCTTTTTAAAATCTCCTCCTGACTCGCTTTTTCTATTTTCATGGCCATGATTACCACCAGAGTGGTTACCATTTTTGTCCGTCTGTTTCTTTCTCCGCTGGTTATCATTATTCTGTTGACTGCTATCTTCGGTATGATCCTGGTTATGGTCCCTTGGTTGAAATATACTCGTTATCTCGCTTCTAACAATTGAGCCTCATAACAACATCTGAATAGAGAGAGAAAATTTATGAGAAATGAGATATTGTCGATCGCCGGGTTTCAAACCTCTCGAAACATCCGCATCATACGCTCCTCATTCTCCACCAAATGAGGTGCAAACTCGGATAACTCTATAAACTTTGCCTCGTCTTCGAGACAATCGCCATGTTGTTTTGTTCTAATCATATGAACTCCACTTCCTTCATACGACGAACACTTTCGTGAAAGTATTTGTCATTAAATAGTTTCAAACGCCTCCCAAGACATGTTGAGTCAAGGCCGGATGGGTACACTTCACTGACTCCCACCAGATTCGCCTCGCCATGGAACATAAAGGTGGCGAATGGAACCTTCGTTCTCCGTCGCATCCCAAGACATCGAATATCTTGGTAATTTGTTTAACCCATGTTTCCGCCATGATCGGATCCGCTTTCCCTTAAATTCGTGGTGGTCCCAACTCTTTGAATCGCTTGTTTGACAACCCGTGAATTGCTATCATTTCTCCTCAGATTTTGAACACGAGTCTCCTCGTCTCGATTTTTTGCATGAATGCAAAAAGCTTCTAAACATCCCCTCGCTCATCATCTCGCCGTTCGGTGGTGTTGTTCACGGAGGAACATTGTCGACTGTTGCGCGTTCTCTCTCGTTGGTGAGTACAGCGTCTCCATGGTCTCATTTCCATTGTTAATATTCTCGGTCGATATTCTCAAATCTTGTCGCCATAAAACAAGGGTTAATTAAGGAAATCAATATATCACATAATATCCCTATATATCTTGACCAACTAACAAATAAGCTTAGATAGGACACACTAAATGAAGGATTTACCTGCCTCCCTCTCTAGTTCTATTCCCCATCTCCGCCAGAGAGATCATATCCCCAAGCTCGATACCAACCGCGACGCCCCCAAAATAGGTATACATCACCCATTCGAGTTGTCAATACATGGTACAAAACAACTATAACTTTATTATTACAACAAGAAATCGTGAGTTTGAATACAAATATTATCTTCTGCACAATATCTATACTCAAATAAATCCTCATCACATTTATTGATACATTATTTTACAAAATGGTGAGGACTACTAAACAACTCTCTCTAGAACCTTCATTCCATACCCCACTTAAAGTAATCGCTATATTTCTCGCCTCCCGAGAAAAATGGAACAAAAGGAAAAGGGTGAGCTCAACTAGCCCAGTAAAGAATATTATGACTAAGATAATATACAACAAATTATCGTTAGTCTTCAACAGGGAAAAAAATCAAATAGAATACAATAGACAACAAGTTTTAAATCAATGTTCGCAGCGGAAATAATAATTCATTAGAAGAGTTAAGTAGAGAATGCAAACTACTATCTTCTATGTATGAATTTAAAAGTTCATCGCTCATCTTTTATCCCCGTAACATCAATCAATATACATCCGAATCAAATATTCATCTTTTGCACTACTGTGCCAAAGATATTCATCATTTAGTTATGTTCATCTAAACACTGCTCATCTTCGCACTACGGCCAAAGATATTCATCGAAATCATTCATCTTTGCACTACGGTGCCAAAGATATTCAATAATATCATCATTTAAGACCGAGGATAATGAAAATATTTTTAAAGAAACGATCCAAAGAAACAAAATGACAAGGATTAAGGATTAAGAATTAAGTATTTTGTTTTATCCATGTCCAACAATACCTCAAAAATAATCATAGTGGTGTAAAATTCAAGAATGATCAAAACATGGATACAATCAAATCTAGTATCCAGAATAAATATTTTGGAACGAAAAGGAAAATTTTCATTTTTCGATGAATAATTGTAAATCGATTCGTGAATAAGGTCGATACTGAATAGTCTTACCAGATACGTGAATAAGAATCTCAGACACCAAAAGTTCCAAATTTGATAAAACTTCGAGATCAATATTTTGATAATGATATTGAAGAAATAATATCATTAAGAAAAAAATATCCCTTACCTCGAAAGATCAAGATTTCTAAATTGAAAAACCTGGATATAAAGCATGACTTGAACTTGCACCAGATAACAATACTCAAAATATACTCAAAATACTCACAAGAATACGCCGATAATATAGAGAGAAAAACTTCAGCTCGTGTAATTTTCAATTCTAACCCAAGCACCTATTTATAGAAATTGCTTAGAACACCAAAGCAGAAAATTTAATAAAATATTAATAAATTTATATAAATCATACGCAAAACTTAGAAATTCGATTTCAAGCATATTTTGAAACACATGTGCCCACCAACCAACCATAAAAACATTTTTGTTATTTTAAACAATTAAAACTTCCAAAAATCAATTATTACTTTTAACTCAAGAACTTCAATAATTCACAATAAATAGCCTTTTTCGTAAAAATTGAATCTCTTGCGTGTTTTATAGGAAAATCAATTCTCTACAACTTTGCGAGAAGAATGTTTTCTAAATTCCAAATGAAAATTGACCAAATCCATAAACGGGTGATTTTACAAGTTATAATCAATTTTCAATAATAAATGGGGTCCACCGACATGTTTAACATGTTTTAAACATTTATTGCAACAAAATACTCTTCCTCCTCAGATACTCATATATCCCACATTCGCTTTTAAAAATATCACCATTATTATATTATTAAAATAATATATTTAAATGAATTATTTTATCGTAAAAAGATAAAATTTCAATTTTCAACAATTGTCACATTAAAATTTTTCTCCATCTATATCCACATAAAAATCAATATCTATATCCACATAAAATCAATATTTTAGTCATCATATGAATCAATAATTAACTATTCACAAATAATATTACGTAATCACAATATCGACAACTAGCAGCTTTCAGGAAGAGAGGGGCTTTCCAATAAGAATTTCTCCTCATTGCGCCGCAATTAGGTGACCAAACCTCTCCTTGATGCAAACTTTCTAGACATTGCTAATAATGTTATCTAATAATATTATTCGGATAATATGAATTATTGCTTCGATAATGAAAAAATCTTGTGTAATGATAATTATTGAAACAACAAACAATATAAAATATCAACGCAACAATTATTAAATCAATAAAATCTTTGAATAGTAATTATCGTAACCATTATTGAGTAGTGCCTTTATTTACGTAAGAAATAATTGGTGCAATATCGCGTCTATCTTGTGTTTTAACCACCGAAGTATTTTAACAAAGATAATTGTAATAACTTCTGCTTATTTTTAAACAACTTATATTTGTCGCTTTCTTCATCCAATCGCTTTCATGGGGCCCACAAAAGATCATACTCGCATTTAATATTCCCCGACAAATGAGAATATTCTACGACCAAACGAATATTCCCCACAACAATGAATATTTTATAACCACTTGCTTATTTTGAAATATTTATGTATTTTACCCATAACTATCCACATTAATCAAATCAACCTTACTATTTCAAAATAATAAATAGAGGAAAATAAATTTCATTTATTAATAATTTGGGGTCTTACGTTCTTTTCGCATTAGGAGAATATTAGACGATGGATCGCCTATTCAGGGCCCTATAACCGATAACCGCTTGATGAAAAAATGATAAAATTGAGTTTTTATAAATAATAGGCAGTAGTTATTACTGCTAACACTGCTGGAATACCCGTTGGTTAAAAATACGTCTGTACGCGTGGTCGCATGAAGAAGATACGGTATTACACAAATTGCAAGTTGAATTATTGATCCTTACGTGAAGGCCTTTACTCAATAATTGTTATAGTAATTATCGCTCAATATTTTATTTTATTGGTTCAATAATTGCTGCGTTGATATTTTAAATTATTATTGTTCAATAATTGTCACTGCTCAGCATCTCCATTATCAGATCAATAATTAATATTATTTGGAATAATATTATTAGATAGCATTATTGTCAATGTCTAGAAAGTTCTGTCAAGGAGAGGTTTGGTCACCTAATTGCTTGCTATTAGTAAGGAGAAATCCTTATTGAAAGCCCCTCTTCCCGAGAACTATGCCATTGTCATAATTGTGATTCTGTAATATTATTTGTGAATAATTAATTATTGATTTATATGATAAGGAAATATTTATTTGATGTGGATATAAATGATGGATTTATTTATGTGGTTATAAATAAAGGAGTTAATGTTGAGGTGTTTTATCAGTATTTTGTTGGATTGGAGGTTTTAAAAGATCAAGTTGGTGTTCTTACAGCTCTATTGTGCGAGTTATAATTTTTAATCCGACCGTTGGATCGTTGTAATTTTTGGATATATTATACATATATAAGTTGAGTATATGTCCACAAATTTTGAACCATTAAAAATGAGCGTATAATTTGTTATGAATTTTAAGAGGTGGTGATTCAAAAATTAGGTTATAAATGATTTTGGTGGAAAATTCTAGAATTGGTGGGCCCCACTTTTGGTTGGTGAGAAATGTGCTCAATTGAATTTTCAAATGTGGTGGGTGGGAATAATAGCGGTAAAGCCATCGAGTTGCGGAGTTAAGTCCGCTTCACGTGCTAACATTTTCCTATATATAGAGGCTAAGTTAGAATTGAAAATCACACCAGAAACAAGTTTTTTCTCTTTCTCTCTCTAGATTATCGAGTATATTTTGTGAGTATTTAGATACTTGGTGAGTTGTTATTCTTCAGTGCAAGTTTCCTTCAGCTTCATATCCGATATATCCAAAGTCTTTAAGCTTTCTTTTGAGGTAAGGGATAGTAAGGGATATTAAGGGATGTTATATTCTTCATAATGATGTTATTCTTTCAATATCATTATACTGACATATTGGTATGGATCTTATTGTGGAATTTCTACTTTTTTGAGTCGGGGTTACTATTCACGATACTCTGACTATTCACGTATATCGACATTATTCATGTATATAAGCACTATTTACGTATATGACATTATTTACGTGATACTTGATTACGTATTTATCATCTGAGTACTATTCACGAATTACTATTCATGAATTACTATTCACGGGTTACTATTTATGAGTTACTATTCACGAGTTACTATTCACGGGTACTATTCACGACAAAAATTGGTTTCTTTTTCTGACCAAATTATCGTTGATTTATGATTATTGCTCTTGAAAATAAATGCAGTTGTTGATCATATTATTTTTATTATCATATATAACATTTTTATAACCCTAATGATGGAATTATTTTTGACTTGAGTGTAAAGATGGGTAGATTATCGGTATGATCATGACTATGGGTTCTCTTTGGCCAGTAGTGTAAAGGTGAATTGTTGACTGATATGATCATGACCATTGAATTTATAATTGAATATTTTTAGCTTAAGTGCAAAGGTGAATTGATCAACATGGATATAATTATTACAGAATCATATAAATCAATAATTAATTATTCACAAATAATATTACAGAATCACAATAATGACAACCAGGCAGTTCCCAGAAAAGAGGGGGCTTTTCAATAAGAATTTACGTACCTGGTATTTCGAAAAGTTGAGAATACCTTGCTTTCATTTCAGATTCTATCTCCCGGGTCATCATAATTTCTCCATTGCTTATCTCCCGTGATAACTTCATTTGGGTTCCTCACTTGTTGGGAAGTCATGACAACCGCTATCCTCGAACTACTTTGGGCTTTTTCGACTTCTGCGGCGCAGAATTTGATGTCATCACTACCGTTGGAACATACTTTTCTATAGGGCATATTCCTCCCTCAACTGCCTCTTCGTACTCCTGATTCATGATCTGAATCATCAATCTTCGATCCATATCAAATTTAGGTTGACCGCTCTGTACAGGGTAATTCAAAACTCGATGTTGGGTTCTCTCAATTGCTTTCCAAAAAGAGAAATTCATATCATCTATTTTAGTTTTCTTAGATCGGACATCTCTTTCCACAATATCCACGTGTCGTGTGGCTTTTACCCATGCATCACTCATTCTTACTCATTCAGTTTTTTCTTCTTTCAGCTCAGATTCCATCTTTATCATCTTACACTCGCGAAAAGAATGCTTCATTCAAGCATCACATATCGGGTAACACAAGCTTGAATTGTTGCATCCTTTTGTTCCACGACCCATCATTGTCGTTCTTGACTTTCTTTCTTCTAACTCATGAATACGATTTTAAAATTCTACATTTTGATCATATAATACCTCTAATAAACTCTCCTGCAATTTCTTCTTCCTCTTCTTCCTCACTCTCAAATTGTTACCTCTGCGACTATTTCGTCTAACTATCAATTCTTCACTCACCACATGGATATCTCTAATTCCTTCTTCGTCTGACATCACATTATCATGGTTAATGATTAGAGGTATCCCCACAATACCTCATTCACTCCATTGTTAGCATTCTCACCCCATTTTCAAATCTTGCCATAAAATAAGGGTTAATTAAGCAAATTAACGTATCACATAATATCCGTATATTATGACCGACCAACAATTAAGCTTAGGTAGGACACACTAGCGAATGATTTACTAATCTCTCCCCTCCTAGTTATATTACCCGATCTCCGCCAAAGACCATATCCCTAAGCTCTGATACCAAATGTGACAACCCCAAAATAGGTCCATTCCATCCAACCATTCTGAGTCGCCAAATACATGGTACATAAAACAACTACAACTTTATTACAACAATTATCGTGCAAAATACAACAACACATATGCTGTGAGTTTGGATACAAATATATACCAACTGTAACTCTGGACACCAACTTTGGATAGCACGTCACAATGACACCATACATAAAGGTATAGTCAAAAACTGTTTTAGAAATTAGAATCTTTGGGAAGTGCTCAAGGAAACCTTCGTACATGGAAGGCCATGCTTCTAGGTTATGATAGATATAATATGGCTACAGAATTATCCTTGGTTGACCTAATAGACCCCAAAGAAAAACGAGAAGATTACTATCATATTCTTCCCAATGGTGAGTCTTCTCTTGACATATCATTATCTCCACTGTCTCTAATTGGGTATTATACTCCAAACAAACACCAAGATTGTAAGACCCCAAATTATTAATAAATGAAATTTATTTTCCTCTATTTATTATTTTGAAATATTAGGGTTAATTTGATTAATGTGGATAGTTATGGGTAAAATACGCAAATATTTCAAAATAAGCAAGTGGTTATAAAATATTCATTGTTGTCGGGGAATATTCGTTTGGTCGTGAAATATTCTTGCTGTCGGGGAATATTCGCATTTACCAGTATGATCTTTATGTGGGCCCCATAACTTAAAGCGATTGGATGAAGAAAACGACAAATATAAGTTGTTTAAAAATAATCTGCAGTAGTTGTTACCATTAATAATCTTTGTTAAAATACTAGGTGGTTAAAACACGTAGATACATTACCAGTATTGTACCAATTATTTCTTATGTAAGAAGGCACTACTCAATAATGGTTACAGAAATTACTTATTCAAAGATTTTATCGATTTAATAATTCTTTTGTGTTGATATTTTATATTCTTTGTTTCAATAATTGTAATTACACAAGATTTTTCATTATCGAAGCAATAATTCATATTATCCGAATAATATTATTAGATAACATTATTGGCAATGTCTAGAAAGTTCGCCTACAGGAGAGGTTTGGTCACCTAATCATTACTTGTGCCAAGAAGGAGAAATTCTTATCGAAAGCCCTCTTCCTCGAACCTGCTCATTGTCGATATTGTGATTCTCAGAATATTATTTGTGAATAATTAATTATTGATTCATATGATGAGGAAAATATTAATTTTATGTGGATATAGATGGAGAAAATTTTTAATGTGACAATTGTTGAAAATTGAAATTTTATCTTTTTCTGATAAAATAATTCATTTAAATATATTATTTTTAATAATATAATAATAGTGATATTTTTACAACGAATGTGGGATATATGAGTATACGAAGAGGAAGAGTATTTTTGTTGCAATAAATGTTTAAAACATGTTAAACATGTCGGTGGACACCATTTATTGACTGAAAATTGATTATAGCCTGTAAAATCAACCGTTTATGGATTTCGGTCAATTTCTGTTTGGAATTTGGAAAAACTTTCTTCTGCAAAGTTGTAGAGAATTGATTTTCCTATAAAAACACGTGAGATTCGAATTTTCTGAAAAAAAGGGCTATTTATTGTGAATTATTAAAGTTTCGGAGTTCCGAAATAATTGATTTTTGGAAGTTTTAATTGTTTAAAATAACAAAAACGTTTTTTTGGTTGGTTGGTGGGCACATGTGTTGCAAAATATGCTAAAATCAGAATTTCCAAGTTTGCGTATGATTTATATAAATTTATTAATATTTTATTAAATTTTCTGCTTTGGTGTTCTAAGCAATTTCCTATAAATAGGGTGCTTAGGTTAGAATTGAAAATTACACCGGTGAATCAAGTTTTCTCTCTATATTATCGGCGTATTCTTGTGAGTATTTTGAGTATATTTTGAGTATTGTTATACTGAAGCAAGTTCAAGTCATAGCCTTTATATCCTGTTTCAAATTTAGAATCGATCTTCTTCGAGGTAAGGGATATTTTTTTTTAAAGTAATGATATTATTTCTTCAATATCATTATCTTTGAAATATTGATCTGAAGTTTTATCAAATTTGGAACTTTTGGTGTCTGAGTTACTTATTCACGATACGACACTTATTCCCAGATATCTTTACACTATTCACGAATACGACACTATTCATCAAAAAATGAAAATTTTCCTTTTCGTTCCAAAATATTTATTCTGGATACTAGATTTGATTGTATCCATGTTTTGATCATTCTTGAATTTTACACCACTATGATTATTTTTGAGGTATTGTTGGACATGGATAAAACAAAGTACTAATCCTTAATCATTAATCCTCATCATTTTGTTTCACCGGATTCGCTTTCTTTAAAATATTTTTCATTATCCTCAGTCTTAAATGATGATATTATTGAATATCTTTGGCCTGTAGTGCAAAGATGAATGATTTCTGATGAATATCTTTGGCCCGTAGTGCAAAGATAAACAGTGTGTTTAGATGAACACGACATTAATCGATGAATATCTTTGGCTTAGAGTGCAAAGATGAATATTTGATTCCGATGTATATTGATTGATGTTACAGGATAAAAGATAGACGATGAACTTTTAAATTCATACATAAGAAGATAGTAGTTTGCATTCTCTACTTAACTCTTCTAATGAATTATTATTTCCGCCACGTAACATTGATTTAAAACTTGTTGTCTATCAGATTCTATTAGATTTTTTTCCTGTTGAAGACTAACGATAATTTGTTGTATATTATCTTAGTCATAATATTCTTTATTGGGCTAGTTGAGCCCACCCTTTCTTTTTTGTTCCATTTTTCTCGGGAGGCGAGAATATAAATGAGTGCAAGCCTCGGGTATGGAATGAAGGTTCAAGAGGAGTTGTTTAGTAGTCCTCACCATTTTGTAAAATAATGTATCAATAAATGTGATGAGGATTTATTTGAGTATAGATATTGTCTAGAAGATAATATTTGTATTCAAACTCACAGCTTTTACAGCTTGTAATAATAAAGTTATAGTTGTTTTACGCATCACGATTGACAACTCGTAATGGGTGATGTATACCTATTTTGGGGGGCGCCACGGTTGGTATCGAGCTTAGGATATGATCTCCATGAGATCGGGAAATAGAACTAGGAGGAAGAGACGAGTAAATCCTTCGCTAAAGGTGTCCTACCTAAGCTTATTTGTTAGTTGGTCAAGATATAGGGATATTATGTGATATATTGATTTCTTTAATTAACCCTTGTTTTATGATGAAAGATTTGAGAATGTCGACCGAGAATATTAACAATGGAAATGAGATCGTGGAGACGCCTGTACTCACCAACGAGGAGAACGAGCAACAGTCGGCAATGTTCCTCCCCGTGAACAACACCAATCGAAAGCGATGATGAACGAGGGATGTTTAGAAGCTTTTCGAGCCATGCAAAAATCGCATTTAGGAGACTAGTGTTCAAAATACAGAGGAAAAATGATAGCAATTCATGGGTTGTCACAAACAAGCAAGTTCAAAGAGTCGGGACCACCGAATTTAAGGGAAAGCCGATCCGATCATGGCGGAAACATGGGTTAAGTAAATTACCAAGATATTCGATGTCTTGGGATGCACGGAGAACAGAAGGTTTCATTTGCCACCTTTATGTTCCATGGCGAAAGGGCATCACGGGTGGGAGTCTCAGAAGCATACCCATCCAAATTAAGACTCAAAGATGTCTTGGGGAGACGTTTGAGAACTATTTAATGACAAATACTTTCCCGAAAGTGTTCAATCTATGAAGGAAGTGGAGTTCATCGATTAGAACAAAACAATACGACGGTGTCTCAAAGACGAGACAAAGTTTACAGAGTTATCCAGTTTGTACCTCATTTGGTGGAGAATGAGGAACGATGACGCGATGTTTTAGAAAGGTTTGAAACCCGATACGACAAATATCTCATTTCTCATAAATTTTCTATCTATTCAGATGTTGTTAATGTGGGCTCAATTGTTAGAGCGAGATAACGAGTATATTCAACCAAGGACCATAACCGTGGATCATACCGTAGATAAAGCAATCAATGTAATAACGATAACCAAATGGAGAAAGAAACAAATGGACAAAAATGGTAACCACTCGGTGGTAATCATGGCCATGAAAATAGAAGAAGCGAAATCAGAGGAGATTTTAAAAAGAGGAGATTTAACAACGACCATGTGAAGACGCATGCAGGCGTAAAGAATCGGTTCTATGGAGAGAGAACGACCACCCATCATATGCTATAAATGCGGAAAGAGGGATATATCACCCAAATCGCCCACAACAGCTTCAAGTTATGCTATAATTATGGAAAGAAAGGACATATCGCCGAGATTGTACGCAGAATAAACCTAGTTCAATGGGACGGTGACTCAAAAGATCGTCCCGTAAAAGTCAAAGTCAATCGGCTCCGGAAGAAGCTGTTTGTTGTGATCGTCAAAATGCGAGGAACCCAAACGAGGTGATCACGGTAAGCTATTTATAAATTCTTGCTAAGTTTATACCTTACTTGATACTATTGCTTACTCATTCATTTATCTCTCCGCTTGTGCTCAACGCTTAAACTCGACTCGAGAAATTAGACTTTGACCTATCTGTGAAAAACTCCGTTAGAGAAACTTTCATCACATCCATCGCTTATAAATCTTGTTTGATTCAAGTTGGCACCATCACCTTACCTGTTGACCTTGTCTCTTTAAAGATACTTGCTTTTGATGTGATTTTAGGGATTGATTGGTTAACTACTCATCATGCCAAAATTGATTGTTTTCGTAAGGTTGTTAGTTTTCATATTCCTAACCAACCCGTTGTATGCGAATTCAAGCAACTAAACCATTAAAATCAATCACTCATCATATCTAATCATAAAGCTATTCGCTTATCAAAACGGATGTCAAGCTTTCTTAGCCCATGTTATGGATTTGAATAAAGACACGCCAAATTTGAATAATATTCCCGTTGTTATCGACTTTCCCGATGTATTTCAAGAACTTCCCGGTCTACCCCCGTAACGTGAAGTTGAATTCTTTATTGATCTTGAACCCGCATAAAGCCCATTTCTAAAACCCCATATCGAATGGCTCCTATCAACTTCAGAGTTAAAGGTCCAACTACAAGAATTATTGGACATCGGTTTCATTCATCCTAAGACATCTCCTCAAGGGGTGCTCCTGCTTTATTCTTAAAGAAGAAAGACGGGAGTATGCGACTTTGATTGACTATCTGAATCGAACCATGTCACCATCAAGAATAGGTATCCTCACCTCTTATCATGACTTGTTTGACTTCGCTGCAAGGAGCACAATTCTTTTCAAAAATCGATCTTCGCTCGGATATCATCAAATGAAGATTAGAATCGAGGATATTCCAAAGACCGCTTTAGAACTCAAGACGGGCATTATGAATTCTTAGTCATGTCTTTCTTCGATTGACTAATGCTCTCAAGGCTTTCATGGATATGATGAATCGAGTATTTAAGGAATATTTGGATCAATTCGTTGTTGTTTTATTGATGACATCCTCATATATTCCAAAAGCCGTGAAGATCATGAGCACCATTTCAAGTCGGGTACTCCAAAGGCTTCGTGAAAACCAACTATATGCCAAATCAAGAAATGCGATTTCGGCTCGAGGAAGTAAAGCATTCCTCGGGCACGCGGTGTCGAAACATGGAGTATCCGTGGACCCGGGCCAAGATTGAAGATCGTCATAAGACCCAAATTTTTATAAATAAAGATGAATTTTCTATAAATATTATTTTTGAATATTATGGAATAAATTTGATATAATGTTATAAATGTGGGTAATATTTATAAATTTTGCAAAGTAAGTTAAGTTGTTATAAAATATTCATTTGGTCGGGGAATATTCTTTTGCTCGGGAATATTCGCATTGACGACGGCTCAAACATCAGTGGACCCCATTAACTCAAGTATTGTCGTAGCTTAGAAAACGACAAAATTATCTTTCTATAAAAAATAACTACGAGGTATTACCGTTAAAACCGCTGAACTACCCTTGGGTGGTAAAAGTACAAAGAATACGCTGGCGTGGTTAAGAAGTACTAAGATTGATTATCGATGCTTACGTGAGAAGTCACTTAGCTATACTCAATTATTATTACAAAGAATCACGATCATATCTCTTATATTATCGATTCAATTATTGTCACAAAGATTATCTCAGATAATATGTTATATTATTAATTGAGACGATAAGTTATAAATGATTAATAATTGTTGAAAGATTAAAAATGTGTTGATTAAAAATAAAATTATTTGTGGTAATATTTATTCAATCCTTGATGTATATAAAGAGTCCTGTTATGAGACGCGTTTGTGGTAAGTTTGATTATTTTATGGGGGCCCGTATATGTCATCATCTAAGAGTCTCTTCACAATAGTATTTACCTTCAATCAATAGTATTTACCTTCGTCGATAGTAATTACCTTTGTGAATAGTAATTACCTTCGTCAATAGTAATTACCTTCTTTAATAGTAGTTGTCCTTCAATATTACCAAGAGTTAACTCGCTTTCTCTGTTCCAAAGGTTAATTACCCTTCATGAAATAGTAGTTGTCTCTTCAATATTACCAAGAGTCATTTTGACCCTTCGTTAAGACTCAAGAGCCACCCTCGCTTTTTCTATAAATAGAAAGCTCATTCCTTCATTATTTTACTTAATTCATTGAAACTACAGAGAGAAAATCTATAGAGAAAAGAAGAAAAGTATTCTCGCTACTTCACTTTTCCAATATTCAGTTCTTTTAAGGTAAGGAATATTATTTGTTGTAATTGCAGTAAGGGTGTTATTCTTCTTATTCATGAAGAGAACTTCATTATTCCATTCTTTATTATTCTGCATTGAATAACTCAGATACGCTGTAGACACCCTATACTTGGTGAAATCCTCTGTTATTCCATTTTTTATTATTCATTGAATAACTCAGATATCTGTGGATACCCCTATACATAACTGTATCAGATACGTGGTTTACCTTTATACTTGGTGACATTCTTCTATTATTACATTGGAACATCCCATCTCGTGTGTTTTACACCTTTGACCGGGTTTCGCTCTTTATTATTATTCATTTGGAACATCCTGTTCGTATGTGTTTTACACCTCTGACCGGTTCCGCCTCTTTATCATTCTCTTGGAATATCCTATCCGCTTGTTTTACAATCGATCTGGTTCCATCTTTATTATTCTACATTGAACATCCTCGCTTGCGTGTGAATTTCACTTTCGACTTCGTTCCGTTATTATTATTCTCGCTTGGAATAACTTTGCTCATGCAAGCTGCCGCATGCACGGTGATTTCTTTGTTATTCCATTCTTTATTATACCCAAATAAGTTAAAACTTTGACTTCTATACTCCATGAAATTAGTAGAATATTCTTGATATTTGTGTTTCATCCAAAGATTCTTTTCATGAAAATATTCTTCCGATCATTCTTGAATTTTACTCTACAAAGCAAGATCATGTTGACAATTTGGGACGTTATTAGTTCTGAATAAATTAATTCGTGAACTTGTTTTAGTGAATTTTTACGTAATTGTCATCATCCTCATGTTATATTATGTTATCTTCGCTTACGTGCATAGATGAACTTAGTATGATTATGACCAGCAGATCATTCGGTATAAACATGGCTTGATATAAATGATGTGACAAAAGTCCTCGGTGGCACATGTAATGCAAGTTGATGGATAGTTTTTGATATGATTATGACCAGGTGATTCGATATAGTCATGACCATTAATAATTTGATGAAAATCCTCTTGACAGGTAGTGCGAGGATGATTAGATATTGTGGTTTATTCATTAAACCGAGTCTTAGTGATAAAAATTGATGAAAACCTTTTAAAACCTAAAAGATAGTAGACTTTATTTTCTACTTGACTCTTTTAATGGATCAGATATTCATTGCAGCTTAAACCGGTTGTCTATTGTATTTTATCGCTTTAACATTGTTGAAGACTATTGATAATTTATTCTCGCATTATCTTAGTTATAATATTTCTTCTTTGGCTAGTTAAGCTCACCCTTTCTTTCACCGTTCTCTTCGAAATGAGAATATATTTGGGACGAGTCCTGGGAACGGAATAATGGTCCGAGGATAATAGCATTAGTAGTCCTCACTATTCGTGAAATAAATAGTGTGATAATAATTGTAATGAGGACTCCTTTTGAGTTTGTATAATATCTAGTAGACAATATTTGTATTCAAACTCACGCTTTATGTCGATTGCATACACTACGCTTATATTAGTAAAGTTGTATTTAAATTACGTACCATATAAGTGGCGACCCAAGATGGGTGACGATACCTAATTTTGGGGCGCCAGTGTAAGCAATACAAAGTTGGGAAGCAAAATTAAGTCGGTGGCCAAGACACGCGTAGCTTTTTGGGCTTAAACTGGTTTATTATCGGAGATTCGTGGAAGGATTTTCTCGAATCGCTACTCCATTAACTCATTAACTCGGAAAGATATAAAATTCGTTTGGAGAAAGAATGCGAGAAGAGTTTCCAAGAGCTTAAGAGAGACTTATTTCGCAGACTGTTTTAACAATACCATCCGGTTTGGATGGATTTGTTATCTACAACGATGCTTCGCAAAGGGTTAGGATGTGTTCTCATGCAACGTGGAAAAGTCATAGTTTATGCCTCATGACAACTTAAAGAATATGAGAGAATTATCCTACTCATGATCTAGAGTTAGCAAAGAATGCTTTTCTACTAAAGATATGGAGGCACTATCTATATGGGGAGAAAGTGGAGATATATTCGCACCATAAAAGCCTTAAATATTTCTTCACTCAAAAGAACTCAACATGCAGCAATGACGCTTGCTCGAGCTATCGAAAGACTACGACCACACTATTCAATACCATCCTGAAAAAGCGAAACGTGGTAGTGACGCGTTGAGTAGAAGATCATATGCGGGAATGAGTGCGATGATGTCAAGTATACGACAGAGCCAACTTTAATAGAAAAAGTTAAGGTTGCTTTCGCCCACCGAATCTTGAAATGATGCGTATGAAGAAGAAAGTACAAGAAGGAGCTATTCCTAACCGAGAATTGATGAAGAAGGAATACTTGAGTCCACTTCTAGACGTTGTGTTCCTAACGACTCGATTTAAAGTACAAGATTATGATGGAGGCACACAATACGCCATTTGCAATCCATCTCGAAGTACTAAAATGTATTGTGATCTTCGACATACATTTTGGTGGAACAATATGAAGAGAGGATTGCAAAGTTTATCTCGATGTGTTTAACTTGTCAACGGTAAAGGCGAGCATCTAGTACCTAAGGGTCCGTCAGCAACCACTTGAGATTCCGAAATGGAAGTGGGAACACATTACCATGGATTTCGTTACGGGTCTTCCCTACGGTTTCTTCAAGGCATCAATGCTATTCGGGTTATTGTTGATAGATTAACCAAGTCTGCTCATTTCTTCTGCCGACACGGAGACTTATTCCCTTGAACTTCTTCTTTGTATGTGACGTGAATGAGATCGTGAGGTTGCATGGCATGCCCATCCATAGTTTTGGATTGTGACCCAAGATTCACTTCAAGATTTTGGGTTAGCTTGCAAAAAGCTATGGGCACGGATTCTACGATCTGGGCTTCGGTATACCATCCTCAAACCACGGACAATCGATAGACTATTCAAACTCTTGAAGATCTATTAAGACTCGTGTCCTGACTTCAAGGGCGCTGATAAGTATTTACCATTGGTGGAATTCTCCTACAACAACAAAGCTTATCGAGCAAGTATAGGTGTGGCTCCATTTGAAGCATTATATGGACGAAAGTGTCGCTCTCCAATATGTTGGGATGAGGTGGGTGAAGCAACATTGTTGGGACCCGAAGTTAGTATGTATGACTACCGAAAAGATCCAAATGATTCGACAACGATACAAACGGCACAAGATCGACAAAAGAGTTATGCGGATCTTCATCGAAAGGAGGTGGAATTTAGTATAGGGGATCAAGTATTGTTGCGAGTTGCTCCATGGAAGGAAGTTACAAGATTTGGGAAGAGAGGAAAGCTCAATCCACGATTTATCGGTCCATTTCAAATTCTTGACCGAGTAGAAATGTAGCCTATAGACTCGCTTACCTCTGAAAGTATGTCTCGTGTTCATATTGTGTTTCACATATCTCGTATTTCAGAAATATGTGAAAGACCCGAACCACGCTATATAGAGTTAGAATCGGACGAGATAGCCAAGACTTAACGATGAGGAGGTACACATCAAGATCTTAGATAGGAAGGAGCATGTCCCACGCCAAGAAAGGTCATACCACAAGTTAAAGTTTTGTGGAGGAATCATGCTATGAGAGGAAATGACCCGGGAATTGGAAACGAAATGAAAGCGAGGTATCCTCACCTTTTCGAAACACCAGGTACCGTAAATCAATTTCGAGGACGAAATTTCATAAGGAGGGAGGTTGTAAGACCCCAAATTATTAATAAATGAAATTTATTTTCCTCTATTTATTATTTTGAAATAGTAAGGGTTGATTTGATTAATGTGGATAGTTATGGGTAAAATACGCAAATATTTCAAAATAAGCAAGTGGTTATAAAATATTCATTGTTTTCGGGGAATATTCTTTTGGTCGTGGAATATTCTTACTGTCGAGGAATATTCGATTTACGCCAGTAGCCTTTTTTGTGGGCCCCATAACGAAAGCGATTGGATGAAGAAAACGACAAATATAAGTTGTTTAAAAATAACTACGTAGTTATTACACAGATTATCTTTGTTAAAATACTCGGTGGTTAAAACACAAGAAGATATTACTTGCAGATTGCACCAATTATTTCTTACGTGAAAGGCACTACTCAATAATGGTTACGTAATTATCGCTCATTAGATTTTATTGATTTAATAATTGTTGCGTTGATATTTTATATTCATTGTTGTTTCAATAATTGTCATTACACAATATTTTTCATTATCGAAGCAATAATTCATATTATCTCTAATAATATTATTAGATAACATTATTGGCAATGTCTAGAAAGTTCTCGCCAAGGAGAGGTTTGGTCACCTAATCATACCAAGAAGGAGAAATTCTTATTGAAAGCCCCTCTTCCCTGGTGAATCGCTTAGTTATCAATATCAGGATCTCGTAATATTATTTGTGAATAATTAATTATTAATTCATATGATGAGAAAAATATTGATTTTTATGTGGATATAGATGGAGAAAATTTTTAATGTGACAATTGTTGAAAATTGAAATTTTATCTTTTCCGATAAAATAATTCATTTAAATATATTATTTTAATAATATAATAATAGTGATATTTTTACAACGAATGTGGGATATATGAGTATACGAGGAGGAAGAGTATTTTTGTTGCAATAAATGTTTAAAACATGTTAAACATGCTCTGTGGACCCCATTTATCGACCGAAAATTGATTATAAATTTGAAAATCACCCGCTTATGGATTTCGCCAATTTCTGTTTGGAATTTGGAAAACTTTCTTCTGCAAAGTTGTAGAGAATTGATTTTCTATAAAACTCATGAGATTCGAATTTTCTGAAAAAAGGGCTATTTATTGTGAATTATTGAAGTTCCAAGGAGTTCCGAAATAATTGATTTTTGGAAGTTTTAATTGTTTAAAATAACAAAAACGTTTTTGTGGTTGGTTGGTGGGCACATGTGTTGCAAAATATGCTGAAATCAGAATTTCCAAGTTTATGATGATTTATATAAATTTATTAATATTTTATTAAATTTTCGCTTTGGTGTTCTAAGCAATTTCCTATAAATAGGTGCTTAGGTTAGAATTGAAAATTACACCGTAAATCAAGTTTTCTCTCTCTATATTATCGAGTTTATTCTTGTGAGTATTTTGAGTATATTTTGAGTATTGTTATACTATGCAAGTTCAAGTCATACTTTATATATCCTGTTTTTTAATTTAAGATCGATCTTTCGAGGTAAGGGATATTTTTTTCAGAATGATATTATTTCTTCAATATCATTATGTTTGAAATATTGATCTGAAGTTTTTATCAAATTTGGAACTTTTGGTGTCTGAGTTACTATTCACGATACGGCACTATTCCCGTATACTGACACTTATTCACCTATCAATACGACATTATTCATTCATCGAAAAAAAATTTTCCTTTTCGTCCCAAAATATTTATTCGGATACCGATTTGATTGTATCCATGTTTTGATCATTCTTGAATTTTACACCACTATGATTATTTTTTGAGGTATTGTTGACATGGATAAAACAAAGTACGAATCCTTAATCATTAATCCTTGTCATTTTGTTTCACTTTGGATTCGCTTTCTTTAAAAATATTTTCATTATCCTCGCCTTAAATGATGATATTATTGAATATCTTTGGCCCAGTAAAGTAAAAAGATGAATGATTTCGATGAATATCTTTGGCCCAGAGTGCAAAAGATGAACAGTGTTTAGATGAACATGTCCAATCGATGAATATCTTTGGCTCAGTAGTGCAAAGATGAATATTTGATTCCGTATGTATATTGATTGATGTTACAGGGATAAAAGATAGACGATGAACTTTTAAATTCATACATGTAAGATAGTAGTTTGCATTCTCTACTTAACTCTTCTAATGAATTATTATTTCACCGCGAACATTGATTTAAAACTTGTTGTCTATCAGATTCTATTAGATTATTTTCCCCGTTGAAGACTAACGATAATTTGTTGTATATTATCTTAGTCATAATATTCTTTACTAGGCTAGTTGAGCTCACCTTTTCCTTTTTGTTCCATTTTTCTCTCGTGAGGCTAGAATATAAATGATTACGAGCTCTGGGGTATGGAATGAAGGTTCTAGAGAGAGTTGTTTAGTAGTCCTCACCATTTTTGTAAAATAATGTATCAATAAATGTGATGAGGATTTATTTGAGTATAGATATTGTCTAGAAGATAATATTTGTATTCAAACTCAGCTTTCTTGTTGTAATAATAAAGTTATAGTTGTTTCGCATACCATGTATCGACAACTCGTAATGGGTGATGTATACCTATTTTGGGTGCGCCACAAAGATTATATAGGTAAGCGCTTGTAAATATACTCAAGAAGTGGATGAGTACAATCTGCCTTTATGATGACACGAGGTTGTATGTCATTAGACATCTTGTATGATAAAGGCAAAACACCTTTCAAAGTTAAATTCACCTCACCTCAACATCTATGTACCACCGCTCTATTCCCTCTTATTCCCGCTTGTCCCAAATACACTTTTATTACCCGAAAGGAATCAGTGAAGCAAAAGGGTGAGCACAACTAGCTCAAGAATAATATCATGACTAAAGATAAATAAATTATCAATAGCCTTCAACAAAGAATAAATCGTAGATTTAGAACATACGGTGGATGATAAAACTTTTCAACCATAGTTGCAATGAACGAAGCGATCCATTAGAAGAGTCAAATAGACCATAAAATCTATTATCTTCTCCATGTTAAAAGTCCATCAACAATATTTTATCACTATAACATTAATCAATAATTCTTGTCCACAATCACGTGTATAACTCATAATCGTAATTGTAGTTCTAAATTCATTTCCTCATCCAGACAAAGTTAATTTTTATCACCTGAAACATCAAAGATCATGGTTATACCAAATCACAGCCTCGCTCGTAATTATAATTGATAAATTCATCTTTACAATACGGGCCAAAGATATTCATCAACAGTTCATCTTTGCACTACTGGCCAAAGATATTCAACACATGTCATCTTTGCACTACAGGCCAAAGATATTCATCAGTTGGTCATGTTCATCTAAACATCTGCTCATCTTCGCACCATCGGCCAAAGATATTCATCGAAAATCATTCATCTTTGCACTACTGAAGCCAAAGATATTCAAATATATCATCATTTAGGACCGAGGATGATGAAAATATTTTAAAGAAAACGAATCCAAAGAAAACAAAATAATAAATATTAAGGATTCGTACTTCAGCTATTCCATGTCAAAAAAATATCTCATAAATAATCATAGTGGTCAAGAATGATCAAAACATGGATACAGTCAAAGCTAGTATCCATAATAGATATTTTGGACGAAAAACGAAAATTTAATTTTTCCGTGAATAGTCTTGTATTCGTGAATAGTCTCAGATATATATAAATAGTCATGATACGTGAATAAGAACTCGACACCAAAAGATAGAAATTTCACAAAAAACACCATCACGCTCGTGAATAAGACTCGTGAATAGTAATTCGTGAATAAGAACTCATGAATAAGAACTCGTGAATAAGAACCCCTTACATGAAAAAGTTTCAAATTTGATAAAAGTTTAAACCAATATTTCAAGATAATGATATCAAGAAAAATAATATCATTTATGAAGAAAATAATCTCCTTACCTCGTAAAGAATAAGATTTTTGACTAGAATAATTAGGATATAGTACTAAAAGAACTTGCATCAGATATAGCAATACTCAAGTACTAAAATACTCACAAAAATACGCCAATATATAGAGAGAGAAATCTTTAGTTTCTGGTGTGATTTTCAATTCCAACCCAAGACCCTATTTATAGGAAATGCTTTAGAACAATTAAAGCGTAAAATTTAATAAATTAATAATATATATATTAAATGTTCACGCCAACTTTTGAATCATCCAATTCAAAGATGTTTGACAACCCACCAACAATACAAAAAACGCTTTTTATATTTAAAATATTTTAAACTCCAAAAATCAATTATTTCGAACTTCAATAATTCATAATAAATAGCCCTTTTATCGTAAAAATTTGAATCTCATGTATTTTATAGGAAATTCAATTCTCTACAACTTTGCGTAAGAAGAAAGTTTTTCCAAATTCCAAATGTAAATTGACCAAAATCCATAAACGGGCGATTTTACAAGCTATAATCAAATTTCAACCAAGAAATGGGTCCACCAACATGTTTAACATGTTTTAAAACAACTTTGCAACAAAATACTCTTCCTCCTTATATACTCATATATTTCACATTCATTGTAAAAATATCACCATTATTATATTATAACAATATAATAAAATATTATTTTATCAGAAAAGATAAAATATCGATTTTCAACAATTGTCACTTTAAAAATTTTTCTCCATCTATATCCACATAAAATGAATATTTTCCTCATCATATAAATCAATAATTAATTATTCATAAATAATATTACGTAATCACAATAATGACAACCAGTAGTTCCTACGAAAGAGGGGCTTTCCAATAAGAATTTCTCCTTATCTTTGGCGAGTAATTAGGTGACCAAACCTCTCCTTGTATAAAACTTTCTAGACATTGCCAATAATGTTATCTAATAATATTATTCGATAATATAAATTATTGCTTCGATAATGAAAAATACCGTGTAATGACAATTATTAAAACAACAAAGAATATAAAATATCAACGCAAACAATTATCGAATCAATAAAATACCGAATAGTAATTATCGTAACAATTATTGAGTAGTGGTCTTCTTACGTAAGAATCAATAATTCAACAATACCGTAAAACCGCCGTGTGCCATCGCTTGTGCAATGCGACATTTTACTTTACTTTACCAATCGGTATTCCAACAATATTAATTGTGAACGATTACGCTGCTATTTATAAAACTCAAATTTGTCGCTTTTCTTCATCCGACGCTTATTCAAGTTATGGGGCCCATAAATGGTTGCTTACTGTCGTATTTAATATTCTCCAATGTAAAGAATATTCCACGACCAAACGAATATTCCCTATGTAAAGAATATTTTATAACCACTTGCATATTTTGAAAAAAAATTCATATATCACCCTTAACTTTAACTTTTATCAATTTAACCATTTACTGAATTGTAATTATAAGAAAAATTGAATACTTTTATTTTATAAAATTCGGGGTCTTACATTAATTCCATATTAAGGGGTCGTGAAAAATTTATGTTAAAAATTATCACTTAAACTGATTTCTTAAACTATGTGCCAAAAAAAATCAGCCTATAACTATGGGACGGAGGGAGTAGTTATTTTTGTGATTGACCTTTCTTTTAAAACAATTTTTTTTATTAATTTGTTTAAAAGGATTAAGAAAAGAATAAGATTATGATAGTGCAAAGGTTCCTTTAAATTGATTAGTTTTTCGACAATTAACTTGGCTAGTTGGCTCTCCCGTGATTAATCGTGCGGATTAAAGTCGTCTACAAGTAACCAACTGAAAATTATGGACCAGCCATAAATCGGTTAACAAATTCATGTTGAAGATTTATGGCAATAAAGTGATTTAAAATTAATGTCATGCAAGTTACATCTTTTAAGTTAATTAAACTATTTATGCATGTTTGTTATGATTAGTTTTTAAACTCATTGAGTTCTCACTTTTATAGTGTACATATTACCTCCATTTATTTAATTAACTGTTGGTTTTTAATTCATATTAAAATTTTGTGACTAAATAATTTACATTGTTATATAAATTGATATGTTACCAAGTACATACTGATGCAAATCAATTGCAATATTTGTTTTTACATCAAAATAAGCCATTAATTTTTTTTTATATAAAAAATAGATGAAGAAAAAAAATTTGTAGAACCATAGTTGTATATAAACCAAGCGAAACTCAAAGTGGTAATGAGGTCAGTGGCAGTGCCTGTATTGAGATTTTTTTAAATTTTTTATAGGTATAGGGATAAGGGTAAAAATAAAACTTGATAAACTTAAACTTATAGAGGAAAAAAAAATTAAACTACTATTACGCTAAAAAAACTAAACACACGCGTATATAATGTATTCAAATTATTGCTTAAAAAAATTCGCCCCTGCTGAGAACGGATCTTAGATTCGCCCCTGCTGAGAACGGATCCTAGATCCGCACCTGAATCCCAAGATTATTAATTCTAAGATTAAATATAATCATACTCACATGTTTATTTTTATGGGATTATTAATGGGATAATTTAAAATAATCTCATGTTATGTTTATTTTTTTTAGGATTAATTAAATGATTGGATAAAAAATATCGTTTGAACTATTATACTCTTACTAATAATAACATATTTTAAATTATGATAATTTAAACTTATTTATACATCAAAAAATAATAATAATAACTCATGAACATTATTTAAACTATAATAAGAAACGGGTCATAACATAGTTCCATTTGCAAAATACTGCATTCAATGTTCATCTTTGTATTCATTATATTTAATAGAAAAAAAATGAACATACAGTAATAACTCACGAGCATTATTTGGTTACCTGTATATTAAATAACACATAATAACATAGCTAGCCTAAGGAACTCTATTTGACTTTGACTTTTTTTGTTTTGATAGATCAATGGACCAAATCAAATCAACTTTAATAACATTATTCGGTTAAGAGTAAATCAAATGTTTTTTGCTATGATAAAGTTTTTTTATTTACTGTTACTCAAATGTTATTTGCTATTTAACATTATTTGTTTTGTTTTTATATTTTTTAATAGTTTGATTCTATTATTTGTTATTTAGTTTTTTGCTATTATTCGTTATTCGGTTGGTTGTTATTTGTTATTTGGTTGGTTACATGATACAGTTCCATTATTTGTTTGTTTTTTTAACAGTTTTTTATGATCTGTTATTTTGTTTATGTTACTCGGTTGGTACAGTTTTTGTTATTTTTATTTGATTAACAGTAAATCAAAGGTTACAGTTTTGTTTGTTTGTAAAGTACATTTGTAGAAATAACATTATTTTGTAATATCAACCCAGTAACTTTATATTAAAGGTTAGTTTTGTTCCAAAAAGTTTAATCCGTAAAATTATACTAATAGGAGTATCTAGTTAGATATAGGAGTATCTAGTTGAATCCCAAATATTATCCTACTAATCAAACATGGCCCTATTTCATTCACTCCCACATTATTAAGAGGCATTCATACAAATCTGTGATTTTTCTCTCTCTAATTTTGCCTATTTTAATGAAAAATTGTAAAATTTACAATTTTAATTCTCCTTCTGTTTTACAAAAAAATAATCATATTTGTGATTATTTTTATTTTAAAGAAAGAATTATATTTTTGTTGATGCAAGTATAAAATACAAGAAAACCTCTATTTGAAATACTCTATATAAGAATAACCTCTATAATATTATAAAAATTTTGGTCCCAAATTTGGGCCGATTATAAATAAGAATAACCTCTAAATTGTAATATGTTATATATTTTTAAGTTCAGATTAAGAAACTATACCTCTATATAGTAATAATTTATGAGAGAAAGCAAAGATTAATTTTAAAAGATTATATTTTCTATGAAAGACTACATTTTTTATAAAGAACTACATTTTCTTATAAAAGACTATATTTCCTATAAAAGACTACATTTCTTATAAAAGACCATATTTTTCTATAAAAGACTACTTTGCATAAATATTTTTTGAATTATTTTTGTTATTAATATTTTTGTTAAAGTGGATATTTTTGGGTGTTCGAAAAATATTTTGTATCAATACCTCTATTCAGTAATAACCTCTCAATTAGAATATAAATAATTTGGTCCCAAGTCTATTCCTAAATAGAGGTTTTAGTGTAACACAAATGGTCACTAAAAGAAATCAATGAACCGGACATTTAATATGAGAGATTGAGAGGTAACTTATCAATAACAACAACCAGTTGTTTTATCTTTCCAGATAAGTTTGATAACTTGTAGGCAAAAAACAGACCATCCAACAACAAAACTTGTACTCCAGCCAAGAAGGATGTGGTTGTCAAAATATTGCAACACGAATGCCAAAGTATGAGTTAGTAACTTCTAAGAAAGTAATGTATCTATTTGATAAATTGAAATTAATAACAGGACTCATTTGTAAATATGTAATAATCAAATCGTCTAAGGTGAAATAATGTAGTGCTTGCCATAGAAAAACATACTAATACTTATATATTATATGGAGCTTAATTTCAATATCATGAAGCTGTCCTTTCCAAATCACCGCACCAAATTAATATAATTCCTTTTTTTCAGTAAGAAATTTGTTTTAAGATTTAATATTAAATTTTAATATGTAGTTTGTCCGTGCAACAAAAGAGACTTGTTTGATTCTTTCATGTCAGTTTGTAAAAATTTATCTGAATTTATTTAATTTAATTTTAGGATTTCGCATGAGACTAATAAACTTGGAATTTTGACAGAGTAGAGAGTATTATTATCTAATAAACTTGGAATATGTGACATTTGACTTGAAATTTGTTTCAATCTGAGCTAAAACTATTCCTGCTTTTGGCAGATATGCAATGGGGAAGGGAGGGGGCCAAAAATACATCAAGTAAGGCAACGCAAGCTTATCATGTGCCAATAATGAATGTAGTCCAAGCATCCTTTCTCTAAAAAGCCAACTCCATCAATCACACTGGTAATTAGCATTGCATCTTGTATCTATTTAAACCAACAAAATAAAGGATTGAATCTGTATCCGTAACTAGTCACCCAATTTACAAATCACACTTTGATATCCCAGAAGAAAAATGTATTTAGTATAAACATAAGCATTGCCATTGAAGATTCTGTTTCTATGTACTTCGTCATCAATTGGAAAACGGACATTGTTTTATTTGAACTTCTATTCAGTCCAGACGTCTCAATAGATATTCAACTTGAACTTCCTTTGTCAATGGCATGATCCAGATTCCATAGAGATCAGCAACTAAGCTCGGTTTTATTTTGTACACTGGCTCAGCTTTATCTTCCATCACCTCTTTTCCGTAACTTCTGGTTTTCATCTCTACTCTCCTTTTAATTGCCTCTTCCACTGCTGGGTATGTTAGCAAATTCATTAGTTGGGCCCTGTCCTGCAGACCCAATCACCATTACTATAACAAATTTAACTTGAAAATGAATGCTAAAGCTTGTCTTGAACACACAGCCTAAAAAACCCAAAGAGACCATTAAGAAGAGTTTCCGAAGAAAAGTTGGACGGAAGTACTACTCGAAAGGGAACATACTTGTGCTTTTATGGCAACTTCATAAGCATCTGGCGATGCTCGAAATTTTGCTTCCGCTACGAATTTACCATAATGAATTCTCTTTGAGAGGGCCTGCATACAAGGAGTTTAGCAATTCACAGAAAGTAAAGTGGTCACGCCAGAATCATCCTATCTATTAGGTCTTACAAGGGATTTTTTGTGCAAGAGTCAAGAGTGTATTCATAAGAGGGGGAGAAAAGGGTTTGACATTTTGACTATCTAACGAAATACTGGCTTCAAGCTTCATGATAAAAACATGCTGCAAGTGATATTGTATCTGAGATCACTATGTATATGCATATACATTACATCAGTAATTTGAAGAAAATGATGGACATGGACAGACATTCAGTATATCATGTACCTGCAAGCAAATTGTGTCGCAAACTGCAGTTGATCCACAATTCCCATCATCACCTTCCTTGACTAATTTTGGAACAATATTTGTGAAATACATATCCCATATTCTTCTGTTGAAATTGATTGAATCAGAAATAGAATGCAGAACCTACATGAATATTACAAACAGGTTAGATGATATGTATTAGGGGAGAATATATATAATTTGGTAACAATTTTATGAAATAGAACATATGTCTGCAACTCTGCATGCACACACAAAAACACAGTTGTAGATGTTGATTCCACAATACTCCCTCCATCCCACTCAAAAAGATCAATATTTTGGGTGTTTTAGATGCAGATTTTAAGAAATGTCAACGTATATGTATATATAATATATTTTGTACATTTCTATATTCTCAATATACTTTTATATATATATATATATACATATATATATCATATTGTTCAAATATTTTTAAGATAAAATATAATGTATTAATATATTCTTGACAAGTCTTAAAACTTTTGTTGACAAACACCCAAAATATTGTCTTATGAAGGGGAGCAAAGGTACTATCAAATATATTAACAAGGTAATATGTTATAGATCAGTAGATCACTCGTAAGCTAAGGCAGTATGTTGTAGTGAAATTGAATTGAGTTTGTATTTTCCTGTTGATAAACTTCTTAAGGTAGTCGTCCGTAAAGAATTTCATACATGTGGATCCAGAGAGATCAACACATTCCAAATTTCTTAACTTCAATCGTTGAGCTTCTCAATATGTATATTTTAAACAGTCGGTCAGTAAATTATGGCTTATTGGGTGAAAGAATCAACACAGAAGAGTATTTGGTCTACAAACAAAGAACATTGCAACTTTAGACGCGAGTCATATTTCCACGCAGCTAATTAATCTCTTACTTGTGGGTACTGCAAAGGTGGTAACATCGGATCAGATAAGCCATCTGGGAAGAAAGGATGCTCGTCAGGGCTTTTATATCTACCAGCCTGTGCCAAAATTCAACCAGACAAATTTATGACGCATCAAATTCTTTTCTTCCTGTAGAAACTTAAATTTATGGCTAGACTAATGACGTACCTTAGCATGAAGCTTTTCAGTTTCTCTCACAATAAACTCAACCAAACATCCTTGGAACTCATCCTTCAAGAAAGCATTAGGGTCATATGTATCTGAATTGTAACAATACTGAGCTCTCTCCACAAGGCTATATATTATGCTATCCTCTTGCCGAATCAATGAACTCCTTATACCATCTAGAGTACAGAACTCGCTCTCATCTACCCTATTATTTGCTTCCAATCTACAATGAAAGAAAATAACTTCAGAACACAATTGATGACAATTTTAAAGCTAACTGCTCAAGACATTTTATAAATTGCTAGCATATATGAACCCGCCCAACTAAGAGGCCAGCATATCTAGAGATTTGAGCACAGTACAGAAATAATTTGGAGTATTTTTCATAGGTCATACCAATCATCATATATGCACATAACAGAAAAATTAAATATATTGGGACTTGCTCAATATTACAGGTATATGATTTCAAATCAAGCATTCTGAGAGTAGAAATCCAAACATAACAAGTATGCATTTGCACACATTTTAAAGGACAAAACACAATAAAAATAACTGTTATAAAAAAAATATAATGGATGTCAAAGATGCAATTATAGAATGATAATGCTCAAAGGTACGAGAGATAATAGAAAGTAAAGAATAGGTTCTTATGTACCGAATGGATGTTGCAGAGGCTTGAACGTACTGAATGGGATGCTTTGAAATCCTGGAGTTGAGGAATCGGGTGCTGCAATTTTGGGATATCCGGTGGGCGAAAATGGAATTGGGTTTTGAAAATTTGGAAGAAGTAGGGGTAAAACTGACAGGAAAAGGAACTCTCAACAATTTTGCCTCCATTGTCGAAGGAGAATGAAGAAGAGAGAATCAGAAAGAGCGAGAGAATGCGGATGAAAAGAAATAGCAAATGAATAGATGAACGAGTTAGGAGAGAACCATAGCGGATGAATGGTGATGTTGACGGGGTGGCAACTTGGCGTCGTGGCCGTGTTGTGTTGCGTGTAGTAGCTGTGGAAGTGGTAGGTAGGTAGAAAATAGTCGTACAAGTACGGCTACAGTTGGGGCTAGATTCGTATTGTTATATTAAAGTTCGACTTAAAATATAAATGAGTGAGAATATAAATAAATCTTAAAATTTAATAAATTATTCAAATTTTTTTAAATTATAATTTTTTATTTAATTTAAAAAGTTTAAACACAGATCGTGCTTGACTCGATAGGTAATGAGTCTCAATCAAATTTTTTTTTATACTCGATAAATTTTGTGAACTAAATCTGAATAATTCAGTACTTGACTCGATTAATTTACACCCTTACGTACAAGTGGAAATCTAATTTATAAATAGTGAAGTATATATAATTTTTTTACCGAGTATTTTTAATATTTTTATATAGTCGTTCTCTTTCACCTGATGAGAGATTATATAAAAATACTAGCTGGGTCCCGTGCCTTCGATACTGTATGGACGTTGGAATTTATCTCAATCTTTGAACTGCCAAAATAATTTATGGGCAAAGGTGCAAAAAAACCCCTGATGTTTACACGGATGTCCCACTTCCACCCTAAACTAATTTTTTTTCCAAAAGTACCCTTAACGTTACATTTCTGTTTTTTTTAAAAAGCTGTTTTTAAAAAAATTCTATTTTAACCCGTTTGTATTCTGTTAACGGCAGGGGCACAAGCGACCCAAAAATGTAACGTTAAGAGTACTTTTGGAAAAAAAATTAGTTTAAAGTGGAAGTGGGACATCCGTAAACATCGCGGGTTTTTTTAACTTCTACCAATAATTTATCGAAGTGAAATGGATGAATTTAAAATTATTTGTATTTTATTAGATAGATTAAAATAAAATTATGTGAATTCAAATATGAAGAAGAAGAACTTGGCGAGGTCGACTTTTAAGTTTGAGTTGAGCATATAATCAATCATGTCGTGCCCGGCTGCCCGCCTCAACTTTTGGCCTTGGGGAGTGGGAATTTTGATATATATATATATATATATATTAAGACGCCCCCAAAATAGGTATACACAACACCCATTCTGAGTCGCCAAATACATGGTACAAGAAGCAAACTACAACTTCAATAATACAAATGTCGTGGTGAAATACTGACAATATATATCTCGTGAGTTTAAATACAAATATTATCTTCTGCATAATATCTATACTCAAATAAATCCTCATCACATTTATCGATACATTATTTTACAAAATGGTGAGGACTACTAAACAACTCTCTCTAAACCTTCATTCCATACCCCGACTAGTAGACTTCGCTACATTTTCGCCTCCCCGAAGAAAAATGGAACAACAAGGAAAAGGGTGAGCTCAACTAGCCAAAGAAAGAATACTACGACTAAGATAATATACAACAAATTATCGTTAGTCTTCAACAGTGGAAAACTCGATAGAATACAATAGATAACAAGTTTCAGATCAATATTCGCAATGGAAATAATAATTCATGTAAGAGTTACGTAGAGAATGAAATCTACTATAATCTATGAATTTAACAAATTCATCATCAATATTTTATCCCTCGTAACATCAATCAATTTTTATCTCAAATCAAATATTCATCTTTGCACTTCGTGCCAAAGATATTCATCAATCGGGTCATGTTCATCTAAACACTGCTCGCTCATCTTTGCCAAAGATATACATGGTGCCAAAGATATTCTTCAGAATCATTCATCTTCATCTCTACAGCCCAAAGATATTCAATAATATCATCATTTAAGACCGAGGATGATGAAAATATTTTTAAAGAAACGAATCCAAAGGAAACAAAATGACAAGGATTAAGGTTTAAGGATTCAGATTGCTTTTATCCATGCCCAAAAATACCTCAAAAATAATCATAGTGGTGTAAAATTCAAGAATGATCAAAACACGGATACAATCAAAGCTAGTATCCGTAATAGATATTTTGGACGAAAAAGAAGAAATTTTATTTTTCTATGAATAGTGCCAGATACGTAAATAAAGGTCAGATACGTGAATAAAGGTCGTATATACGTGAATAAGAATCTCCGACACCAAAAGATAGAAATTCCACAAAAAAACATTTTCACGCTTTCATGAATAATAGTACTCGTGAATAAGAACTCGTGAATAAGAACTCATGAATAAGAACTCGTGAATAAGAACTCATGAATAAGAACCCCGACATGAAAAAGTTCCAAATTTGATAAAACTTCAGATCAATATTTCAAAGATAATGATATCAAGAAATAATATCATTACGAAAAAAATAATATCCCTTACCTCAAAGAATCAAGATTTCCGGAAAGGCTCAAGTGATGTCAATGAAACTTGTACCTAATAAAGAACTCTCAAAGTATCTAAATACTCACAAAATACGCCAAATAATATAGAGAGAAAGAGAGAAACTTTGTTTCGTGTGATTTTCAATTCTAACTTAAATTTCTATTTATAGAAAATGTTAGCCCACCAAGCAGCATTTCGACCGCCACTTCGATGGCTTTTACTCGCTACTATTGCCACCCACCACATTTGAAATAAAATTCAGCACATTTCTTCACCAACCACAAGTGGGGCCCACTCAATTCTAGAATTTTCCACCAAAATCATTTATAACCTAATTTCTCAATCACCACCTCTTAAAATTCATAATAAATTATACGCATATCTTTAATCTGCTCAAAATTTGTGGACATATACTCAACTTATATATGTATAACATGTCCAAAAATTACAACGATCCAACTATTTGGATTAAATATTATAACTCACGCAATACATCGTAAAAAATAATCGATTTGATTTTTAATACCTCCAATCCGACAAAAATACAAATAAAACATCTCAAAGATTAATTCCTTCATTAATAACCACATAAATAAATCCATCATTTATATTCATATAAAATAAATATTTCCTTATCATATGAATCAATAATTAATTATTCACAAATAATATTACGTAATCACAATTATGACAACCAGCCGCTCCTCAGAGAAAGGGGGCTTTCCAATAAGAATTTCTTCATCGGCGCAAAATTAGTGACCAAACCTCTCCTGTATGTAACTTTCTAGACATTGCCAATAATGTTATCTAATAATATTATTCAAATAATATGAATTATTGATCCGATAATGGGAAATATCGCTAAAAGTGACAATTATCAAACAACAATAATATAAAATATCAACGCAAAGAATTATCGAATCAATAAAATAAAATATCGAATAAGAATTCACCGTGAAAATTATCGAGTAAAGCCATCTTACGTAAGGATCAATAATTCAACAATATCAGCAATACCGCAGCCATCGCAAACTAACGCCAGATTATCATATTTTAACCACCGGTATTCCAATGCCTTTAATCTCAGAATAACTACGCCAAGTTATTTTTAACCAACTTATATTTGTCGCTTTCTTCATCCAATCGCTTTCACATATGGGCTCCACACATGGTCATACCACTGTCAGCATTTAATATTCCCGACAAAGCATTTAATATTCCACGACCAAACTAATATTCCCCACAACAATGAATATTTTATAACCACTTGCTTATTTTGAAATATTTCATGATTTAACCCTTAACTATCCACATTAATCAAATCAACCCTTACTATTTCAAAATAATAAATAAAGGAAATTCCTTTTTATTTAAAAAATTTTGGGGTCTTACAACCTCCCTCCTTATGAAATTTCATCCTCGAATCGACGACGATATTCGACTGTGTTTTCAAAAAGACGAGGATACCTCGCTTTCATTTCCGCTTTCCAATTCCCAAAGTCATTTCCTCTATAACATGATTCCTCCACAAAACTTTAACTTGTGGTAATGACCTTTTCAAGCGTAGAGACATGTGACGCCCCAAAATAGGTATACACAACACCCATTCTAAGTCGCCAAATACATGGTACAAGAAGCAAACTACAACTTCAATAATACAAATGTCGTGTGAAATACGACAATATATATATGTGAGTTTTAAATATAATATTATCTTCTAGATAATATCCATACGCAAATAAATCCCCATCATATTTATTGATACATTATTTTACAAAAATGGTGAGGACTACTAAACAACTCTCTAGAACCTTCATTCCATACCCCGACTAAGACTCGCTACATTCTCGCCTCCCCGAGAAGAAAATGGAACAACAAGGAAAAGGGTGAGCTCAACTAGCCCAAGAAGAATACTACGACTAAGATAATATACAACAAATTATCGTTAGTCTCCAACAGGAAAAAATCTGATAGAATACAATAGACAACAAGTTTCGCATCAATATTCGCAATGAAATAATAATTCATGTAAGAGTTACGTAGAGAATGAAATCTACTATAATCTATGAATTTAATACCCATCATCAATATTTTATCCTCGTAACATCAATCAATATTCATCTCAAATCAAATATTCATCTTTGCACTACAGCCAAAGATATTCATCAATCTATTATGTTCATCTCAACACTGCTCATCTTTGCACTAAAGGCCAAAGATATTCATCACCTCCATTATGTTCATTTAAACACCGCTCATCTTTGCACTAAAGGCCAAAGATATTCATCACCTAATATGTTCATTTAAACACCGCTCATCTTTGCACTACAGCCAAAGATATTCTTCAGAAATCATTCATCTTTGCACTACAGCCAAAGATATTCTTCAGAAAATCATTCATCTTCGCACTACAGCCAAAGATATTCAATAATATCATCATTTAAGACCGAGGATGATGAAAATATTTTAAAGAACGAATCCAAAGGAAACAAAATGACAAGGATTAAGGATTAAGGATTCAGATTTTTGTTTTATCCATGTCCAACAATACCTCAAAAATAATCATAAGTGGTGTAAAATTCAAGAATGATCAAAACATGGATACAATCAAAGCTAGTATCCAAAATAGATATTTTGGACTAAAAAGAAGAAATTTTATTTTTCGAATAATAATACGAATAGATCAGATACGTGAATAAAGGTCAGATACGTGAATAAGAAACTCCGACACCAAAAGATAGAAATTCCACAAAAAACATTTTCACGCTTCATTTAATAAGTACTAATAAGAATCGTGAATAAGAATCAAATAAGAACTCGTGAATAAGAACTCATGAATAGTAACCCCACATGAAAAAGTTCCAAATTTGATAAAAACCTCCAATCAATATTTCAAAGATAATGATATCAAGAAATAATATCATTACTTAAAAAAATAATATCCCTTACCTCAAAGAATCAAGATTTCTAAGGAAAGGCTCAAGTGATGTCAATGAAACTTGACCAATAAAGAACTCTCAAAGTATCTAAATACTCACAAAATACGCCAATAATATAGAGAGAGAAAGAGAGAAAACTTTGTTTCGTGTGATTTTCAATTCTAACTTAAATTTCATTTTATAGAAAATGTTAGCCACCAAGGCATTTTGACCTGCCACCCGATGGCTTTACTTCGCTACTATTGCCACCCACCACATTTGAAATAAAATTCAGCACATTTTTCACCAACCACAAGTGGGGCCCACTCAATTCTAGAATTTTCCACCAAAATCAATTATAACCCTAATTTCCTAATCACCACCTCTTAAAATTCATAACAAATCATTCGCTCATTTTTAATCTGCTCAAAATTTGTGGACATATACTCAACTTATGTATGTATAACATATCCAAAAATTACAACGATCCAACTATTTGATTAAAAATTATAACCCCAATAATATATCTCAAAACCCCGATTTGATTTTTAATACCTCCAATCCGATAAAATACAAATAAAACACCTCAACATTAATTCCTTCATTAATAACCACATAAATAAATCCATCATTTATATTCATATAAAATAAATATTTCTTATCATATGAATCAATAATTAATTATTCACAAATAATATTACGTAATCACATTTATGACAACCAGTCGCTCCTGTGAAAGAGGGGCTTTCCAATAAGGATCTCTCCTCATCGGCGCCAAGCAATTAGTGTGACCAAACCTCTCCTGTATGTAACTTTCTAGACATCGCTAATAATGTTATCTAATAATATTATTCAAATAATATGAATTATCGATCCGATAATGGGAAATATCAAGGCAAGTTGACAATTATCAAACAACAATAATATAAAATACCAACGCAAAGAATTATCAATCAATAAAATAAAATATCGAATAAGAATTACCGTGAAAAATTATCGAGTAAAGGCCTTCACGTAAGGATCAATAATTCAACAATACTGCAATACCGCAAAGCATCGCAAAACCACGCCAGACATCAGATTTTAACCAACGGGTATTCCAATGCCTTAATTCAGAATAACTACGCCTTTAATTATTTATAACCACCCAATATTTATAACTTTCTCAATCCAATCGCTTTTTCCTCATGGGCCCTCACATGGGGCCCACACTACGCTACCGCCGCATTTAATATTCTCCCAAGCAAAGACGAATATTCCACCACCAAACGAATATTCCCCGACAAAAATGAATATTTTATAACCACTTGCTTATTTTGAAATATTTATGATTTAACCCTTTAACTATCCACATTAATCAAATCAACCTTACTATTTCAAAATAATAAATAAAGGAAATTCCTTTTATTTAAAAAATTTTGGGGTCTTACAACCTCCCTCCTTATGAAATTTCGCCCTCGAAATCGACGACGCACTCGTGTTTCAAAAAGATGAGAATACCTCGCTTTCATTTTCGCTTCCAACTCCCGTGTCATTTCCTCAATAAAGATAGTTTCTCCACAAAACTTTAACTTATGGTATAACCTCAGACATAGTGGGATATGTTCTTTCCTATCCAATATCTTGACAGTACCTCCTCACACGCTAAGTCTTCTACTATCTCGTCCTGCTTTCTAACTCAATAACGTGTTTCGGTCGTCCACATATTTACGTAACATCGATACGCGAAAAAATGTTATGAACACGCCATATACTTGGTGGTAAAACGAGTCTATAGGCCACGCCCTATTCGATCGAGAATTTCAAATGGATTAATAAATCAAGGTTCGAGCTTTCTCACCTCACCGATTCTCGCTTTTAAAATAACAACTTCTCGCACCTCCTTCTTCAAATTCATCACCCGCAGTAGCTTCAATAAATTTTAACTTTATCGATTAAAGTCGATTATACTCAGATATCATCACGCATCAGATATCATCATGCGGGTACCTAGAGTTTTCATCTCCATCTCTATTATTTGTATATTATACGAAATGAGTCTTTAATATCGACTCAGATTTGATACGATCTTCTACTCAACACGCCGCCTACCACGCTCGCTTTTCAGTGATGGCACGGTCGTAACATACGTTGAAATGAGTCTCCTCTCGAGTTCTTCAAGCTCTTCCCACATTCCTCGCTCCATTCAATTTTGTATCTCTACGAGTCACCACGTTAATGGAATAGCGATTCGAGAATATCCTTCAACGAATCTCCGATAATAACCAACTAAGCTTCTGAAAAGCTACGATTTCGATTATCGACTTAGGTTGCTCTCAATCGCGACTCATATCCCAACCTTGATAAGACGTCACAATGACACCTATCGCTTTACTATCGCATCTAATATGACGCCCCTACAGAGAGTCTCGCTTAGTGAATTCCACAAAGGAAGTCACAAGATAAAGGCTCAGTACCAAATTTATAATTGAATTTTTAACTCCTCAAGTTCAATAGAGCCATTCGATATGAGATTTTAGAAATGAGTTTTGTACCGGTTCAAAGTCGATATAAAATTTAATATCGCTTGGGAGTAAGCCAAGAAATTCTTCAGAAATACGCCAGAAAAATCAATAACAACAAGAATATTATTCAAATCGACGTGTTTTATATTCAAATCCATAACACGGACTAAGAAAACTCGACATCCGTAATAAACGAATGACTTCATGGCTTGATATGAAAATTTTTTGACTACAATGGTTTTGATTGCTTGAATTCAATAACAAAGTTGCTTAGAATATGAAAACTAACAACCTTACAAAAGCAATCAATTTGGTACGATGAGTAGTTAACCTTAAAATCACATCAAAAGCAAATATCTCTATAGAAATAAGGTTACTGTGTAATGTGATAGTGCCAACTTGAATCAAGCAAGATTTCTAAACAACGGATGTAATGAAAGTTTCTCCTAACTGAGTCTCCATAAATAGTCAAAGTCTAATTTCTCCGTAGTCAAGTTCAAACGCTGAGCGCAAAGCAAGAGAGATAAAAGAATGGGTAGAACCCAGATTCAAGTAAGGTATAAACTTCGCAAGAATTTATAATTAACTAACCTGCAAGCTAACTTCGTCGTGTTCCTCGATTTTTGACCGGCCACGACAAACGCCTTCCAAGAATCGCTGACTTTGACTTTTCTCGACATCCTTTTCGAGTCACCATTCCCACCGGATCGGTTTCGATATCGCATAATCTCGAGCGATATGTCCTTCTTTTCCACAATTATAAAGATACCTTAAACTGCTAGGGCGCTTCAATGATATGTCCTCTTCCCAAGATTTGTAACATACGACCGATGGTCTTTTCCTCCTCCTGAACCAGCCACATCGCGCGCCGACGCCTTCACACGGTCGTTGTTGAATCTCCTTTTTTAAAATCTCCTCCCAACTCGCTTTTCTATTTTCATGGCCACGATTACCACCGTAGAGTGGTTACCGCTTTGTCCGTATTCTTCTTTCTCCGCCGGTTATCGTTATTCGATGATCGCTATCTTCTAGATGATCCTCGTTATGGTCCCTCATTGAACGTATTTCGCGTATCTCGCCTAACAACCGAGCCCTCGCTGACAACATCCGAATAGAGAGAAAATTTACGAGAAATGAGATATCGACGATGCCGTTTTCAAACCTCTCGTAAAAACATCCGCCATACGCGCTCCTTCATTCTCCACCAAATGAGGTGCAACTCGATAACTCCGCGAACTTCGCCAATCGGGACACCGCCATGTTATTCTCGCTTCCAGTCTAATAAACTCCACTTCCTTCATACGACGTAATACTTTCGTGGAAGTACTTGTCATCGAACTGCTTCAAACGCTCTCCCACGATACGCCGAAAGGTAAATTGATGGGTACGCTTCACGATTCCCACCAAGAATCCGCTTCGCCACTTTAACATAAAGGTGGCGAATGGAACTTTCTATTCTCCGCGCATCCCAAGACATCGAATATCTTGGTAATTTGTTTAACCCACGCCTCGCCGCCAATCGGATCCGCTTTCCCTGCACTCGTGGTCCCAACTTCAACTCGCTGGTCGTGACCACCGTGAATTGCTATCATTTCCTCCTCAGATTTTGAACACGAAGTCTCCTCGTCTCGATTTTGCATGAACTGCAAAAAGCTTCTAAACATCCCTCGCTCATCATCTCGCTTCAATTGGTATTGTTCACAGAGGAACATTGCCACTGCTGCAGACGCTCTCCTCGCTGTAAAGTATGCATCTCTCCACTCGGCCTCATTTACTCCACTCATTAATATTCTCAAATGACATTCTCAAATCCATAAAAAAACAAGGGTTAATTAAGGAAATCAATATATCACATAATATCCCTATATATCGACTTAAACTAACAAATAAGCTTAGTAGACACACTAATAAGGATTTACTCGCCTCCCTCCTAGTTCTATTCCCCGATCTCCGCCAGAGATCATATCCCTAAGCTCGATATTAACCGCGACGCCCCCAAAATAGTATACACAACACCCATTCTCGAGTCGCCAAATACATGGTACAAGAAGCAAACTACAACTTCAATAATACAAATGTCGTGGTGAAATACAACAATATATATCTGTGAGTTTAAATATAAATATTGTCTTCTAGACAATATCCACACGCAAATAAATCCCCATCATATTTATTGATACATTATTTTACAAAAATGGTGAGGACTACTAAACAACTCTCTCTAAACCTTCATTCCATACCCCGACTAAGACTTCGCCACATTCTCGCCTCCCCGAGAAGAAAAATGGAACAACAAGGAAAAGGGTGAGCTCAACTAGCCCAAAAGAATACTATGACTAAGATAATATACAACAAATTATCGTTAGTCTCCAACAGGAAAAACTGATAGAATACAATAGACAACAAGTTTCGCATCAATATTCGCAATGGAAATAATAATTCATGTAAGAGTTACGTAGAGAATGAAATCTACTATAATCTATGAATTTAATAAATTCATCATCAATATTTTATCCTCAGAACATCAATCAATATTCATCTCAAATCAAATATTCATCTTTGCACTACAGCCAAAGATATTCATCAATCTATTATGTTCATCTCAACACTGCTCATCTTTGCACTAAAGGCCAAAGATATTCATCACCATTATGTTCATTTAAACACTGCTCATCTTTGCACTACAAAGCCAAAGATATTCATCACCAATGTTCATTTAAACACCGCTTCATCTTTGCACTACAAAGCCAAAGATATTCTTCAGAATCATTCATCTTTGACTACAAGATATTCAATAATATCATCATTTATTCAATACATCATTTAAGACCGATGATGATGAAAATATTTTTAAAAAACGAATCCAAAGAAACAAAATGACAAGGATTAAGGATTAAGGATTCAGATTTTGTTTTATCCATGTCCAACAATACCTCAAAAATAATCATAAGTGGTGTAAAATTCAAGAATGATCAAAACACGGATACAATCAAAGCTAGTATCCAAAAATAGATATTTTGGACTTAAAAGAAGAAATTTTATTTTTCGATGAATAAGGTCAGATACGTGAATAAGGTCAGATACGTGAATAAAGGCCGATACGTGAATAGTAACTCCGACACCAAAAGATAGAAATTCCACAAAAAACATTTTCACGCTTCATTTAATAAGACTCGTGAATAAGAATCGTGAATAAGAACTCATGAATAAGAACTCGTGAATAAGAACTCATGAATAAAACCCCGATATGAAAAAGTTCCAAATTTGATAAAAACTTCAGATCAATATTTCAAAGATAATGATATCAAGAAATAATATCATTACGAAAAAAAATAATATCCCTTACCTCAAAGAATCAAGATTTCTAAGGAAAGGCTCAAGTGATGTCAATGAAACTTGTACCGAATAAAGAACTCTCAAAGTATCTAAATACTCACAAAATACGCCAATAATATAGAGAGAGAAAGAGAGAAAACTTTGTTCTCGTGTGATTTTCAATTCTAACTTAAATTTCTATTTATAGAAAAATGTTAGCCCGCCAAGGCAGACTTTCGACTCGCACCCGATGGCTTTTACTCGCTACTATTGCCACCCACCACATTTGAAATAAAATTCAGCACATTTTTTCACCAACCACAAGTGGGGCCCACTCAATTCTAGAATTTTCCACCAAAATCAATTATAACCCTAATTTCCTAATCACCACCTCTTAAAATTCATAACAAATCATTCGCTCATTTTTAATCGCTCAAAATTTGTGACATATACTCAACTTATGTATGTATAACATATCCAAAAATTACAACGATCCAACTATTTGATTAAAAATTATAACTCACACAATATATCTCAAAACCCCGATTTAATTTTTAATACCTCCAATCCGATAAAATACAATAAAACACATCTCAACATTAATTCCTTCATTAATAACCACATAAATAAATCCATCATTTATATTCATATAAAATAAATATTTCCTTATCATATGAATCAATAATTAATTATTCACAAATAATATTACGTAATCACATTTACGACAACCAGTGCCGCTCCTCAGAAAGAGGGGCTTTCCAATAAGGATCTCTCTTATCAAGCGCCGCAATTAGTGACCAAACCTCTCCTTAGATGTAACTTTCTAGACATTGCCAATAATGTTATCTAATAATATTATTCAAATAATATGAATTATCGATCCGATAATGGGAAATACTCGCAAAAAGGACAATTATCAAACAAAGAATAATATAAAATATCAACGCAAAGAATTATCGAATCAATAAAATAAAATATCAACAAGAATCACCGTGAATAATTATCGAGTAAAGCCTTCTTACGTAAGGATCAATAATTCAACAATATCAGTAATACCGCATGCCATCGCAAGCAACCACGCCAGACATCAGATTTTAACCACCGGTATTCCAACAATTAACTTTTAATTAATTGTGAATAACTACGCCGTTATTTATAACCACCCAAACTTTCATTGCTTTTCCTCATCCAATCGCTTCACATGGGCTCCACACACGGTCGCTACTGTCGCATTTAATATTCCCCGACAAGCATTTAATATTCCACGACCAAACGAATATTCCCCACAAAAATGAATATTTTATAACCACTCATTATTTTGAAATATTTATGATTTAACCCTTTACTATCCACATTAATCAAATCAACCCTTACTATTTCAAAATAATAAATAAAGGAAATTCCTTTTATTTAAAAAATTTCTGGTCTTACAACTTCTCCTTAAGAAATCGCGCTCCTACCTCCTATTTCCGCTTTCCAATCCTGTGTCATTTCAAGATCTCCACAAAACTTTAACTCATCAACCTTTCATACAGTGACACGCCCTCTTCAAAATCTCGACAGTACATCTCGTCCTGCTATCTAACTCAATAACTCGTATTCGTGGTTCTGTCTTTCACATATTTACGGCACGATATGTGAAACACATTATGAACACGAGACATACTGGAGGTAACGCAAGTCTATAAAGCTACATTTCCTACTCTAGCTAAGAATTTGAAATGGACCAATAAATCGTGGATTCGAGCTTTCCTCTCTTCCCAAATCTTGTAACTCCTTCCATGGAGCAACTCGCAACAATAATACACGATCCCCACATTAAATTCCACATCCTTTCGATGAAGATCCGTGATAACTCTTTTGTCGATCTTGTGCCGCTTTGTATACGCTTGTCGAATCATTCGATCTTTTCTAGAGTCATACGCACGTATCAACTCCTAGTCCCAACAATGTTGTTTCACCCACCTCATCCCAACATATCGAGAACCACATTTTCGTCCATATAATGCTTCAATGGAACCATGCCTATATTTGTTTAATAACTATCATTGTAGATGAGAATTCCACCAATGGCAAGTACTTATCCCAACTTCCTTTGAAATCTAGGACACGTAGTTTTAATATATCTTCAAGAGTTTGAGTAGTCCTTCGATTGCCCATCCGCTTCGAGGATGGTATGCCAAACCGAATCAGAAATTGCGCTCATAGCTTTCTACAAACTAACCCAAAATCATGAAGTGAATCTTCGGGTCACGATCTAAAACTATGGATACCGGCATGCCATGCAATCTCACAATCGCATTTACGTATTATATACGAGAAAGACGCTCAAGGAATAAGTCTCGTGATTTCCAGAAGAAATGAGCGATTTGGTTAATCTATCAACAATAACCCAAATAAGATTGATGCCTTGAGAAACCGTAGGGAAGACCCGTAACGAAATCCATGGTAATGTGTTCCCACTTCCATTCCTAATCTCAAGTGGTTGCAACGGACCCTTAGGTACTAGATGTTCGCCTTTACACGCCGACACGTTAAACACATCGAGATAAACTTTGCAATCTCTCTCTTCATATTGTTCCACCAAAATGTACGTCAAGATCACGATACATTTTAAGATTTCCAGATGGATCGCAAATGGCGATTGTGCCTCCATCATAATCTTGTACTTCAAATCGTAGTCGTTAGAACACAAAGTCTCGAGTGGACTCAAGTATTCCTTCTTCATCAATTCTCGCTCAATAACTCCTTCAGACTTTCTTCTTCATACGATCACCTCCTGCCTGGGCTCGAAAGAACCTTAACTTTTTTCTATTAAAGTCGGGTTCTACGCAGATACTGACATCATCGCACTCGCTCCTCGTGATATGATCTTCTACTCAACGCGCCGCCTACCACGCTCGCTTCCAAGATGGTATGGTTAATACGTACAAATGAGTCTCCTCTCGAGCTCTTCGAAAATCTTCTCACATTCCTCGCTTCATACGAATTTTGTATCTTTTCGAGTCACTTGGTTAACTGAGAATAGCGATTCAAGAAAATCCTTCCACGAAATCTCCGATAATAACCAACTAAGCCTGTAAAGCTACGATTTCGACATCGACTTAGGTTGCTTCTCAACCGCGACTATATCCCAATCTTGATAAGACGTCACAATGACACCTATCGCTTATTATCGCATCTAATACGACGCCCCCTATAGAGAGTCTCGCTTAGTGAATTCCACAAAGGAAGTCACAAGATAAAGGCTCAGTACCAAATTTATAGTTGAATTTTTAACTCCTCAAGTTCAATAGAGCCATTCTATATGAGATTTTAGAAATGAGTTTTGTACCGGTTCAAAGTCGATACAAAATTTAATATCACTTTGGGAGTAAACCAAGAAATTCTTCAAAAAATACGCCAGAAAAATCAATAACAACAAGAATATTATTCAAATCGACGTGTTTTTATTCAAATCCATAACACGGACTAAGAAAACTTGACATCCGTAATAAACGAATGACTTCACGGCTTTGATATGAAAATGTTTGACTACAATGGTTCGATCGCTGAGTTCAATAAAAGTTGCTTAGAATATGAAAACTAACAACCTTACAAAAGCAATCAATTTTGGCATGAGAGTAGCTTAACCTTAAAATCAAATCAAAAGCAAATATCTCTATAGAAATAAGGTTAATGTGTAATGTGATAGTACCAACCCTAATCAAGCAAGATTTTTAAACAACTGATGTAATGAAAGTTTCTCCTAATGGAGTCTCCACAGATAGTTAAAGTTTAATTTCTTCGTAGTCAAGTTCAAACGCTGAGCGCAAAGCAAGAGAGATAAAAGAATGGGTAGAACCCCAGATTCAGTAAGGTATAAACTTCGCAAGAATTTATAATTAACTAACCCGTATAACTTCGTCGTTCCTCAGATTTTGACCGGCCACGACACAAACGCCTTCCAAGAACCGCTGACTTTCGACTTTTTCTCGACATCCTTTTTCAGTCACCATTCTCACCGGATCGGGTTTCGATATCGCATAATCTCGAGCGATATGTCCTTCTTTTTCCACAATTATAACATACCTTAAACTGCTAGGGCGCTTAATGATATGTCCTCTTCCCCAAGATTTGTAACATACGACCGATGGTCTTTCTCTCCCTTGAACCTAGCCATATCAAGGCCCGACGCCTTCAAATGGTCGCTGTTGAATCTCCTTTTAAAATCTCCTCCCGACTCGCTTCTTCTATTTTCATGGCCACGATTACCACCGTAGTGGTTACCGCTTTGTCCGTATTCTTCTTTCTCCGCCGTTATCGCGTATTCTCGATGATCGCTATCTTCTAGATGATCCTCGTTATGGTCCCTCATTGAACGTATTCATATCTCGCTTCAACAACCGAGCCCGCTGATAACATCCGGTCAGAGAGAAAATTTACGAGAAATGAGATATCGACGACGCCGGTTTCAAACTTCTAAGAAACATCCGCTACCATACGCTCCTCATTCTCCACCAAATGAGGTGCAACTCGATAACTCCGCGAACTTCGCCCGCATCGACACCGCCATGTTATTCGCTTCAGTCTAATAAACTCCACTTCCTTCATACGACGTAATACTTTCGTGGAAGTACTTGTCATCAAATCGCTTCAAATGTCTCCCACGATACGCCGAAGGCAAATGATGGGTACGCTTCACGTATTCCCACCAAAGAGTCTCGCCTCGCCACTTTTAACATAAAGTAGCGAATGGAACCTTCGTTCTCTCCGCATATCCCAAGACATCGAATATCTTGTAATTTGTTCGACCCATGTTTCCGCCATGATCGGATCCGCTTTCCTTAAATTCGTGGTCCCAACTTCGAATCGCTTGTCAGCGACAACCCGTGAATTGCTATCATTTCTCCTCCGTATTTTGAACACGAAGTCTCCTCGTCTGATTTTGCATGAACCGCAAAAAACTTCTAAACATCCCCTGCTCATCATCCGCCAAAGGTGTTATTCATGAGGTACATTGCCACTGTCAGCACGCTCTCCTCGTTGTTAAGTACAGCATCTCCACTATGCCTCATTTACACCACTATTAATATTCTCAATGACATTCTCAATTACCATAAAACAAGGGTTAATTAAGGAAATCAATATATCATATAATATCCCTATATACCGACTAACTAACAAATAAGCTTAGTAGACACACTAATGAAGGATTTACTCGCCTCTCCCTCCTAGTTCTATTCCCCATCTCCGCCAGAGATCATATCCCTAAGCTCGATACTAACCGCGACGCCCCCAAAATAGTATACACAACACCCATTCCGAAATCGCCAAATACATGGTACAAGAAGCAAACTACAACTTCAATAATACAAATGTCGTATGTGAAATACAATATATATATATCGTGAGTTTAAATACAAATATTATCTTCTGATAATATCTATACTCAAATAAATCCTCATCACATTTATCGATACATTATTTTACAAAAATGGTGAGGACTACTAAACAACTCTCTAAAACCTTCATTCCATACCCCCGACTAAGATTCGCTACATTCTCGCCTCCCCGAGAAGAAAAATGGAACAACAAGGAAAAGGGTGAGCTCAACTAGCCCAAGAAAGAATACTACGACTAAGATAATATACAACAAATTATCGTTAGTCTTCAACAGGAAAAATCTGATAGAATACAATAGACAACAAGTTTCGTGCATCAATATTCGCAAATGAAATAATAATTCATGTAAGAGTTACGTAGAGAATGAAATCTACTATAATCTATGAATTTAATAGTTCATCATCAATATTTTATCCCCATCATCAATCAATATTTTATCCCATCAGCCAAAGATATTCATCAATCAATTTTCATCTCAAATCAAATATTCATCTTTCACTTCAGTGCCAAAGATATTCATCAATTCTAATCATGTTCATCTAAACACCGCTCATCTTTGCACTACATGTGCCAAAGATATTCTTCAGAATCATTCATCTTCGCACTACAGCCAAAGATATTCAATAATATCATCATTTAAGATCGAGGATGATGAAAATATTTTTAAAGAAACGAATCCAAAGAAAACAAAATGACAAGGATTAATGTTTAAGGATTCAGACTTTGGTTTTATCCACGTCCAAAAATACCTCAAAAATAATCATAGGGTGTAAAATTCAAGAATGATCAAAACACGGATACAATCAAAGCTAGTATCCGTAATAGATATTTTGACGAAAAGAAGAAATTTTATTTTTCTATGAATAAGGTCAGATAATGTGATAATAAAGGCCAGATACGTGAATAAGAATCTACACCAAAAGATGAAATTCCACAAAAAACATTTTCACGCTTCATTTAATAAGACTTCGTGAATAAGAATCGTGAATAAGAAACTCATGAATAAGAACTCGTGAATAAGAACTCATGAATAAGAACCCCGATATGAAAAAGTTCCAAATTTGATAAAAACTTCGATCAATATTTCAAAGATAATGATATCAAGAAATAATATCATTACGAAAAAAAAATATCCCTTACCTCAAAGAATCAAGATTTCTAAGGAAAGGCCAAGTGATGTCGAATGAAACTTGTATCAACAAAGAACTCTCAAAGTATCTAAATACTCACAAAATACGCCAATAATATAGAGAGAAAGAGAGAAAACTTTGTTTCGTGTGATTTTCAATTCTAACTTAAATTTCTATTTATAGAAAATGTTAAATTACCAAGCAGCACTTCGACCAAGCCACCTCGATGGCTTTACCTCGCTACTATTGCCACCCACCACATTTGAAATAAAATTCAGCACATTTCTTCACCAACCACAAGTGGGGCCCACTCAATTCTAGAATTTTCCACCAAAATCATTTATAACCTAATTTCAATCACCACCTCTTAAAATTCATAATAAATTATACGCTATCTTTAATCTAGCTCAAAATTTGTGGACATATACTCAACTTATATATGTATAACATGTCCAAAAAATTACAACGATCCAACTTCGGATTAAATATTATAACTCACGCAAACATCGTAAAAATACCGATTTGATTTTTAATACCTCCAATCCGGCTAAAAATACAAATAAAATATCTCAAATTAATTCCTTCATTAATAACCACATAAATAAATCCATCATTTATATTCATATAAAATAAATATTTCCTTATCATATGAATATAATCAATATTAATATTAAAATAATATCAATTATCAATCACAATAATGTCATAAAATATAATTATTCAAATTAATATAATAATTGCAATCATTGAATCAATATATAGGAAACGATTTATTATCAAACTTAGCCACATTCACAGCAATTATTTAATAATAATATCATCGTAGTAATAATCGACCGTCAAATCATATCAGATATTCACATAATTTTAAATATCATCGATTTTCAATATCAATATTTTAATATTTCATTAAACAATTATTAATTATCATTCAACTTTATTTTCAAAATAAATAAGGAAATTCTTTTTCAATTTAAAAAATTTCGGTCTTACATATATATATAAAGAAGACCTCAAATTTTTTAAATAAAAAGGAATTTCCTTTATTTATTATTTTGAAATAAGTAAGGGTTGATTTGATTAATGTGATAAGTTATGGTTAAATATGCAAATATTTCAAATTAAGCAAGTGGTTATAAAATATTCATTATCGCTTGAATATTCGTTTCATTCGGAATATTCAGACTGCCTTGTGGAATATTCGTATTAACCAACAAGTGCCATGTGTCCCCATAACTAAAGTGATCGATGAAGAAAACGACAAATATAAATTGTTTTTAAATAATCTACAGAAGTTGTTACTGCTAATATCATTGAATACCCGGGTGGTTAAAACACACTAATACGCTGCTGTCAACAAGAAGACTTGTGATTGCACCAATTATTGATTCTTACGTAAGAAGACACTACTCAATAATGGTTACAAAGAATTACTGCTCAAATTTTTATCGAAAGTTAATAATTGTCACGGCTGATATTTTATATCATTGTCTTGTTTCAATAATCACATTACACAAGATTTTTCATTATCGGCTAATAATTCATATTATCCTAATAATATTATTAGATAACATTATTGGCAATGTCTAGAAAGTTCGCTCAAGGAGAGGTTTGGTCACCTAATCAAGCTACCAAGCAGTTAAGAAATTTTATCGAAAGCCCCTCTTTCCCGAACCGCCCGTCACAATATCATGGATTCGTAATATTATTTATGAATAATTAATTATTAATTTATATGATGAGGAAAATATTTATTTTATGTGGATATAGATGGAGAAAATTTTTAAAATGACAATTGTTGAAAATTAATATTTTATCTTTTTCTCGATAAAATAATTCATTTAAATATATTATTTTAATAATATATTAATCTATGATATTTTTACAACGAATGTGGGATATATGAGTATACGAGGAGGAAGAGTATTTTTTGTTGCAATAAATGTTTAAAACATGTTAAACATGCTCATGGACCCCATTTATCGAATCGAAATTTGATTATAAATGTAAAATCGCCTGCTTGTGGATTTCGGTCAATTTCTATTTGGAATTTGGAAAACTTTCTTCTGCAAAGTTGTAGAGAATTGAATTTCCTATAAAAACTCAAGAGATTCGAATTTTCTGATGAAAGGGCTATTTATTATGAATTATTGAAGTTCTAAAGTTCAAATAATTAATTTTTGTAAGTTTTAATTATTTATTTTATGAAAAACGTTTTTATCATTTCTTTCTAGAAGGTGGCATGTGGAAATGCTAGGATCTGAATTCTAAGGTTGGCGATGAATTTGATATATATATATATATTAATTTATTAAATTTTCTGCTTTAAGTTTCCAAGCAATTTTCTATAAATAGGGTGCTTAGGTTAGAATTGAAAATCACACCGTAAATCAAGTTTTCTCTCTCTATATTATCGAGTTTATTCTTGTGAGTATTTTGAGTATACTTTGAGTATTGCTATACGGTGCAAGTCCAAGTCATAGCCTTATATCCTGTTTTTCATTTGTAAGATCGATCTTTCGAGGTAAGTGATATTTTTTTTTTTTTGAATGATATTATTTCTTCAATATCATTATGCCGAGATGTCGATCCAAGTTTTTATCAAATTTGAACTTTTTCATGCTCTGGGTTACTATTCATGGGTTACTATTCACGAGTTACTATTCACGAAGCCATACTATTCATGAAGTTACTATTCACTAGCTTACTATTCACGAGTACTATTCATGAGTCGTGAAGATGTTTTTTGTGGAATTTCTATCTTTGGTGTCTGAGTTACTATTCACGATACTTAAGACTATTCACCAAAAATAAAATTTCTTCTTTTTCTTTCAAAATATCTATTCTCGATACTAGCTCGATCAGATCCATGTTTTGATCATTCTCGAATTTTACACCACTACGATTATTTTTGAGGTATTTTTGACGTGGATAAAACCAAGTACCTAATCCTTAATCCTTAATCCTCGTCATTTTGTTTCACCGGATTCGCTTTTTTTAAAATATTTTTCATCATCCTCGCCTTAAATGATGATATTATTGAATATCTTCGGCCCAGAAGGCAAAGATGAATGATTTCTCAAGAATATCTTTACCGTAGCGCAAAGATGAACAGTGTGTTGAGATGAATACGACTGATTGATTAATATCTTTGGCCTCAGTAGCAAAAAGATGAACAGTGTTTTAAATGAATACGACTAATCGATGAATATCTTCGCCCAGAAGCAAAAGATGAATATTTGATTCCGTATGTATATCGATTGATGTTACAGTGATAAAATATCGATGATGGACCGTTAAATTCATAGATTATAGAGATTTCATTCTCTACGTAACTCTTCTATTTAATTATTATTTTCACATGCGAATATTGATCCAAACTTGTCAGCTTATCAGATTCTATCGATTTTTTCCTCGTCAAGACTAACGATAATTTGTCAGATATTATCTTAGTCATAATATTCTTTACCGGGCTAGTTGAGCTCACCCTTTCCTCGTTGTTCCATTTTTCTTCTCGTGAGGCGCAGAAATGTAATGAAAGTACTAGCTCTGGTATGGAAACGAAGGTTCTAGAGAGAATTGTTTAAGAGTCCTCACCATTTTTGTAAAATAATGAATCAATAATTACGATGGGGATTTATTTGAGTATGATATTGCCTGTAAGACAATATTATATTTAAACTCATTAAGATATATCATCGTATTTCACACCTACATTTGTAGACATCAAGTCGTAGTTTGCTTTTGTACCATGTATTTGCGCACTGTAACGGGTGTCAGGTATACCTATTTTTGGGGCGCCACATGTGAGTCCTTCCATAAACCTATCCCAAGTATAGTCATAATATATAATTGTTTACACGGCTTATTTTTAATATAAATCGTTGTCATTTTGTTTAACTAAAATGAATTTTTAATATTAATTATTGGCATGTACTGGCTATAAAAAAAAATAATCAAAAAAAAAAATAAACCATAACAAGCTTTTACTATTGTATAAAATCTACTAAGTACTTTTTATTTGCTATTTTTATAACAATATTTGTTATTTTATAAAAACAAATATTTTTATAATAACAAATAAAGAATATAAAATATTTTATAAAACAAATATTTTTATAATAACAAATAAAGAATATAAAATATTTTTATAAAATAGCAAATAAAGAATTATAAAATATTTGTTATTTTATAATAGATATAAAATGTAATATAAAATATTTTTTATAATTCTTTATATAACAAATATATTAATTTCTTCCCACTTTAATTTAAAATATTAATTTATATGATATTTTATATCCTATTTTATATAACAATAACATATATTTGTTATATAAAGAATTATAAAATATTTTTATATCCTATTTTATATCCTATTATAAAATAACAAATAAAGAATATAAAATATTTTTATAAAAATAGCAAATAAAGAATTATAAAATATTTGTTATTATAAAAATATTTGTTTTATAAAATATTTTATATTCTTTATTTGTTATTATAAAAATATTTATTTTATAAAATATTTGTTTTTATAAAATAACAAATATTGTTATAAAAAATAGCAAATAATGGGTACTAGTAGATTTTTATACAAGTCGTAAGAGCTTGTTACTATTAGATTTTTTTTTTTTTTTTTATATGTTTTACATGTCGTATTCATTCTATTGTATTATTTAATATTAAAAATTGCTTTTGCTTAAACAAACCGACAACACGTCGACTACATGCATAGTCCTCATATTAAAATAAAAGCCTAAGATAGTTGTTACTACCGAAAGATATTTATGTTTCAATCTCAAATTTTCCAATAAGTTTATCAACTATCTAAAAAGTAAAAGATAAAGACCTATAAGAACCTATTACATGAATGACTTCCTATATATATATATATATATATATAAAATTCACACATTAAATAATATCTTGATAGTACTTAAAAATCCTAACTATAAGACTAAGTTAGTAATAAATTTTTAAATAAATATTTTTGTATATTATGTCATAATGATCATTAATCAAGTTCAAAAAATATGAATCAATCCTAATATAATGTATTATTATAGTGTTTTTATAAAAATATCTCAATGAGCCTGATCTCTCATTCCTTCCACAGTTCCATGTGTCATTGACTCATCATAGTGATCTCCATGAGTTCTTTAATTAGATACAAAATTAATTGTAAATAAATAAATAAAATTAAGTGACAATAATGCATGCAATTAAGACAATATATATATGAGATAACATAATTAAACTCCTATTGTGATGCATTTATAGGATATTAAAATTAATGTAAAATTTTCGAGCACTATATCATTTACTCTTAGAACAAAATGAAAGGTAAATCCTAAACGTGCTTATTTTATCAATTTGAGTTTTATTATAAGAGTTCACTTTTTTTTTCCTTCTTATGAATGTTTAAGGTTTAATATTTATTTAAGGTTCTTTTTTATTCGGAAAAAAGAACTAAGTAATAATTAAGAAAATATTACTTAACAATATCATTAACACCTAAATTTTCAAACAAAATAGAAGGAAAAAAAATATATGTAACTAATTATTAGATACCATCTTACTTACAACTATCAATAACTATTTATTTTCTACAAAATAAAAAATGATATTAAATTATTAGAACATAATTTACACAAAATCACTTTCCATGTACTTGAGCTCTTTAAATAATGGTGAAAACCAATTAAAAGCTAGTAATTAAAAGGTAAATAACTTCCACCATTTTACCTATGTGAACCCACCATCTTCAATTTCAATTTAACTAAAGTGGAAAAATTGAAAAATTTATTACCAAAGTGAAAAAAGTCAATAGTTCAGAATAATAGTTTATATTTAAGCAAAAATTTTAATTACACATGTATTGATTAACCTAGTCAGCATGCTCACGTCATCAATTTATGACGTGATAGTTCAATTGAACGAAAATAAAAAAATTAATAGTTTAATAATCTGATTAAAAAAATTAAAAAGTTAATCACCGAAGTGAAAAAATATTAATAGTTTAAAGTAGTTACTTATATTTAAGTCAATCTTTAAAAAATATTATTCTTGATTACATGTGGAAAAATATATTCTCAAGTTTTAGATTTTAGGAAGAAATTGGAAATATAACATAAAATATACACAAAAAGAAAATGAAAATAAGTTACTAGAATAAGGTTAGTGTGACATTTTTTAATATAATAAATTAATAATTTAAACTTATCTAATTTAACTCGATATAATTATAAAATGTATGTATTAAAAATAGCAAAATCGAGACCACAGGCAGAGGCAGGCTCAAAGGATCACGTTATCTATGCAATCATAGCCCCATATTCATATTTAGCCAAACATCCTTCTACAGTAAACGATCTTCCAACATTTGTTGTGCTCCAATGCAAAAAATATATTAACAAATCAATCGAAATGCAAGCGTCTACACCAATTCGAGCCCCGACGTGGGTCTCAACGCGGCGGCTATTCGAACAAAAACTGTCGGACCTCAACAAATGCAGCAATCTTCATCAACTGAAGCAAGTCCACGCACTCATTTACAAACATTTTCTTCACCAAGACCCATTTGTAGCACCAAAACTCGTCAATGCCTTTTCTAATTGTCGCCAAATGGTGTTTGCCGTCACCGTTTTCAATCAAATTCAAGAGCCCAATGTGCATTTATACAATACAATGATCAGAGCTCACATTCACAACTCTCAGCCGTTACATGCTTTTGATACTTACTTCCGGATGCAAAGTTCCGGTGTTTGGCCTGATAATTTTACTTACCCGTTTCTTTTGAAGGCGTTTTCGGGCCATTCTTCGCTTCCAATTGTAAGAATGATTCATACCCATATTGAGAAATATGGGTTTTATTCAGATATTTTTGTGCCTAATTCGTTAATTGATAGCTATTGCAAGTGTGGGTTGTTAGGTGTTCATGCGGCGAGGAAGTTGTTTAGAGTGATGGAGGAGAAAGATACCGTTTCTTGGAACTCGATGATTGGTGGATTGGTGAAAGCGGGTGAGTTGAGAGAAGCTCGTATGTTGTTTGGTGATATGCCTGAAAGAGATAGTGTGAGTTGGAATACTATAATCGATGGATATGCAAAGGCTGGAGAATTGAATGCAGCGTTTGAACTGTTTGAGCAAATGCCGGACAGAAATGTTGTGTCTTGGTCAACTATGCTTTCCGGGTATAGCAAAGCAGGGGATATGGAGACAGCAAGAATGTTGTTCGATAAGATGCCTGTCAAGAATTTGGTTTCCTGGACAATAATAATATCTGGGTATGCTGAAAAGGGGTTTGTGAAGGAGGCAATTAACTTGTACAATCAAATGGAAGAAGCTCGACTGAGGCCTGATGATGGTACTATTATTAGTGTTTTAGCTGCATGTGCTGAGTCGGGGTTGCTTGGATTAGGTGAGAGAGTTCATAAAACTATTGAGCGGAGTAGATATAAGTGCAGTATTCACGTGTGCAATGCTTTATTGGATATGTATGCCAAATGTGGCAGCTTAAATAGAGCCTTAGATGTATTTAATAGAATGGGAAAGAGAGATTTAGTGTCTTGGAATACAATTATCCACGGGTTAGCGATGCATGGAAATGGCAGGGAAGCTCTTCAGCTTTTCTCGAAAATGAAAGAAGAGGGATTTGCACCTGATAAAGTGACATTTGTTGGTGTGTTGTGCGCTTGTACTCATAGAGGTTTTGTTAATGAGGGAGTTCATTATTTTTACAGTATGGAGAGAGATTATGGTGTGGTTCCTGAAATTGAACATTATGGTTGCATTATTGACCTTTTAGGACGTGGGGGGCGGCTTGATGAAGCTTTTAGACTTGTGGATGACATGCCTGTTAAACCAAATGCCAGCATATGGGGGGCCCTGTTAGGGGCCTGCCGAATGCATAATGCTGTGGAACTTGCAGAGGAGGTGATTAATCAACTAGTGAAGTTAGAACCAAATGATGCAGGAAATCTTTCTATGCTTTCAAATATATATGCCGCAGCCGGAGATTGGAGCAGGGTTGCTAATGTAAGGTTGCAGATGAAGAACACGGGTAGGGAGAAGCCTTCAGGGGCTAGTTTGATTGAATTGGACAATGAGGTTCATGAATTTACAGTGGTGGACAAATCACACCCTAAATCAGAGAGGATATATCAGATGATTGATGAATTGAGTCATCATCTTATTATGAAATTTGGTTATGTCCCAAGTGCATTCAATAAAGACAATCATAGAGATGGTTTGGATGGTGCAGTGTGATGATGATGCATATAGTGCGAGTATGTTTCTTCTCAAACCTGTACAATCAATCTGACTGAATTATTTACTCTGGAAGAAGTCATTACAAATGTTTATCAACCCTAATTATCAAGGCTTGAACTAACTTTGCCAATGTTATTAAAAAAGATGATCTTTATGTTCATTATTTGTATATTTTCACTTTGATCAAACAGGAAAAATATAAAAAACTTTCCATTTTTATAATGTTTAGAAAGTACAAGTTGTAACTAGTCCTGAAAACTCTTATTCAAATAATAACATTGCATCCAGGGATCTGAGTCTGTAGTTGTAGTTTCTCATTCAGTTTGCACTTACTTGAGTTTAGAAGTTTCCTTGAATTTTAGATTTCCTTTTTTCCATACGTGATATATAGGCTGCAACACATACAAGTGATTTAATGGCCTAATTAAGAGAAAATATTTGTCTAAAGAAATCAGCTTGTAATCATTTGGGGAACCTCATTGTATATAGGAACACTATAGGCTCTGAAATTCTACTTTGGTAAATCCATAGCTAAATTGTTGATAGTGCCAATAAATATTATTTTTCTCTTTGTTTCTTGCATCATGTTGCGGAGAATATCTTATCCGGTGGTAAACCAACAACTTTTTGGGTCTTGTTTGATTTTTCACAGAATTCATTCTGGTGGTGATGTTTTAGGCGGAGCGACATTCTTCTCTCCTTACCCGACTATTGAAGAAGGCCCAGTTCCAACTTCCTGAAGTAACTATATGTCAAAACCAATGGAAAACTTGTACTTGGAGTGGAGCCCATAAACCATAACTGGGCATCTAAGAATCCTTCTTGTCAATCTTCAAGCTAAAGCTTTCTACCAAGTACGAGATCCGGTTAGGGTGAAGTTGTTGACTTAAGTTATATAGTTTTATATTGCATTGGTTATAGAAAATATTGCATAAACAAGTTCTTTAACTTTTTATTATATTAGTTAATGCAATATTTTTTATAACTAATGCAATAAAAAGTTATATGACAAGTTGAATGGGTCCTAAGGACAGAAAGTCATTTGTCACTTTAATAGAAATTTCTGCCTGATACTTTTGAATCCTTCTTCGGCGACAGGGAATTCCGACCGGGGTGGCGACCGGCCGGAAATTTATTTATTTATTTATTTATTTTGCTTTTGACTCTCAAATAATTTATTTGATTTATTAGATCGAATTTTTTAAACGCAATGATTTAGGTATTTCGATACGTACGTAAAAAAACATTGCATGCATCGCATAACTCGCTTTTTTACATGTATCCAAATGATACCTAAATCACTGTATTTTGTAAAAATTTCAGTTCTAATAAATCACATTAATTATTTGATAATCAAAAGCAAAATAAATAAATAAATTCCGGCCGGTCGCTACCCCGGTCAGAACCCACCGGTCACTGTAGACTTATTGGATACTTTTTTGTCATGAATTTATTAATTGATTATTCGGTATTCCACCCACTTGCTAGTACTCCAGTGATAGAAAGCAGCCACAAAGATAGTTGGCAAGGAGCATGCCACATCATTCATAAAGCTTTATAGTGTTCTTAGCCATTTCATATTTGTTAAACCAACCCTCATCATAAACGTACAGGTGGAGTGCTGTAACTGCTGTCTTCTTGCATTACGTGTAAAGTTTTATCCACTGGCCCATACATGGTAATCTAAAAGGAAGTAACATCCTTTTTGGATGAGATGAGATGAGATGGGATGGGACTCAAAGCGCCTGTGGTCTACATTAAGCTTCACTCTCTATACTTATAAAAACAGTACAATCTTTAAATCCTTTGTTCTCATTCCATATCTATAATTGCATCAACACTCCCATTATTTTTCATCTTCCTTTTGCAACAAAGTACGCAGCAGTGTGAGAAGAATCAAGGGATATGGACGCTTGCTTTCTGTCTTCAAGTTCCTTAACAAAAACACTAGACCTTGTACCTTCCATCAAGGCAAGAATCCTCACTTACCCAAAGAAAAATATTTATCAATTTCCCTATAGGAAAGTTGGCATTCCTTCTTCTATAACATGTAAGTGCTTGCCCATCATTCCCTATGAAAAATATTATCCTTTCATTTGTGTATGCAGGTTTTTTTCTTGATTTATTATATATGGTAAAGTTGAGCTCCCACCCTACTATTCTTTGACAATAATGGATATTTATGTTTATTTGAATTATCTATAATGGGTTTGATTATTGAAATGGTTTGTTAATTTCAGGTTGCCAATTGGGTTCACCATCACCCTCATCAAGAGATGAGGACAAACCTTTTATTGATGCTGATTGGCGATCATTCAGAGCAAGGCTAGTTGCCGGAGAAGAGACATTAAGGGCGGAAGAAAAGGGTTCCTCCTGTGTGGTTGATCATCCTGTGGATATTGGAAACAAATGGGCTCACACTATCCATGAGCCCGAGAAAGGGTGTTTACTCATTGCCACAGAAAAGCTGAATGGGGTACACATTTTCGAACGGACGGTGGTCTTGCTCCTATCAACCGGTCCAGTGGGTCCAACGGGCATCATACTCAACCGGCCTTCGCTCATGTCCATCAAGGAAATGAGATCAACGGCATTAGACGTTGGGGGGACATTCTCAGATAGGCCACTGTTCTTTGGAGGTCCATTGGAAGAGGGGTTGTTCTTGGTGAGTCTTGAAGAAGGGAAAGGAGGGAGTGATGGGGTTTTTGAGGAAGTAATGAAGGGGTTGTACTATGGGACTAAAGAGAGTGTGGGGTGTGCTGCTGAAATGGTTAAGAGGAAAGTAGTCGGGGTTGACAACTTTAGGTTCTTTGATGGGTATTGTGGGTGGGAAAAAGATCAGTTGAAGGATGAGATTAGAGCAGGGTATTGGAGTGTTGCTGCTTGTAGTCCAGGTGTAATTGGGCTGTCTAGTGTGGGTAGTGTTGGGCTGTGGGAGGAAATTCTTGGGCTTATGGGCCATAAAAAAGTATTGTGATCTTTTTTATAGGCCTAGACTAGATGGAACCACACTTCCCAAGTGTTTTTGTATATTAGTACTACTTACTTTAGTAGCAGTTATTAAGTGTTTGTTTGTATGTTTTACATGAAATCAGTGTCATGACACTTCCTCCCCAGCCAGCCAGCCAGCCAGCCAGCGTCCGGAGGAGTGGAGTGATTTGTTTAGCTGAGATCCGTAAGGAGCCTCCTTACTAGTTAATTTTGAATCATAAACCAAAGTAATCATCTTGTCATGTGTGCTACCTACCTACACTTTCATCTCTTTTTGTAGGTGATGCTGGAACATATCATTTGATTTTATCCTTGAGTTGTAGTACAAATACTTTCATTTGAAAAAAACCTAGTTTCTAATCTGCTGCAAATGCATTTATTATAAAAGTACCTTCAACTTTTTATTTTTTATTTTTATCTCAAAAAAACCCCACAACAATAAATACTCCTTTACTTCTAAAATTAAAGATACATTTTTTATTTTTTTTAGTATTAACCCACAAAATCTTAAATTTCAAAAATGATATAAAATTATTTAGTTTTAGTACAAACAAATATAATAATTTTATAATACTACTAATTATCATCTATATTATTTTCAAAACTTGAACAAAATTATATCTTAGAATTTCAGAATTGACTATAAAAAGTTAAAATGTATATCTAATTTTTAGAACTTGAGAGTTAATATTAATTTAATAATGAATATATAACTCATAAAATCTAATTATTACATAAATTTGAAAATTATGTTCTATCTCAAACTTTAATTAGTCAAGAGTATAAAGTACTATCAGAGGTTGCCGTACTCAATTTAAACTTTTATTAATATATTCAGGAGTTTGATATTTCCGTATTTATTTTTAATATTTTAACACGATTTTTTCTTAAATGAATGTAAGAGGAGTCTTACTTTCGTGTGAAATAAATACACTTAAAAATATTAAAATTACTATTGAAAATACAATAAGTCTACATAATCGGTAGACCTGGCAAACTGCGGCCCAAACCTCATGGGCTTACCAAATTGTTACTGAAATGGATTTTAGGCTTCAGCTTTTTTAATTCAATAAAATTTGGACCTTTTTTGACCTTGGTTCAATTGTTTGGCTAAACCCAAAAAATAGCGTAAAATAAAAGACAAAATCGTCTCACCCTGGGCTTTGGGTTAAAAATTTTGCCCAAGAAAATCGGCTTTTTTTACCCCACCCTACCGCCCACTCGTCTCACCTGCTTGGGTGGGTCCGCTTAGTGAGGCCCATTGCTTGCGCCTAAATTAATCGGCAAGTTCCGACGACCGGTCGATTTTTTTTTTTTTGACTTTCAAATAATTAATGTAATTTATTGGAACTGAAATTTTTATAAAATACAATAATTTAAGTGTTATTTAGATACATATAAAAAACAGGATTGTACCGTCAAAATTCTTTGTCGACGTAGAAGGATTCTTGAAAATAAAGGTCCCCTTAATATATTAATTATAGAAATGGATATTTCCACAAATTTATTTAATAGGACTCAATTTCATAAAACCCATACCACAAACATATTTTTTAATAAGAAATTGATATTTCTACATGTTAAAACTCACTTATTATTAATGCGAGAGATGATATGAAAATATCAATTTTTTATATAAAATATAAATTTCCTTTTAATAACAACAATTTTATTATTATATTATCAAGGTACAATATTTAATACATACCGACACATAAACATTTTTTCGTCTCTATATCAGCATCTGATATCTATATCAGCACTATATTAGATATAAACTTAATTTACCGTGAAGTTTCATAACCGCTCCCGAAAGAAATGATATAATCCACGCCATTGGTGGTGACTGACCGACTGGTGAGAGAAAATAGAGAATAAGGAAAGACGATACATGTCGACAAATTTCAAGTCATTGTTCTTTGGTGTCCATTTGTGCTGTGTTTGTCTAGGAGATAGAGAGAAAGATATTATCTAGGATCTCTCTCTCTCTCATATTAATATATCCGCAGCTGAATAGATAGTGACCCACTAGATCTTAATTTCTTTCTTTAGGCTCTTACTTGTGAATTGTGATGGTGTTCATCTAAGGTTCTTCAATGGCAGTACAAAGTCACCCGCTTTGTTGTTTGGGCTATTTGAGGTCTTCTTTCTTCAATTCTGCCTCACGGGCTTCTTGTGATTATTTCCCTTTTTTACTGCTTGAGCCAGCTGACGACTCTGAATTTTCACGGAGGTTCTTGGGGTTTTGATTTTAATTATAGTTCTGCAAAATTTCATGACTTTTTGGTGGAGCTTTGGAAAGGGTTCATACTTTGTAGAGTGAAATTGGGTTTTAGGTAAATTTCCTTTCTTTTTCTACATAATGATGCCTTTATTTCGTTTGAGATATGTGTTTTGTGTTCATTTGTTTCCCTTTTTAATTGTATAATTTATCCCAATTTTAAGATCCTTTTCTTTTTCTTCAATTTGTTTTACATTTTTTTTTTCTTATTCTTTGTTAATGTGCAAGGGGCATAATATGCATTTTAGTAGTAGTGAGTCTCATTAGCTTCATAATAGAATGAGCTGATATTTAATGCTTCTACCGCTTTATGTAGAAACTAATATAGCAGCTTCTGCTTAATCTTACTATTGATTACATCATTTTCTTCAAGTCAATTTAGTGTGAATACTTGAGTGTTACAGGAATGGGAACTAAAATACAATCCAAGACATACAATCCAGGATATTATTCCATGAGGAATCTTAACAATAATGCAGTCAATGGGATGTGGGCACTATCTGATGAAGACAAAACCTTGAAAAATGGCATGTTCTATGACTCATTCTTGACAAGTTCAGCCGTGGACACATATATAGGACATGAGAGAGAGAAAATGAGGCAAACTATATTGAAGCATGAATCAGTATTCAGGAATCAGGTTTTCTTGTTTAAACTTTGTTATTTTGATTAAAAAGTTTTTTTTTTATTTAACAAAATGCAATCTTCCGGTATAATAAATTTGAGGACTGATTTGTGGATCACAAGTTAGCATTCTACTGTTAATCTCACAGGAAGGGTTTTAAACAAATGGATTATGGAATGGTTACTTAATGCACATTAATGAATATTCTCAACATTTAATCTTTTGAATGATTGAATCTATTTTGGTTGTCCAGCTTCAAGAACTCCACCGCCTTTACAGAAGGCAGAGAGACTTGATGAATGAACTTGAAAGGAGAGAATTTTGTAAACATTCGTTGCCAGCTGAAACGTCAAAATCTAGTTTATCTTTATCTCAAACTCCTTGCGAAGATGCCAGTAATACACGGAATGTCACTGCTTTTCCCTTGGCGGGTTCATCTTTTGGTAGATCGCCTGCATCAGATGCTGGTATCATCCAACCTCCCCTCAGTTTTATAAAAGGTAAGAGCACCTGCTGTCCTTTTTCCTCCCATGACAGGGTAGACTTGAAGGACGAGTCTCTCAAGCCTAGATGCAACAACTTCCAGAGAAAAAGATTTGACCTTGAACTGCCAGCTGAATTTTACATGAATAATGAAGGGAAGCAGCAGGGAGAAAGGTTTTGTGGAGTGGCAGGGACGGAAAATTACCTTCTTGAGAGAAATACAGATGTGAATCTGTCTCCTGGCAGTGGTTTGGACTGTGACTGTAATGATGATTCTTTGGGTTCTAAGCTGTATTTAAAGAGTATCCATAATTTGGCTGACTTGAATAAACCAATCTGGGTTGAGGAAACATCTATTACAGATTCTATGAATAATGTAGATGGTTCCACCTGTCTTGGGGAAGACATACAAAAGCAGGATATATTTGTGAATTCAATCTCAGGCTCCCAGTTTTGGTCCAAGGAATTCCCTCAGAGAGGCCTTGGGGGAAAGGACGGGAGGATTGTCCTTAACAATAGAGATTCCAAGAGTGACAGGAGTGGAAATGGGCAGTTAACTTGCAACTCTATAGCTGGTAAGGATGTTTTAGTAGTTTTATTTCTTTTGTTTTCTTTGCTTTTTTTTCTCGATGATTTTGTTGTTTGAGCCATATGATATCATCTAGAGTTAAACAGCGTCTACTATCCATCAGGTATGCTGTTCCATTTGTCATTTGACTGTAAATAGGATTTATGACATCGCTGTTTCAACTATGTTTACTAAGTTGGGATAAAGAAGCAGAATAGGGATGAATAAAGAAGAATGCAAAAGTTTAATCTGAATTTTCCTTATACCCCAGAGACATAGGGAAAGGATTTGTTATTAGCAGTTGAGTGTAATAATTTACTTTTTATATTGGTTGATTAAATTGATGGCATGCATATACCTGGTAAAGAGGTGTCCTTATCGAACTATATCCAAACATGAATTGTAGAACTTTGTCTAACGAAAAGAATACTGCATTAGACAAATAATAAAGAAGTCACAGTTCAAGTTAGTGTCTGCTTGTGTAAAAGAAACTTAAGATTTTGGTACCCTATAGTGATTTATTCAGTATTTTGTACACCCTTTCCATCCCTCTACTATTGGCTTGTTTCTTATAACAAGTTAACATTGAGGACTTATGGAAACACGAGAAGCTAATGCTTGGTGTTGGCATAGCACAATCTAATTTTTAAATTATAACTTTTGCTTTAATATAGTTTCTACTTCCCCTCATGGAGATCTAGTTGCTCCCTTTTGACTTTTACACCACCAGAAATTTAGATTGCAGCAAAATACCTCATGGAGAAAATTCATCTTAATTTGTTGTTCAATTGTAGACATTATTAATATAAGCATTAAATAAATTGTCTATCTGATATCTGATAATGCCTATCTTTACAGGGCAAACTAGATATGATGACCATGCTTCCCTTGGTGGTATCAGCGGCAACCATACATCTACACTCTTTAGATCATTGCAAGTTGAGCCTAAGAAAGCCCATGAGACTATAAAATTTTCCCTTTCTGATCGTAGTAATTTAACACCTCAGAGGGAAAGGACAATTTTTGGTGTAGAGATTTCTGACAGGAACCATAATCGATCTGTTGATACTTCTCACACACCTAGTTTGCACACCCTTAATCAACAATCCGATGGGATGAAATCCAAGCCATCCTGTATTGCATCTTGCAGAAATATGTCAAGTACATTGGACCAGAAAGTGGTCTCTTTTCAAGGTAACCCTTGCCTTCGCACCTTAGCTCGAATCACTGAGAGGCCACCTAATTCACGGATGCAATTGCCGGGGTTTTCTGGAGATGAGATGCATAGTAGTAACAATTTGAAATCTCCAGGTTCAAGATCCGAAGTATCCCATGAGGATGCACTTTCTTATGGCTCTCAGTTAGGTGTGAAACAGTTACATGGTTGTTTGGATTTGAATAGCTATCCCCATCCGCAACAACATTCTGCATCGGCAGATCTAGAAACGCCGCATTGTAGTGGCAAACAGATCAAAGTGAAGGAAATTATTTATCAGATGAATTTGGATTCATTGCAGAATCACTCTCAACATTTCTTTGATAAAGCTACAATGACAAAGGGTCCTTTTATAGATTTAGCATCACCGGCATGTGTCGTTGAGTCTAAAAGCAAAAAAGTTGATGATGGTGACTCCCAGTGCAGTAGAAAAATTCTGGGGTTTCCTGTAGTCAATGTGCCTCACATCTCTGAGGATTTATCTTCTCCAAGATCTGCTTCCAAGCCTACTCACCGTGCATTTTTTCTTGATACTGATGGAACGTCAATAGATTCAGCTCGTAATTCTGAATCTGTTAGCCAACTTAAAGTGATGGATTCAGTTGCAGAGAATGAACTAAATAACTGCTTTTCTGGTTTAAGACATCAAATTGATTTGAACTTGTCTGTAATTGAAGAAGAGGCTCCATCAGCGCCCTGTCTCCCTAAAGCTATCGTGAAGATTGCCACAACGGAGATAGATTTGGAGGTTCCTGTAGTTCTTGAATCTAATTTGGTTTTATCTGCTGTAGCAGACCATTTAGAGAAACTAAATGAGATGGGCTCAAAAGAGTCACTAGATGACTCTAGGGAAAGTAATGAAGAACTTGTCAGGGTTGCAGCCGAGGCTATAATAGACATCTCATTGTCCCAAATGGAAGTGGTTGATCCCTCTTGTCAGTTGCCAGAAGCTTCACCTACTGATTGCCTCCTGTGGTTGGCTGATGTAATTTCTTCTTACGAGGTCAGCGCCCATGAGAGCAAGGTTACCAAAGGTTTAATAAACAGGGATGGTGCATGTGATGAAGAAACTATTCTTGAAGGTATGGATTACTTTGAGTTTATGACACTACAGTTGCAAGATACCAAAGAACAAGAGTACTTCTATAAGCCGTATAATTTAGAGAATTTGAATGACGAAGAAAATATAGACACATCAGTGCCAAAACGGCCTCAAAAAGGGCAAGCAAGGAGGGGAAGACAGCGAAAGGACTTTCAAAGGGATGTATTGCCCGGTCTTGTTTCCCTGTCAAGGTACGAGGTCCTTGAGGATCTTCAGACCATTGAAGATATGTTTAAAGCTTGTGGTTACACTTGGCAGTCGAGTCTTTCACAGAGAGGAACTGCTAAGAATGGTAGGGGGAGGAGGCGTTGGGTAGGTTTGGCTCCCCTGCAGATAGCAAGTGCAGTTTGCCCGCCCCCAGTACAGCAGCCAACTTATAGGGAACTGGAACTGGAGGATAGAAATCTAACCGGGTGGGGAAAGAGGACAAGGCGTCTGCCAAGGCAGAGATGTTCGAATGGTACCCATAATCCTGTCTTAGAATGTAGATTCGCAGTCTGAAAATCTTCTATAGAAGTTTGGAGCAAGGGATTATGATTGCATTCTTGCTTAGGTTATCAAGCCATGTAGTCATTCTTGTACATGTCTAATATTATGTTACTTCAGAATGTAATCCTGGGTGAAAGTTAAAAACTAGTCAATAATACTGTTGTGTTCGATAAATAATCCTAAAAAGAGAAGAAAATATTGCTCTATCCCCCAGGATTAATGAACAATTGGATAAAATATAATTTTAAAAAATCTTTTTTTTTCTATTTTTTTAATTGTTTATAGATTTATATAGATTATATATTCTTACCATATATCTACTATTATTATTATTTTAAAAAATTTACTCAAACTTTGGGTACGCTTTCCAGCAAGAAAAGAAATTATTAAGATTCAAATGTTCTCAAAGCAGTAAATTGCAATAAGCAAAATGCCATATGATTGATAAATTTTGTTGCGGATTTAAGTCATAAATCTAATGACTGATTAAGCATATGCTAGTATAATTGCAGGTTTTACATTATTATTTTTTTGATATTTTTACACGTGACTCGCATATTAGTCAATAAAAATTAGACACATCAATTAATATATGTAAGCCCTACGTATGAAAATATCAAAAAATAATATAAAAAATATCAATTTAATCATAAATACTCGTACACAACCACAGCCAGGGTATCATCGAAAAGTTCTAATGGCTATAACGACTAACGAGGATGGAGTCGGGAATATGAGCAAGATGATGTAGTTATCAATTTTGAAGAGGAAGAGCTAAACGCATGTACCCGAGATGGTGATCTAACCGGTGATAAAAAGGGGACTGAATTCATGATTTTGTTACAATTGTTTCTCTTAGTTATGCCTTCCAATTTTTTCACTTATTAAAAATTAATTTCCTCTCTCCTCTCCTCTTTTTAAATTTTTTATTTTTAAAATTTGCGTAAAAGAAATTAATCATACAACTATTATTAAAAGTTGAACTCAATATTTTTAAAGGCAAACAAAGAAAAAATATCCTAATTTAGTACCTCTATTCTAAATTATAAAATTTTGTAAAATCAATAATAATTTTATAATTTAGAATAGAGGTACTAAATTAGAATATTTTTTTTATTTGTCGATAAAAATATTGAGTTCAACTTTAATAATATTCGTATGAAAATTTTGAAAATATCTTTAAATTTATATTTTTTGGTTCAAAATATAGAATCAAGTTTGATTTGTTTAAATCAATTTGAAATATATTCAATTTTAAAATTGATGCACATAATTTAACCTTTGAAAACAATAAATCGTAAAGTTATTAGTACCATTCAGATAAAAAAAAGAGTTTATAATTTTGGTAATTATATTGTCTAAAATTTATACTAATTTTAAATTTAGAGATATTTCATATTAAATTCAAAAGGTCTGTATATAAATAAATAAATAAATAAAAAGAAGAAGAAAAGTACACTTTTACACAAATTTTAAAAATAAAAAATAAAGAAATAAGGAGAGAGGAAATCAATTTGTAATAGGTGGAAAAAATTGGAGGAACACTTTTACGTAATTAATAATCTATGAGTAAAAAATATTTAAGGAACAGTTTAGCCAAAATATGAGTGGAGACTTGCAATTTAGTCTAAAAAGGGAGAATCAATTGTCCATGAAGTTGGTGTTTCATTTGTTTTCGAGGCTGAAGTTCATGAGAGGCTGAGCGCCTTACGGAGAAATTTGAAGATTCAAGCACACCAACTTTGTGAACAATTTACCGAAGACAATTTTTTTTGTGCAACACATACAGCAGGTCATTCTTATATCAATGTGAATTAGTATTAGATTCAATTTGGGTTGGGTTAGATTCAGTTTTTATTTTAACAGGTGAAATGAAATGTATTTTTGCTTTCAATTTTATGTCATGATAAGGTAACTATCTTACCGAAAATGAATTTTCCTCTCTTAGCTTAGCCAACTACACTGTAATAGGAGCATTTCATGCATATAAAAAGGAATTTCATGTTGCAAGTAAGGTTTTCGACGAAATTCCAGACCCTATGGGATACGTAGTTGCCAAGCCACCAGATGAATATCACACTCAAAGTGGGAATATTAAAGGAATAGACACTAATAATGACCTGTACCCAACAATTTTTCATGAAAATACAAAGAGGCCCAATACAATTTTGGTGAAACGTTTAGATTGGGTACTTTCTACTCCCTTCAACAACTCTTATCAACAAACACCTCTGAAGAGAGAGAGTTACAACCCTTGTCAACCACTGTCAATTACATCTATGAAGAGAAGTTCAAAGATGCCCATAATGTAATTCATGATAATCATGTCAAAAACATTGCTATTACTGGGGACTCTGTTGTCCTAAAATTTGGGAAGGATAAGCTCTGGCATATGTTGCAAAAACTTGGTGTAACCATTAAATCTGATGAGAATGATATTAGTGGGAATGCTAGAACATTGAGGAGACTGGGGATTTTTGCTTCCTCAAACTACAATTGAAATTGATTCTTTATATGAGGGTATTGATTTTTTCACAACAAATTACTCGGGCAAGGGTTGAGGAGCTCAACATGGACCTTTTCAAGAAGTGTATGGAGCTCGTGGAGAAGTGTTTGAAAGATGCGAAAATGGTCCTGATATTGTGCTTGTTGGGGGTCTACTAGGATTCTCAAAGTTCAGCAATTATTGCATAACTTTTTCGAGTGCATGAGCTCTGATGAGTTTGTTGCCTATGGTTCTAAGGTTCAGGCTGCAATTTTGAGCAGTGGAGGTAATGAGAAGGTGCAAGACTTGCTACTGCTGGATATTACTCATCTTTCACTTGGTTTGGAGACTACTGGAGGTGTGATGATTGTTTTGATCCTGAAAAAGACCACCATACCAACCAAGCAGGAGCAGGTGTTTTTGACTTGCTCTGTTAGTCAATCTGGTGTATTGATCCAGGTTTTTGAGGGTGAAAGAACAAGAACAAGAGTTAACAACTTATTGGGCAAGTTTAAGCTCTCTAGTATTACACATGTCCAAACATGTCCCAAGGGGTGTGCCATGTTATTCTCTTATGAAGATGAAGATGAAGATTAGGCTTTCTACACCATTTTTTATGGACAACATTTCGATGGGAGTCTTTGCTGCAGGTTCTCATAAATTTAGAGGTTTAGCATTTACTTGTCTATTGGAGAATTTTATTACACTAACAGTGTGCAACCAGTTCTTAAATATATTGTGTATCTATTTAACAATATATATTGTGTATCCTGTTTTGCTTAATCTCATTACGGAGCAAGTAAATTTGGCTGGTTCTTGGAGAGGTATGCATGTAGTTTGTACACAGAAGTTGGGCATTTTAATGATTGATGGGGGTTACTTGAAAGAAGAAATTGAACTAGAACTTGGCTTGTGGTTGCAAGAGAATGGGTTGAATTTGAATGTAAACATGAAAAGTTCCTCATGTCACAAGAATCCTTATTTGAGCATTGATTTGTACGAGGGGATTTGTGTTGAGGAAAAGTTATTTCACAAAAGTACTGAAAGAGAGTTGGTTCATATTGTACTGAAAATTAAAGAATTTATCCAAGGAATTAAAGGAGAGTTGGGAAACAAAAAAGGATTTTCTGGGCTGGATTTGCCCAAGGTGTTTGCAAATGATACAACTGAATCACAGTTAATTAGGAAGGAAAATCAAATGAGAACCTTGAGTAATACAAATGGACATGGGACAAAAGGAGACCCATTTGTGCATGTAGGTTCAATGCATCAAAATAGAACCTTTTTGTTAATGAAATTTCTTTATTGAGATCCAGGAATAGATGAATTAGTTGTAACTGGGAGGGAGCTATTATTGTTCAAGAAATTTTCAAGTCAGTTTTTATCATATCAGTCCCTCGAAGTTGTGATATCATGCCTAAACTATGTTCAAGAAATGGAACTTTCAAGTGCTATAGCACACTCACGGATGGAAAACTCAACATGCTATCAAGGGAGACCGGGTTATTATTCTACTTGGTCAAGGTATCCAAGTCTGATTGAGTCTATTTTTAAATATTTTCCATTACTAAGGTTATATGTGGTGTTTGGCACTGGAATCTTTTTTGAGATTTTTGGATCACTAGTAGACATGTGGGAGAAATGGGTTGAACTTTTTATGATAAAGGGGATTATCAAAATGCATGTAGTTGTATGGGACATTCAAACACTTTACACTTATAATTTCTTTGACATGCTTTTGGATGCGATTCAGTCAATATGTGAGTTATGATTGCAAGGTTAATATTTTTGCTTCAATGAGTGATGGTAGAGCCATGGGGTGCTTGATGAGAAATCATGTGACAAGCAGCTATTTTGTGGCCATAATGGCTTGCTTGGTGGAGAGAGTTGGTTCAAATTCAATACTTAGAAGTTGAGTGTCAACAAAGAAGGATTGCAGAGGTTGGTGCTCTTGGAGGCAATAATGGTGAGGGCGAAACAATTGTACCTATAAATAAGAATCATAATCTGGTTGGCATGCTGGGACTTGTTGGAATTTCCCTAACTTTGGCATTTAAAAGCAATAAAAACAGAAATCAAATGACAGAATGCAACGCCCTTCCTATGATGCTCCCCTCTAAGGCTGCTGCAATACACTATAAGATGCTTCACTCCTTGGCTGCTGCAAAACATTATCAAATGGTCTACATGAATGGATATTTGGTACAATATTCTCTAATCATCATGAAAAAAAGTTCTTTTTGATGGACTGTTGCATACCATTATTAGATTGCTCAACTTTTGGTGCTTAGCAAAATCATTAAATGAATGGTATGCTGAAACAAATAACCAGGACACTCAATTAAGGTACCTTAATTTTTATCCATCTTGAGGACAAGGTGGTTTTTGAAGGGCGGAGTATTGTTACAGATTTAAGGGGCAAAGGTCACGTTTTCTCCGATGTCCCATTTACATCCTAAACTATCCCTCCCGTTAACAGATATGTCAGTTAGACAAATCATGTTAAAATCAACTGACCCGCGGTAAAAATAGTTTTTTTTATTTTTTTTCTTTTCTTCTCCTTTTTTTCCTGTAATCAAACTCATATTCACTTTCTCTCTCCTCCCAATACCAATTGATTCTGATTCGTACAGCTCCGTTCACTGGATTCACAGTTCGTCCAGCAGTTTCAATAGCAATTGAAAGAGTTGTGAAATAAAATCTTGCGATCAAAAAAACATCCACAAGGTGTACGATATTATGGCCGCCCAGATGATTCTCACCACCGTCGTCTCCTCCGTCACTGTCCTTTACTCTCCCGTCAACGATCTTCTTTGGGGAAATTTTGGCCTCTTGCTTTTCTTCCTTTTCCTACCTCTCATATGTTATAAGCTATTGTTATACATCTTCCATTTAATATGCACGTAGATCTGATGCTCTTTTCAAGTTTTGTTGTAAAAGTGGATGTGCTAGTGATTGGATTTTATGTGAGAATTTTGGTTGATTAACTTAGGGTTTGAGATTTGTGTGTGCGATTTCAATTACCAAATGCATCTTTTGGTGTTTGTTCTTTTGGATTATGATGATTGATCTACCTGAGGTTTATAATTGGATGTTTTATGTTTGGGTTGGTTTGATGATTTGGGGTTTATATATATATATATATATATATATATATATATATATATATATATATAAACTGCACACACAATCACAAACGAAGGATTTTGCTATGTTTGTACTTGTAAATTGCTACATCATTTTGGTTTTGTTAATGTGTTGATTTATGAGAATTTGAAATATCAGCTGCAATAGCAGATCTTGAAGCTTTAGAGCTTCAATACTTCTCCCTCCTTTCATCCTTCTCCCTCCTCTCATCCATCATTATCTGCCTGTATATACACTCTATGCTATAAAATACTTTGTCCTCTGTTTTTTTATCAAAAACAGAGCATGACCATAACAAGGACAATATATTTAATTCAATCCCAAAATTCTGATTACACAAGGCCTTTTTGGCCTGAATTTGAGTTCCATTTTCATTGTATTTGGGTGATGTTTTGCTTTGGATGACAAAATCATTGGGTAGGTACGAGAGATTTGAGAAGTGAAGAAAATGGATAAAGGAGATGAGAGAGAGAAGAGGAATAAGAAAGAAAAATGTTTTTTTTATTAATTTTTATTTTTGACACGTGTCAGCCACATCAAAAATCACTCAACATATGTTTGTCTAGCTGACATGTGTGTTAACGGGAGGGGCATAATTGAGCTGAGTTTTATAACTTTAAGTGTATTTTTGAAAGAAAAAAAAAATAGTTCATGGTGTAAGTGAGATATTGGAGAAAACGTCAGAAATATTTTGTAACTTTGACCCAGATATAAGTCATAAATTTAACGGCTGCGATTAAACATGTGCTAGTGTAATCGTATGGTTAGAATTAATTCCTTTTTTTTAGTTGTAACTAAGAGAGTATAAGACTTGTACTGGAATTATACAGAGGGTATCAATGAATTAAAAAGTTTGCTCTATCTTCTCTCTAAATTTCTTCTGTTCTCCCTTATTTTTCTGGAGTCATTGCAAGATGCTATAATTTCTTGCTACAAACTTCTTGATAATTCTTTAATATAAAGGTGCATTTTATTTGGCTAAATGTAACCTCTTGATTATGTGTAAAGATTCTTGCAAACCTATTTTTCAGTTGATTTTAGGTCGATATCTGAAACAAAAGTTTATTCAAAGTATTTTTCGTTTGTTAATAAAATTTATGCTATAATAATAAAATACATTTATCCTCAAACTGAAACTACTGACCAACGGCTTCTTTACTTGAGCAGGAGAGAATGTCTGGCGGGGTTTTACTTAAGCTTTAGCATGAGAGATGAGACTCAAAAAATACTTGCTTTCTTTTTCTTTTGCGCTGTTGGGCCTTTATTCAATTTTTTAGGAGCAACAATCAAATATAAATATGAATGGCCTCTCATCTGGAATGCCTACATTGATTAAGAAAACCAACCCACTGTACTCTATCAAATCTCACTCTGTGTTTTTCTCCAACTTGAATTCAGAAAAAGGACTAAATCTTCCATCACTTATTTCAGAAAATTTTGCTTCTTCCTTAAAGAATTGTAATGACATTCAATCTTTGAAAAAGCTCCATGCTTGTGTATTCACTAGTGGCCTTCAAGGCAACATCTTTTTGGGCTCTAAGCTTCTTGATTCGTATGCCAAGTTCGGATTTTTGACCGAGTCAAGATGGGTATTAAGTAGAATCATAAACAACAATCTCTCTCTTTGGAATTCTGCTCTTGTTGGGTACTTTAGAGCAGGTCTGTTTGATGAAGTTTTAAGGTTATATTCGGAATTAAGGGGTCGCAAAATTGGTATTCATACTTCAGCCATTACATTTAGCTTAAAATGTTGTAATAAGTTGGGTGACTTGGAACTTGGAAGCGCTATTCATATCGATGCTATTAAGTTTGGGTTAGATACTGATCCATTCGTGGGTTCTTCGTTGATTGGATTGTATTGCAGATACAGCGGTGTTGAGGATGCATATAAAGTGTTTGATGAAATAATTGAGAAAGATCTTGTTGCCTATACGTCTATGATTACTGGGTATTCTCAAATTGGTGATCATCGTGCTTATGGGGCTTTCAGAATTGCACTTTGTATGCAAAAGGAAGGACTTGATCCTAATCGGGTGACTTTAGTGAGCTTACTACAAGCTGCAGCACAGTTACAAGCTCAAGAATATGGTCAGTCAGTCCATGGGTAAGCCATTAGAAGAGGAATTGGTTTTTTTGAAGAAGTTTTTGAAACAAGTCTGATGGACATGTATCTCAAGTGTGGGGCCCCGAATAAGGCGGCTTCAATACTTAGCAACATGAGCTTCAGGACTGTTGCTTCTTGGAATGCATTAATTGCCGGCCATCTGCAATTGGGTCAACCGTTGGAAGCTTTGGATCTCTTCTTTTGCATGGTGCAAGAAAACCATGAGCCTGATTTGATTACGTTAGCAAATGGGATTTTGAGTTGTGCTGACTTGGAATTATTACGTGAAGGCAAGAGCATCCATGGTTATATACTTCGAAGTGGAATTCTGCTTGACCTTGTTGCTACCACTGCTTTGATCGACTTGTACTTAAAATGCAACAATACTAACACAGCCAGGGAAATGTTTGATAAAATAGAGGAGAAGGATGTGGTTTCATTTGATGATGGCAGGGTTTCTCCGAAATGGATTTGCTGATGTGGCCGTTAAGGTATTCTGCAAAATGGTCCTAATAGGTATTGAACCAAATACAAGTACCATGTTGAGTATAATTACTGCACTTTCTATCTTGGGAGACATAAGACGAGGCAAGTGTATCCATGGGTATGTTTTTAGACACAGGTTTGAGTCGAACAGTGACATAGCTAATCAAGTTCTTCATATGTATTCAAGGTTCGGTTTTGTAGACTGTGCGAGGTAAGTCTTCAATAGAATAAACTGTAAAGACTTAGTGTCATGGACATCAATGATGATGGGTTATGTGAGTAATGGTCACGCTGATGAAGCCATAGTCTTGTTCCGTCTTATGCAAACAGGACGAATAAATCCCGACTCTGTCACTTTAATGTGTCTGCTTCAGGCATTTACTCAGCTCGGATATTTAAGCCTGGTAAGGGAGGTTCACTGTTATGTGTATCGAGTATCTATGGAGAAAGAGATAGCAGTCATCAATTCATTGCTTACTACATATAGCAAATGTGGAAAATTACACATTGCAGAAGATTTGTTTGAGCACATGGCAAGAAGGTGTTTGGCATCATGGAACACGATGATAGCTGCATATGGGATGCATGGGAACTGTTTTGAGGCACTCAGATTGTTTGATCTTATGAAAAAGAAAAACATCGCCCCAGATGAGGTGACATTCACATCGGTTCTTTCTGCTTGCAGCCATTCAGGCCTGGTAGAAGAGGGCCTACGTGTGTTCAGGTCCATGAAAGAAGAATATTCAATAACACCATGTGAAGAGCACTATGGTTGTATAGTGGACTTATTAAGCCGATCGGGACAGCTTGAGGAAGCATATAATCTTCTGCAAAATGTGTCTTCAAAACATCATGCTTGGGCACTAGGTGCATTGCTTGCTGCTTGTAGAGTTCATGGAAATACTATAATGGGGGAGGTTATAGGAAGGCAACTCTTGGAAACAGGCTCTCAAAACCCAAGTGCTTATGGGTTGATGTCAAATTTGTACGCAGATGGTGAAAAATGGGATGACGTAGCCCAAATAAGAGCTATTGCAAAAGGGTTAGATAGGTATTGAACCAAAGACAAGTACCAAGTTTGAGAAGGACTAGTGGTTACAGCTTCCCTCCGCCGCCTCGCCGCCCAAACCAAGCTCATACTCAACTGCGTCGGCCCGTTTCGCCTCTATGGAGAGCCAGTTGTTGCCGCCTGCACGGAGTGCGGCACCGATTACTTGGACATATGTGGTGAACCGGAATTCATGGAGAGAATGGAAGCATCGTACCATGACAGAGCTGTAAAAAATGGTTCTTTAGTGGTTTCGCTTGTGGGTTCGATTCGGTTCCGCTGAATTGGGCTTAATGTTTAATTCTAGACAATGGGTTTTGGCCAAGGCGCCTAATCGGGTCGGGCCTATGTGAGCTTGGAATCGGAGAAGAATGTTGTCGGCAATTTTGGGACATTTGAATCGGCAGTTTTGGGAGTTGCTTACGCTGATAAGTTGCAGGAGCTACGGCGGTCCAGACCCAAAAGAGCTCGGCCTAATGTAAGACTATTTTTTGCTTCCATTATATGAGTGATTACATAATTTTGTATTTATGTGTGTACCCATAGATGTGTATATAGTATGTTGGGTTTCAATGTGGAATGTTGCTTGTGATTGTTATAATGTTTGGTTTGCTTTAAAGATTGTTATTGTGGGTGTTATAAAAATAATGGTTGGTATGCTCTAAAGATTGTTATTGTGGGTGTTATCATTCTCAGGAAGGGTTGTGGGTTGGCCTTCCAGAAATGATACACTGACTAATCTTGCTTGGACTTGGCTTTTGTAACTTAATTCGTATAATTTCTCGCATGATGGAAATTCCTATGGTAGCTGTGATTTTTTGTTGTTCCAAATACTTGTCCGAAAACAAAAGGTAGTAGTAGTTTGTTTTATTGTAAGTTCCTAATGACATGCACCATGTAAATAATCTTGTGTTTCCTGCAAATGATTTCATTCTTTTAAGGTGTTTTCTTTGTTGCAATAATTGAACTATCCATGTGGGCGTTAGGTTCACATGTGAGAAGTGACAGAATTTGCCAAATGCCAACTTTAATCATTCAGGAAGATAATTTAAGAATCTACAGTAGTTTTTGTAGTGGTAGTTGTAAAAGGAGATTTTGGTTTATTAATTATAAATCAATTTCTGACAACTATGGAGGATGTTTCTTTATCCAGCTGGTTGACATTAGTAATCTGTTATTTTCTTGGTTTTGAAGTGCATGGTTTATGGCTTGAATTAATCTGATGTTTTCTTGCTATTAGTAATGCATGGTCTATCATTACAAGTGACTTCCAATCTGTTTTTTGCAATGTGAAACCAGTTTGCAATAAACTTGTTGTTTGCATGGTCCACTTAGTATTTTCCAGTTGACAGTATGAAACCTTCTTATTTATCAATCTTTAGTTGTCTAAGTGTCTATATATAGAGTGCCGGTGGTTAAAAAAGTATATTTAGTTCTTGATAATGGATATTACAAGAAGTTTTTTCCCAGTAAACTTTCAATGGTATTTTTATATGGCACCATTATTAGTTATATGTGCAAGTGAGGTTTTGATTGCAATGGCGCAAAACAACGTAATCTCAATTAACAAAATGGTAAAATGCCCAAACTGCATGTAGTTCATTTCTGTATTATATCCATATGTGAGTATCTATTGATGTATTATGTATGCATCCTTTTTTTAGAAAAATATACATTAAAAAATCCCTTTTTCGTTTGTAGATTCCTGGTTCTGCTCCTCCCAAAGGATCTACTATAGAATACCAGAAGAAGATTGGCCTTTGGGCTGTAAAGCTGCCATCCGCTGATGCTATTGTTGTACGAAGGACGCTTGCAACTCTGACAGAAAACCCCCACGGTCTTCCTGGGGCCAATGAGAGTGCTAAACAGACTGAAAAAAGGGAGAGTTTCTGGCCCACGGTGAAGCCAGCTCACTTTGGGGTGAAAATAGGGTCTAAATCTTTGTTAGGTGTCCTACGATTCATCATTGTTGGAATATTTATTGGGTTATTGGGTAGAAATGCTTTTGGGAGATGGCTACTCTTGAAATTTCCATCGGTCTTTAGCCTTGGTTGGTTCAGGAAGAAGGGTCCAACTGAGGAGGAGGTGGCAAGTGCTTCCTTTAAGATGTGGTTCGTGGGACATGGATTTAGTGACAGCAGTCTTGTTTCACAGGGAAACATGAAACCTGATATGCAAATCATAACAAGGGTAATGGGGCCAGAGATTGGTTATTTGAGCACTCCAATAATACTGCTCCAGTGTGCTCTCATTCTGCTGAGCCAACGTAACGACCTGCCAAAAGGAGGTGTCTTTCCCCCTGGGATCATATTTGGCCCAATTGATCTCCAGGAAAATGGTATATCTTTTGATGTCATTTCAAAGAGTTCTGTCTCTGCCTAAATGTTGTATTCTGTCAGATAAAACATAATTTGAAATTCTTCCATGTAGCAGTGACATAATAATTTGGAAGATTGGTGCATTGTTAGTTTCTTTTATTAGTCTTTTCTCTGATTAGAGTATACCACTTGTGAGCTTCTGGTTTGACTTACATCTGATCTGATTAATAAAGATTAAACACACTTGAGTGACTCGTATATCGTTTGTTGGAACTCCCACCATCTGCCACTGCTGCCTGAGAGTTTTCTCTGATTTGCCCCACCAATTCATTCCCCAGCATCATTGATTGTTTCCAACTTCTTTATCTTGGTTGGGTAAGTCTCTTGTTATTGTGTTTACAAAAGAGGAAGCATAGGACATACAACCATAAAGATATCACCTCATGATTTATAGTATTTAATTAAGCTACTAACTCAGTTACTTGTTTTCTACTACCTCTGCTGAGTTTAAGACTTTAAGTGACCTCCTATCTTTTGGACATGCTGAAACGCATATGTTCACAAATCACAAGTACAGAAAGAAGAAATGCATATCGAGGCATCAAACATTGATGAAATTACATGGGAATACAGGAAACAACTACAGAAAACAAAACATACTAGTTTCTTTCTTTGGGTTTCAAGGATTGAATAACTTCTGTTAATACCTTTTCAGAGCTCCCACCTTTCCTAACAGCCTCCATAGCCTCTTCCCTAACCTTCTTAGCTTTGGCCCTTGAAGTATCATCTCCCATCACTTCCATAAGTTTTTCTTGAATCTTTTCTCCCTTCACCAACTTCTCTCCACCCCATCCCCAGTCTCTTGCCCACAACCCCAATCCTGCTTTCTCAACCAGCTCTGCATTTATCTTCTGGTCCCCATGTTGAGGCCAAGCCAACATAGGCACTCCTCGTCTAGCTGCCTCCATCACCGAATTCCATCCACAATGACTTACAAATCCTCTGATTGCAGAATATTCTAAAATCTGCTCCTGGCTCACCCATCCGTTCACTATTATACCTTTATTCTTTGTTTTCTTATGAAATGAATGGCCTAGCAATTCTTCTAGATCTTCCCTATCGTCTTTGTCTACTTTGCTGGCTTTTAGTACCCACAAGAATGTGTGACCGCTTCTCTCCAACCCATTTCCTAGTTCTCTTATTTGATCCTTTGACATAGCTGTTCTACTTTCAAAGCTGACATATACTACAGATTCAGCAGGTTGGTCATCTAGCCATGGAAGATGATGGCTCTGTTCAAAGCCCATATGGTTCAAAGGGGCCAATTGGGATAACAGGGGGAAATTACTTAAAACTTTGCCATTATTGAAGGCAGTAATTGTTTCTAGATCAAACGAATAGAAGGTGTTAAGTAAGATACCTTTAGCTTTTGAGAGAGATGAAGCGTTTAATGCTAAAATGGAAGTGAAGAGATTATCAGAACGAAAGAGTGGTGGAGGAATACTCGACAGTGGCATACCTCTGCTGGTGGTGAATTTAGCAAAGGCTTCAGTACTAGTCAAGAAAGGATGGTAGGCCATGAGGGAGAGAAATTTAGCAGAGGTGGTTATTAGAATAAAATTGGGTATGCAAAGATCATCGGCAATCTGACTAATATTAATGGCAATGGTGAAGTCAGAGAAAATGGCAGAAAAGGGTGGATATGAAGAAGATAACAGAGGAGAGAGGAGATGAACAGAGCGATTTATAGTGTCGAACTGAATAAAGAAAGGATCATCTGTTTCGCTTGTGTAATAGGGAGTGATTTGAAAATCTTGACGGTTGATATGTGGGTGGGTGGTAAAGAAGGAATTAATGTGGCTGGACTCGGCATCAGAAACTGTGGGTTGGGCAATGATAAGTGTAACTATACAGTTGAGTGAAGGCAGCGAGCCGAAGAAATGGGATCAGATGACCAATGCCAGCACTTGGATGAGCACTATATGAGGCGGCCGGTGGCAGACGGGAGTGATGATGGTGGACATGTTTGCATAGACTCTGTTTCTGAGTTTTAAAATGGACAGAAAAGAAAAGAAATGGACTGAAATTTTAAATTTTCTTTCCAATTTTTATGTTTCTGAGTTTTTTAATAAATGAAAAATAAAAGAAATGGATAGAAAACTTGGCCACTTTCCCTGCCAAAATTTTCGATCCAAAATTGGCTTGATTTGGACGGAAAAGAAATTGGAATAAGTAATATTTTTATAGTTCCTATATTATCCTCAATTTTTAATATAATAAATTTTAAATTACAACTCATGTCCTCAATTTTAAATTTTCTATTCTTTTCTACTAAAAATTCAGAATAACACAAAAAAAACTTCAGTTTTCATTCTTTTTTTTCTCTGCTCTAATTTAAGTTTTCTATTCTTTTCGTCTGCTTAAATCTCGTAAATGAGTGTAATGGACTTGTTAACGGATCCTATTAGCGTGAAGTTTATTTTTGATAAATTCAATTAATTGACCATAGAATCTTGACATACATGAAGCGTCATTTACGTGCCAAAGACTCTATCTCTGCCAATCGACCAACTTACTAAAAAATGAAATTCATACTAACCACTTCCTTGTTAAACGCAACCTGGTTTGTTGGGCACAATTTCTTCTTCTTTTACTTACCCCTCAATTGAATTCTAAGACTTTGTTTGTAAGGATTATAATCTCAAGATTATAAGTTATGAGATTATAATTTCAAGATTATTAATCCTAAGATTAAATAGTCATATTCAGGAATTTGTTTTTTATGGATTTATTCATGGTATAACTTAAAATAATTTCTTGTTATATTTATTTTTTTCATAATTAATTAGTATTTGATTAAAAAATATCGTTTGAACTATTATATCCTTATCAATAATAACATATTTTAAAATTATTTATATATCAAAAAAAATAATATTTACTTATTATATATACACTCCCACTCCCGCCTCAACTCCAAAAAAATAATATTTTCTGATTATGTATACACTCCCACCCACCCACAAACCCACCCACAAAAAAATAATATTTATTAATTATGTATACATTCCGATCCCACTCACCCCCCACTCTCCACCCCTACCCCCCACCCCCACTCCCACTCCCACTCCCACTCCCAACCCCAACTCCATGTATATTCTCCACCAAAGTTTAAGGATTCGGGTAGATTTGTAATCCCGTGTCCAATTGTTAATCATGTCGTTGGCAAAGCTCTATGTGACATGAGAGCTTTTATAACTTTGGAGCCATGGTGGAATGAGAAAAGTGAAGATAAATGAAGAGTCAGTTGTGTTTGAAATCCTTTAACGCCACAATTTATTCACAGATACAATTGGACAAAAACCTAGATGCTTGAAGTTCTTAAGAGGGATTCTATTTAAAAAGAGTGTGCTAGGTGACTTTGAATCAATGATCCTTCCAGTTTGGAATCTCTCGAAAGATATATTGTTGCTTATGGATGAAAGGTTCTTCAATTATCGAATATGAATTGGATACCAACTTTAACTTGGCTCTTGGAATAATGACTCTTGAAAATTTGGGACTTATATTAAAAAGTTATAATTTTCGGCACCTTATTTGTTTTGAGTGTCGGCAATTTATTATTAAAAGTTATAATATTATACTATTTTAATATAATATTATAATAAAATATTTGAATGCATATTATTATTAGAGAAGATAATAAAAATATGTCAAACTTACGACAAACGGTTCAGGCTAAATCCCTCTATTTATATAAAAAATTTGAACAAACATTCACACCACTTATTTTTAATCAACACATTTTTAATATTTCAATAATTATTCACAATTAATATTTTATTCTCACAGTGATTGGTTGTTTTGGTACTGTCCTACTTTACCTAATATTCGTAGACAGAACAAATATTCTCCGACATATTTTTTATATTATAATTTGCACATATTTCTATATATTTTATTATTTTATCAATTTAACATCTTACTGTTTACAATAAGAGTTATAAAAAATTAATTTCTATTTATTAAAAGTCGAGGTATTACATAAACAAACGATTAATGATAAATAATGTATTTTTATTAATAAATCAATATCTAAATAAATAAATATAACAAAAATCTAACATTAACATTTCACTCTTATCCTTCTGTAGAAGTACGGTTCAAGTTGGTGAGAAAGCAAATGGAATTGAAAATGCAGCTAATTTTGTTTCAGGATTATCTACAATTTTTTTTTAATTTTTTAAAATTATACACGTAACCCATGTGGTAGCTACAGTAAACATTAATAATCCCGTATGTTTTGGGTGGTGTAAGAAAGGATGGATACCTACGATGTCGTTCTGAATTGGCTGTCTGTCATTCTCTTTTATCATCCGTTTGATACCCCAGAAGTGAAGTAAAGTGAGTTGTTCTGCAAAAATGAGTGCCTGCAAAACCCTAGTCCTCCGTATCCCGCTTTACTCTTGTATAGAATGCAAAGTATTAAGACGTCCAACTTCCCGCCTTCACCATCCTCACAATCTCCTCTTCTCTCCTCGCAATCCAGGTAATGATTTCCCATTTCATCAGTATATATATGCATGTATATTATGAAATTGTTAGTGTCTATTGTAAAACTGCATCGTTTTTCTGATTTTGAATTCTAGGGTTTATTAGTCTCGGAGCTCCATTAAAACCATACCATAGCTGCAGCAGCACTCAGCTTGCTGTTTCAGTAGACACCACAGACCTAACCCTAGAAGAACAGTCTGAAGACCTACATAACAAAGACAATGTTGAACAATTGCTTACCAAACCCGAAGACGTTTCCACTTTTATGAAGATGGAACGCAGGCCTACTGGGAAAACTCAATCTAACCGTTGGTTTCCGTATTTAAATGAATTTAAAGCTGGAACTACAGTTTTGACTAGTGCTGAAGTGTTGGAAGCACTTGATCCATATATAATGGAAGTTAGGAAGAATAGGTTTAGGGATGCGGTGAAGAATCGGAGCTATTCTGTTTGTTTGGTGGTTGAGGGGTTGTGTGATTTTGGGAATGTTTCTGCTGTGTTCCGCTCTGCTGATGCTCTCGGGTTTCAGTCATTACATGTCGTGTCGTGTGATAGTTCCAAAAGGTGCAACATCATTTGAGGTGACTTGAATTGCCCAAATTTGATTAAGAATCTAATGTTTGGAACCAAGTTAGAATTCATAAATTATCTTCCGAAGTTATAACTGTAAAACTGAAGTTATAATCTTGTAACTGTCATGCTGTAGGTATAGAGAAAATCGTCATGTTAGCATGGGGGCTGAAAAATGGTTGGATATTGAACTTTGGGACTCCACTAAAGAGTGCTTTGAAGTCTTAAAGTCTCGGGGTTATCGGATTGCCACAACACATGTGGGAATGGATGCAGTATGAATAAACTTCTTGATTTGTATATCTGTTAGTTACTGACCATGATTGGTGTCTATCACTTTAGCATTGTCAATGTAGGTTCTGTATATGACAGGGCAAAAGTTCCACACCTTTAGTATGTATGACAGGCTTTTTGTGCTTTTCAGGTTTCTGTTCATGATATGGACTGGACGTGCCCAACTGCAATAGTTGTTGGTAACGAGAATAGGTACTTATTTAACTATTTTTCCATATTGATCACTCTTTTAGAAAGATCTTGGTTAGTTTCCTATATGCTTTTATGGTATAATTCAGACAGAGCTTTCGTGTCTGGCATGACCAGCATCTTTGTAAGAGAGTTGTGCTTTGACTTGCGATCATGCAAGTTTTGGTAAAGTAGGGGCTGGTTGACTGGTTCAATACATGTTGTCACTTAAACTAGATTTGAAGTCCTCAGGAAATGGCTTGGGATACAAACTAGAATGCTATCCTTGTTTAGTGTGTTTTGTGAAGGAATTAAAAAGCCTATGAGGCTATGCTTATATTTGTTTCCTGGCTCCAATATTTCAAGACTTCAATCATTATTTCTAATGGGACGAATTGTGTCAAGTACAATAGTTGTTATTGTTTCTCTCTTTCAATTAATCTCTCTCAAACCAGCAATTCATGAGTTGCACCACTTTCCCTTTTGTTTATTTAATCTGTTGCCTGGCGAAGCAGCTTGATTGACCCTCTATACTTCGATCAAGACTAGATGTGTAGTTGTTTCTGTTGAAATAATACTTGGCCATTTATACTCATGTTAACAGTTAATCTAGGACACTAATAGAAGTAGCTGTTTATTCTTTTACTGGATAATTTTCCAAAGCTTATCTACTGGTTGATTCTCTAGTTATTCTTCTTAGATGTGAACCTAGTTAAAAGATTTTCTTGTCTGCGTGGAGTAACTGACTTTCTTCTTGGAACTAAGGCTCTCCCGGAATTATTTACAATTTGAAGTTTGTGAATATCTGATTGCAGGGGGATAAGTGATGAGGCTCTGAACTTGTCAGATTTGCATTGCAGTATTCCTATGAAAGGCATGGTGGACTCCTTCAATGTTTCTGTTGCTGCTGGCATTCTCATGCACAATGCTACATGTGATAGAACTTCCCGCATGGTAATGACTGCTGTACTGTGTCACCAGCACACGAGAAAATATTACTCTGATCTATTCTTTACAGAAATTCAATCGGATCAACCATTTTATTGTGACTGATATATTTATTTAATTTTCAAATGATATAAGTTGCCACTTACAAAAACAAATTGATAACATTTTTTCATGTGAAGAGATCATTGCGATTGCAAAGACAAAAAATAATGATTTATGGTTATAAATTAAATTTTACTAAGCCCGTTTGGAAGTTGTGTAATTGTGTTATTCCTTTTTGAAGCCTCGATGACCTGCTGACTTATGTTAATTCTCGAATTCTTCCTATAGAATTATCAAGTAGATCGTTCATTAGCGGCCTCCACGTGTTTATTGATTCTTGAGAGTTTTGTTTCTGGCTGTCTTTGTCTCTTTTCAATGGCACATCATTGTGTGCCGAGTCTGAAAAATTATAAACTAAACTAAATAAAATAAATTGTGATTGCATGGTTTCATATTAGATATGTAAATTATATTTTCTAGTTTGATCATGTCTATGTTAGACGTGCTACACTTCTAATGAAATCCATTATGAGAATCATTTCCAATAGTTGTAAATGTTTATGTAGCCTTATGAATTAACTGCTGCTTTTGGTATAAAGGGTTGCCATGGTGATCTGACACCAGAAGAGAGCCAAATTCTACTTGCTGAGTTCTCTTTGCGCCACAGCAAAAGTGCAATTAGTATTGCCCATGAGTATGCAAAGCGGAAGCTAGCCAGTCCAACAGCCAAGCTTTAATCTGGTTTTTATGCTGTAGAATACTTCAGAAAGGTTTACATGTACTCTTTTCTGCTGTCATTTTCTTCACCCATAAGTTGTACATTGTATATGGGGCATAATGCCTGAGATGTATGCACGTTACATGAATTTTTTATACATCAATAATATGGGTACCAATGTTTTATATTTCTTTGACACCTAAGAATGAAGATACATTTCAAACTGCTTGCATGGCTTGTTCAATTTGCTTTACTTAATTATTGTTTATCTGTGTTACTCGGACTCGCCATTTTTGGTGGAGTACCCGTGTCGACACGACATTGATACGGGTGCGAGATTCGTACGAGATCTGGCCATAAAAATCCAGATACTGTTGTTTTGGAAGAAGAGACGCGAGGAGAAAAAAGAAAAGTTGCTTGAGAGGAGGAAGAAGAAGAAAGAGACGAGTAAGATTTGAGATGATGAGGAGGAAGAAGTTGCGTGAAATATGCTTGGAAAATTACAGTTAGGTATCTCATAGTTTTTATAATTTTTTAATTTAGTCTCTCAGGTTTTAGGAAAGTTCAAAATAGTCCCTTGGAAATTACATATCAGTCCCTGTAGTTTTGTTTTTTTCCATTTTAGCCCCTGAAGTTTCAGTTCTGCCCCTGTTTCTTTATATTTTCACACTTCAGTCCCTAGAGCAAAAAAAACTTGGTGATACAATTAGAAACATTATTGTTAAAAAATTATAAGATACCGTATTCTCGCACCTGTGTCTAAATTCGGATCCATATTCACGTATCCTCTATTTTTTGACTTCACGTGTACGACACTTAGATTTGTATCCGCACTCGACACCTGTACCCGAGTCCGAGTAACACAGTTGTTTATAAGAACTTCCATTAGCCTTTAAATCACGATAGGTTATTTATGCCTGTATTCAGATTTTAGACTTGATTATTTTTTCAATGTAATTATTGTCTTTAATTAACTGTTGCTATTAAATTGTTTTTGAACAGTTATTTTGATGGTCTGGTTGGCGGTGACGGTGAAGGTGAAGATTCTGTCCCAGTACAACATATGAATGTGGTCAGATTTGAACAGTATTTTTAAGAAATATGTATACATTTCTCAACCTTTTAGTTACTATTTATGTAATTTGATGAATATCACTTTCCATGTACATATATCATTTGCATGCAAGTCCCCCCAGTTTGAAAATGTTTTGATTTCTATGTCGGTTGCATGTTTTCTGATTCAATTGGCGGTTATACTTGCATTAGTTTTTAATGTTCTAACAACTGCGGGCTTAAATATGTAAAAAGCTATAATGTTTTCCTTTAGTTTGGCTACATTTCTGCCTGTCTGTCTTTCCATAACAATTAAATGCGATGACATGACATAGTTCTATGATGCCAGAGGCAAAAGTTGCCTTTGCTGCAATATAATACTCCACTTGCTTTTGCATCTATTTGGTGTTTCTTTTTTCGGGACTCCAAAAATCTTGAGAAACTAGGATATATACGTTCTGAGAAATGGAGTTTGAATGTTAGAGCATTCTCAAGAGGTGCTTCACTTGGTCCGCCAATAGCATAAAGGTCTCCCAAGTTTGACTACTGTCCTTGTGTTGACTAGAAAGCACACCGTAGTATCATTACATTAATTGGCACACATACAGCCGAGGGCAACCCCAAAGACCAACAAGTTTTGATAACAATGGAAGTTTATCTAAGAACAAGTACAAAATTGCTACAGGTCAACTTTCAGTTCACGATATCTAGCCTTTTATTAAAGTTGGACTTGGTCGCATTCTCTGTATATGGTCAGGGAAATCAAAATAAAATTAACTAGTCCTTTCCTATATTACCAAATCTTCTGTTACTTTACATTACAGGCTTAGAAATTCTCAAAAAACAGGTGAATAAATGACAGTGACAATTTCTATAACCCTAATCAATTAAAGTCATTCCATCAGTAGCTGTCTGGATTGTATCCTTGGTGCTCTGCATGCTCAAATCTTCTCCGTGCTGCTTCAATTCTCGGGACCTGATGAACTCATCAATTTGTGCCTTGAGCTCCGTGTCAGGAATAAGCATATCGGCAGTAAGATGGGAGCGGTTGAATGGGTCAGTCTGCAATTCATAGAATTGGATTAATTGATAACCTATGAATTCTTATGATCAAATGTCAATCAAATATGAACAGCAGATATACATTATCACTTAGAAGATGCCTTTGAATTACAGGTCGGTCTACTGTGATTCTTGAAGAAGGTAAAATAACTGGGTCCTTCATCAAAGTGTACTGCAACCAAACAAAATGTCGTTAGCATGTTACCAATTACAAACAGTTTGAGTATTACATAAATATACAGTGAAAAACTTTGATCCCATATAATGATAATGATAAAAATCATAATGGGTGTGTTTGAATAAGGTATTTTTAGCAGGGGATTGTAAATTACTGATCTGTTTAGAATCATTAGTTTCGCCATATACGGTAAAGGTATTTTCAAAATTCTATCTGCAGTTTGATGGGATTTTGAGAATTTCCTGATTAAAACACGGTCATAGATGGGATGTTCAACAAACATTCTCTCTTTATACAGATTTAGGGATCCATCTTGATCTGTTCTTCTAAGAAATTGCAGTATTCCCACCTAACTATCAACTCTCCTCTCTTCTCTCTTTCATACAGGATTTAGGGATCCATCTTGATCTGTTCTTCTAAGAAATTGCAGTACTCCCTAACTACCAACTCTCCTCTCTTATATCTCCTTCATACAGGATTTAGAGATCCATCTTGATCAATTCTTCTAAAATTGCAGTACTCCCTCTCTCTGTGTCCATTTTTATATACTAGCATTTATACCCCATGCAAAGCACGGGGTTTTATTATAAGTTATGATATTACAAATATTTTATTATTTTTTTATAAATATATTATTGGATTTATTAGGTAAATGGTCCTAATAAGATTTCCTTCTAAAATTATATATTTAACTTATAGTACGATTTTACTTATACTTGAATATAATTACACTTATATTTAATTAAGAGCAACAAATTCAAGTTTGGTAAAGACAATTTTTGTGAATTTTTTTCTCTCAAACTATATTATTTAAGTTGTAATAAAATCTTATTTAATAATGGTAATAAATTAATATCAAGATGATCTTATGATTGTTTCCTTGTAAATTATATTACTATTTTTATTTTTATTACTTAATTCATGTTTTCTTATAAAACTACGATACTAATATCAAATTCTAATTTTGAATCGATAAATAATAAAAGTTGACTTAATGTAGGAAACGTCAAAAGGCTTAACCAAAAAAAGAGAAACGAACTAAATTGTCGCCTAATTAATTATAGTTTAGATATGTACATATATATATATATATATATATATATATATATATATATATAATAATAATATTATTTAACATAGAAGGTGATTTTCATAAGAAAATAGTATCGTTCTAAAATTATATTACTTAAATATAATGAAATATTACTTACACTTGAAATTATAATCAAACTTATATTTTAATAATTTTAAACTATATTATCTAAGTAGTAATATAATTAATCTTAAACTTGCATTACACAAAAAAGTTATGCACACAGTAAAAAAGAGAGAAAATAGGAAACAGGACCTACTATTGAATGTTTAACACATTTCCATTGGTAAGCAATACATGAGTCCTACTCTTTGTGCACAAATGTGCATAATTTTTTGCGTATAATTTGCGCACATAGTATTATTCTTGTTACTAATTATAGTTTCTGATTTGGATAGATAAATAATAAAAATTGACTTAACATAGAAAAAAATCAGGTTGAACAAAAAAAAGGACAAACGAAATTGCCCATGTAATTATAGTATAGATAGATAGATTATATTATAGAATATAGACCATAGATAGATATATTTGATTGTTTCCTTACAAACCTATACTACTAATTCTCATTTCTTTATAAAATTACAATACTAATTCCAGTTTCTAAGATTGACTTAATGCAGGAAAAGTCATAGGTCGAACTAAAAAAAGGACGAAAGTAAGGCCTCGAACCAATAAAAAAAAACAAATTGTCTATTTAATTATAGTACGTATAGATGCATATATATAAAAAATTGGCTGAGCTAATAGGAGACAGGAAAAGGAAAAGAAAAGGGAAAAAAAGCTAGCTACTGTGATCAAGATTTAGCTCGTCACAAGTGACAGTAGTGGAACACGTGTTAAAGGACTGCTTCCAAAAGGGAGGAGACCTTGAAAAGATTTTCAGGCCTACTGGCTTGCTCATGAGCTGTAACATTACCCTTTTTATGAGTGAAAATAAAGGACTCAGCTCGGAATCTTTAGCTCTGATGTCCTTTATGAGAGAACTTGAAGACCAGAGGAGGATAAAGGAAGAGCTGATCTCAGAAATACATGCATACTAGGGGGATGAATAGATTAAAGGAAAAAAGTTACAAAGTTACATACATGTGTATTATTAGGACTATTAGAGATGCGTCATGAAGAATTTCATCTTTTACATTTAGTAAAGATGAGTTAGATGCAAATCCCTTTGGACAACTGAAGAAGATTTTGGAGCTGAAAAACAAGTAGTAAAAAGAGGGTACATGCAAACTATTATATACAGAATAGGATGGTGCAGTTTCAAAATCCACAAGAATGTTTTACCAAACAAAAGATCTGTAAATGATGAAATTTTCAATCGAGGGATTTTAACTGAAGACTTATAAATTCTAAATATATTGCAATTAAACTTACTTGAATTGGGTCAAGGAATTCATCAGGAATCTCTCCAAGAGCAGCTTCGGCATCCAAGGCCTCAGAAGCTGCAACTTTGGCTTTACTGCCAAGCTCAATGAACTCCTGTATAACCCTCCCATGTTCACCAATTCTCTGAAGGACGCTTGCAGCAGCACTAAACAACTGGAGAAATTCAAAAAATTAGGTTACTTAATGAACTATATCCTCAACGCAAGAGGATGAGACTTCTACAACATTTTCTGATATAAGAAATAGTAACATCAGTGTAATTAAATACAGGTAAATTAGAAGTTTAAACAAAGTACTTGCACATTCCACAATAGTAAAATAAATAAATTCAACAGCATTCTCAAAATATTAATAACAATAATAAATTATAGTAACAATTAAATGGACTACATTCAATATGAAGAATAAAAAGGTTTTGAAAGGAAAACAGGGGGAGAAAGTTATGTAAGCAACACCTAATTTCAATACCTGTTCATTATATGAACGACCATCCTTTGTGATGGCAGCTGGAAATATATTGTCTTTGTCACCCCTTGCCAGATGGACATATATGTTGACAATCTTTAAAAATGAACAATAATACATAGTCAAGTATTCGTTGATATATTAATCCAAGGAGTAGATGCATTATAACAATTATATATTGATAAGGCAATGGAGTTAATGACTAGCGACACATAATAATTTTGGACTCTTCCAGTAAATTTGCATTCCCTTCGGGGTAGCAAATGTCATTAGCAGGACCAGACAAATCGAGGGCATGTATAGCTAGCTAGCTTGTAACTGAAAATAGTGTCCATAACACACATGCAAGGTTGTAGAATGGCATGCCCAACTTCATTCTAATATGCAACTTAATCGATAAAAAACTAATATCGGATAAAGGCTTGATCATAATTATAATCTCGATCAGCCACAAAATTAACAAGGCTATCTGAGACCTCGATCCAAATTTAAAATTTGCTAATTCCTATGACACAGTATAACATACAAAGTACATCCTATCCCAAAACTAATCATCACTCCTAAGCGCAAGGGCCAAGGAACATATCGGCCACTTCTTTCTATTGTTAAATTTTGGGATGCTAGGAGAAGTTTAGCTCACTGCCTTAATTTTTTAGCAATATAAACAAACATAATGTCCAGAATGAAAGGGATGACTATTCAATGCCAACCTGCTTTAGCAAATGTTTTGGGCGAAATTCATATTTTTCAGGATCTTTCAAGCTGAGAGACTTCCTTTGAGGGCCAACAAGTTGTAATAAAAAGTAATTCAGCATGCTGGCAACTCTTTCAATCTGTAAGAAGAAAGAAGCAGACAACCACAATTAAAAGACATCAAACATGAGTTTGGAGAGATTATTTTAAGAATTTATTGATCTATGTGGACCGCTACCATCTCTGGAAGTAGGAAAGGAGCTGTAATCTGCTCTGAAGTAAATGCCAGCATGGTAACATCTTCATTTGCCAACTTCATATCAATCCGAATGATCTAGACACACCAGGAACTTTCGTTAATAAGAACAATTTACTAAGGGTGGTGATATTGGCAACCCAAATTTTATTGAGACAGTATGTTTCATAAAGAACAGATTAACACATCCTTTACTTTTTGTAGTTAAATCACTATTTCTTGAAATCCCAATTAAATGCAACTATGTAAGGAAAACTTTTGCCTTTTCAATAAATTGTGGAGTGCTACTAACTATTTATGGAGTGGTGTCAATATCGCTACCCAGTTTAGAAATTAAAGAACAAAAGAAATTTAATCTTCAAATAAACACCGACATTCTCTTGAGAATGGAACAATCGGGTTCTCTCCTGTCTTTCTTGAGCTGGTCTTCGCTCCCATTCCACTGTGTTAGACATCTCAGCTTCCAGCTCTTTAAGTTCAAGAATTTTGTTAAGACTTTCATCAAGAAGATAAATACTATCATTGATCAGGAAGTTCAAGAAGTTCAAATAACCACCCTTTTCCTCCTCTATAGCAATCTGTAAATAGTATAAATAACTCAGATAAACAGAACTTCAGTTAACTGAAAAATAGGGTAGGCAGTTGAAAATTCTAATATAAACGGTAAATAAATGTCATTCTACCTGTCTCCACGCATTGCGGTGACTAGGAACCTGCCAGAGGTATTCAAGAAGTTCCGCAATGTTGTGACGGATGTTAAACTTGTCATAGAACTGCTCAGGACACATATAAACACATCAATCAAAAAGACAAGCATGAGATGCTACCCATTCTTAGAGTCAGCAATAAGCTTTTACGTGATTAGTTAAGAAACATCAAGAATGAGATAACATTATGAGAAAGGACAGAATATTGAAAATACCATAATCATAAGTTGCCAGAAGCAAATACAAAGAAATATCTTTGGCATCTATTGGACTTGCCAGCTTATATGAAAAGCAAAACAGCTTGACACACAACTCAGAAGGCACAAATAAAACTCAAAACTAGTAACTTGAACAAATTGGGTCTTAACTATATAGATCTAATCTAAAAAACCATAGACACAAAGAACACTTTTGTCCATTAGTAGAACCAAAGTTCAATAAATTATCTGAACAGCTTAAATAATAGCCTTTCCTTCTTCCCTACTTATGTGTTCGCCACTATGATTTCGGTCATCATTACCTTTAATCGACTCAGACTTAAACATACTGTATACTGTAATAATTGATCAAAATAATTGTACACATACGGTCATCAGTTATCACCTACGGGAGATCAAAATAATTGATCGAACAATTGAGGTATACTGTACAAGAAATTAGATCGGTAAGAGTACTTGTGATTATGGGTATAGTAAGACTGGAAATGGGAATCTCAAGACGGAAACAGCCATGAATTATTTCCATCTGCCTATGCACCTCCCTTGTACACATTTTTTTTTTTGACAATTCACTTTTACTGTTTAGTTTGACACAATTTTTTGTGTTGATAATATACGATACAGTGACTTTGCGAAGGCAGGAAAGAAGTAACCAATCGATAGTCATGACCCTTCCTATCTATTAAGGCGCCCCAGCATTGGGTGTGAAGTTCTTGTCTAAAGTAAATCATGACAAAGAGACAAACAAGTAAAGCAACGGAAAAATAAAGATAGCAAATATTTGGCAGGTAGGAAAGACTCAGATAACGAGATATCTGAAGAGTTCTCCATGATTTCACTAGAAGAAAAGCAGAACAAGATTAAATAAAAGGCATATAGAAACAAAAGAGGAGCTCTTGAGAAAAAGATAGTGGTCATACCTGAGTGTGGGAGCCTGTAAACTCAATGTCAACATATACCTTCAAAAGATTCCTCACAAGATACACCAGAGACAGTTGGTGTCCTTCAAAAAGAGTAGCTGTAACAGACGACCCACTGCCACACAATTTTTATTAAAGGCAGTAAGTGCTTAAACATTTTGCTTTATGATTTGAGTATGTATTACATCTCAATGAATTATTTTATATGTAGTTTCTCATCAAATCACCTTCTACGGGGCATCCAGCAGTTCAGGACTTCAACCATCTTTGCTCTTAGGTACGGATTCCTAATATATTCTGGACTTGCCATAAACATGATGATGAAGTTCATGAAATCATCCTGCCAGATATGGAAAAATAAAATAACTTAAATTCCTTATTCCGTAGAGCTTAAAATGATTTAGCATGTACAAAAATAAGAATGAAACTTTAGTTTACCAGCACAACCCCATCCAAAGCTTTCGGAATCCGAGAAGCGAAAATAAGCAACTCCATGGCATCTTCCACAAAATGCTCAGGCATAGAAGCAAATTCCCTAGGACAAATTGATGGCAATGGCATTTTAAAACCACCTACGAGTCCTACCAACCAAACCACCATCAATCGGTAGAAGGACAAAGCTTGTTGAAGAAATCCTCCATCCTAAGAAGTAGAGACATACTAATAAAGTCACAACCTTAAAATGTAACACCCAAAATACATATAAAACTGGGTAGAGCGCTTGGGTTGTTTAGGTCTAGGTTTAGTCTTATTGGAAATGCTATTTTTAAATGTTACCCTATTTGGTATAATTACATAGTTGCATTACATGAAATCCAGTAATCCACTGTAGATTTACATTTGCTAAAGATGTTTACTTTTAATAACAACAAGGTATTTGGAAAGCTACACCTACTGAATAAGTAAACAACAAGTATTCTTTTCCTTTTACAATACTCGCAAAAATAGCTCAAATATTTAAATTGGCTGTGCAAGTATTCTTCTCCTCTGAACCATTGTCCTTACCTACTTGCACTAAAATTTCTATGTAAAATTGCAAATCACTGTCAATCTCTAGAACATAACTTGCGAATTAAGATAATTAAATTAACAGTCAACAAAACGTTTTAAATATGTGAAATCCTCCATTATTTGTTAATTTTGTTATGTACATATGCGAAAGTAGACACAGACTAGTTCTTTGAAACTTCATATCAGATTGAACGCATAACAAATGAAGGAGGAACTCAGTGTTGTTAAATGCTGATGGTTGAGTGGATGAGGGTGTCAACCATATCCAGAAAAGAAGCTACATGTATATGGCAAAGATATTCTGGTTTACTATATTATGTTAGCAATGCTTATTTGAGGTGCATAAGGGATAAAAGAAGTTTGGCGACGGAACACATTTTCATCTAAAATTGGGCCAACAAAAATGCGCGCACACAATTCCCTATGCTTTTTTATACTACGCGTGTACTTTGGTTTTGCCCCTTATGGCACATAGTGAAAATACATATTCACAGAGAGTAAAGGGGAAAGTAAAGATGAGATACCCTCAGAATCTGAGCTTCATAACATAATTTCTCCTGTGAATATAACTCAAGTTCTTTCTCAAGGCGAGCTATGTCCTGGTCTAGTTGTGGAGAAGATGCTTGCCCCCGCATGGCTTTGAAAGAGGCTAAAGTATCTTCACTCCTGCTAATATCCTGAATACAATTTCAATTATTGAGCATTTATGCCTTCCATCATTCGAGTCACAAATAATAATAATAATTAATAAATAAATAAATAAATAATGTATTTATGTAATGACCTATGCAAAACTAAGAATTTCTGAGGAGATAAAACAGATAAGATTCTGACTGCAATATTAATTTTTGTATACCTGAACAAGATGCTTAAAATCAGAAAATCCTTTTAATAGGCCTAAGTTTAGAACCCTTGCAGTCATAAAGAAGCATTCACAAATAAATGGGTATTTAGCCTTTTCGCTACAACTAGACATGGGCTTATTATTGCGGAGGAGAGAAGAACCCCCAGAATTACTGCCAGAACTGCTAGCTTCTTGAGACTGTAGCAACCGATTTTCGCCTTCATTATATACACCAGAGGCATCCACTCTCCCAGAATCATTGTTTGTGAACCATTCAGCAACTTCTTCTGATGATGCATGTAAAGCAGTCAATCCTCTGGAAAGGGTCATATGGTCAACATTAAGGAACCATAGGAAGATATTATGAAAAGAATAGATAAGAAAAGATCTAACAGATGTATGTTCAGAACAAGTCTCACACCTTATATCCAAACGGCTGCTGTTCAATACATATTTAGGATCAATTTTCTCCCTTTTCGTTAAATTTGCATCTAAGAATGGCTCACAGAGCCGAAGCATTACAGCACTGAGATTCACAAACATACCAGAACTTGCACAAGATATTGGATCAACCTGTGATCAAATCTCAATTAAGGCTCGGTTAAAAAAGAAAGCAGGGATATGCATCCATGTGAACCAAAAATAATTCCTAGGCATAATATACAGGGAACATGTACCAGTATGCCATTTGGTACATAGAATCTTGGACAAAAACAAAGTTTTGATTTAAAACAAAGAGTAAACTATATTAACCTGAACAATCTCATGTTCAGGGGAAAATATTACCTGTATATTAGCCCTTGATTTGTTTTTGTTGATGACCTCTGCAAGATACTCCAGAACATTCTCACGAGTGTTAGTATTTTTTAGGAGACACCTAAGAACTTCTGCCAGACCATCATATAAGTTGTTCATGACACTTTTTATTGTTGTGAATGAAGACAAGAGATCGGCTGGACGACGAGTAGTTGCTTCTGCAAAGCATTGCTGGCTGGTGTTTTAAAGAGAGAAAACAATATTTAGTAGAGTTGCCCTTTGAGAAATTATCTCAACATAAAGGGGTATTTTGTGGAGTTTTATATATCATTCATTTGCTAGAGATATATCCATCACAATAGGCTGCAAAATTTGTATATACGCAAAAGAAGGAAAAGAAATGTGGCATCATGCTAACTAGCAATTTTGAATTCTCATGTGCCATAGTCTGGAGCTCATGGAAACATCTTAAGAATCCATCCTAATCTTAAAAAAATAACGCAAAAGATGTAAACCATCCTCTTATGCAACCGATTCAAGGAAATAAAATTTTCAAAAATCACTTAATTCTTTATTAAAAAGAGGCAACATCCAAATTATCCTCCGAAAGTAAATTCCTGCATTTAACCCCAAAGCCTATAATACCAAAAGAAAATGCGTTTAAAAGTAATCTAAACAGGGCTCATCAAGAAAAATGAAAGTCCTATAACTGATATCATATAACATCACAATCAAACTGTGCACACATAACCTACCAATTGTTAAATCCAACTCCTAGTCATCAGTTCATCAAATATTGGAAAATTAGTACAAGTCAACCACACTGGCATCTCAAAATACACATTATAGCTTTAGAATATCTATAATCCTAAACCAAATTCAGTGAAGCATGATATGTTTGCAAAAAGCAACCGTGCATAATGAATATGGTAAGAGTTTCATTTTATAAGCACAACACAAACCAACAGGAGAATAAACTGAAACGGAAAATCAAGCTCACCCAACATCAGGTTGACTCTTGAAAATGGTTTGATCGGGCAACGCACTGACATGAAAAAATGGCCCCAAAATGCTGGTCATTTCAATTACACGTCCATTCAAATAGGCACCCTTAGGAATCCACCAATTGTGGCTCACTAAGGACTTGGCCCCCACCGGAATACTAACCAGATACAACAAAGCCCTCAATGGCTGCTGAAAGTTTCCAAGGGCAGAAACATTAAGAACACTTCCCCTCAAATCCTCATACAACTGCTTCAAAATCGGGTCCACACTGTCGAAATCAGAATCCTTAATAAACTCATCCAAAAACCCGGGTGGACATGAAATTCCACCACCACTGCCACTTCCTCCAAACCCATCAACAGAGCTTGAAACCTCTGAAAAAATCAGTGGCAACAATTGAGACACATTAGACTTATTGGAAGCATTGGAGTTATCCCAGTTTGGAAACATATCAGGATTCCCCAAATGAATCCTGCAATAAGAAACCGCCAATTTCTTCGCTTGTTTGATTACAGAAAACATCTCAGAACTCAAGTTTTTATCTTTCATGGACAAAACCTTCTTTCCCTCATCATAAGCGCGACGATAACAACCTAAAAGATAAGGAAAAGGGGGCTCGGCGGAAGTGAAATTACCAGAAAGCCGATCAATGAGAACTCTCTCCATTAGGTCTCGAGATAACCTCAAGTCTTTGCCCTCGCTGAGAATTTCAGCTGCCGTCATTTCTAAGTAGACAATTCGAGAATCGTTTTCCATCGAATCGACCAGCGACACAAGAAATATTTTCCTGATAATAATATCCTCGATTTCCGCAAGAGATCTTTGGGGCTTTGAAGTCGCCATAACTCGCCAAAAAAATATAAATATATACAATTATATGTGTAAATTTAGATCGTAAGGTTCGATACAGACTAATGAGTGAAGTTTCCGATTAGGGATTTGTTCTAAACTTACAGTGATTTGAAGCTGAGATCAGCATATAGAAACATGATGTTGGGAACTTGTGTGTGTGTTTTGTGTATGTGAGAGAGGAGTCAAAATACAGATTGATGAAACTCAGAGGCGACTGGAGTTTTCTACTTGTACAAGGTAACTGTGAGACGGTGTCGTATTAAGTTTAGTGCCGATTTCGGAGGACTTGGTTCATCCCTATTGATATTCAAAATTGGAGTACTAAAATGCATAAAAATAGAAAAAATAACTTCAAGAATTGTTAACTACCTAGATGTAAAGAAAACTAGTATGAGGAAAAAGACTTCTATTTATAACGTTCTCACCATCTGCATGAAATCATTTTTCAAACCCGATTAAGATTCTACCAAACATGTAGTCCCTCAATAGGATTGCACCTAATCTCCTAGAGTTAATAAAGTTGATTCACAATCCAACACCTCTTCCCACATACAGAGACCAAATATAATTAGAAACTTTAATTCATAAATCTCTCGTCCACCAAAACACCCTTTGTCCAAACCCACATAATATTAAGTGGAAAACAACCCACTTCTTATCATGAGCCCAAATATCCTTGGCCCAATACTATACAATTATAATAATTATAACAACTAAAATTAAGTAAATTCACATCAATTTGAAGCTCAATATGCGATCGTTTAATCTCAAAAGTCAAATTATATCTATAATTTTAAAATGGACGGAGTATCTAGTAATATTTTTCTAAAAAAAATTATCAAACTATATACTCAGACTATATTTGTTTATAAGAATTATACTTGAGATTTTTGAACTTGGGATTATTAGTCCAGAGATTGAAAAATAGCTTAATATGGGAGACTATTTAATACCATATATATGTTTAAACATGTATTAATTATAATTCCGATATTAATTATAATCATTGCAAACAAACTTGGTTTTAGGAAATTGATATTTGCACAAAAGAAATTAATATTTCCGCAAGACCCTCCTCACATGAATAATAAGTGAGTCCCACCTTCATGTGGGTGAGAGCATGTAGAAATATATTTTTTCCTTGTGAAAGTACAAATTCCCTATACTTATGTATTTAAGGGATTTTAGCAAGTTTAGGTTAAAGCCCATAAACTTTTATATTTCGTTTGTTTCTTTAATTAAGAATTATCAGTTTAAAAAATAACAAGACATTAAATGATAGGATAAAATATACTTTGCTTTATTTAGTTTATAAATTTAAAAAGAATTTTTTTGTCAAGTATTATGTGTGATGTGGGTAAGGAAAAGAGATATGAAAGTTTGTGTTATATTATATTACTACTGTTGTAGGCTTGAAGGCATTGCGATCGAGAGTTTTGACGATTGTAAGAAATTGTTCTTGCAAATATATTTTGAGAGTATTGCCATAAATTTATAAGTAGAAATTATAGCCAGGATGATCTCATTTATTACAAATCTCTCTAACAACAACAAAAAATGATTATCTACCTAACTAGTAATAAAAAAATAAAACCTTCACAATAGATATTCAAATGTTTCATACATGAAGCCCATCATAAAAATTTATAAGAAACATGGGACTTATTTTTGGTCTCAGAACTATCTGTTGCAGTATTGTATTTGTTGGTTGGTTGTACATGTTAATTAGAATGTCCGAACTGGATGCTAATTAATTTACTATAAGCAATTTCCAAATGTTTTATTTATTGAATTGCAAGATCAATTAGTCATGATAGTAAATTTATTGAAGAACATATATATTTGAAGCAACATACCAAATAAAAGTAACATATATATATATATATATATATATATATATATATATATATAATAAGATTAAATTATTCAAGGTGGTCATGAGGCCTTAGTGACATGAATATTGAAACATAGTGCCTTAGCATCTGATCGTCGTGGATCTCCGTCGTCGCGCTAACATTCCCTGAATTCCTGTTGCTTAGGTAACACGCCGCCACGCCAATTGTATATTAACGGCCGCCCATGTCCTCCAATTGGACGAGTAATATCTGGTCGTGCTCTTAAGCTTATTATTTGAAAATGTGTAACGAAAATGGTCCGTTATATATAGGAGATGATCAGAATCAAGTCCAAATGCTTTCGTTGGATCCATACAAGTAAATGTAGCAGATGAGGTTGGAAATCGGTTTATATTTTGAGTCTGGCGAAGGCACCACGAGAGAAGCTCGTCTCCGAAGAAGCCACCAGGGTCTATTAGGCTTGTTGCCATCATGCTTTTACTGAGATTTTGGCTTCTCACTATACGCCTCCGATCCGACAATGAATACATTACATTGTCATTTTAGCCTCCTTCTCTTAATATCTCATATTATAATTCTTTTATACAATGAAATGTGTATTATATATATCTAGTTACAATAAAAATTACTAGTATAATATTTTGTTGCAAGATAGATATTACAAAACTACTAGATCTAAAAACATTAGAAAATTAATTATTGTATGAATACTTCACCTTTTCATCTTTAGAGAAAACTATGGGTTTAACCCGGTCGCAAATGTGATCAAGGATAAGGTCATCCAAGTTGTGGAACAGGGGTACCTGGAGTTCGAATTGAATTGGAGTATATAAGTTTATTTGTGGTGTAAATATTTTCCTTAAATTATACTACTACTGTGATGGAGTATTTATTAGTCGTCTGCAGGGATTATTATTTTCACAAAACAAATTTTTATAATACCCCACCCCACCCCACCCCACCCCACCCCATCCCATCCCATAAATATTTGTAGCATGCTTTATATATAAAACCCCCAAAAAAACATAGGCTTACCTTTTTCACCAAGTCTAAGCAAAGGTAACGCTTGATATCTCTCCGCAGCCCATCAGGCAAATCTTTGATAAGTTCCATCTCATTTTGGCCTCCCATAATTGTCCATATTTGGTGTTCAAATTGACGAACTCTTTGCCTCAGCCGAGACGGTAGCTGTCTCCTTTTCATCCACCATTCCATGTCTCGATATCTCAATTGCATTTTTCTCCTTCTCACCGTCACAGCATGTAAAAATACCTGTTCGATCAATAAATTTATTGAACAAGCTAAAAAAATTAACAAAAAACAAACAAACATAAATAATAAACCCTGAATTCACCTGAATATTCCCAATTAACATAGTAAAGAGTGATAAGCCTGCCAGCACCATGATTATAGCAAATGTTACTTCTAAGCACTGGCTTGTAGGTTCGAGATTGTTGCCCATTGTGCTATAAAATTAACCCAAAAATAGAAAACTACTAATTAGATAAAAACTGAAACGGAAATATTAGCAAGCTGAGTAGTGTTAATTAGGTAAGTACGTACACAACTTTAATTTGTCTAGTTTAATTATTTAATTATACATGAAAAGTTTTAGTTAGTTGTACCCAACCGGTTAATACCTATCATGTTTTGACAAGTTGTATTATACAATTAACTCATTAAAATTTTGTCTAAATAAATTAGACAAAAGTTGTCAATTTATCTATCTATCATTATCGATCTAACAATCAAACCTAAGTATTAATTGTCCTCCTTACATAATTCGTAGGAATGATTATTTCCAAGTATTTTTATACCTTATAGCCATTAGGCCCCAAAGATTGGAATAGAGAATTTGAACTATGATGGAATTCTCAGAAATGACTGGGAGAGCTAAGGCATAGAGCCCATAAGGAAAGCCTCCATCTTTGTGTATGCACTTTGATAAATCTACCTTCATGGTGGAGTTGCCATTGCATGGATTTCCGTAGGCACTGTAACAAATCTCTCTTGGGCAAGTAAAAGAGAGCGCATCGCATTGTTCGCTTCCATTGCATTGTTCTGTAAGGCACAGTATTAGACGTTGTATCGAAAGGATATACCAGAATCCTCCTGATGCCTGAAAATACATAATAATAACAATGTTATATACGTGTACGGTCAATTTGATGAAGTGGGAAATTAAAGTATGCTTTTGGTCACAATAACCAAGCTGGTTGTGAAGACCGCTCCAATTTGATTAGTTAAATGATTAAAAAAACATTAATATAATATAAGGGCCACAAGGTGATCATGCATGGAATTTTGATGACTACAAGTCTATAACCATTATATATATCCCTTATAAATGATCATAGCAACAATTAGCTGCTAGCTAACATCCGGAAAATTACAGTTATCGGACGGTATTTCACAAGCTATATATTTGAAGGACTTCCCTTAAACACGTCCAGTAAGTTGTTAGTTGTTTGAAGGTTGCTGGCTTTCAAAGGCTATGGATAATGAGTTGCTATACAGTACACACACATATAGAGAGAGAGAGAGAGAGGGAGCTGAGGGATCAGTAAGCATACGTGTGATGCAAGGAAGTAAGCGATGAGATTAAGGGCAAAACCCCACCAAACAGTGCCAAAAATGTAGCCTGTGACCTTTCTCATTCCTCGCATCAAGTGAAGACTGTGATACACCTTGGGGAGGAACTGGAGCAGGAAGATGAACTGCGTTATGGTGATTACTTCTTCTATATAATTTTCTTTTAGTAATTTTGGCAACACTAGCCAATATACAATCTGCATCCAAACACGAAAATTGAAATTAAATGAGCCAACATATATGATTGATTCTATATATGATCATCACTACGTACTAAAAGCTTTTCAAAGGACATTCTAAACAAACGAATGCTATATGACAAAAAAATATTATATAAGCTTCTTATATATATAGAATAACGATCATTGCTACAATATCATATCATAATATATATTATTTCAAGGTATAATATTCGAGTTACATGCACATGCATGTATGTCATACAATATTTATCTTGTGACAAATTTGGGTAATGAGAATATTGTCAATATATCCGCAACCCCTTTTCTTACCGTCAACGACAATTTATATATGATTAGATATTAGTATTAAATACTACTCCAATGGCTGTTATATAAGCCGTAGGGACGCATGCCATCAAAAAAAATATTTAATATCTATTACTGTCATCATTCTAAAAGGAGTAAATGAATCACTTAAATATATGTTTTATCCATTAATATAGAATAATAACATCACCTCTTGTTATGCAATTATTCTTTAAACGACACTTTTTGTTCTCGTAGATTATTAATTTTGTACTGTGACTATATCAACAATCCTCGTTATATGTACGGGTAAAAGAGTCATTGAACAATATATAATGGGTTATGTGAAAAAATTAGCTTATTAAACTTTAATCAATATTTTCATGGTAGGATTAGTTATGAATGATTTCTAAATTCTAATTAATTAATGAAATGGGACCACATATATTTGTCTTATATATCTGCATGAAAATTTGGCATATAAAGGTCATGCACATCTTACATGCAAACTTCACGAACTACCTACTTTTTGCTTCCGATGCATAAATCCAATTGCCGAAATAAGAATTCAAATTTGCTTTCTCATTTTCATCTTATGTCATTCATTAAATTTTATTAATTGCAATAATAAAGTTTATCCATCAAGTTCGAGATGAGTACAGTAGGTAAGACAACATAATTAGAATTAATTTGTTGTATAGTTTAACAACTAAGTTGGGGTGAAGACAGTAGATAAAACAACAGAATTAGAATTTGTTGTACAGTTTAACGACTACTAGCTAGGTTGGGATGGAGATAGTAGATAAGACAACAAAATTAGAAATCTTGAAACGGAAATGAAGACGGGGGAAGAAATAAGGTTATGCACATTTACTCACCTGAGGAATAGGCAGAATGACGAAGGCATCGAACCAGAACCCCTTGAAGGATCGCACATAGTGAGCGACGATCGCACGTGCGTCCCACACGAGCTTCCCGTTCCCAATAACCAACGACTCCTTTGACACGTACGCCAACCGAAACTGAAGCCAAAGGTGGAAGAGGTGCACTGCGTCCACACACGTGCGAAGCACGGTGGCGAATGCCGCCACGCTGCAGTCAATGTAGATGCACGGCCTGTTACCGCCCGTAATAGATATCGCGAAAAGGAAGATAGGATCAACGGCCAATGATACACCACGTGTGAGCACAATCAACCTGTTCAACCTCTTGATACTTTTGCTCCGCGGGTCCAAGACACGGTCGAACGGCCTGGACGATTGTTGATTACCGGTGGAGCAAGTGCTGCATTTGTTTTCGACCGGAAACAGACATGAACCGGCTGAAGCCTCCCATTCGGGTTCGTTGCCCGGGTGATACCTGGTGGAGTGAAAATTTGGAGCACCGACCCGAGTACAAGCGTAGCATTCAACCGGAAGAATGTCTGTGTGATCACTTTCGGAGCGAGAATTGGATCCTCGTCTTGTCCCAATACACCTGAGAAATCAAAATATATATAAAAATTAAGTATATAGATATATATATATATATATATAATGATAAATATACATATATATTATTGTTAATGATTTAAGGTTAACCTATGCATTTTTTGAAACAATGGTTGGAAGGAAAATGATGGAAGTAAGGATGAAGTTTTGTAGGGTGAGAAATAGTGACGTATGTATAATAAAAGAAAGGGAAGCTGGTGACTCATAGCAATAGAATAGAATCAAATTTTGTAGACCCCACGTGGACTCCTTTTTTCAGACATTTTGAATCTGCAGTTTGACTAATTTTAATTTAGTATTGCAATAGTTACTTAATAAGTACAGTAGTCTTTTAAAACTCGGATAGAATCGGACCGGTAAAAATCAGACTGTTTTTCGGTCTGATTTAAATCAATGATTTGGTTTGATCAAAATTATGCTTGGTCCGTTGACCATTAATCTAACCGATAAACCAGTTAATTGACCCGTTGATTCGATTTTTAATTTTTTATCAAAAAAAATTAATATTAAAATTAATCATTTTTATTAATATTGTAACTCATCTTTATTATGTTTTAGTTCATAAAAAATGTGATTTTTAAAAAAATTATTAATTACTAGTAATATATATTTTTATATATTAATGATGTCGTCACTGAGTCAATAATGGTTCGACCACTAGTTGGACCAGTGACCCATCCACCCGATATTTTTTGGGTCCTTAACACTAATATACAACAATTAGAAAGTATTTACAAAAATAAAACATCCACAAAATAATTACAAAAATAACGCAACACAATATTACGTTGCTAAAATTACGGTCATTAACTCCCTACACGTCAGTTACCGACTTTTATATTTTCAACCAACCGATCAACAATTCACGCTAAAGAAGAAAACAAGCAACTTTCAGATCCGAAAAACCAGAGCAACGACAGATCGGAGAAGACGACTTCTCCAACGGCGATGTAACTCTGAGATCGGATAATATCGAAGAAGATCAACAGCAACTTCAGATCAACAGCAACTTCAAGATCAACAACAACTTCAAGATTAGTAACCAGCCACGATCTGTAACAAATTTGATTGTTGATTGATTCGTTATAGATTTGCATACTAAGGTATTTGAGTTTAAAGTTTATATGCATATAGTTACCCCGTGGTTACTATATACTCATATATATATTAGTTACCTTTCTTAAGTTTTTTCGCTTTTTAATTGGTCACAAAGTCGATTAGATACTAACTGCTTTTGATTTCAAAATGCATGTAAATATATGTTTTATATTCCAGTTACTAAGTACATATAAATTGGTTCTTTGCTTATTATTGATTTGGTTCTTGATAATGTTTAGTTGGTTGTTGTATACTTTAAATGTATATTCTACTGATGTTTTTTATATTGATGGTTACTTATTAAATACATTGGTTACCTTCCTGCAACTGTTGGATCTTTAAGTACATATTGATATTTTTTATATTCTGGTTACTAAATAGATATATGTTGGTTACTGTCTAATCTAAATTTGGTTACTGTATAATGTTGTCAAGTTTGGAGTGTTGAATTTTGGCGTTTTCGGAGCCTAATTTCATTTGAAACGGATCAACGATCAAAAATCACCAGCTGCGCTGGTGAACTGCATAATTTTTTGGTCAAATTCCATCATTTAGGCCTTCAAAATTGCATGTAAAAATTTGGTTTATTTTTTGGTTACTAAGATTATGTAGTTTGGTTACTGTCTAATATTGATTTGGTTACTTTATAATGTTTATTCAGTTGTCAGACAATGGAGACTGACAGTAACCAATACAACAAATTTAATTATTTACATGAATATATAATTATTTAATGTTAGTAACCATTAACCACATGGTTGGTAACATTTTTGATGGTGTACAGTAACCAAAATTGATGTTGATTAACAAAGGCATTATACTGACTGTTTTGATAGCAAAATGCATGAAAAAATATTTTTTATATTTTGGTTACTAAGTACATAGAAATTGGTTACTGATTATTATTGATTTGGTTAGTGTATAATATTTATTTGGTTGTTGTATACTTTAAATGTATATTTTTCTGATGTTTTTTATATTGATGGTTACTTATTAAATACATTGGTTACCTTCTTGCAACAGTTGGATCTTTAAGTACATATTGATATTTTTTATATTGTTTGTTTTTGCTGTAAAATGCATGAAAAAATATGATTTATGTTATGGATACTAAGTAAATATATGTTGGTTACTGTCTAATCTGGATTTGGTTAGTATATAATGCTGACTTGTTTACTGTGTAATATTACCATGGTTACTACATAATATTACTGTGTTTTATACTAATTTTTTTTATATTGATGGTTATTGATTAACTACATTGGTTACCTTCATACACCTGTTAGTCTTTAATTTGTAACAAAGTCATTACTGATTGTTTTGGTTGTAAAATGAATGTAACAATATTTTTTATAATCTTGGCTATTAATTACATATATCTTGGTTACTGTATAATATGTATTTAGATACTGTAAGGTGTTTATTTGGTTACTCTATAATGTTATTGTATAATGCAATGGAAAATGTGGTTATCTTGTAGTTACTAAATAAATATGTGTTGCTTACAGTCTAAAATATATTTGGTTACTGTATAAAGTTGTTATGATTACTGAATAATGTTACGATGTTTTTTTATATTGGTTTGTTTTAATATGGTGGTTACTTATTGGCTATATTGGTTACCTACATATAACTGTTATAATTTAATTGGTAACAAATATCAATATCTTGATTATTTCTATTGTAAGATGAATGTACAAATGTGTTTTATGTTACGGTTATTAACATCATGTAGTTTGGTTACTAGCTAACATTGATTTAGTTACTAAATAGATATATGTTGAGTTCTTGTCTAATCTAAATTTGGTTCTTGTATAATGTTGTTATGATTCTTTGTATAATATTAGTGTGTTTTATACTTATTTGTTTTATATTGATGATTACTTATTGACTACATTGCTTAACTTCATACAACCTGTTAGTCTTTAGGTGGTAACAAACGATGCGGTTGAAGAAGCGGTGATGTCGATTTATGTAAAGACTTGATCCAGGTGAGAATTTGGTAATTTTTGTCAAGTTTGAAGTGTCGATTTTGGCATTTTCGGAGCCTAATTTCATTGGAAACGGGTCTACGATCAAAAGTCACAAGCGTTGCTGGTGAACTGCAGGGTTTTTTGATCAAATTCCATCATTTAGGCATTCAAAATTGCATGTAAAAATGTGGTTTATGTTCTGGTTACTAAGATTATGTAATTTGGTTACTGTCTAATATTGATTTGGTTACTTTACAATGTTTATTCAGTTGTTAGACAATGGAGATTGACAGTAACCAATACAACAAATTTAATTATTTATAGGAATATATAATTGTTTACTGTTAGTAACCATTAACCACATGGTTGGTAACATTTTTGATGGTGTACAGTAACCAAAATTGATGTTGATTAATATTTTAATTTTTGATTTCATCATAAGTTATCAATATAAAGTAAACATATACAATCTTTATAATGATCTTGATCTGAGCTTATAATGATCTTGATCTGAGCTTATAATTATCTAGTTACTAACAAGCTTGTAACTATCTATGATAATTATCTGGTTACTAACAAGCTTGTAGATAAATAGGACACTCACACATGTACATTTAACAATTGATGTTTGTCCTGATACAAGCTTATAATTACTATCTGGTTACTAATAACAGTAACCATAATGTAACATAATAAAACAGTAACCATATAATTATATGATAGTAACCAGAACATGTTTTAATGGTAACCAAAACAGAAACATCATGTAATGAAACCCAGTTTAGGCAATCCATGTATATTAAACAATTACATATTAACCAGAATAAAAAATAAAAGTATTTGAAATCCCACATTGAGGACACAATAATAGTAGCCAAATCATAAGGTAACAGTAACCAAAACATAATAAAGAAGTAATCAAATAGTTATATGAAAGTAACCAGAACATGTAGGATGTGTTTGTGGAAATGGAAGTAGAAATAGAATATATAGCATAAACCTTGTAGAAGATATTTAAAGGAATTTACAAAAATAATACATCAATGTATACTAAGCAAATACATGGATTATTATGAATTGGGTTTATTATTTACAAAAATAATACATCCATAAACTAATGATGCCTTAAACTTCTTCAACTGTCTTGGGTTCAATTTCTTGGTAATAATGTCGGGGACTTCCATGCCACACCAAAATATAACTTTTCCAATGAATTTTGTATTGCATTCCTCATAGTAAAGATTCCATAACTGCAAATAAACAAAATCAGATTTACACAGTCATTAGTAACCAGATATAAACAATATTTATATCATAAACAGTTTACCAAACAAATACATTGTAACCAAAACAACATATAAAAGTAACCAAAATCTCAATTGAGGGAATAAGAATGGTATCCAAATCATAAGCTAACAGTAAAAAAAAATATACTAATGAAGTAACCAAACAGTTATATATTAGTAATCAAAACATATATTAATGGTAACCAATACATAAACAACATATAGACCAAACAAAGCTTAGTCAACCCATATATACTAAGCAAATATATGGTAACCAGAACAACAAAAAACAGTAAGCAAAATCCCAACTCAATGAAATAAAAATGGAATCCAAATCAGAAACTAACAGTAACCAAAAGCATACTAAAGAAGTAACCAAATATTTATATGATAGTAACCAAAACATGTTTTAATGGTAACCAATACATAAACAACATGTACACTAAAAACGGTTTAATCGACCATGTATACTAAGCAATACATGGTAACCATAACAACATAAAAAAGTAACCAAAATACTAAATCAAGGTAACAAACATGGTATCCGAATCTCAAGCTAACAGTAACCAAAACATAATGCAGAAGTAACCAAACAGTTATATGATAGTATCTATTTTTTATTGCTTGACGTAGCTACAACGTAAGCATTACATCAAGCCCCCAGAAATTGCTCTTGTGTCAGTATATGATGCAGAAGTAAAATGACAAAATGAAGATGAGACAATCATGATCATTCAAAAGCAGACTAGATATGTTAAGAGCCTAAACAATTTGAAAATAATTATTCACTTTAGCAAAAATTATGCTGTTAAATGATGTCTATCACAAATAACCCAAATCGTAGAGATAAAGAAAAATTCATTCAATAAAAAATTAACATAAATGAATGTCGCGCGAATGCAGACTCATAGTATGATGAACAACACTTCAACCATGTACATACCGTATGGTAGGTTCCAAAAGGAGGCGGTTACTAAAGCAAGAACTTCATCGTCTGCAAGAAGTTGATTCAGTCCGCTGACGACGAGTGGCTTCAAGAGGAGAGAGAGAAGTAGTAGTAAGGCGAGAGAGAGAAACTGAACGAGAATTAAAGGCGGAGAGAGAGAGAGACCGAACGAGAAAGGAATGTGTGAAGAAGATGGAATCTAATTTGGCATATCACCCCATTAATACTAATCCCTTAATTTAAGGACTCCTAATTGTATTAGTATTGTAAATAAGTATGATGGAGTGTCATATTTTTGTAATTATTTTATGAATGTATGATTATTGTAATTATTTATAAAAATGTACTATAATATGTAATTAACCCATATTTTTTTCGGTTGGATGAACGATCCGATTATAAGAACCTTGATAAGTACTACATTCCTTCTATATATAATTATAGTCGTTTTTGAATTAAAAAAATTATTAAATAGTATCATTTAATAATTAAAATTTGATTGGATGAAATGTTATCACTACCTTTTTTGTTGAAAGTTGAAAACTATTAAAATAAAGGAAAAAATTTCGTGTGACAATGAGAGAAATTAAAGATGATATCGAAAAATAAATTATTTATTTTCTTAAAAAAATTATAAACGGTAAATAAATTAAAATAACTTTTTTTATAAAATTTAATTATTATAGAATGAAGATAGTATCATATACTATATAGTCCACCAATGTAATAATATAACACCTATTTGAAACCCGGCCTTAGACTTTTAACCGTTTTTTTTCCTTTCTGCTCTATCACTACATTAATACAACTATATAACGACTCAAGAATATATCTTATTTAAATTAATTTGATTAATCATTTTAAGAGTAATTTGGATAACAATTTATAATTTTTAAATATAAATTATATAATTAATACTGTTGGGTCATGATATTTTTTCTCATTGGGCCGGGTAGATTGGGCTTACTCATTTAATTAATCTATTGGGCCTTTATTATTGAACCATGAAAGTCATTGAGCCCAGTTATCCTATTATTTCCATTTTAACTTATAAGACCGGGTCGGTTCAGTGGATCGATCCTTTGGACATTTTAATATCTATTATTTTGACTTGTAATGATGAAAAAGCATGATGGTTGACTAGAGAACCTGCCATGCATTAATGTGGATGGGATTATAATCGGTCGGCGGTAGAAACAAAGGACCAAAAGCGGGATAAACTACATGCGATTTTAGGTAAACTATCGATCAAGGTGTGTCGGTAAGTAGTGGGTGTACGGTATTCCGAAGCAAGAAGAGTATAGCTTAGCAAGGAAGTCTTCACAAAGAGGTATGTACACACATTTTACCATTCATAATCACATATACACTCAAGAATTATTATCATCTCTCTCAATACACTAGGCATTACATCCTCCATTTTGTTAACCTTGTGAACACGTTCTCGACTCTTACGCTTTGAAGCTATCCCCAACGAACAAAAGTCGCCAAGTTTGAGGTGTTTATCGTGTTCTTGTCGCGAGATCGTATGCGTCTTACGTGATTGGGACGTGGCAGAAGATCTTGGCGTTAACATTGGCGCCAGAAGGAGGGGTGTTCTAGTGTCATTTAAATTTTCAATCATAATTGTTTAACCTACTTCTGAAGATGATGAGGAGTAGAGATGGTACACCAGAAGGGCAGGCGATGGCTGTTAGTTCATCACTGCCCCGTATTTCAGTAAAGGATCGTCTGGGTCCTTCTAAAAGTGCTCACGAAAGCACGGCCTCTAAACACAACTCAGGAGAACTTCGTCCGAAGATCCATGGTGGAGCCAGACGGAAGTTGGTTTTCAATACTGATAAGGAGCGTGATCATGATCAAGGGTGGGCGGAAGGCTCACCGACCAGGACTCATCGTCGAAGTGTTCAAGAAGACAGAGCTGCCAAATTGGCGAGGATGGCAGACGAAGCAGATAAGGCTTTGGAGGTTCTGTTAAAACAAAGGGAAGATATAGCCGAATAGATGCTTCGGGTGGCTGAGTTAAGGGACGAAGCATCTAGCCATGTTCAGTCCGAGAGACGGAGTAGGCATAAGGAGATAACCCGGTGAGAGGGTAAGGAACCGGAGCATTCTATGCATGTGTCTAGAGATCGTTCTCGCAGTAGGAGGAGATCGAGGAGCAGAACTCCCTTGGCCTCGAAGAAGGCATTGATGGTCGTTGGTTCACAGCATCGCGACGATGATAGACGAAGAAGCAGGTCGAGAGAGATCGTGCCAGAAACCAGAAGAAGAGAGTACCAGCACAACCATTCTCATCATGAGGATGAAATTATACGTCAGAGTAGATCAAGAAGTCTCACGAGGGCAGTGGGATCGGCAGGAAGAGGTCGATCCACTCAAAGGCCGAACGTCACTCAGGAGAAGGAGATCTCATCGCAACCCGAAGGTGTTGATTTTCTGGTAAAGGAGTTGAAAGAGCTCCGAAAGCAGCTGGCTGAGGTCCAATAGGTGAAAGACACTCTGGGAAAGAAGGCGTCCCCTTTTTCCTCGGATATTCTCAAGGAGAAGGTAGATATCACCAAAAAGTTGCCTCGTATGGAGAGCTATGATGGGTCCGGAGATCCTTATGACCATAGTCAGGCGTTCGACCGGCTGATGGACTATTATGACTTCACTGATGCTGCCAAGTGTCACACTTTTGTCACGATGCTGAGAAAAGACGCAAGACAGTGGATGGGGACTTTACCATCGGATTCGATTTCTCTTGACCGAAAGCTTTGTGATAAGTTCCATGACGCTTTTGAAGCAACCAGAAGAAGGAAAGCCTACTGAGTTCTTTAAGACAGATCCCAAGTGCTTCACCAAAGTGAACCTTTAGGCCAATATGTAAAGAGGTTTAGGGAAACGGTTGGTCAGGTGTCCGACCTTAATGATCTCCAAGCTGTGGGTTTGTTCCAGAATGGGCTAGACTTGGTTAAGTCTGAGAAGTTGGTGAAGAAGTTGATGTTTCACCATCCGAAAAGCCTGGCAGAAGCCTTTGACAAGGCAGAAGGCTATATTGTCGTAAAAGAGGCTATGAATAGTCTGAAAAATCCTTCTTTGGGCCAATTAAAGGAGATAGAGGTTCCCAAGGCCGAAGTTGATCAGAGAAGAGTGGGGGGATATAATCAAGGGTCAGAAGGTAGTTCGAAGAAGTACAATAACTTCGTGGGCAGCGGCAAGCAGTTAGATCGTACACTGCTTTCTACCCCGAAGGTTAATAAGATCTACACCCAATTGAACACAGAGAGGTTGGAAATTTTGGATCAGATCAGAAACCAGCCTTTCTTTGAGCCACCTCGTGATAATTATAGATTCGACATGGCAACCCTCGTAAATATTGTGGTTATCATCAAGTCACGCCACGACACTAATGAGTGTTGCAATTTAAAGGATTTCGTGGAGAAGAAGATTAGAGGCGCTGACATGGCGATTCAAAGATGTGGTGAGAAGGACCGCCAGGATCAGCAGACTATCAACCGTACCGTTCAGACGGTTCAAGCACCACCCATCCAAAATGCTCCAGTACCACCGCCAAGGCAAGTCATTGATGTAATAACCGGTGGGTCTGTAGGGAAGTTGGTAGGGAAGAAGAGAAGGGCTTATCTTGATTCGGTCATGTCAGTGACAGATGCTACCCTGAAGATTGACAGACCATTTCCAGGAACCGTCATATCATTTACGGATGCAGATTATCCTTCGGAGCCCATCGAGCCGCATGAAGGGGCATTGGTGATCACATCACAAGTGGGCTCGGTGGATGTGAAACGCATGATGATAGACAATGGATCTTCGATGGACATTCTGTATGCCCATGCTTATCAGAGGATGCATCTTGATGGGCACAAAATGGAGGTCGGATAGGAGGCTCCTCTATACGGTTTCTAAGAACGACCAGTCGAGTTGCGAGCACTATTGAACTCCCTTTATCTTTCGCTGACCCCTCGGTGAGTAGAGATAACGTGCAAATTCTATGTTGTGCATGTGGATTCGGCTTACAACACCATACTGGGAAGGCCTACGTTGACGGCTCTCCAAGCTGTGACCTCCATCCCTCATTTTAAAATCAAATTCCCCACGGCGCATGGAGTAGGAGAGGTGGCGGGAGACTTAGACCTAGCCCGACGATGTTATCGGAATGCTGTTATTTCATCCGGAATGGGGGTCAGCAAACAGAAAAAGACAATGGCAATTGAGATCGAACCCTTGACTGAAAGCAGCTCAGAACCTTTGGTGATCCCTGCAGGGGGGACGGAGGAGATTGAGTTGGTCATCGAAAAGCCGGACAAGACAGTGAGGATTGGTTCTGGTCTACCAGAACCTCTTCGGACGAACCTTATGGAACTCTTACGCTGCTATGTGGATATTTTTGCATGGGAGCCACAAGACATGCCGGGAGTTAGCCGAAAGGTGGCTGAGCATAAATTGGATATAGATCCTTCGAAGAAGCCAGTTCGTTAGAAGAGGCGGATCTTTGCGCCAGAGCGGCAGAAGATCATTGATGAAGAGGTTGCAAAGCTGCTAGCTGCTGACTTCATCTACGAATTTGATTACCCAGAATGGATAACAAATGTGGTGTTGGTGCAGAAGCAGAATGGAAAATGGCGGGTTTGCATCGACTACACTGATCTCAATAAAGCTTGTCCGAAGGACTTTATCCTCTCGCCCCATATCGATCGAATCATCGATGCCACTTCGGGTATGATTACTAAGCTTTATGGATGCTTTTTCGTTATCATCAAATATCCATGTGCAAAGGGACATTCCAAAGACAACGTTCATTACACACCGCTTCGGTGTACGCCTACAAAAAAGATGACTTTTGGCCTCATAAATCTTTGGAGCTACCTACCAAAGAATGATGAACTTCATCTTCGACGTAAATTTGAGGGGAGAACATGGAGGTTTATGTAGATGACATGATCGTGAAGAGTATCAGATTCGTAAGCATTTTGACGACCCTGGAGGAATGCTTTTAGACTGTCCGTTATCGTCAATTGAGACTCAATCCGGCCAAATGTACTTTCGGCCTTGGTGCAGAAAAGTTTCTGGGTTATCTGGTCAGTCAGAGGGGCATCGAGGCCAATCCGGAGAAGAAACAGGCCATTCTTGATATGAAGACTCTCGGTCCATTCAAAGACGTCCAACGTCTCGATCGGTAGGATTGTGGCTTTTGAGGAGGTTCGTCGCCAAATCTGCGAGAGATGCCTTCCTTTCTTTGACACATTGAAGGGCCAAAAATGCGAAGACGCGTTCAGTGGACTTGGTGTGAAAAGACGCCTTCCAAGGCATAAAGACATATCCGCTTTCCGCTTCCTTTATTAGTAAAGTCCGCCCAAAGAGACCTTATATTTATACCTTCGTAATGAAGTTCCTTGGCGCAAATGGAAGCGGTGTTGGTTCGGGAGATCGATGGGAAGTAGATCCGGTCTATTATATCCGCCCACGCCCTACGAGATTACAAACCGTGTATCCGAATATTGAGAAATTTGCCTTTGCTTTAATAATTGCTAGAGAAAGCTTCTATATATTTTCAAGGTCGACTCTGATGCGTCTATACGGATCGACCATTGAAGAAGGTGATGGGCAAGCCGGAGGTCTCGAGCGAGATTTGCTAGCGGCGTGGACTATGGAGTTGTCCCAATTTTTATCGAAATCTTATCCCCGAACGCCATCAAAGGTCAAGCCTTGGCCGATTTTATGGTGGAATGTTCATTCACCGGCGAATCTTGAAATCGCGGAAGGTCAATCGTCTGACGGGCAACATTCTGCAGCTTCTTCAAATAGGTCGAGAATGCTTGGACATCAGATGCAGATGGATCCTCTACGATGATTGTTAGTAAGGTGAAATTATTTTGACGAGTCCGGAGGGATTCAAGGTTCAAAGAGCCATCGAGTTCGGTTTTAAAGCAACGAACAACGGTTTAGTAATGTCTGCGAGCGGTGTTAGCAGTATCCGATTGGCAAGGAGTCTAGAAGTCCGTGTTGATCATCTATAAGTGATTCTCGATTGATCGTTAAACAAATGTCGGAGAGATTATGAAGCTCGTGGGACCCGGATGATCAAGTATCTGGCGGAATTAAGAGACCGACTTTAATATTTCGCTTCATTATGAGTTTGAGAAAGATGAGGCGTATGACAATTCTATTCTTGGATGCATTGTCGGTTTGGACACCTGCAGATCTGAGATGTTTTCAATGGATCGATTTATTTGGAAGTTTTGCGGCGGTAAGTGTTCAAAGACGAAGCGGTGATGTGTATCGAAAGCGATCTAGCCTGGGATGACCCCCTACATCGAGTATTTGGCGGATGGCGTCCTTCCTTCTGATCGATGTCTTTGGCAAAGAAGATTAAGTACAAAGAGTGCCAATTTTGTTCTTATTGATGGGGATTTCTATCGATTGGCATTTTCCTCACCATCGTTGAAATGTTTGGTTCCGTCCCGAGGCCGAGTATGCTCTTCTGGAGGTTCACGAGGGTATTTGCAATGATCATATGGTCGCCAAGTCTTTGGCTCATAAAGTACTTGACAAGGATACTATTGGCCTATAATTTTCAAAGAAGCTACGAATACGCCAAGAAATGTGAAAATGCCACCAATTTCCGATCTCAGATCCCACCACCCAAGAGCTATATTCGATTTTATCTCCTATACCCTTCATTTATGCGGGGGTGGATATATTGGGACCAGAGTGCTAAAGCTAAAGGTCGTCACTTTTGTCATAGTTCTTTATCGATTATATGACTAAGTGGGTGGAGGCGAAACCACTTCATTAATAACTAACAAGAGTGCCTAAAGTTCATAAAAGAGTGTTTCGCCGGGATCCCTAGTGTAAGACCCCAACTTATTATTAATGAAATTTAATTTTCTATTTATTATTTTGAAATAGTAAGGGTTGATTTGATTAATGTGGATAGTTAGGGGTAAAATACGCAAATATTTCAAAATAAGCAGTGGTTATAAAATATTCATCATTGTTGTGGAGAATATTCGTTTGGTCGTGGAATATTCAGTCTATCTGGGAATATTCGCATTTACCTGCCACAGCAATGTGTGGGGCTCCATAACTTGAAAGCGATTGGATGAAGAAAACGACAAATATAAGTTGTTTAAAAATAATCAGCAGTAGTTATTACTTAATTAATCTTGTTAAAATACTCTCTATGGGTTAAAACACAAGAAGATTACCTGTATTGCACCAATTATTGATTCTTACGTAAGAAGGCACTTTACTCAATAATGGTTACAATAATTATTATTCAAGATTTTATTGATTTAATAATTCTTTGCGTTGATATTTTATATTGTCTTTGTTGTTTCAATAATTGTCATTACACGATTTTTTTTATTATCGAAGCAATAATTCATATTATCTCAATAATATTATTAGATAACATTATTGGCAATGTCTAGAAAGTTACGTCTAAGGAGGTTTTGGTCACCTAATTGCGCGCCAAGAAAGAGAAATTCTTATTGAAAGCCCCTCTTTCTTGGGAACCGCCTCAGTTGTCAATATTGTGATTACAGTAATATTATTTGTGAATAATTAATTATTGATTCATATGATGAGAAAAATATTGATTTTATGTGGATATAGATAGAGAAAATTTTTAAAATGACAATTGTTGAAAATTAATATTTTATTTTTTCTCGATAAAATAATTCATTTAAATATATTATTTTAATAATATAATAATGGTGATATTTTTACAACGAATGTGGGATTTATGAGTATACGAGGAGGAAGAGTATTTTTGTTTCAATAAATGTTTAAAACATGTTAAACATGTTGGTGGACCCCATTTATTGATTTAAATTTGATTATAACTTTATAAAATCGCTTCTGCTTTGTGGATTTCGGTCAATTTCGATTGGAATTTGGAAAAACTTTCTTCCGCAAAGTTGTAGAGAATTGAATTTCCTATAAAAACTCGTGAGATTCAATTTTCTGATAAAATGGCTATTTATTATGAATTATTGAAGTTCAAGTTCAAAATAATTGATTTTTGGAAGTTTAAAATAATTTAAATTAGAAAAACGTTTTTGATATGTTTGGTGGGCTTGTTTGGTTGTTGAAATGTGCTGATTTCAGTTTATAAGAATGTGCGTGAAAAAAATTTATATATTAATATTATATTAAATTTTCTGCTTTTGTGTTCTAAGCAATTTCCTATAAATAGGTGCTTAGGTTAGAATTGAAAATCACACCAGAAATCAAGTTTTCTCTCTATATTATCGAGCGTATTCTTGTGAGTATTTTGAGTATAGTTTGAGTATTGCTATACTATGCAAGTTCAAGTCATAGCTTTATATCCCAAGTGTTTAAATTTGTAAGATCGATCTTTCGAGGTAAGGGGATATATTTTTTTTTCAGAATGATATTATTTCTTCAATATCATTATCTTTGAAATATTGATCTAAAGTTTTTATCAAATTTGGAACTTTTGGTGTCGGAGTTACTATTCACGATATACTATTAATTTATTCACGATATCTACACTTATTTACGAATCTCGGCCTTATTACTATTCATCGAAAAATAAAAATTTTCCTTTTCGTTCAAAATATCTATTCGGATACTAGCTTTGATTGTATCCATGTTTTGATCATTCTTGAATTTTACACCACTATGATTATTTTTGAGGTATTTTTGGACGTGGATAAAACCAAGTATGAATCCTTAATCCTTAATCCTTGTCATTTTTGTTTCACCGGATTCGCTTTTTTAAAAATATTTTCATCATCTTCACCATAAATGATGATATTATGGAATATCTTTGGCCCAGTAGCAAGAAAGATGAATGATTTCAAGAATATCTTTGGCCCGTAGTCTGCAAAGATGAACAGTGTTTAGATGAATACGACTAATCGATGAATATCTTTGGCTGTAGTGCAAAGATGAATATTTGATTCCGTATGTATATTGATTGATGTTACAGGGATAAAAGATGATAGACGGTGAACTTTTAAATTCATACATAGAAGATAGTAGTTTGCATTCTCTACTTAACTCTTCTAATGAATTATTATTTCACCGCGAATATTGATTTAAAATTTGTTGTCTATTGTATTCTATTAGATTTTTCCTGTTGTCAAGACTAACGATAATTTGTTGTATATTATCTTAGTCATAATATTCTTTCTTTGGCTAGTTGAGCTCACCCTTTTCTTTTTTGTTCCATTTTTCTTCTCGTGAGGCGAGAATATAATGAGTGCACGTAGCCTGGGGGTATGGAATGAAGGTTCTAGAAAGAGTTGTTTAGTAGTCCTCACCATTTTGTAAAATAATGTATCAATAAATGTGATGAGGATTTATTTGAGTATAGATATTGTCTGAAGATAATATTTGTATTCAAACTCACAGCTTTCTTGTTGTAATAATAAAGTTGTAGTTGTTTCGCATCATGTATTGACAACTCGTAATGGGTGATGTATACCTATTTTGGGGCGCCACAGTTGGTATCGAGCTTAGGATATGATCTCTGGCGGAGATCGGGGAATAAAACTAGGAGGGAGAAACGAATAAATCCTTCGCTAAAGGTGTCCTACCTAAGCTTATTTGTTAGTTGGTCAAGATATAGGGATATTATGTGATATATTGATTTCCTTAATTAACCCTTGTTTTATGACAAAAGATTTGAGAATGTCGATCGAGAATATTAACAATGGAAATGAGACCGTGGAGACGCCAGACTCACTCACGAGGAGAACGTCAACAACAGTCGGCAATGTTCCTCCCGTGAACAACACCACCGAAAGCGATGATGAACGAGGGAATGTTTAGAAGCTTTTTGCAGCTTCATGCAAAATCGATTTGAGGAAGACTCGTGTTCAAAATACGAGAGGAAATGATAAGAATTCACCAAGTTGTCACAATGAAGCAGCTCAAAGAGTCAGGGACCACCGAAATTAAAGGAAAGCCGATTCGATCATGGCGAAACATGGGTCAAGCAAATTACCAAGATATTCGATGTCTTGGGATGCACGGAGAACAGAAGGTTCCATTCGCCACCTTTATGTTCCGTGGCGAAGCAGATTCATCGGGTGGGAGTCTCGTGAAGCGCACTCCATCCAAATTAAGACTCAAAGATGTCTTGGGGAGACGTTTGAAACTATTTAATGACAAATACTTTCCGAAAGTGTTCGGCTATATGAAGGAAGTGGAGTTTATTAGATCGAGCGTAACAACACGACGCGGTGTCTCAATGACGAGGCAAAGTTTGCAGAGTTATCCGTGTTTGCACCTCATTTGGTGGAGAATGAGGAACGATGACGCGGATGTTTCTTAGAGGTTTGAAACCCGCGTACGTCAAGATCTCTCATTCTCATAAATTTTTCTCTATTCAGATGTTGTAAATGGGCTCAATTATTAGAGCGAGATAACGAGTACTACCAACTCGAGGACCACAACCAGGATCATACCGAGATAGCGGTCAACAATGTAATAATGATAACCAAAGGAGAAAGAAAGCAGACGGACAAAATGGTAACCACTCTGGTGGTAATCATGGCCATGAAAATAGAAGAAGCGAGTCGAGAGAGATTTTAAAAGAGGAGATTTAACAACGACCATGTATGAAGACGACAATGCCGCAAAGAATCGGGGTTCTAAGGGAGGAGAACGACCACCGGTCATATGTTACAAATGCGGAAAAGAGGGACATATCACCAAACCGCCTGCAGCTCAAGGTATGCTATAATTGTGGAAAGGAAGGACATATCGCTCGAGATTGTCTGAATGTAAAACCTAGTTCAATGGGATTTTGGTGACTCAAAAGATCGTCCCGTAAAAGGCAAAAGTCAACGATTCCGGAAGAAGCGCTTGTTGTGGATCGGTCAAAATGCGAGGAACCCAAATGAGGTGATCACGGGTAAGCTATTTATAAATTCTTGCGAAGTTTATACCTTACTTGATACTAAGGTCTTACCCATTCATTTATCTCTCCCGCATGTGCTCAACGCTTAAACTTGACTCAGGAGAAATTAGACTTTGACCTATCTGTGGAAACTCCGTTAGAGAAACTTTCATCACATCCACTCGCTTATAAATCTTGTTTGATTCAAGTTGGCACCATTACCTTACTTGTTGACCTTATCTCTTTAAAGATACTTGCTTTTGATGTGATTTTAGGGATTGATTGGTTAACTACTCATCATGCCAAAATTGATTGTTTTCGTAAGGTTGTTAGTTTTCATATTCCTAACCAACCCGTTGTATGAGTTAAGCAAACTAAACCATTAAAATCAATCATCGCTATCTCTAATCATAAAGCTATTCGCTTATTGAAAAAACGGATGTCAAGCTTTCTTAGCCCAAGTTATGGATTTGAATAAAGACACGCCAAATTTGAATAATATTCTGTTGTTATTGACTTTCCCGACGATTTCAAGAACTTCCGGTCTACCCCCGTAACGTGAAGTTGAATTCTTTATCGATCTTGAACCCGGTACAAAGCCCATTTCTAAAACCCCATATCGAATGGCTCTATTGAACTTCGTGAGTTAAAGGTTCAACTACAGGAATTGTTGGACATCGGTTTCATTCGTCCCTAAGTACATCTCCTCGGGTGCTCTGCTTTTATTCGTAAAGAAGAAAGACGGGAGTATGCGACTTTAGATTGACTATCTGGAATCAACCATGTCACCATCAAGAATAGGTATCCTCACCTCGTATTGATGACTTGTTTGACCCGATTCAAGTAAGGGCACAATTCTTTTCAAAAATCGATCTTCGCTCGGATATCATCACCAAGATTAGAACCGAGGATATTCCAAAGACCGCCTTCGAACTCCTGTATGGGCATTATGAATTCTTAGTCATGTCTTTCGGACCGACTAATGCTCCGCGGCTTTCATTGATATGATGAACCGAGTATTTAAGGAATATTTGGATCGGTTTGTTGTTGTCTTTATTGATGACATCCTCATATATTCCAAAAGTCGTGAAGATCATGAGCACCATTTGAAGTTTGGTACTCCAAAGGCTTCGTGAAAACAAACTATATGCCAAATTGAAGAAATGCGAGTTCGCTTGAGGAAGTAGCATTTCTTGGGCACGCAGTGTCGAAACATGGAGTATCTCTTGATCCGGCCAAGATTGAAGCAATACAAAGTTGGAGCAACCAAGTCGGTGATCAAGTCACGTAGCTTTTGGGCTTAATTTGGTTATTATCGGAGATTCGTGGAAGGGTTTTCTCGAATCGCTACTCCATTAACTCAAATAACTCGAAAGGATACGAAATTCGTTGGAGCGAAGAATGCGAGAAGAGTTTCCAAGAGCTTAAGAGGAGACTTATTTCTAAGACTGTTTCTAACAATACCATTTGGTTCGGATGGATTTGTTATCTACAAAATGATGCTTCGTGCAAAGGGTTAGGATGTGTTCTCATGCAACGTGGGAAAGTCATAGCCTATGCCTCGCGACAACTTAAAGAGTATGAGAGGAATTATCCTACTCATGATCTAGAGTTAAAGTGATGCGTTTGCTGCTTAAAGATATGGAGGCACTATCTATATGGGAGAAAGTGGAGATATATTCGCACCATAAAAGCCTTAAATATTTCTTCACTCAAAAAGAACTCAACATGCGGCAAATGACGTTGGCTCAAGCTATTGAAAGACTACGAATGTGACGCCCCCAAAATAGGTATACATCACCCATTCTCGAGTTGTCAATACAATGGCATGTAAACAACTACAACTTTATTATTACAACAAGAAAAAGCGTGAGTTTAAATACAAATATTATCTTCTGACAATATTTATATTCAAATAAATCCTCATCACATTTATTGATACATTATTTTACAAAAATGGTGAGGACTACTAAACAATCCTTTCTAAAACCTTCATTCCATACCCCACTAAAGTACTCGCTATATTCTCGCCTCCCGAGAAGAATGGAACAAAAAGGAAAAGGGTGAGCTCAACTAGCTCAAGAAGAATATTATGACTAAGATAATATACAATAAATTATCGTTAGTCTTCAACAGGAAAAATTTAATAGAATCACAATAGACAACAAGTTTCGATCAATATTCGCAATGAAATAATAATTCATGTAAGAGTTACGTAGAGAATGAAATCTACTATAATCTATGAATTTAACAATCCATCATCAATATTTTATCCTCAAACATCAATCAATATTCATCTCAAATCAAACATTCATCTTTGCACTACAGCCAAAGATATTCATCGATCGATCATGTTCATCTCAACACTGCTCATCTTTGCACTACAGTGCCAAAGATATTCATCGACCGGGTCATGTTCATTTAAACACTGCTCATCTTTGCACTACGGTGCCAAAGATATTCTTCGAAATCATTCATCTTTGCACTACGGGCCAAAGATATTCAATAATATCATCATTTAAGACTAAGGATGATGAAAATATTTTTAAAGAACGAATCCAAAGGAAACAAAATGACAAGGATTAAGGATTAATGATTCATACTTTGTTTTATCCATGTCCAACAATACCTCAAAAATAATCATAGTGGTGTAAAATTCAAGAATGATCAAAACATGGATACAATCAAAGCTAGTATCCGTAATAGATATTTTGACGAAAAGAAGAAATTTTATTTTTTCTATGAATAGTGTCAGATACGTGAGTAGTCTCAGATATCGTGAATAAAGGCCAGATATCGTGAATAAGTAACTCCGACACCAAAAAGATAGAAATTCCACAAAAAAAAACATTTTCACGCTTCATGAATAGTACTCGTGAATAAGAATCGTGAATAGAACTCAACTCATGAATAAGTAACCCCATATGAAAAAGTTCCAAATTTGATAAAAACTTCGATCAACATTTCAAAGATAATGATATTGAAGAAATAATATCATTACGAAAAAAATAATATCCCTTACCTCAAAGAATCGAAGATTTCCGGAGGAAAGGCTCAAGTGATGCCGAATGAAACTTGTACCGATCAAAGAACTCTCAAAGTATCTAAATACTCACAAAATACGCTCAATAATATAGAGAGAGAAGAGAGAGAAAACTTTGTTTCGTGTGATTTTCAATTCTAACTTAGCCCTCATTTATAGAAAATATTAGCCCAAAAGCAGACTTGACCTGCTACCTGATGGCTTTACCTGCTACTATTGCCACCCACCACATTTGAAATAAAATTCAGCACATTTTTTCACCAACCACAAGTGGGGCCCACTCAATTCTAGAATTTTCCACCAAAATCAATTATAAACCCAATTTCCGAATCAGACACCTCTTAAAATTCATAACAAATCATTCGTGCATTTTTAATTCGGTTCAAAATTTATGGACATATACTCAACTTATGTATGTATAACATACCCAAAAATTACCACAATCCAACGGTCGGATTAAAAATTATAACCCCAAGAATATATCTCAAAACCCCGATTTGATTTTTAATACCTCCAATCCGATAAAATACTTGATAAAACACCTCAACATAATTTCTTCATTTATAACCACATAAATAAATCCATCATTTATATCCACATAAAATAAATATTTCTTTATCATATGAATCAATAATTAATTATTCATAAATAATATTACGTAATCACAATTATGATAACCAGTCGCTCCTCGTGAAAGAGGGGCTTTCCGATAAGGATTTCTCCTTCATCGCGCCAAGCAATTAGGTGACCAAACCTCTCCTCGACGTAACTTTCTAGACATTGCCAATAATGCTATCTAATAATATTATTCAAATAATATGAATTATTGATCCGATAATGGAGATAATGTGCAAAGTTGACAATTATCGAATGTTAATAATATAAAATATCAACGCAACGAATTATTATTGAATCAATAAAATATTGAATAAAGAATTCACTCATGAAAATTATTGAGTAGTGCCTTCTTTACGTAAGGATCAATAATTCAACAATATCGCGGTAATACCGCAATATGCTCTTTGTGCAACCACGCCAGACATCGTATTTTAACCACCGGGTATTCCAATGATCTTAATTGTAATAACTACGCCGTTATTTTTAACCAACTTATATTTGTCGCTTTCTTCATCCAATCGCTTTCCGTTATGGGGCCCACACATGGCTACTTGGTCATTTATTTAATATTCCCGACAAGCATCGAATATTCCACGACCAAACGAATATTCCCCGAACAAAATGAATATTTTATAACCACTTGCTTATTTTGAAATATTTATGTATTTAACCCTTAACTATCCACATTAATCAAATCAACCCTTACTATTTCAAAATAATAAATAAAGGAAATTCCTTTTATTTAAAAAATTTCTAGGTCTTACAACCTCCCTCCTTATGAAATTTCTTCCTCGAAATTGACGTGACGTGCAGTGTTTCAAAAGGTGAGGATACCTCGCTTTCATTTCCGCTTCCAATTCCTGTGTCATTTCCTCTATAAAGATGATTCCTCCACAAAACTTTAACTTGTGGTATGACCTTTCTTGGCGTAGACATGCTCCTTCCTATCCAAGATCTTGACAGTACCTCCTCATACGTTTAGTCTTCTATTATCTCGTCCTGGTTCTAACTCAATAACATGGTTCTGGTCTTTCACATATTTACGAAGTACATGATATGTGAAACACATTATGAACACGAGACATACTTTGGAGGTAACGCAAGTCTATAGGCTACATTTTCTACTCGGTCAAGAATTTGAAATGGACCAATAAATCGTGGATTGAGCTTTCCTCTCTTCCCAAATCTTGTAACTCCCTTCCATGGAGCAACTCGTAACAATACATGATCCCCACATTAAATTCCACGTCCTTTTTCATGAAGATCCGCATAACTCTTTTGTCGATCTTGTGCCGCTTTGTATACGTTATCGAATCATTTGGATCTTTTCGGTGAGTCATATCGTCTTAACTTTCGGGTCCCAACAATGTTGCTTCACCCACCTCATCCCAACATATTGGAGAACGACATTTTCGTCCCATATAATGCTTCAATGGAGCCACACCTATACTTGCTCGATAACTGTTGTTGTAGGAGAATTCCACCAATGGTAAATACTTATCCCAACTACCCTTGAAGTCTCAGGACACGTAGTCTTAATAGATCTTCAAGAGTTTGAATAGTCCTCTCGATTGTCCGTCTGTTTGGGGATGGTATGTCAACTAAATCGCAAATCCGCGCCCATGGCTTTTTGCAAGCTAACCCAAAATCTTGAAGTGAATCTTGGGTCACGATCCGAAACTATGGATACAGTGCATGCCATGCAACCTCACAATCTCATTTACGTATATACTAAAGAAGACGTTCAAGTGAATAAGTCTCCGTGTCGGCAAGAAATGAGCGCGAGACTTGGTTAATCTATCAACAATAACCCAAATAGCATTGATGCCTTGAGAAACCGTAGGAAGACCCGTGAACGAAATCCATGGTAATGTGTTCCCACTTCCATTCCTAATCTCAAGTGGTTGCAACGGACCCTTAGGTACTAGATGCTCCGCCTTTACACGTTAGCAAGTTAAACACATCGAGATAAACTTTGCAATCTCTCTCTTCATATTATTCCACCAAAATGTATGTCAAGATCACGATACATTTTAGTACTTCCGTGATGGATTGCAAATGGTGTATTGTGTGCCTCCATCATAATCTTGTACTTTTTAAATCGAGTCGTTAGGAACACAAAGTCTAGAGTGGACTCAAGTATTCCTTCTTCATCAATTCTCGCCCCTAATAGCTCCTTCTTGTACTTTCTTCTTCATACGACGTACCGGCCCGAATGGGTGGCTTGAGCAACCTTAACTTTTTCTATTAAAGTTGGCTCTATCGTATATTTGACATCATCGCACTCGTTCCGCATATGATCTTCTACTTAATGCGTCGCCACCACGCTCGCTTTACCGGGATGGTATTGAATAGTGTGGTCGTAGTCTTTCAATAGCTCGAGCCAACGTCATTGCCGCATGTTGAGTTCTTTTGAGTGAAGAAATATTTAAGGCTTTTATGGTCCGAATATATCTCCACTTTCTCCCCATATAGATAGTGCCTCCATATCTTTAAGCGAAAACGAATCGGCCGCTAACTCTAGATCATGAGTAGGATAATTCCTCTCATACTCTTTAAGTTGTCGCGAGGCATAGGCTATGACTTTCCCACGCTGCATGAGAACACATCCTAACCCTTTGCTCAAGCATCGTCAGAGATAACAAATCCATCCGAACCGATGGTATTGTTAGAACAGTCTTAAATAAGTCTCCTCTTAAGCTCTTGGAAACTCTTCTCGCATTCTTCACTCCAAACGAATTTTGTATCCTTCCGAGTTAATGAAGTTAATGGAGTAGCGATTCGAGAAAATCCTTCCACGAATCTCCGATAATAACCAACTAAGCCCAAAAGCTACGTATTTCAACCACCGACTTGGTTGCTCCAACTTTGTATTGCTTCAATCTTCACCGGATCAACAGATACTCCATGTTTCGATACCACGTGCCCAAGGAATGCTACTTCCTCGAAGCCGAACTCGCATTTTTTCAATTTGGCATATAGTTTGTTTTCACGAAGCCTTTGAGTACCAAACTTCAAATGGTGCTCATGATCTTCACGACTTTTGGAATATATAAGGATGTCATCAATAAAGACAACAACGAATCCGATCCAAATATTCCTTGAATACTCGGTTCATCATATCCATGAAAGCCGCAGGAGCATTAGTTAGTCCGAAAGACATGACTAAGAATTCATAATGCCCATACCGAAGTTCAAGGCGCTTTGGAATATCCTCGCCTAATCTTCAAATTTGATGATATCCGAATCGAAGATCGATTTTTGAAAAGAATTGTGCCCTTGCAATTAGTCAAACAAGTCATCAATACGAGGTAGGGATACCTATTCTTGATGGTGACATGGTTCAATTCACGATAGTCAATACAAAAGTCGCATACTCCCGCCTTTCTTCTTTACGAATAAAACAGAGCACCCCAAGGAGATGTACTTGGGGATTTAATGAAACCGATGTCCAACAATTCTCGTAGTTGGACCTTTAACTCCCCGAAGTTCAATAGGAGCCATTCGATATGGGGTTTTAGAAATGGGCTTTATACCAGTTCAAGATCAATAAAGAATTCAACTTCACGCTTACGGGGTGGCCGGGGAAGTTCTTCAGAAATACGTCGGAAAGTCAATAACAACAGAATATTATTCAAATTTGACGTGTCTTTATTCAAATCCATAACATGGCTAAGAAAGCTTGACATCCGCTTTTTCAATAAACGAATAGCTTTATGATTAGATATGATAATGATTGATTTTAATGGTTTAGTTGCTTGAATTCATACAACAGTTGGTTAGAATATGAAAACTAACAACCTTACGAAAACAATCAATTTTGGCATGATGAGTAGTTAACCAATCAATCCCTAAAATCACATCAAAAGCAAGTATCTTTAAAGAGATAAGGTCAATGTAAGGTAATGGTGCCAACTTGAATCAAACAAAATTTATAAACAATTGGATGTGATGAAAGTTTCTCCTAACGAGTTTCCACAGATAGGTGAAAGTCTAATTTCTCCTGAGTCAAGTTTAAACGTTGAGCACAAGCAGGAGAGATAAATGAATGGGTAGCACCAAGATCAAGTAAGGTATAAACTTCGCAAGAATTTATAAATAGCTTACCCGTGATCACCTCGTTTGGTTCTCGCATTATGACCATACAACAAACGCTTCTTCCTAATCGTTGACTTTGACTTTTATGGGATGATCTTTTGAGTCACCGTCCCTCACCGAACTAGGTTTCATTATCGCATAATCTCGAGCGATATGTCCTTCCTTTCCACAACTATAGCATACCTTGAATCTGTTGTGGGCGCTTTGATCGATATGTCCCTCTTTTCGTGATTTGTAGATATAATGGTGGTCGTTCTCCTCCCTCTTAGAACCGATTCTTCTTTTGCGCCTTTGCTGCCTCTTCACATAGTCGTTGTTAAATCTCCTCTTTTAAAATCTCCTCCCGACTCGCTTTTTCGCTTTTCACGACCATGATTACCACCGAGTAGTTTACCATTTCTGTCCGTCTCTTTTTTTTCTCCGCAGTTATCATTATTCGCTGACCGCTATCTCGCACGATCCTCGGTTATGGTCCTCAACGACCGTACTCGTTATCTCGCCTAATAATTGAGCCCTCGCTTACAACATCCGAATAAAGAGAAAGTTTATGAGAAATGAGATATCGACGTATCGCCGGGTTTCAAACCTCTAAGAAACATCCGCGTCATACGCTCCTCATTCTCCACCAAATGAGGTGCAAACCGATAACTCGCAAACTTTGCCTCGTCTTTGAGACACCGCCATGTTGTTTTGCTCTAATCGATGAACTCCACTTCCTTCATATGACGAAACACTTTCGTGAAAGTATTTGTCATTAAATAGTCTCTGAAACGCCTCCCAAGACATCTTTGAGTCTGGTACCGGATGGAGTACGCTTCACGAGACTCCCACCAATGAATCTCTGCTTCGCCACGGAACATAAAGGTGGCGAATGGAACCTTCTGTTCTCCGTGCATCCCAAGACATCGAATATCTTGGTAATTTGTTTGACCCATGTCTCCGCCATGATCGGATCTCGCTTTCCTTAAATTCGTGGTCCCAACTCTTTGAATCTGCTTGGCCGTGACAACCCGTGAATTGTTATCATTTCTCCTCAGATTTTGAACACGAGTCTCCTCGTGCGATTTTTGCATGAATCGCAAAAAGCTTCTAAACATCCCTCGCTCATCATCTCTTTCGATGGTGTTGTTCACAGGAGAGGAACATTGCCACTGTGCACGCTCTCCTCGCTGGTAAAATACAGGCATCTCCACGGTCTCATTTACTCCATCATTAATATTCTCGATCGACATTCTCAAATACATTGTCATAAAACAAAGGGTTAATTAAGGAAATCAATATATCACATAATATCCCTATATATCTTGACCAACTAACAAATAAGCTTTAGTAGGACACACTTAGCGAAGGATTTACTCGCCTCTCCCTCCTAGTTCTATTCCCCGATCTCCGCCAGAGATCATATCCCTAAGCTCGATACCAACCGTGACGCCCCAAAATAGGTATACATCACCCATTCCGAGTTACGATACATGGTATGAAACAACTACAACTTTATTATTACAACAAGAAAAGCAGGAGTTTAAATACAAATATTATCTTCTGAAACAATATTTATATTCAAATAAATCCTCATCACATTTATTGATACATTATTTTACAAAAATGGTGAGGACTACTAAACAATCCTTTCTAAAACCTTCATTCCATACCCCAGGCTAATACCGCTATATTCTCGCCTCCAGAGAAGAATGGAACAAAAGGAAAAGGGTGAGCTCAACTAGCTTCGAAAAGAATATTATGACTAAGATAATATACAATAAATTATCGTTAGTCTTCAACAGGAAAAATTTAATAGAATACAATAGACAACAAGTTTCGGATCAATATTCGCAATGAAATAATAATTCATAGAAGAGTTACGTAGAGAATGAAATCTACTATAATCTATGAATTTAACAAATCATCATCAATATTTTATCCTCAGAACATCAATCAATATTCATCTCAAATCAAACATTCATCTTTGCACTACTGTGCCAAAGATATTCATCGATCGGTCATGTATCATCTCAACACTGTTCATCTTCTGCACTACACAGCCAAAGATATTCATCACTGGTCATGTTCATTTAAACACTGCTCATCTTTGCACTACAAAATGAAAGATATTCTTCAAAATCATTCATCTTTGCACTACAGCCAAAGATATTCAATAATATCATCATTTAAGACTAAGGATGATGAAAATATTTTAAAGAACGAATCCAAAGTGAAACAAAATGACAAGGATTAAGGATTAATGATTCGTACTTTGTTTTATCCATGTCCAACAATACCTCAAAAGTATCTAAATACTCACAAAATACGCCTCTCGATAATATAGAGAGAAGAGAGAAAACTTTGTTTCGGTGTGATTTTCAATTCTAACTTAGCCCTCTATTATAGAAAATATTAGCCCGTACCAAGCGCATTTGACTCCTACTCGATGGCTTTACTCGCTACTATTGCCACCCACCACATTTGAAATAAAATTCAGCACATTTTTTCACCAACCACAAGTGGGGCCCACTCAATTCTAGAATTTTCCACCAAAATCAATTATAAACCTAATTTCCGAATCAGACACCTCTTAAAATTCATAACAAATCATTCGTGCATTTTTAACGGTTCAAAATTTATGGACATATACTCAACTTATATATGTATAACATACCCAAAAATTACCACAATCCAACGGTCGGATTAAAAATTATAACCCCTTGAATATATCTCAAAACCCCGATTTGATTTTTTAATACCTCCAATCCGATAAAATACTTGATAAAACACCTCAACATAATTTCTTCATTTATAACCACATAAATAAATCCATCATTTATATCCACATAAAATAAATATTTCTTTATCATATGAATCAATAATTAATTATTCATAAATAATATTACGAAATCACAATTATGATAACCAAAGCCGCTCCTCAGAAAGAGGGGCTTTCCGATAAGGATTTCTCCTTCTTGCATGCGCGCAATTAGGTGACCAAACCTCTCCTCGATGAACTTTCTAGACATTGCCAATAATGCTATCTAATAATATTATTCAAATAATATGAATTATTGATCCGATAATGGAGATAATGTGTTAAAGATAATTATCGAACAAAGAATAATATAAAATATCAACGCAGCAATTATTGAATCAATAAAATATTGAATAAAGAATTCACCGTGAAAATTATTGAGTAGTGCCTTCTTCACGTAAGGATCAATAATTCAACAATCATCATGCAATACCGTGTCTTTCTTTGTGCCAATGCCAGACATCAGTATTTTAACCACCGGGTATTCCAACAGTCTTAATTGGTAATAATAACTACGCCTGTTATTTTTAACCAACTTATATTTGTCGCTTTCTTCATCCAATCGCTTTCACTTATGGGCCCACATTATTGGCGCATTGTTGTCTGCATATTTAATATTCCCCGACAAAGATTTAATATTCCACGACCAAACGAATATTCCCCACAAAAATGAATATTTTATAACCACTTGCTTATTTTGAAATATTTACGTATTTAACCCTTAACTATCCACATTAATCAAATCAACCCTTACTATTTCAAAATAATAAATAAAGGAAATTCCTTTTATTTAAAAAATTTCTGTCTTACAACGACCACAACTATTCATACCATCCTGGAAAAGCGAACGTGGTAGGTGACACGTTGAGTAGAAGATCATATGCGAACGAGCAGTGTGATGATGTCAAGTATACGACAGAGCCAACTTTAATAGAAAAGTTAAGGTTGCTCGAGCCACCGAATCCGAGCTAATGCGTATGAAGAAGAAAGTACAAGAAGGAGCTATTCCTAAGCGAGAATTGATGAAGAAGGAATACTTGAGTCCACTCTAGACTTTGTGTTCCTAACGACTGATTTGAAGTACAAGATTATGATGGAGGCACACAATACACCATTTGCAATCCATCTCGGAAGTACTAAAATGTATCGTGATCTTCGATATACATTTTGGTGGAACAATATGAAGAGAGAGATTGCAAAGTTTATCTCAATGTGTTTAACTTGTCAACGTGTAAAGGCGAGCATCTTGTACCTAAGGGTCCGTTGCAACCACTTGAGATTCCGAAATGGAAGTGGGAACACATTACCATGGATTTCACGTCACGGGTCTTCCTACGGTTTCTCAAGGCATCAATGCTATTTGGGTTATTGTTGATAGATTAACCAAGTCTGCTTCATTTCTGCCGACGTCTGGAGACTTATTCCTCGAACGCCTTCTTTAGTATATGCGTGAATGAGATTGTGAGGTCAGCATGGCATGCCAAGATCCATAGTTTTGGATCGTGACCCAAGATTCACTTCAAGATTTTGGGTTAGCTTGCAAAAAGCTATGGGCACGGATTTGCGATTTAGTTCTAAGACCCATCCCCAAACCAGACGGACAATCGAGAGGACTATTCAAACTCTTGAAGATCTATTAAGACTCGTGTCCTAGACTTCAAGGGTAGTTGATATAAGTATTTACCATTGGTGGAATTCTCCTAACAACAACAGCTTATCGCAAGTATAGGTGTGGCTCCATTCAAGCATTATATGGACGAAAATGTCGCTTCTCCAATATGTTGGGATGAGGTGGGTGAAGAACATTGTTGGGACCCGAAAGTTAAGACGTATTTACTCACCGAAAAGATCCAAATGATTCGACAACGATACAAAACCAAGCACAAGATCGACAAAAGAGTTATGCGGATCTTCATCGAAAGGACGTGGAATTTAGTGTAGGGGATCATGTATTGTTGCGAGTTGCTCCACGGAAGGGAGTTACAAGATTTGGGGAAGAGAGAAAGCTCAATCCACGATTTATCGGTCCATTTCAAATTCTTGACCGAGTAGGAAATGTAGCCTATAGACTTGCGTTACCTCTCCGAGTATGTCTCGTGTTCATAATGTGTTTCACATATCTCAGCATTTCAGAAATATATGAAAGACCCGAACCACGTTATAGAGTTAGAACCCACGAAAATAAAGAAGACTTAACGTATGAGGGAGGTACTTGCACGATCTTGGATAGGAAGGAGCATGTCCTACGCTAAGAAAGGTCATACCACAAGTTAAAGTTCAGGAGGAATCATGCTATAGAGGAAATGACCGGGAATTGGAAGCGGAAATGAAAGTGAGGTATCCTCACCTTTTCAAACACTGTGTACGTGACGTCCAATTTCGAGGACGAAATTTCATAAGGAGGGAGGTTGTAAGACCCCAACTTATTATTAATGAAATTTAATTTTTCTATTTATTATTTTGAAATAGTAAAGGTTGATTTGATTAATGTGGATAGTTAGGGGTAAAATACGCAAATATTTCAAAATAAGCAAGTGGTTATAAAATATTCATTGTTGTCGGAGAATATTCGTTTGGTCGTGGAATATTCGTACTATCGGGAAATATTCGTACGACGGCGCAGCCATGTGTGGGCCCCATAACGGAAAGCGATTGGATGAAGAAAACGACAAATATAAGTTGTTTAAAAATAACGGCGTAGTTGTTACTGTTAATACTGTAAAATACTCGGTGGTTAAAACACAGTAGCACACGGTATTGCACCAATTATTGATTCTTACGTAAGAAGGCACTTTACTCAATAATGGTTACGTAATTAATGCTCAAAGATTTTATTGATTTAATAATTGCTGCGTTGATATTTTATATTGTCATTGTTTCAATAATTGTCATTACACAATATTTTTTTTATTATCGAAGCAATAATTCATATTATCTGAATAATATTATTAGATAACATTATTGGCAATGTCTAGAAAGTTCTCGTCTAAGGAGAGGTTTGGTCACCTAATCAAATTGCTACCAAGAAAGAGAAATTCTTATTGAAAGCCCTTCTTTCTTGGGACCGCTGTCATTGTCAATATTGTGATTCTCAAATATTATTTGTGAATAATTAATTATTGATTCATATGATGAGAAAAATATTGATTTTATGTGGATATAGATGGAGAAATTTTTTTAAAATGACAATTGTTGAAAATTAATATTTTATTTTTTTCTGATAAAATAATTCATTTAAATATATTATTTTAATAATATAATAATGGTGATATTTTTACAACGAATGTGGGATTTATGAGTATACGAGGAGGAAGAGTATTTTTGTTTCAATAAATGTTTAAAACATGTTAAACATGTTGGTGGACCCCATTTATTATTTGAAATTTGATTATAACTTTATAAATCGCTTCTGGTTGTGGATTTCGGTCAATTTCTGATTGGAATTTGGAAAAACTTTCTTCTGCAAAGTTGTAGAGAATTGAATTTCCTATAAAAAATCGTGAGATTCGAATTTTCTGATAAAATGGCTATTTATTATGAATTATTGAAGTTCTGAAGCTCCGAAATAATTGATTTTTGGAAGTTTAAAATAATTTAAATTAGAAAAACGTTTTTGATATGTTTGGTGGGCTTGGTTGGTTGTTGAAATGAGCTAATTTCAGTTTATAAGAATGTGCGTGAAAAAATTTATATATTAATATTATATTAAATTTTCTGCTTTGTGTTCTAAGCAATTTCCTATAAATAGGTGCTTAGGTTAGAATTGAAAATCACACCGTAAATCAAGTTTTCTCTCTATATTATCGAGTTTATTCTTATGAGTATTTTGAGTATAGTTTGAGTATTGCTATACTGTGCAAGTTCAAGTCATAGCCTATATCCTGTTTTTCAAATGAAGTCTTGATCTTCTTTCGAGGTAAGGGATATTATTTTTTTTTCGTAATGATATTATTTCTTCAATATCATTATCTTTGAAATATTGATCTGAAGTTTTTATCAAATTTGGAACTTTTGGTGTCTGAGATTACTATTCACGATATCTGCCTTATTCACGATATCTACACTATTTACGAATCACTAAGACTATTCATCGAAAAATAAAAATTTTCCTTTTCGCTCAAAAATATCTATTCTAGATACTAGCTTTGATTGTATCCATGTTTTGATCATTCTTGAATTTTACACCACTATGATTATTTTTGAGGTATTTTTGGACGTGGATAAAATCAAGTACGAATCCTTAATCCTTAATCCTTGTCATTTTGTTTCACTGGATTCGTTTCTTTAAAAATATTTTTCATCATCTTCACCTTTAAAATGATGATATTATGGAATATCTTTGGCACAGTAGTGCAAAGATGAATGATTTCTCAAGAATATCTTTGGCCGTAGTGCGAAAGATGAACAGTGTTTAGATGAACACGTGACCAATCGATGAATATCTTTAAATTTGTAGTGCAAAGATGAATATTTGATTCCGGATGTATATTGATTGATGTTACGAGGATAAAAGATAGACGGTGAACTTTTAAATTCATACATAGAAGATAGTAGTTTGCATTCTCTACTTAACTCTTCTAATGAATTATTATTTCAAATTTCGAATATTGATTTAAAATTTGTTGTCTATTGTATTCTATTAGATTTTTCCTGTTGAAGACTAACGATAATTTTTGTATATTATCTTAGTCATAATATTCTTTTATTGGGCTAGTTGAGCTCACCCTTTTCCTTTTTGTTCCATTTTTCTTCTCGTGAGGCGAGAATATAAGCGAGTATTTAGCCTGGGGTATGGAATGAAGGTTCTAGAAAGAGTTGTTTAGTAGTCCTCACCATTTTGTAAAATAATGTATCAATAAATGTGATGAGGATTTATTTGAGTATAGATATTGTCTAGAAGATAATATTTGTATTCAAACTCACAGTTTTACTGTTGTAATAATAAAGTTGTAGTTGTTTCTGTACCATGTATTGACAACTTAGAATGGGTGATGTGTACCTATTTTGGGGGCGTCACACCTAGGGTGTTGATATCGGACAACGGACGCCAGTTCGTGGGTTCAAAATTTGAAGGATTTTTAAAGGATCTGGGGATTCAACACAAGAAGACTTCTATGGCTCATCCACAGTCGAATGGGCAAGTCGAGGTGACTAACAGGACGCTGCTGAACGGAATCAAGCGCAGACTGGATGAAGCTAAAGGGAGATGGCCAGAAGATTTCTTTGAAGCGTTGTGGGCTTACCAACTACACCGAGGACCACCACAGGATTCACCCTTCGATTGGCCTATGGTAATCGATGCCTTAGTCCCAAATAAAATCGGATCTCCAAGTCTTCTTCGTCGGTCGATTCAAAGAGATCTACAATGACGAAGGACTGAAAGCTAACCTGGACCTGCTAGAAGAAGTCAGAGAGGTAACTTTGCTCAAATTGGCTGCTTATCAACGAATGGTGGCCAAACATTACAACAAAGGGTCAAACTTCGTAGATTCAAGTAGGAGACTTAGTCCTAGAGAAGCCAAGCATCTACGCCTCAAAAACACAGAAAGCTAATGCCGAACTGGGAAGGGCCGTATGAAGTGATCGAAGTACCAATGCCAGGTACTTATCGATTAAAGGCACTAGATGGTTCCGAGATCAAGAATACTTGGCATCTTTGGCGGTTTTTGAATATTTTCAATAAAGATTAAGTCAGTTTACCGAAAGTCTGTACACGATTGTTCATTATCAATAAAAAGTCACTTTTTCATAGTTGATCCTGGTCCTATTTGTCCTAAGATCACAATGGTGTAAGGCGGTATGGTAGGACTCGTTGGCCATTCGATGGCAGCCCATAAAGGTCCTTATGATCCTATATTGATTTTACTAGGGTGGTAAATCAATGGTCACTGTTGATCCTGGTCCTATTTGTCCTAAGGTCACAATGGTGTAAGGAGGTATGGTAGGACTCATTTGGCCATTCGATGGCGACCCATAAAGGTCCTTATGATCTTATATTGATTTTACCAGGATGGTAAATCAATGGTCACTATTGATCCTTATATCTTGGTCCTTATATATTTGTTCTACCCCGAGTGGTAAGCAAGATTTCGATGGTACAAGGAGGATCGGCCAAGTTCACCTCACACATGACCGATCTCACACTTCGGTACCGATGAACATATATTACTTTATTTTGTTTAAATGTTGAAAAATTCAATTCACTTCATTTCATAAATTAACTGTTATATGCCATATCTGATTCACTAGTTGAGTTTAGTTTATTGATACTGAATTATTGACAAGAAATTAATCGAGACAGAAGTCATAATCAAGACATAAATAAGATTCATCAATAAAATAAAACATTCATTCATTCAAGTTAATAATAAACTAGTACCATAAGTACGTAAAGTTTAAGGTAGTTAAATTTTTATATAGAATAAAAAACAGATTTAACATTCGTGCCCCGCCTTCATCATCTGAGTTGAAAGCAATGCCGGGGTCAACCGAAAGCGATCGATAGCTTTTCTTTTCCTCGCTCTCGGCAATCTTCGTACCCCTCCGAATATACTTTCAGGATTTCGGCATTAAGTTCGTCCGAATTCCTGTAGTCCGCCTGAATCTGTTTCTGGATCTCTTCAGTTAGGAGAGGTCCCCGTTCTTCAAGATCCTTTATTTTGTGGCGAAGTTTATGACGTTTGGCCTTATGCCTTCACTCTTCGTCCTGGGCCTTATGCCTCACCAAGTTGGATCACCAAGCTTCGGTTGAATGAAGAAAACTCCTCATTTTTTGCCTTCAGGAGTAGGTTTTCTTCACCCAAACCAAATGTTCATATCGGTCCAGCTTGTTGGTCGGCTTTTGACGCAATGACCAACCCATCCCTCGTGGACCTTAACTCGTCGTCAGATGTCTTCAACCCATCGTCTGAAGAAGTTGATTCAGTCCGCTGACGACGAGTGGCTTCAAGAGGAGAGAGAGAAGTAGTAAGGGCAGAGAGAGAGAAACTGAACGAGAATTAAAGGCGGAGAGAGAGAGAGAGAGACCGAACGAGAAAGGAATGTGTGAAGAAGATGGAATCTAATTTGGCATATCACCCCATTAATACTAATCCCTTAATTTAAGGACTCCTAATTGTATTAGTATTGTAAATAAGTATGATGGAGTGTCATATTTTTGTAATTATTTTATGAATGTATGATTATTGTAATTATTTATAAAAATGTACTATAATATGTAATTAACCCATATTTTTTCGGTTGGATGAACGATCCGATTATGAGAACCTTGATAAGTACTACATTCCTTCTATATATAATTATAGTCGTTTTGAATTAAAAAATTATTAAATAGTATCATTTAATAATTAAAATTTGGATTTGGATGAAATGTTATCACTACCTTTTTGTTGAAAGTTGAAAACTATTAAAATAAAGGAAAAAATTTCGTGTGACAATGAGATGAGAGAAATTAAAGATGATATCGAAAAAAATAAATTATTTATTTTCTTAAAAAAATTATAAACGGTAAATAAATTAAAATAACTTTTTTATAAAATTTAATTATTATAGAATGAAGATAGTATCATATACTATATAGTCCACCAATGTAATAATATAACACCTATTTGAAACCCTACTTGGACTTTTAACCGCTTTTTTTCCTTTCGCTCTATCACTACATTAATACAACTATATAACGACTCAAGAATATATCTTATTTAAATTAATTTGATTAATCATTTTAAGAGTAATTTGGATAACAATTTATAATTTTAAATATAAATTATATAATTAATACTTTGTTGGGTCATGATATTTTCTCTCATTGGTAGGGTAGATTGGGCTTACTCATTTAATTAATCTATTGGGCCTTTATTATTGAACCATGAAAGTCATTGGTTTCAGCTTATCCTATTATTTCCATTTTAACTTATAAGACCAAGATTAGCCTCGGTTGGATCGATCCTTCTGACATTTTAATATCTATTATTTTGACTTGTAATGATGAAAAAAGCATGATGGTTGATTAGAAGAACCCGCCATGCATTAATGTGGATGAGATTATAATCGGTTTGGTAGAAAACAAAGACCAAAAGCGTTGGATAAACTACATGCGATCGATGAGAACCCATCGGATCAAGGGGTGTGTCGGGTAGTAGTGGGTGGCACGGTATTCCGAGCGAGGAGAGTATAGATAGCTTAGCAAGAGGAAGTCTTTCACAAAGAGGTATGTACACACATTTTACCATTCATAATCACATATACACTCAAGAATTATTATCATCTCTCTCAATACACTAGGCATTACATCCTCCATTTTGTTAACATTGTGAACACGTTCTCGACTCTTTACGCTCGAAGCTATCCCAAATCGAACGGTAATGTACCGAAGTTTGAGGTGTTTATCGTGTTTCTTCATCGTGAGGATCGTAGGCGTCTTACGTGATTGGGACGTGGCAAAAAATCTTGGCGTTAACAAATATATATTCAAATTCAATGAATATAATTATAATTTGATATATATATATATATATACATGCATGCATGAATCTTATAATTAATTAATAAAGTAAAAGAAAAGTTAAAAAGAAGAAGCATTAATGTCATATATATATATATATATATATATATATATATATATATATAATAATCTAAACCAGAGACTTATAATTAAATTATATAATAATCGAATGGTAGTTGGTTCATACTTGATACTAGTACGCTTCAAGCTATCGTAATATTTCGCTTAAGGGTTATATTTGTTGTTTGTTTATGTTTTTCACCAATAGCATAATGGTATTTGTACTTATTCTATCGTAAATTTTGTTTTACATAGATGAATATGTAAACAAAATACTAGGTTATATTATCAACGTTTTAAAATTATAGATATAATTTAATTTTTAAAGTCAAACGACATATTACTAAATTTTAAAATTAATATGACTCATAAAAATTTAAAATAAATCAAATTTTATAAATAATAATTTTTGTTATATACTATACAATTATAATAACTTTTTATGCGTGATGTCGTTTTAATTTGATATTTTAAAATTGAGGAGCACTATTTTCACATGTATTTTTGATATTTTTATATAGTTACTTTTCACATGAAGATGAGACTCACTGCATGTATACTTATATGAGGGAAGATCATGTGAGAATATCAAAAATACATATGAAAATACAAGTTTCCTTTAGGATTTGATAGCGAGCAGGGGCGAAGCTATGGTCCAAATGTGGGGTCAATTGACCCCTCTCAATTTTTGAGATCACTTAAATTTTTTTTTTACCACACTCAATTTTTGACCTCTACTCAATTTTTGATCTCACTCAAAAAGCAAACCATGAACCGTCAAAGCCTTTCGCGAGTGGTCGGAGTTAGTACTCGTGACTGGCGAGCCGCGAGTGTGGAAACTGGAGTGCGACTCTATTCTACTGTGACTATCTTGCAGCCTTGTGCCCTTGTAGATAACATAAATTACTCTCTCTTCAATTTCTCCAACCTTAGTTTTGTTTTCATAAATCAATTGTGATTTCCCCCTTTTGTTAATATTATTAAATTTGATATTTTGATGCATTTGTCTAACCCGAAAGTATAAATTATTAAAAAAAATTGGCTCGGAGGCGCTGCCCCCGAACCCCCACCAAATTTTTTATAACTTATTACTAATTTTGACCCCACTGCTAAAATTTTCTAGCTTCGCCACTAATAGCGAGCTGCATCGGAAAACTTAGAATTTTAGAATTTTATAAGTTAATTAGGAAGGATTAAATTTAAATAAGACTCTTTTTTAGAACAGAGTGAGTAATTGATTTTGATATATAGGAATTCGATCGCTAAGTTCTTTTTTAGACTCTTGTTGAGTTACATTATATATTCAGTTTGTTTAATGATATTCAACAAGTTACCAAAATATTATTTGGTCAATAGAAACAAACACCTCGATCAACCTCCTCCATTCTATTATTAATTAATTATACTCCTGAAAAAGAAAAAAGATACTGCATCTCCAATTCACCATCATTATTCCTTAAAGAAGTGTTCGGATCATGAATCAGAAATGAATTGAAGTAGCCAGTACATTATTTTAATTTATTCAAGGTGATCATGTGGCCTAAGGGACAAAAACATTGCAGCGTACTGCCTGAGCTTCCGATCATCGGCGCCATTTTCCATGACATGATTCACCGGAGGCCTAGTCCTTGTCACGTAACGACGCCAAGCCAACTGTATATTCACAGCTGCCCAAGTCCTCCAGTTTGATGAATAATATCTAGCTGTTCTCTTGAGCCTTTCATTAGCAAATTTGTAACGGAAGTGGTCAGTAATATATCGAAGATTGTTTGCGTCAAGCCCGAATGCTTCTGTTGATTCAAGGCAAGTAAATGTGGCTGAAGAGGCCGGAAGTCTGTTCGTAAATGGGCGCCTTAGGCACCATGAAAGAAGTTCATCTCCTAAAAATCCTCCGGGTTCTAGTATGCTTGTGGCTACTGTGCCTTTGCTCAGGTTTTGGCTACTTTTTACGCGTCCATGGACTATGAATACAATTCTTGGTACAGGGTCTCCTTCTCTAATGATCTGTACGTATTAGTCGAAAATGTCAATAAATTTCTCATTTTTATAGAGGCCAGACACTACTGATTTTTGTACCTTTTCATCTTTGGAGAAGACTAGGGGCTTAACACGGTCACATATGTTGTCAAGGATTAGATCATCCAAACTTTCGAACAGAGGAACCTAACATATTGAAATTTGAATTTAGAATAATTCTGCCAAAGATTCGTGTACGTTCTTAAGAAACCATTTAATTAAATTTGTTACCTTTTTAATGAGGTCTAGGCAAAGGAACCGTTTGATGTCGCGTCTGAGTCCTTCCGGCAAGTCTTTGACCAACTCCATCTCATCATCACCTCCCATGACTGCCCATTTTTGGTGTTCATAATGCCGAACTCTCTGTCTCAGTTGAGAGGGTAATTGTCTCCTCTTCATCCACCATTCCATGTCTCGGACTCTCAGTTGCATTTTTCTCCTCTTTGCCATAACTGCGTGCAAGAATACCTTCAAATTTAAATCCAAATTGTTAAGAATGCCTTCAAATCCATGCATGGTTGTAACATAAAATAGTACTTATACATTGAACATTTGGTTAATTTTTTATAATAATAATAATAGCTGGGTGCAAAACTTTACCTGAATATTTCCAATCAATAGAGTGAAAAGCATTAAACCACTGAGCACGATACATATACTGAAGACCACTTCTAGCCAGTTACTCGTGGGTTCCAAGTCATTGCCAAAAGTACTAGAATAAACCAAACATAACAAATTAGTAGGTATATATACGTACTAATAAAAATTCATTGTTAATTAATTTCATGCAAATTAAGAATTAGCCTAATTAAAGATAAATAATTACCTGAGTGTCATTAAACCCCAAAAAATGGGATAAAGAATCTTGACAGCAATAGAGTTGCTGGAAATGACTGGGAGAGCCCATTTGTAGATGCCATGACGAAATGGTCCATTAACATCCAAACATAGCGGCTTCCTGATCACAGTCGTTGAGTTCCCACCACAAGGGTTTCCTATCGTGCCTGCAGGCAACAAAAACTGATAACAAACCTCCTCTGAGCAAGAAAGAGAGAGGATACATGAAGCTTTGCTATCACACTGCTGCCTCAGGCAAGACGCTACTCGCTGTATGGCAAGAACATACCAGCATCCCCCTGCAACCTGTTAGGAAAAAATGTTATATACCGTCATAATTGCATGGTTGCCAAAATTAAAGACTTGGGAAAGAAATTAAGAAGAAGAAATTACTACATGAGAGGCGATGAAATAGGCGATGAGATTAAGGCCGAAACCCCACCAAATGGTGCCAAAGATGTAGCCTGTGACCTTTTGCATTCTTCTCATTAAGCAAATGCTATGATAGACCTTAGGGAGGAACTGGAATATGAACATAAGTAGTAGTATTGTCATGATCAACTTTATTTTCTCCTCTCTTATCAATTTCGGAACCACTAACCAAAATACAGCCTGAGAACACACAAAAGAAAAGAAAAGGTTAGTGTAAATATAGAAATTACTAATGATAATTATGTAACCCGGCCCTATTAAAAAGTCTCTCGTTTTTTATATATTACTGGTAATACTTTTTATATAATTTATAATTTTAATTATTGTATTGCTTGAAATTAAAAGAATTTATGTTAATTTTAAGTTTAAAAATTTCATAAGTTAATTTTAAAAAATTAATAATAGGGAGTATATAGTTTTTGTGCAGCTGAGCTAGCACAATTTAATCCGCAAGAAATACATAATCTCCTCTTGTTTCAAGCATACGTAAGGGGAAGGACCCACAAGCCATACTTTTCCATAGTGTCCTATTTTGTTGTTACCCAAAATTTTCTTCCCATGATGACATATGAGCTGTTTACATAGACCCCACAAAAGTGTACCGAGTTAATTCAATTGCATCATAAAACCCAAAAATATTTACAATTTACCCGATCACAAATATGATCCAACTTTTTTTTTTTTGTCTATTATTCTCCCGTTAGTTAATATAAGTCATTTAAATTAGTATTTTTATTTCTTAATATAAATCATTTGAGTATTTTAAATAAATATTAATTATTTAATTTCTAATATTATCCTAAATATTAAATATAATTTTAATTTTTTCACTATTTTTTATCCAATAAATAATATTATCTTTTTTCAATACAAGTATAATATGTATAATTGATATTATATTTAATGATATACAATCATTTTCTTAATATTTATACATAATTCTAAAACGACTTTATATTAAAAAAAATGTAGAAAATATTATTTTATTTTTATTTTTTATTTTTTGTGCCTTGAGAATTAAACTCTTAACATTTCACTAAAAAAAAACTAAATTTAACCTCAATCCAGTAGTACTCCTACTTAGTATTCTCCAAATCATAACACAAACTGACACATTCATTTTGAGACTGCCTCATAACTTGTAGTAATAATTAGTCAACCGAACGTTTGAGGTTTTTTATGAAATTAAACTGAGTCCATTATTTAAGCCCAACTCGTACATGTTAAACATGAATTCAGCTAGCTAGCTCACGCTCTCAATTATAAAAATAATATGATTAATTAGCACCAGGGTTTGAATAGTTTTAACTTTTTAAAACTTAATTAGATTTCTATCTGATACTGCCATGCCATGTGCTGATAGTAATCAACAATTATGCACTAATTATATGTAATTAGTTCAACCTTTAATTTTGAGTGTTAATGCTCACACAAGTGAAACAGTACAAAATTTTACTCACTATGTGCATTAAATGTTATACCTTTACTTTGAAATAGTATACTTAACACTAAAACTATTATTTCTCTTATTTTAGTTTCAATTTTTTGTCCCAATATCAAATATATATTATTATAATTATTATTATATATATACACACACACGAACCACTATATATTCTGGTCATATATTAATATAGTATGAATCTTAATTGTTTCTTAAGAAATATGCATGGTTTCACATGCATATCGATGGACGTTAAGTTCGTTTTATTGAATGTTTCCTTACAAGAACAAGGTGCTTAATTACCTGAGGTACTGGGAGTATGACGAACGCATCGAACCAGAATCCCTTGAGAGACCGAACGTAATGCGCAGCGATCGCACGTGCGTCCCACACGAGTTTCCCACACCCGACCACCAATGATTCCCTCGACACGTACGCCAACCGGAACTGCAGCCACAAGTGGCACAGGTGCACTGCGTCCACGCACGTGCGAAGAACCGTCACCACTGCCGCCAACCCGCCGTCCATGTACAAGCACGGCGAGCCACCTCGACCGATGGATAGCGAATAGAAGAACAAAGGATCAACGGCCAAGGCCATGCCACGTGCGAGTAGGAACGCCCGGTTCCACCTCTGCACGCGCTTGCTCCGCGGGTCAAGTACACGGCCGAAGGGCCCCGAGTCCCGCCGGTAGCCGGTTGAGCGAGGTTTAGGAGTGGCGGTATTATTAATTTGATGGCCGGAGCGGGTATGGATGGGAACTAGGTAAGAACCGGCAGAGGCCTCCCAGTGAGGCTGGTGAGCTTGGTCGCACCTGGTGGAGTGAAAAATCGGGAGGCCCACGTGAGTGCAAGCGTAACATTCGACGGAGTTGGTGTTCGAGTTGGAGAGGGGATTGGAATCGTCATCGACTTCGTCGAAGGGTGTAGTGCGGCTCCGGAATATTCCAAACCACCTGTTGATTGAAGAAATTCTCATTAATTAACGATGATAAGGAATGAATATATATATATACATATATATATATATATATATATATATATAGTCTAAATTTGTTTTATATATATAGTCCAAATTTGTTGTATAAATTAATTGTGATGATTAAAAAAGTAAAGAGAATTTAAAAAGATGGACCTTGAGAGGAAGAAGGGAAGGTTTGAAGTGAAGGTGGGCATGTTAGGAAGAGAGTAACCATGGGATAGAATTCTATTTGTGTAGGATAGTGGTAGAATCTCATTCAGGCCAGGCAGGGAAGAAGAAGAAAAAGAAGGAATTAGCAAGTTTTTAGAGGGTGGACGGACGAAGGGTGGGAGGGAGAAGGAAATATGAGGGAATATTATAATCAGTGATCCGTATATTATGTGACCCCACTCCCATCCCATCCCCTCCCCTCCCCACCCAGCCTCCCTCCTGAAAAGTAGGCGGTACTGGTAGTGAGATGTCAATTTAAAATTGTAAAAATGAGGGGGTTTTTTAAAAATAATTATATTGTGGAGACGGGAGAGAGAGACAGGGAAGAATGTGATACAGTGGGTTTCCATTCCATGAAACTACATCATTTCGTTTCTATGCTATGCATACGGGGTGCTGCATTCAACCATTCCAAAATAAGGAATCATTTATTCATGACCTACGTACGGCTTTATTCATATATATTATTAAGGATATGCATGTGTTTTCCATATGTCCAAAACATCTTACCTATCTTTAAATTAGGGGAATTTTTGTTTCAACACTACCATACATAGGCGGAGTAGCTTTTTAACTTTTAAGCAAAACAATTAATTAGCTAGAAAATAAAATGGTTTAGAAAATAATTAAAAATGCAAGCAAATGAAAACACCATATCATTATCATCAATTAGGGGTAGATTTTTAGGGTTTCATGTTCATAGTCTGGAGGATTGGTAAAACAAGGAAAGAAAAATGTGATAGTGATTAATTTCCTAAAAAAGAGGACTAATTACTTCGTATATTTAGTTGAGCTACACACACTGACACATGATATATATGGAATAAAACATAGTTGAACTGTAACATATGAATTAATTAATCTAAAGTTTTACGCTTCTTTCATTTCAAAATTTAAAAATATTTTCAAATCGGCCATTTTAAGAAGAAAAAATTCTTTCAAATATAACCCTAATTAACACTTGTTAGAAACATAATAATATTAGCATGATATTACACAATATATGTATGTATATATAATAATAATAATATAAGTAGTTGCATATGTAAAACTTCATATCTCGCTATTATAGTCGACAAATAGAAATATGTTTTTAATTTTAAAATAAACTAAAAAATATATATATAATTTTAATTTTATAATGGAGGAAGCAATAATCCAGTGCGTAATTGTAATTGTTGTAACAATACTTATGATGAGGAGGAGGATGGAAGCTTTCTTAGCATGAGAGACAACGGTAAGTGTAAGAACCCAATTTTTTAAATAATGATTAAATTTTTTTTAAATATATTTTTGAATATTATGGTGTGGATTTGATATAATATTATAGTTGTGGGTATTATTTATAAGTTTTACAAAGTACGCAAGTTGTTATATAATATTCGATTGGTTTAGGGAATATTCGCTTTTAGTAGTAGGAATATTCGTATAACTAAGACAATCATTAGTAGACCCTACAAATGTAATTATTATTCGATTGAGAAAACGACAAAAATACTTTATATGAAAATAACGGCGGAAGTTTTACCGTTAATCGTTAAAACACCCTTGTGTTAAAAGAAATAAATGATTATCTGCGTGGTTGCATAGTAGCACACGATATTAATTATTGATGCTTATGTGAGAAGTCACTCAGTTATACTCAATTATTGCTACAGTAATTGTTGCATCATATCTCTCATATTAATGATTCAATTATTGTTACAGTATCATTTGCATAATATTTTATATTATTAAATCAATAATTGAGACGATAAAGTTATTCATATTATTATTTGCAATATTGACAATGTCTAGAAGTTCTATCAAGGAGAGGTTTGGTCACCTAATTGAGCGCCAATAAGGAGAAATCCTTATCGGAAAGCCCTCTCTTTTCTGAGAACGACCTGGTTGTTAAATATTGTGAGTTATAATATTAATGATGAATAAGTTCGTGTTAATTAAAGATGATATTGATAGTTCCATTGCGTTGGGATTATTAGTGTTAGTGGAAATCGACATCTATTCCGATGATAATTGATGTCTGGGGATTATATTGATAAATCGGGTAATTTATCAGATAAATGAGCAATTAATTGCTACTAATTCACATGGTTATATAACTATTTGTTCACATGTGTGTACTATTGAATCACATTCTTGTACTATTAGGGGAGTTGGTGCAAAATTGATAATACTTGCATGACTAAGTTAAAAATGGAGGTATAGATGGAGGTCTTATAATCGTATTCGTATTTTTCACATGATTATACTATTGATTCACATGATTGAACTATTGATTCACATTATTTACTATTAGGGGAGGTGGTGCAAGTTTGATAATACTTGCAGGACTAAATTAAAAATGAAAGAAAAGTTGGAGGTATTAATCAGATTGTAATTTTTCGAGCCCCAAAACGTGCAATTATCGAAACTATATTTTTCTATAAATAGAAGCTCATTCTTCCTTCATTTCTCACCAATTCACAAAAGCTTTAGAGCGATTATTATAGAGAGAAATTATAGAAAAGAAGAAGAAAGTCTAACTACCTCACTATTCCAAAGATCCAATTTTTTACGGGTAGGGAGTATTATTTCTTTCTTATCCATGAAGAGAACTTCATTATTCCATTCTTTATTATTACATTGGAATAACTTTGTACGCTGCCTACCCTATACTTGGTGAAATTCTTACATTATTCTATTTTTTATCATTCTGTTGGAACATCGTATGCATGCGTTTCTGTTTGGACTCAGTTCTATTATTTATCATTCAATGGGAACATCCTGTCATGTATGCGTTCTTCGTCGGACTGGTTTTCGTCTTTATTATTCATTGGAATATCACATGCATGCGTTTTCTGTACGGACTGATTCGTTTTATTATTTTGTTGGAATATCCCATGCATGCTTTTTACGCGGACACGATTCCGTTATTTATTATTCTGCATTGGAATAACTCCGCCAGTCGATCTATCGCGTGCACGGTGATTTCTTTTGTTATTCCATTCCTTATTATACTCGGTTGGTTAAAGTTTTGACTTATACTCCATGAAATTAGTGGAATATCCTTGATATTTGCGCTTCAACTAAGATTCTTTTCATGGAAATATTCTTCCGAGCATTCTTGAATTTTACTCTACAAAGCGAAGATCATGTTGACAATTTGGGCGTTATTAGTTCATGGATAAATTAATTCTTGAACTTGTTTTATTGAATTCTTATATCATTGTAATCATCCTCATGTTTATATTTTGTTGAAAGTCATATGTGGCCTATAGTGCATAGATGGACTTGGTATAATTATGACCAGTAATTTTTCGGTGTAATCATGACCGTAATGTTACAAATGATGTGAAAAAAGTCCTCATTGGCCCGTAGTCCATTAATGGACAGTTGTTGGCATAATCATGACCATTAATGAATACACAAATATTCTTGGCCCGCATGATCATTGATAATTGTGGTCGTTAATACTAAAGAATATCCTTGAGTCATAGCGGGGTGATTCGATGATGTGGATTATTTATTAAAATTTGAGTCCCAAAGTGATAAAAGTGATGAAAAACCTTCTAAATCATAAAAGATAGTAGATTTTATTCTCTACTTGACTCTTTTAATGGATTACTGTTCACATTGCAGCTAAACTTGATGGTTGTTATATTGTATCGGTTTTAACACCGTTTGTTGAAGGCTAACGATGATATATTCTCGCATTATCTTAGTCATAATATTTCCTATTGGGCTAGTTGAGCTCACCCTTTTACTTTTATTGTTCTCTTGAGAAATGAGAAAGTGGCGAGGGACTAGTCGGGGAACGGGAGTTGACGGACGAGATGATAAGATTAGTAGTCCTCACTATTCAAAGGAAATAGTGGAAAATAAATGTAATAATATTGAATTTGAGTTTGTATATTGTCTGAGCGATAATATTTGTATTAAAACTCACGACTTATGTTTTGTCGTACTTTACACGACAGATTGTATAATTAAGTTGTATTTGTATTACATACCATGTATATATTTGACGACTCAGAATAGGTGATGTATACCTATTTTGGGGGCGTCATGATTAATATCAAAGCTTGTGGATATGATCCACGGCTAAGATGTGAGACTAAAACTAAGAAGGAAGAGACGGGGAATTCCTTCGCTAGTATGACCTACCTAAGTTTATTTGGTATTTAATTGGTTGGTCAGAGTATATGGATAATATGTTGTATGTCAATTAACCCTTGTTTTGTGGCGAGATTTGAAAATGGCATCCGAGAATATTGAGAATATCAATGGAGCACAAGAGACCGCTGAGTCTCCACAGGATCAACAATCGAATAATAATGTGCATCGAAGGCGACAATCCTCATGCAAACAACAACACCGACGAAAATGATGAACGATGGAATGTTCGGAGGCTTTATGTAATTCATGCAACATCGTGCAAGAAGCGGCTCTGTCCAAAATATAGGTGGAAACACTGGAAACTCTCGGACAGCCATCACGCTAAGCAGCTCAAGGAGCTGGGACCACCGGAGTTTATTGGAGAGCCAAAACCACTTAAGGCTGAAGCATGGATAAAGCAGATCACCAAGATATTTGATGTCTTGGGATGCTCCGAGGAGCAAAAGGTTCCCTTCGCCACCTTCATGTTGTGTGAAGAGGCAGATTACTTGTGGGAATCTGTAAAACGTACCTAGCCTAACGCACTCAAGATGTCTTGGGAGAAGTTCCAAAAGCTATTCAACGACAAGTACTTTCCCGAAAGTATTTGTCACATGAAAGAGGTGGAGTTTATCAAGTTGAAGCAAAACAATATGACCGTGTCGCAATACGAGGCTAAATTTGCGGAGTTATCCCGGTTTGCATCCTATTTGGTCGATAATGAGGAACGAATGACGCGAATATTTTTAAGAGGTTTAAAACCGGAGATACGTCAATATCTTATTTCTCATAAACTGTGTTTGTATTCAGATGTTGTAAATAGGGCTCAGTTATTGGAGCGTGATAACGAGTCAACGCAACCAAGAGAAAGCAGTAGGCAGAATGAAAATATAAGTGGTAACAGTCATCGAAACGGTGACAATAAGCGTGGAGGGAATCAACATGCCAGAAATGGTAACCACTTCGGTGGTAATCATAGCCAAGATAATAAAAGTAGATATTTCAAGAAAAGGAGATTCAACAATGATGGAAAGACGTCAGCACCAGCACCCATTGTTAAGGAAGGAGAACGACCACCTATTATATGCTTCAAATACGGAGGGGAGGGACACATCACCAAATTGCGCGATGTCGTCCAACGATGTTATAATTGTGGAAGGAAGGTCACTTAGCTCGATTTTGTCGTTCACCAAGACAAGTTCACTAGGATGGAGGCACCAAAGGTCATTCCCGAAAAAGTCAAAGCCAGTGGTCTGAGGAGAACGTTTGTTGTGACCTCCCGAAAGCGAGGAACCCGAACAAGGTTATCACGGGTAAGCTTATCATAAACTCTAGTGAAGTCTATACCTTATTTGATACGGTTCTACCCATTCTTTTATTTCTCCTACTTGCGCTCAACGTTTAAATTTGACTCCGGAGAAATTAGACTTTGACTTATCTGTTGAAACTCCATTATGAGAAACCTTCATTACATCCACTGTTTATAAGTCTTGTTTGATTCAAATCGGTAACCGCACGTTACCTGTCGATCTTATCTCCTTAAAAATACTTGCATTTAACGTGATTCTAGGGATTGATTGGTTAACTACTCATCATGCTAAAATTGATTATTTTCGTAAGGTTGTTAGCTTTCATATTCCTAATAAACCTATTATGCGCATTCAAGTGACCAAACCATTAAAATCAATCACGGTCATCTCAAGCCATAAAGCTATTCGTTTATTGAAAAATGGATGTCAAGCTTTCTTAACTCATGTCACGGATTTAAACAAAAATACGTTAGATTTGAAGGATATTTCTATTGTTAATAAATTTCCGACGTATTCCTCAAGAACTTCCCCTGCCTACCCCGAGGCATGAAGTTGAATTTTGTATCGCCTCTTGAACTGTACAAAACCCATTTCCAAAGCCACATATTGAATGGCTCCTATTGAACTTCGGGAGTTAAAGACCCAATTGCGAGGAATTGTTAGACATTGGTTTCATTCGTCTCTAGTACATCTCCTTGGGGTGCTCCTGCTTACTCTTAAATGAAAAAGAAAGATGGGAGTATCGACTTTGTATTGATTATCGGGAGTTGAATCATGTCACCATCAAAATAGGTACCCATTGCCACGTATTGATGACTTGTTTGATCGATTCATAAGGAGCATAATTTTTTCAATGAACGATCTTCGCTTACGGATATCATCACCAAGTTTAAAACCGAGGATATTCCAAAGATCGCCTTCAGAACTCGATGCGGGCATTATGAATTCTTAGTCATGTCTTTTGGATTGACTAATGCTCCACCGCCTTCATGGATATGATAAACCTAGTATTCAAAGAATATTTGGATCATTTTGTGGTCGATGTTATTGATGACATCCTCATATATTCCAAAAGCCGTGAAGATCATGAGCAACACTTGAGGCTGATACTCCAAAAGCTTCGTGAAAACAAGCTATATGCTAAGTTGAAGAAATGCGAGTTCTGGCTTGAGGAAGTTGTATTCCTTGGGCACGTGATATCAAGTCATGGAATATCTGTTGACCCAAAGAAAGATTGAAGCTTATTCAAAGTCGGGAGCAACCTAAATCGATGATCAAGTCGTGTAGCTTTCTCGGATTAGTTGGTTATTATCGGAGATTCGTGGAAGGATTTTCTCGAATCGCTACTCCATTAACTCAGCTGACTTGAAAAGATACAAAGTTCGGTTGGAGCAAGGAATGTGAGAAGAGTTTTCAAGAACTCAAGAGGAGACTCATTTCAACACCTGTTCTAACAATACCATCTGGCTCGGAGGGATTTGTCATCTACAGTGATGCTTCAGGCAAAGGGTTAGGATGTGTTCTCATGCAACATGGGAAAGTCATAGCCTATGCGTCACGACAACTCAAAGAATATGAGAGGAATTACCCTAGTCATGATCTAGAGTTGGCAGCTGTCATTTTTGCACTTAAGATTTGGAGGCATTACATGTATGGAGAGAAGGTGGAGATCTACACGGATCATAAAAGCCTCAAATATTTCTTCACCCAAAAGGAACTCAACATGCGACAACGACGTTGGCTTGAACTATTGAAAGATTATGATCATACCATCCAATACCATCCTGGAAAAGCGAACGTGGTAGCTGACGCACTGAGTAGAAGATTATGGTTTGCATCCTATTTGGTCGATAATGAGTAGAATGATCAGAAGAATATTTCCATGAAAAGATACTGGATGAAGCGCAAATATCAAGGATATTCTACTAATTTCATGGAGTATAGAAGTCAAAACTTTAACCAACTGAGTATAATAAAGAATGAAATAACAAAAGAAATCACCATGCATGTGATAGATCCTTACAGCATGTTATTCCAACGAATAATAATAAATAACGGAGCGGTCCGTCCGTAAAACGCATATACTGAGGATATTCAGCGTAATAATAAAGAATGGAACCAGTCTCAGCGTAAAACACACGTGCACGGGATATTCAATGAATAATAAAGAATGGAACCAGGTCCGCGTTAAACACACGTACAGACGGGATGTCCCAATGAATAATAATAAAGAGGCGGAACCGTGTCCGTGTAAAACACACGAGACGGGATGTTCCAACAGAATAATAGAAGAATGTCACCAAGTATAGGGTAAACCGGCATGTATCCAGGTTATTCCAATAGAATAATAAGCAATGGAATAACAACAGTTCTCTTCATGAATAAGAAAGAATAACACCCCTTACTTTAGTAGGAGATTGAATACTGCAGTAGTGTAGTAACAGAATACTCTTCTTCTTTCTCTCTTATTCTCTCTATACTTTCTCTCTCTATAGCTTGAATGAATTCATGAAAAATAATGAAGCACTAGGCCTCTATTTATAGAAGATTTCTAGCTTAGCACTTGCCATGTGAAAAGGCAAGTGGCTTGACGACTGGTGATGTGAAAAGAAAAGTGGTTTGACGCCTGTAATGTGAAACGACAATTGGTTCGACGCCTGTAATGTGAAACGACAAGTGGTTCGGCCTTTTATATTATGAAACGGCAAGTGGTTTGACGTCTGTAAAGGTAATTACTATTGATGAAGGTAATTACTATTGACGAAGAGACTCTTAGATGATGACATATGGGCCCCCCATAAAATAACCAAACTTACCACAAAAACGTCTCATAACGTAACTCTTTATATACATCAAGGATTGAATAAATATTACCACAAATCATTTTATTTTTAATCAACACATATTTAATCTTTCAATAATTATTAATCATTTATAACTTGTCGCCTCAATTATTGATTTAATAACATATTATCTGATATGATCTTGTGACAATAATTGAATCAATAATATAAGAGATATGATGCACGATAATTCTTCGTAGCAATAATTGAGTATAGTGAGTGACTTCTCACGTAAGCATCAATAATCAATACCGTGTCTTCTTTATGAAATCACGCCGTATTCTTCGTACTTTTACTAATGGGTAGTTCAACAGCTTTTTAATGGTAACACCTCCCGTTATTTTTATAGAAAGATAATTTTGTCGTTTTACAACTTCGACATATACTTCCGTTAATGGGGTCCACTGATGATTGAGTAGTCGTCACGAATATTCCCGACAAAAAGAATATTCCCAGACCAAATGAATATTTTATAACAACTTGCTTACTTTGCAAAATTTATAAATATTACCCACAACAATTATATCAATTTTACTCCATAATATTCAAAAATAATATTTATAGAAAATTCATCTTTATTTATAAAAGTTGGGGTCTTACAACCTCCACTTCTTATGAAATTTAAGCCCTCGAAATTAGAATGCGTGCACAGTATGTCGAAGAGTAAGGATACCTTGATTTCATTTGATTCTAACTCCCAGTCATTTTCTCAACATCGTGGTTTCTCCACAAAACTTTGACTTGAGGTATAACCTTGGAGCGTAGAATATGTTCCTTCTTATCCAAGATTTGAACAGAACCTCTTCATACGTCAAATCTTCCGTTATTTCGTCTGGTTCTAACTTCAATAATGTGGTTCGAATTATTTCACATATTTACGTAACATGGATATGTGAAAAACGTTATGAACACGAGACATACTTGGCGGTAAAGCGAGTCTATAGGCCACAGTTCCTACTCGATCGAGGATTAAAAATGGACCGATGAATCGAGGATTGAGTTTTCCTCTCTTTCCAAATCTTGTAACTCCTTTCCATGGAAAAACACGTAACAACACATGATCTCTTATATCGAATTCCACGTCCTTTCGATGAAGATCAGCATAACTCTTTTGTCGATTTTATGAGGTTTTTATACGTTGTCGGATCGTTTGAATCTTTTCCGTAGTCATACGTACCAACTCCGATCCCAACAACGTTGCTTCACCCACCTCATCCCAAAGACATCTTTGGAATCCGACACTTTTTTCCATACAACGCTTGAATGGAGCCATGCGATACTTGCTGATAATTGTTTTTGTAGGAAATCTCCACCAATGGTAAGAACTTGTCCCAACTTCCTTGAAATCAAGGACACGAGTCTTAATAGATCTTGAAGAGTTTGAATAGTCCTCTCCGATGTCCGTCCGTCGAGGATGATATGCCAAGCTAAATCGTAAGTCTGTGCCCATAGCTTTTTGCAAACTAACCCAAAATCGTGAAGTGAATCTTGGGTCTCGATCAGAAACTATGTATACCGGTATACCATGCAGTTTTACAATCTCGTTTATGTACATCTGAGCAAGATGTTCAAGTGTATAAGTTTCTCGATCGGTAAGAAATGAGCGGACTTGGTCAATCTATCAACAATGACCCAAATCGCATCTATGCCTTGAGAAACCTTAGGAAGGCCGTGCTTGAAATCCATGGTAATGTGCTCCCACTTCCATTCTGGAATTTCAAGTGGTTGTAATGGACCTTTTGGTACTTGATGCTCCGCTTTAACTCGTTGACAAGTTAGACACCTTGAGATAAACAACTTTATCTCTCTCTTCATATTGCTCCACCAAAATGTATGACGAATATCATGATACATTTTGGTACTCCCCGAGATGGATTGCAAGCGGTGTGTTGTTATGCCTCCATCATGATTTTATACTTTAAATCGAGGTCGTTAGAACACAAAGTCCGGAGTTGACTCAAGTATTCCTTCTTTATCGATTCTTACTTGGCGTAGCACACCTTTGCACTTTCTTCCTCATACGCATCGACTCGGTCGATGCTTGAAAGCGACTTTAACTTTATCGATTAAAGTCGGTTTTACTCGTATATTCGCTATCATCACATGCGTCCCAGAGTCTTTAACTCTATCTCCATCCTTTGCAAGTCACACAAAATGGGCCTTTCGTTGACAATATCGCTTTTCGTGCTTGCGTATGATCTTCTACTTTCGATGCGTCAATTAGCACATTCGCTTTTCGAGGATGGTATTGGATGGTATGATCATAATCTTTCAGCGATTCGAAAACCAACGTCGTTGTCGCATGTTGAGTTATTTTTGAGTGAAGAAATATTTGAGGCTTTTATGATCCATAAAGATCTCCACTTTCTCCTCATACTGAGTAATGCCTCCAAATTTTAAGTCTGAAAGACAATAATGCCAACCCTAGATCATGAGTAGGATAATTCCTCTCATATTCTTTGAGTTGTCATGCGAGGCATAAGCTATGACTTTTCCATGTTGCATGAGAACACATCCCAACCCTTTGCCCGAAGCATCATCAGATGACAAATCCTCCGAGCCGGATGGCATTGTCGAACAGTCTTTGAAATGAGTCTCTCTTGAGTTCTTGAAAATTCTTCTCACATTCTTCGCTCCAATAGAACTTTGTATCTTTTCGAGTCGGTTGAGTCAATGGAGTAGCGATTCGAGAAAATCCTTCCACGAATCTCCGATAATAACCAAATAAACCGAGAAAACTACGTGCTTGGTCAACGATTTAGGTTGCTCCCGACTTTAAATAGCTTCAATCTTTCTTTGGGTCAATGGATATTCCATGACTTGATACCACGTGTCCAAGGAATGCTACTTCCTCAAGCCGAACTCGCATTTCTTCAACTTGGCATAAAGCTTATATTCACGAAGCTTTTGGAGTGTCGATCTCAAGTGTTGCTCATGATCTTCATGACTTTTGGAATAAATCTGGATGTCATCAATAAAAGACGACCACAAAGTGATCCAAATATTTCTTGAATACTCGGTTCATCATATCCATGAAAGCGGAACATTAGTCAATCCAAAAGACATGACTAGAATTCATAATGCCGTCTGGGGAGTTCCGGCCGTCTTTGGAATGTCAGTGGTTCTAATCTTCAATTGGTGATATCCGGAGCGAAGATCAATCTTTGAAAAGAATTTGGCTCCTTACTGTCGGGTCAAACAGTCATCAATACATGGCAATGGATACCTATTTTTGATGGTGACATGATTCAACTCCCCGATAATCAATACAAAGTCGCGTACTCTCATCTTTCTTCTTCACGAATAGAATAGGAGCACCCCAAGGAGAAGTACTAGGGCGAATAAAGCCAATGTCTAACAATTCCTGCGGTTGGGTCTTTAACTCCACGAAGTTCATAGGAGTTATTCGATATGTGGCTTTGGAAATGGGTTTTATCTAGGGTTCAAGGTCGATACAAAATTCAACTTCATGCTCTGAGGTAGGCCGGAAGTTCTTGAGGAATACGTCGGAAATTTATTATGAATAGAAATATCGTTCAAAATGGACGTATTTTTGTTTAAATCAAGTGACATGAGCTAAGAAAGCTTGACATCCGTTTTTCAATAAGCGAATAGCTTTATGGTTTGGAGATGACCGTGATTGATTTTAATTGTTTGGTCTTGAATTAGCATAATAGGTTGATTAGGAATATGAAAGCTAACAACCTTACGAAAACAATCAATTTTTGCATGATGAGTAGTTAACCAATCAATCCACAGAATCACGTCAAATGCAAGTATTTTTAATGAAATAAGATCGACAGGTAATGTGAGGTCTGGAGATTTGAACCAAACAAGACTTATAAACAAAGTGGATGTAATGAAGGTTTCTCCCAACGGAGTTTCCATAGATAAGTCAAAGTCTAATTTCTCCTGAGTCAAATTTAATCGATGGCGCAAGTAGGAGAAATAAAAGAATGGGTAGAATCGGTATCAAATAAAGTATAGACTTCGTTAGAGTTTATGATAAGCTTACCCGTGATGACCTCATTCGGGTTCCTTGCTTTTCGGGAGGTCACAACAAACGCTTTCCTCCCTTGCAGCTACCGGCTTTGACCTTTCGGGGGCGGCCTTTGGTGCCTCCATCCTAGCTAAATTTATCTTGATTGAATGACAAAATCGGGCTAAGTGACCTTCTCTTCCACAATTATAACATACTTTGGACGACATCGCGAAATTTGACCGATGTGTCCTCCCTCCGCATTTGAAGCATATGATGGTGGTCTTTCTCATTCCTTAACAACGGGTCTTTGATCTAATGGCGTCTTTCCATCATTGTTGAATCTCCCTTCTTGAAATGTCCATTCTTATTATTTTGGCCTGATTACCACCAAGTGGTTACCATTTACGGCATGTTGATTCCTCCACGCTTGTTGTCACCGCTCGACTACTACTCATTTGGTATTATAATTTTACTACCGCTTCTCTTTTAGTTCATTATTGACTAGTTATCGCGCTCCACTAATCGAGCCCTATTTACAACATCCTGAATACAAACACGGTTTATGAGAAATAAGATGTTGGCGTATCTCCTACGAACCTCTCTTAAAAACATTAAGTGTCATTCTCTCTTCATTATCCACCAAGTGGGGCCTTGGCCGTGATAACTCCGCAAATTTTGCCTCGTATTGCGACACGGTCGTATTGTTTTGTTCCAACTTGATAAACTCTACCTCTTTCGTATGGCGAATACTTTCGGAAAAAGTATTTGTCGTTGAAACGACTCTGGAACTTCTCCCAAGATATCTTGATCTGAACAGGTTGAGTCGTTTCTGGATTCCCACGATGTCTCGCCTCTCCGCATGACATAAAAGGCGTGAAAGGAACCTTTGCTCCTCGGAGCATCCCAAGACATCAAATATCTTGGTGATCTGCTTTATCCATGCTTCCGCCATAAGTGGTTTTGGCTCTCCTTAAACTCCGGTGGTCCCAGCTCCTTGAAGCTGCTTAGCGGTGACCGCTGAGAGAGTTTCCGTGTTTCCACCTACATTTTGGGCGAGAGCCACTCTTTTCTTTTGTTGCATGAATTGCATAAAGCCTCTGAACATTTGATCATTCATCATTTGGTCGGTGTTGTTGTTTGCGTGAGGATTATCGCCTTCGATGCACATTATCCCGATTATTGATATGTGGTGAATCAACGATGCGCTGTGCTCCATTCTTATTCTCAACATTCTCGGATGTCATTTTCGAATCTTGCCACAAAATAAAAGGTTAATTGACATGTAATATATTATCCCTATATTCTCGATGCACCAATAAAATATACATAAACTTAGGTAGGTCATACTAAGCGAAGGAATTCCCCGTCTCTCCCCTCCTAGTACTATTCTCACATCTTAATCGGGGATCATATCCCTAAGCTTTGATACTGGTGTGGCGCCCCAAAATTAGGTATACATCACCCATCTTAGGTCGCCAGATATCGTGGTACAAATTTCAAATACAACTTACTAATACAATCTGCCGTGTATAAATCGACACAAAATATAAACTGTGAGTTTGAATACAAATATTGTCTCTTAGAGATTATACAAACTCAAAAGGAGTCCTCATTACAATTATTATCACACTATTTCATAGAATAGTGAGGACTACTAATCTTATCCTCCGGACCATTACTCCGTTCCCAGGACTCATCCCAAATATATTCTCATTTCACAAGAGAATAAAGAAAGAAAGGGTGAGCTCAACTAGCTTTAGTAAAAAATATTATGACTAAGATAATGCGAGAATAAATTATCATTAGCCTTCAACAAATGTTTAAGCGATAAAATATAATAAACATCAAGTTTAAGCTGCAGCGTAACTAGCGATCCATTAAAAGAGTCAAGTAAAAATAAAATCTACTATCTTTTATGATTTAAAGGTTTTTCATCATTGTTATAAATTTGAGACTCGACTTAATAAATATTCCACATCATCGAATCACCCCTGCTTATACTGACGAGGATATTCTTTAGTATCACGACCATAATTATCCATGCACTTCTGGGCCGAGAATATTTGTGTATTCATTAATGGTTAAGATCATACCAACAATCAAGCCCATCAATGCACTACGGGCCAATGAGAACTTTACCACATCATTTGTAACATTACGATTAAGCGATTACAATCGAAATAATCCTCAGTCATGATCATACCAAGTCCATCTATGCACTACTTCTGAATACGAATGACTTTCAACAAAATATAAACATGAGGATGATGACAATGATATAAGAATTGATAAAACAAGTTCAAGAATTAATTTATCCGAGAAACTAATAATGTCCAAATTGTCGACATGATCTTTGCTTTGTAGAGTAAAATTCAAGAATGATCGGAAGAATATTTCCATAAAAAGATCTTTGGATGAAGCCTTGAATATCGAGGATATTTTCACGTATTTCATGGAGTATAGAAGTCAAAACTTTAACCAACCGAGTATAATAAAGAATGGAATAACAAAAGAAATCACCATAAATGCGATAGTATCGCACAGACGGAGTTATTCAATGTAATAATAAATAACGGAACCAGTCCGTAAAAAATAAACGCATGAGCGGGATATTCCAACAAAATAATAAAGAATGGAACCCGAGTTCGACGTAAAACACACACAGACATGAGGATGTTCCAATGTAATAATAATAAAGATTTTAACCAGTCCGGTGTAAAACACACGAACGGGATGTTCCAAATGAATAATAGAAGAATGTCACCAAGTATAAGGTAAACCAGTGTATACTGAGTTATTCCAATGAGAATAATAAGCGATGGAATAACAACAGTTACTCTTCATGAATAAGAAAGAATAACACCCCTTACTTTAGTAGGAGATTGAATCTTTACGATGGTGTAGTAACAGAATACTCTTTTTTCTTTCTCTTATTCTCTATACTTTCTCTCTATAAACTTGAATGAATTAAGTGAAAATAATGAAGCACTAGCCCTCTATTTATAGAAGATTTCTAAGCTTAGCACTTGCCACGTGTGAAAAGGCGAGTGGCTTGACGATTGTGATGTGAAAAGAAAAGTGGTTTGGCGCTTTTGTAATGTGAAAACGACAATTGGTTTGGCGCTGTGAATGTGAAACGACAGTGGTTCGGCGCTTTGTAATATGAAACGGCAAGTGGTTTGACGTCTGGTAAAGGTAATTACTATTAACGAAGGTAATTCTTATTAACGAAGAGACTTCTTAGATGATGACATATATACGGCCCCATGTTTAAGTAAAGGAGTATCTGCAAGGTATGTAGGGTTAAGGGTTCTCGATCCTTTCCTATATATATATATATATATATATATATATATATATATATATATATATATATATAAGATATCAAACCAAATTAAATGAAGCCACGTCACTTTTTAATAAATTCGATTGACCTACTTTCGAAAAAAAAAAAATTTATTTTATAATGTAAGGTAAATTTTAAAATTTTAAATAATATATATAAATTATTTCTTACTAAAATTTTGTAAATTTTCTATTATACGAGGTCAAATTGAAAATTTATAATTTTGTCAATCAAATTTTAATCATATATGACTAATATCCTTTCAATATATATATATATATATATATATATATATATATATATATTTTTTAAACTAAATAATAATCTAATTTATATTATTTTTAAAATAAATAATAAATTATTTACTTATGAACAATTGTGATTAAAAAGTTTATTATGAATCGATATAGTGTATATATATCATATATTATTACTCATTATATTTTCATTTATATAATATAATATATATATATATATATATATATATATATATATATATATATACACCGAAAGTATAAAGTATTAAACAAAATTATGCTAGAAGTACTTTAACCCCACATGAATTTTTTATAATTTATGATAATTTTAATTTTGGCCCATTTTAAAAAACCTCATAAAACTTGTGCTTGTATCCCAACAGAACATCAGTTAATGAACCAAAGAATGACAACGGTATGTACTGTCCCCATAGATCAAAAACTCATCGCCATACATTACATTAATCAGATGGGTCAAAATGAAGAACCGTCCTCTATCTATCTATATATATATATATATATTTATGTATGTATGTGTGTGCGCGCGCGCGAGATAATCGACGAATGCAAAATGATCGATCAGTGAGAGATAGCACGCCAACTAGTTGTATTATGAACAAGCTTCCAAATTGATATCCACTTGCCGATGAGAACATGACGAGGACATTGTGTAATACACGTTGGCCATGTATGTATGCATATAATATATATATTAGGGTTGCATGCATTTGCTTTGGTTAAGCTATTTGTTTGGGGATATTATATTATAGATAGATAATATATAGCACATATATAAGACTATTAACTTACTTATATATAACCGAGTCTTATTATTTTGAATTAGAAACATTCTTTGGCAGGCAGCAAGATTCCATATATGCATGTCCCTGGAAGTTGGAGTAATTATATATATATTGATCCTACCGGTCGGTGCTGAATTCGACCTTATCCGCTGGTTGGATCTGTAGCTAGGTAATTAAAGCCAGAGAAACACATCCTCTCTTTGTTAAATTACTTGAGAAATTGCATGTGGTCCCCCCCAAAAAACATATTTGTGACATTAAAAAATGTATTATTAAGAAAAATATACAGTAGTTTCATAGATAGATAAACAATCAGACAAATATATATAGTAATTCGGATAAGTACTTGTGAATGATTGCACTTGCTGCATGTGTTCTTCATTTGGTTGGACAACCAAAATTATTGGCCGCCCGGCCCACACCATTTTCTCTATGTAGTACCATAACTGAGCAACAAATATATACTCGATCTCAAGATTCAAATTAGTTTGTTGCTAACTTGCTATATATATATATAGAGAGAGAGAGAGAGAGAGAGAGTTCTTAGAAATCATTTCTTCTATGTTATACATTAACAATTTTTTTCTTACATATATTTAAGTTTAAAGGGGTGAAATTCCATATATATAAAAACTAGCCAGCCTTAATTTTATACATAAGTCCTATATGAGAAGATAATGACCAAGCATGAGTGGCTTAATGATCGTGTTCAACTGGTATTCATAGACGACAATTCAAAGGCCACAAATAACTTGCTTCACTTGAACCACTTGATATATATATATATATATATATATATATATATATATATATATATATATATATATATATATATAGGTAACATGCATGCATATATATATATATGACCTTTCGTGGTTTTAAAGGACGATGCACAATCAAAATGAAAATCAAATCCAATGAAATCTTTTCAGAGAATATTCCAGAACCCTTGATTAACTTCAATCAACGTGTGCAATGCTTGAAATCGTTTCTTTCTCTTATTTCAATTTTTTGTTTTTTTAATCAATCATACTTACATGACAAAAGAGAGATCTAGATTGTTGAACAACAATTAATAGGTTATATATACTTGTCTATCTATTTGTTGAGTTACTCCTCTAATTCTACGTTTTAAGAAATATTAATATTATCAAAGTTATAAGTGTCTTTTAAAAATTAAATAATTATAAAAATATCATTAATTAAATATATATTTACTGTGCTGGTAGACACATAAAATTTTAAATTGAATAAATTAATATCTATTACTACTAGTCTCGTATCAATTAACTTAGTCATGACTCAATAAAGCTTGAACTTCAACCACTCTTAAGAACAAAAGATTTTTCAGTGCAAATACTCCAATAGTGAGTTTATAAATGGTAAAATTTGAATAACTGCATTTAATACTTTTCTCCCTTTTAATTTACAATAATATTTTGGTAATATAAGATTGAATACAAAAACAAAATACGAAATAATGTGAACAAATATAATATAACTATTGTACTCACTCATATATGACGGAATATTATAACTCGACACGTTATTTTATATTCATTTATTTGGAATGATGGATCTTTTATCACTGTAACATTACCCTTTTATTTACGAATAAATTGTGAAACGAAACTCTTCTAAATTTACACCCAATGGCCATCCAAGAATGATCTAATAATTAATATGTATACCTATTTTGTCCTCATCATTTGATATGATGGTCTTCTACCTAGCTCATGCATGTGGGATGTTTACCCTACCCTTCATTAATTACAAATAATGCATGCTCCTCTTCTGATTTCGGAACAGGAAAATTGCCAGAAGAACACCCAATAATCTTTAAAAAAAAATATCCAATTTAATTCCTATAATTATTGAGAACGACAACTAGCTATTTGGCCAGGAAAATTACATATTTTTCTGCTATGAAAAAATATAATTTATAGACTATAGTTGAGTGCTAATTAAAGTTTCCAATTCCCACTAAAATAAGTCTTCTGAAATTTTCTTTCTTTGCTGCGTTAAAATCCCCAAATATCTAGATATTTTCATCAAGCCTAGTTGTGGAATGTGGAGCGCGTATCTTTTTAGTTCTGTTTAATGCTGTAAAATGAACTAAACGGTTCCAGTTTGATTATACTCGCTCTTTTAAAAATTTAATTTGAGCTCGACTCGAAATATAAACATTCAAATATGAGTAGATTTTTAAATTAAATAAGTTATTTCAATGTTTTTTAAATTGTAATTTTTTATCGACTCGAAATATTCAAACTATTCGGACTCGATTTGATTTTGTGCTTGACTCAATATCTAAACGAGTCTCAATTAAATTTTATTTTAAACTCAATAATTTTTATGAACTAAATCTGAATAATCCAATATTCTATTTGTCTAGATTCATTTCAGCAGGATTTGGTGGCCTGATAGACAGATAGAGTATAAAAATTGGTCAAATTTATTAGCTCACTGGGACCCAAATGTATACTGATCGTTTAATTACTGCCATTGTCGCGTGTGCGTGACACTGTACCTTGCTACTCTCTCCTATTCATATTAAATATCTTTTTAGAGTTAAACACATTAATTAAGAAATAACACAAAATATTTTTGTATCGCAATTAATTATTTCTCTATGATAATTAATGGAATTGTATTTACTAAGCATATTAAATAGAGGGATAAATTAGGAAAAAATAGTGCGATATTATCGTTGAGATTCCAAAACGATTAACATATATGAATAAAATAAAACTCTATAAAAGCAATGACTTAATATGAATAGGAGGAGTATATATTAAGGTTAGGGTTGAAGAGATATATTTGTTTTCTATAATTCTAAATCTGAAATATCAAGTTAGGAAAATTCACACCAAATGACATTAAAATATCAATATTCACTTTAAATATTATACCAAAATTTTATTTTATAGATAAATTACATTTTATTTTATTTAATACCACGTCATTTGAAAAACATTTGAGATAAAAAAATTAAAATATCTAAGCTATGTTTGTTGACAAAAAAATATACTTTAGATAGAACTATTTGTTTTAATTTAATATTAATTCGTATTATTTTATTCTATGAATTAAGGTTGTAAACTCAATTAAACGATTCAGTCGAATCTCGCTTCGAGTTCGACTTAAAAAAATGCGAGGGAAACTCAGATTTCTTAATAATATGATATAAATCTCAATTTTTTTTTTTCCAAACAAGCATGGCTCTCGTATTATTCATATATTACACCAAAACTTTATTTTACAGATCAGACAAAATTTGTGTGATATAAAAGGCAAAGAAAAAGGGAAATACATTACCCGCCACCGCCAGGCCCAAGAAGCCTGACAATAGTAAGAAATGGGAGTATCTATATAAAAGTGAACAAAGTGCTACGATGTCGTTTATACTCTCTTCTGTTCGATTATATCGCAATAAAAGACAAAAGAGAGACAAACGGCCGTTCGTTTCTCTAGAGCTTGTAGTTTACTCCGGGAAATCGACTTCGTTAAGAAAGAATAAGCTGTTCAGCAGCTATATCGGTAATAGATCGACTCCCAATTTTCATAAACTTGTATTTAATTTTAGATGATTTTTCTTGTTTTTGCCCGATTAGAATAATTCATTTTGCAATAAATTGATATGGATCGATTCTCATTTGGTTCAGTGGTTGATCATGATTTAGAATTTACTTACAGGGTTTAATTTTGATATTTTGTGTGTGTTTATGAAATTGGGTATGTTTTTGCAGATATTGTTTTTATATTCTCATTATGAACTGTTGTTGCTATCTAGTGTATGCAGTGCCTTGACTGCCTTCCATTTACAGTCTTTTTCTTATTATTGTTGATAATACATTGTCATTGTCATTTTGTTAATAGTAATTGTTTGTACTGTATTTTTTCCTGCCAAATATTTGGAATTTTAGAAAATGTAATTGTATATTGGAGGGAGGATGGGAATGGGAATTCTAATTCCATGAAAGATAAGTTAAGTGGTGAAACTTTTGTCATGGGTTGGACACTTGTTTGTACTTTTTGACGATTGGGGCATGATAAGAATCGAAAATCGTATACATATCATTTGATTACGCAGAACTGTGACTTTACTTGTATAATGTTCACCCTTAGCAATTGATAGCTTGCTCAATTTCAGTTGAACAAACATGTGAGCTTGAGCTCTCTGCACTTGGCTGAAGTCGAGCTTTACAGAGTGGATATGAATCTGATGGCTTGTGGTTTACGTGTTAATCCACCTCAGTGCATTAGCGATCTCATGCATTGATTTTTGGACTAGGAGTGAACTAATTATATTCTTTTCAGCTGTCAAAATGTTTCATGCAGTGTGTTAGTTGATTAATTACTTGGTGCAAATCCATGTATTGTCTGAAATAACTATATTGGCCAACAAACACATTCAGTTATTTTTTTTTGTCGCTGAAGTTGAATTTTTAAGTCTATGAGGCCCGCTAGAAAGTAATTTTTATTTTCAATTGTTACTATGGTGTTATTTCTGAGACTCTAAAGATTGTTTCTTCTAGTATTTTGATTTTCAAAATGATGAGGTTGAGATCGTCTGAGAAGATTTCTTCAATTATGATTATTTGTAATTTTAATTTTATTTAGTTGTCTTAACCCTGTAACTTTCTTTTCAGGGTATGCCTTAACAGGAACAGGTGTTCTTGGTGGTTGTAGTATGGAGGACGCTTGGGTCAATATTTAGTAGTGTATTACAGCCAGTCGAATAGTTCATCTTTAAAAGTAGCTGATGTCCTTTATATGATCACACCCAGCTATCACAATGTGGAAATTTGCAGCCAATTGTGTAGCTGGAAACAGTGGTTTGAAGAATGTCTTTCTAAAGCATGCTCCAGATGCTCTAGAATGCTCAGACGATGAAGTGTCTTCCACCAGCAGCAAAGAAGGGGGATTAGATTGTCCTATCTGTTGGGAGTCCTTTAACATTGTGGAAAATGTTCCCTATGTTTTATGGTGCGGTCATACCCTTTGTAAAAACTGTATACTAGGATTGCAATGGGCTGTTGTGAAATTTCCCAGTTTACCGATACAGCTTCCACTTTTTATCTCCTGCCCATGGTGCAACCTCTTGTCCCTCCGTCTGGTCTACAGGGGTAACATCAAGTTCCCTCGTAAAAACTATTTTCTTCTTTGGATGGTTGAGAGCAGGAATGGCCATAATGCAGGCTGGCCATCAAACACCAAGTTTGCACTGGGAAGTCAGGAAGAAAGCCACTCTAACACATGGAGGGGCCATTATTCAGTATCATCTGGATCAAATCATGATCACGATCATGTGGATAATTACCTCAGTGTTGAGAGCTTACATTCTTCCCTTTGGAAGCCCCTTGTTTTCTTTGTTAATATGACAACAAAATTTCCACTGGTCCTCATATTTCTTCTGATTGTGTTGTATGCCATACCTGCCAGTGCAGCCATCTTAGTCTTGTACATACTCATCACTGTTCTGTTTGCGATCCCATCGTTTCTCATTTTATACTTTTCATATCCTAGCTTGGATTGGCTGGTGAAGGAGATCATCACTTGAGATGCAGTATCTCTCGTGTATAAGCTGTGTGAATATGAAGTTGGCCGAAAGTATGGTAATTGTCTCGATTCAAATCTCATCATGGTGTAATATGATGGCTACTGTTTTGAACGCTCCTTTGGAATACCATTGTTTATCCCAAGAAACCCAGTCCAGTTGGATCTTCATTTGTTGATATTATGTTAGCTTTGGCTTCGATATTATATATAGCTGATGGGGATTTGGGGTGGTTGTGATGCTAGTTTTGGTTTTCCAGTTGTACACCCATTGTTGTAGAAGTGAACATCTTCTGCATAAGAAAGTGCTCTTGCATAATGCCGTTCAAAGTGATGGGCACAGGATTTATTTGGGAGAAAAATTATGTTTATGAAGACTTGAGTGTTATACGTATGCTGTAAATATATTGATGATTGGATGTTTACTTATTGTTTCTTGGTTGCATGGATTTGGAATGAAAGAGATCCTATAGTTAGGTCTAGTTTGCCAAATTGGTTGTGATTTGCAAGGATTGGTATTGTTAAAAGAGTAATGCTACAGACACAAATTATTTTACAAACATTTTACAAATTGCTGATGTGGCATACTCCACATTACCATATTGATTAACAACTTGTTTTAATATAGTCTTTGGCCCCACACAATATGCTAAGGTGGAGTATGTCACATCGGCAGTTTGTAAAATATTTATGGAATAATTTGTGTCTCTAGCATTATTTTTGTTAAAAATCTAAATTCATAAACTTGCTGTGTTAATGCAGTTTATTCAGTCGAAAATAAGTCAAAGGAGGAGGTGAGACTATTTTAATTCTGGTTATAACAACCGAATAAGCTCATAATCTGTGTTCCTCAACTTCTCTTCATAAATTTGTCACAATATCATCGGATTTATCTGCACGCCTCACATCAATTTTAATATTTTAAAATTTATTTACTTCAAAGGATCAGAATAGGCCCCCATTTTGTGGAACGGAGGACTAGAGGAGTACTGTTATCATATTTACCAAATAATATTTGTTGTTATCACATAAAAAAATCACATAATACTCACGTGCATGCGTACGGCTTATATATTAGGCGGGACTTACAATAAGAAAAGTAATTAGTATAAAATTTATTTTTAAATAAATTATTAATTATTTAATAAAGTACTGACACGTATGTGATTTGCTAAAGCTTCGCAATAATTCTTTAAAAGCCAAGTATGACAATCCATTTTGGGTTATCCACGTGGCACAATTGTAACTTCCAAAATCTATAAACCCATGAAAATAAATAAACCCAGCAGGCCAGCATTCTGATTATTAGTCTCAGGTTGAATTTGAAGTTCTTGACTAAAGGAATGGTGGCGGCAATAGCTGTGCCCTCTCCGAATTCTACTACTATATTCAAGAGCTCTTCAGTTCCTTTAAAAGAGCTCAACTCTAATTTTCTTGGCGGGTTGTCCCATTCGAAGAGTCACTGTTTCCAGTTGAAACCCAGTAGAGTAGAAAGAGTAGTAGTAGTCGTAGAGAATTAGAGATGTAGTTAGTTTGGTGGTTGCTTCTTCCGGCACCACCACAAGCACCACCTCTGACGGTGGTGGAAGGTTTTATCTCAACTTCACAGGATTTCCTTTTCCTCTTGGACCTTTTCTCAATGTGCGCACTATCAGGACCGAGGTTAGCTTAACTATCGACCTTGATCTTTCTTTTATGGTTTTACCTTTATCCAGATGTACCCTGTGTGGCTGTGTATTTTTATTACATTGAATTAACTATCATAAACGTATTATTACAATTTGATGCTTATTAGTTTCATTTATTTTCCTTTAAAAATGATTTTCTGGCAAATCAATCCAAACTAAGGGAAAATGGGATTTTCTGAACTTCTAGTATTGCTTGCAAGACTCAATTTCACCGATTGCCGAGAGGCTGATTAAAATCTGATAAAGAAGTGACCAAAGCTTGATGCAATGTGACCTTATATTCATTCTTCAGAAAATAGGTTTAATGTAAAACGAAACTTTTACTGTAATTTATAGTTTTGCATGCTAAATCTTGTTGTCACTTAAATTTCAGGCAGTAAAAGACTCCATATGGCTATTTGAACAAGAGCAGGCACTCGGATTCAGCAGTGTCTCAACAAACATTTGCATGACTGTCATCAAACTGAAATCCGGAGGATTATGGGTCCATGCACCCATTGCTCCAACCAAGGACTGCATTCAGGTGGTCTTTACGTCTTATATTCTCAAGTTCTATTCTTTTATCAGAAATCACAATTTGAAATAAGTTCATATGAGATACTTCAGTTGCCTCTTTATATGCATTTCAAGCTAGATTTCTCCATATCCATCTTTCATAGCATATCATAGAGATGATTTGTTTTCAGTTCTGCTACACTTGTTCACTGTAACGAACTAAATTTCACTTGGTCAAATTAAAGTAGATTAAGTTGTTAAAGTGATCTAAGGGTTGAGATAAGTTCTTAAATTCAATGGGTAGGATTAGTTTCTAGCTTTTACATTGTTATTATATAAAGTCTAAGTTTGTATTGAATGAGATATGAATGATGAATTAAACTTTTCCCCCACTTTATCTTCTTTCTCTCTAAATTCTTCTTGCAATTATATTCTAAGTCTATCCGAGACTAAAAAACGGAAACAATGGTGCTTTCATTGAGAGATTCCATGGTGGAATCAAACAACAAACCATCCATGGACTCAATTACCATACAATCGTTCATGGATCAATTGTGAAGCTACAGAACAAAGAACTGACGAGTCTTAACAACAAGGGAGATACAGATCATGCAATTCCTTATAGCTTGGAAATTCGTTGAGTGTACAAAGGTTTTTTTTGGAAACTCATCAATGAATACTAAGATAAAAAAAAGTGCTTCATTGGTAGAGGGACAAGTCAGGTTTGATCCCTATCCAATAAACACACAAGATGGTGATGCATTACGGTACTGTACAGTGGGTTACATCCGTATTCAAACCGTTAGAGCCTTGTCACAAATTGAAACCATGATGGTTTGGGAAGAATACATGGGTCACAAGCTTGGTGCATCGACGAAGATCAATTATCTAGAGGATGACCCACTCATAGTGGCTCAACCGGAGAGTTTATATGGGTCAATTGAATGGAATTTTTTCATTGGAATTCAAAGACATGGACAAGGTGCCATTGTTTCCTTGTTTGTGAAAGGTGACAAAATGCAAAATACAATGGAGTATAATTACTATTTCATGGAGCGAATGGTGGTTATGTTTGTTGATCATAATGATGGGAACTTGACAATATTCAGGAAGGTGCTTAAGAAAAAGAGAAGCATTACTTGCGTAAGAGCTTGGAAGTTTAAAAACTACAGTTGGTCCTTTATTATTACCTTGTCAGCAATTGCCAACGAGGCATATGTAAACAATGGTTTTATACCGAGAGCTGGCCACAAGCAATCATCGACAGTTTATGGTAATAAAAGTGAAACAATGAGTTTTCAATCAAACTTATTAAATGGATTGGTGATACTAATGGAAGGTGAACAAATGGGACCTCTATATGTGGATAGTCCAAGGAAACTTATCATGTTACAGCTTGCTCAAGTGATCAAAGAAAAGTTCAAACGAAAATCCCACATTTTGGTCTCTAAATTCTATTGGTCTGAACATGTAATAAGCTGTTGTAGCTTTGGTGTGTATGCAATTTTTGGGGACAAGAAACTAGTTGTTTATGTTGAAGAGTTACAGGCAATTCTTATGGATTCAAACTTGAATTATTTGATGTCTTCATCCTCACTTCCCTGTCTTCCACCTTGAGGACAAGGTGGATTTTGAAAGGGAATTTGATCCGGGGGAATAATATTGCTACCCACTGCTGAAGAATGCAGAAGCACTCTTAAATGTCACCTTGAGGACAAGGTGGTTGTCAATAAGTGGGATAATGTTATTTTACTTTGTAAACACACAGAGCTATTCAAACTAGGAAGTTTGCAAGGAGTTTTCTTCGCTCTACCATGACTACACTAGCATGAGGTATGTTAAAGTTGTATGAATGGTACATGTTAGATCAATTAAAATGCAGGGATGGTTACCATTTATATGTGTCATGGAATTCTGCTCTATTGGCATCTATGCGAATTGGTCGCACTAAGGTGGTTTGACATTTATATAATAACATTATGGAGTGTTGTGTTGTATAGTTTATTCAAAATTCAATTGTATGGATGGTACTACAGTCACATTGGAATTATTGGAGTAATCTAATGGGACTTGGTATGAAAGCTATTTTTACAAAGGAAGTTCTAACAAATGATCAAAGGAAATATGGACCTCCTAGAGAAGTCAAATGGTGGTACTCAACCTTTTAAACTGTCATAGCCTTGGTTGGTGTTGAATTTCTCAGCTTGTCTTATGTAATGGCCTACTTAAGATGGGGTCTCAGGACTGAGTTTATGATTTTGTCATGGTGCAACACCTTTTATATAATGTGGCAGAGGATACAATTTCATGAATGTGTTTCTGCGGTACATTTTGATTGCTATTACAACTCCAGTCAATTTACTTTTGGTGAACAAGTAATTTTGCAGTTTGGGGGGAAAGGTCTTCCTAATATTTCTGTTGGTGGGAACAAGGTGTTTGTAACTATGAGTTTTGGGTGTAATCTCTATGTTCTAAACTTGTTCCTTGAATTTTATACTGGTGATTGATCCAATGTTGAGAATACAAAGGCTTAAACGCACACCAACTATGATATTGGTATCACGAGAGTCGATCCAAATCATAAGCTAGTAGCATATACAAAAGGTGGTAAAGGAGATTAAATCTTCATTGCTCATACCATTAACAAAGAGGCTGGCACAACAATTGGGAAACTTCTAATTGGAGTAACACATGGTCTTGCATGGGCAGGAAACAAAGCGTAGCTACTTAAATGGGGAACAGACCAATCAAATTAACTCTTGTTTTTTGCAGGAAGAGGATGACACTTTAAGTCTACATCTTGAGCTTTATGAGAGCAAGAAATACATGTGTGGCATCACCTAGTAAGGCTGTAAGAGACGATGCTCTCCACTGTCTTCAAGTTATAATAACAATGAAAGGTTTCTATTTGCTCAAAGCTAGTGAAAGGGTGGTTGAAACTGCTTCCTCAATTAATTTAGTTGAAGAGACAACTTCAGATAGGAACTTTGATTTTATTCACAATGATCCAAATGACATGCCTATGATGAGGATTGCTGCTGTAAATTTGGATGTACTAAAATTGGGTAAACATGTCATCAGTCAAGTTAGTCATGGATATTGGGGGACATTTAGCATCACTGAAGCTCTACAAGAAATGGAAATTACGTTGGTTGATAGTATAACTCCATGGTCTCACTTCTACAATCTACCAAGTTTACAAAGATGCAAAATTGAGTTGTTATAAGGTGCAAAGGGCAGCTGGGCAGAACTATGGGTACAAGGAAATTTTTAAGCATTTCCACCTTGAGGACAAGATGGTTTTGAAGACCGGGGTATTGTAACGAACTAAATTTCACTTGATCAAATTAAGTAGATTAATTTGTTAAAGTGATCTAAGGGCTGAAATAAGTTATTAAATTCAATGGGTAGGATTAGTTTCTAGCTTTTACATTGTTATTATATAAAGACTAAGTTTGTATTAAATGAGATATGAATGACGAATTAAACTTTTTCCACTCTGTCTTCTTTCTCTCTATATTCCTCTTTCAATAATATTCTAAGTCTATCTGAGACTATAAATCGATAACATTCACTTTCAACTATATTTTTTAATAGGTTTTAGGTGGTACAGTTTAGCTGTATATATCATGGAGTATTATCATGGCCTTCCATTAAGATGAATGCTTTCCGTCTAGAACTGATTAATTCATCTGGTTGATAGAAGTCTTATGTTAGAAAACATGTGCCATTTTCATAAAGGCTTTTCAATAACCCCATTTGCGTCACATAGATATATGATTTTTCACCCACTTATAGTATGATTTGATCAACCACCATCAAGTTAACCAATTTCATCCATTAAAGTCGGAATATAGCATAACTGAGTAATTTGCTTGCGATATCATATTTGTTGTATGGAACGTTTTCTTTTTGGCTCCCCTAACATATCTTAGTCTAGAGTAAAGATCTTCTTTTAATTTTATTTTTTTGGGAAAATATGATAATATTATACCTATTAAAGTTAAGTTTAGTGTTTAAACTCTGCATATTTATGTGCTGATCAACTTGTAGAACCTTATGCTTATTTTGAGTTCTTTACCTTCCAGCTTGTGAAGGAGTTAGGAGCTCCAGTAGAGTATATTGTTATGCCTACATTTTCTTATGAGCATAAAATATTTGTTGGTCCATTTTCAAGAAAGTTCCCTCGAGCTCAGATATGGGTGGCGCCAAGGCAATGGAGCTGGCCTTTGAATTTGCCGCTTGAGTTTTTTGTGGGATTTTTGGTGCCAAAACTTTAAAAGATTAGGATTTTTCAACTCCATGGGCTGATGAGATTGAACAAAAAAATTTAAACTCTCTAGAAGTTGGTAATAATGATCTCCGCTGACTTGACTTCTCAACCTTTATATTCCTGAAGTTGTAGTTTGAAGTTTGTCATTGTGGACTATTTCAGGAATTGGGCCATATGTGGAGGTGGCATTCTATCATAAGTGCTCCAGGACACTATTAGTGACAGATGCCGTAATTTACGTCTCATGGCAGCCACCTGATTACATTAGCAAGGAATTGCTATTAGAATCTGCATAGAATGGTTTGGCTGTTAAAATTCTTAGTAAAGGAAAGGAAGTCCCTGAAGAACCAGTTGTTGACAAATGACAACAAAATGAACCGGAAAAAAGGTTAGTCTTATACGGTAAAAACAGTTTGTAGTATGTTTATTAGGAATTCAACTCAGAAACAAAACTGATGCAACATGAGTGCGATGTTGTTGAAGTATATACCTATGAACCGAGTTAGAATAATTTTTTTGAGCAGGGTGGGAGAGAATGGTTCTCCAAATCTTGTTTCTTGGTCCCTCAAATCTTCTGGAGCCCAACGCTAGCTTTGCTCAAATGTCACAGAAGCTAATTGTTTCACCCATTGTAAAGACATTGGTTTTCAGCAAAGTTCTTGTAAAGGCAAGTTATCCTATTGAATCCAAACTTTTATACTAGTCGATTGGTATATTGTAGTAATGCTCATCTCTTGCCTGCCTATGTGATATGCATAACTCAAGTTTGGAACTAGTAATAGCACATCACTTCCTGCCAATACACTTAATTGAATTCTTGTCTAGATAATCAATATGCTTTGCCTTGTGCTATGTAAGGGCAAGATTTTGATGGGTAACCAGAGAAAAACAAAGAAGAATCCCTTCAGAAAATCATAAGCTTTTATGGTTCAAATTTCTCAGAATTGAGACTTTGTTGAAATGTTTCTGACAGTGGATCTCCCTGCATCTTCAAAATTTCAGGTCAAAGATTGGATTGATGGCATTGCACGTGACTGGAGGTTCAAAAGAATAATCCCTGCTCATTTTTCTGCTCCAATTAATAAATGCTAGCAGGTGAGATTTTTTAGCAGCATTTGCATTTCTTGACGACCTTTTGGATGTCACCCGCCCTTCACTCTCCCTTCTCTTTGCATCCCTAATGAGAAAGGCAGCCAGTTATGTTCCACCAGATGACATGAAAACCTTGTCATCTCTCAAGAAGACCATACCCTCCGCCTATACCATTTTGGTAAAGGGAGTTAATCTTGTTATGTTGTTATAACTTAATAAATAAGCTACTCCCTCCGTCCCAGGATAAAAGTCCTTATTACTACTTTGGGTCATGTTAAATGTCCACTTTCTTTTAATAACCAAATTTTTACACATTTTTTCCTATTATGCCCGTAGCATTAAATATCTCATACTTTTCTTATTCTAATTCTCTCTCCATATTTAATGACACATTATTGTGGGTAATTTTGTCATTTTATTTCCACCAGTACTTTTATCCTGGGACGGAGGGAGTATTAAAATAGGAAAAAGGAAAAGTAGCTGCCTATAGTAAGGAAGTTTTCTTTTTGAGCTTAAATGATTTATATAAGCATTTTGCATTTAATTTTTTTGACATTGTTTGTTATGGATGATCATAAATCATTCTCAAGATTCCCAAATCACTGCTGCTGGTTACTCCAGCTCCTATGGTCTTTGCTCTTCATGTTTTAACTTTTAAGGGGGTCCAAATTTAGTGTACTGATATTTAAAGGCCGTGGAATTAGTGATTTAATATCACTGTACAATTGTGTATTGCATGCATTGCACTTGAAATGGTAATTCCACTGCTAAAAATATCTTTGGGTAGTAATTAAATGCAAGGCATGAAAGAGAAGTACCGATTGCATTACTCTCTCCTTTTCCAGACAAGTAGATTTTACAAATATGGTAAGACCTTATCTTATGGATGTGTCAATGTTCCCAAAAGATTAAATAAGAAACAAAAAAACAAGTAGACTAGGGGGAATATTGTTGTTATAAGCTTCCTCATATTTGGTTGGAAGGTCACCTCCCTAAACTAATCTCATCTACCAATATTCATCAAGGAAGAGCTCTGTGTGTGTGTGTGTGTGTGTGTGTGTGTGTGTGTGAGAGAGAGAGGTGTTAGTGCCTTTGTGGACCAACAGCTTTCATGAAAGTGGCCATTTTTCCTTTAGTTATAATTGCCATTAAGGAGCATGTATGCTAGATTGGAGCATGCAGGATGAGTTTGTGGTGGATATAGAGAGAGGAGAAGAGAGAATCCAATGTGGATACTTTGTACTCATCTTTATGATGTAGTAGTAAGCACATTTTCAATTCTCATAAAATTGTTAAAATGTTGTTATAAGACGTGCCTCCCACACATAATGGCACTCTCCTCTAATTTAAGAAACATGTGTATATATATATATGAGTTATATGTATATATACATTTGTGTGTATTACATAAGAAATTATGTGACGGGTTTTTGTTTATCATGACGGTTTACTGTCTATATATTTATATATATGGCCACGACGGTGAAACCGTCATTTATAATTTAAAAATTATCATCATAATCGTTATATGTCTGTTGTCTGTGCATTGTATACATACATTTTATCCTATATATATATATATTATTCTTTTATATCATTTGAATTATATAAAAAAAATTATGATAAATAATTTTTATTATATACTATATAGTTATAATAATTATATGAAATAAAAAAAATAAATTTATATCAATTTAAAATTTAATATGTCATGATTTGATTTTAAAAATTAAATTATATTTCGAAAGGAATGGAGTATTTGTCAACGGATCATCTGGTCAAGTGGCGCGCAAGAAGCAATCGCTCAACAAACTTTGAGGATTAGAATGACTTTTGGCACGCCACTCTATGCCAACTCAAAAACTCGTTCAACAAACTAATTATATATCAAGATCTCTTCTCTTCTCTTCTCTTCTCTTCCATAAAATGGTGGAGCTATATCTCACCAAGTCAACTATGGCCAGCAGTAATAACTAACTTTTACCCTAAATAATTACCAAAAGAAAATTTCACCTTGGTAAAAAAGTTCGCCAAAGTTCTGTGGAAGAAGAAATAGATGTGCCCCAATAAACAACTAAAGAGATGGATTTGAAGAAATCTTTCAAATACATGAATAAAATGAGAGTGATCTGATACACAATGTGTATGTAAAAAAAGAAAGAAAAATAAAATAAAAGTAAGAGTCAAAGTACAGTATTGATTAATTATAAGAATTTTGAGATTTAATTCGTAAATATTTTTGTTATGAATTTTTATTTTTATTTTTGTACTAACCTCTAACTAGGAATTGATTTAATTCCTTCTTTTGCATGATATAAAAACTAATAATAGAATAAAAATAATTTTTCATAACATTATGTCACCAACAGTTGTTAAAGATCATGTCAAGAGATGGATGATTTTTCATATATATATAAAAGAATTAGCACCAACTTATTTTGGTGAATACACCACAGAGCATAACCGTTTTGACTGTTACTAGATCGCTACTCCTACGCGATACATTGACGAGAAAATGATATTTGGTCGGGCCGAAGTTTTCACTAATGTCTTTCCCCCGCCCTTTCTCTTTATCCCCCAAAGAATCTGAAACCAACGCGTAATCTTTCACACGAAAATCCCTTCCCAAACCCCTGAAAAAGCAAATAAACTGCAAAGCAAATACTCATAAAAAGGTTGCTTGCACGATCTCTGAAGCAAAAAAAGATTGAGAGAAAAAAGGTGGGCTCTTCCTCGAGCAGGCCTCATTCATTTCTGTTAGCTTCATTCATTCCTTAGCTTTGTGGTTAAGCTGTGTGAGAGGAGAGAGAAAATTTTCTAACAGAAGAAGAAGGTTCGTGTTTATTTCGGTTTCAATTTTGGCACCATTTAATGCTCCTTTCACAAAGACGTTACCTCTTAGTACTATTTATTAGTAATTGGGTGCTTTCCTTTTATCTGTATTCGAAATGGGTTTGTTGGAAATTGGGATTTGATGATGGGTTTTGCATTAATTGATAGTACTAGGTGATTTGAGTTTTGATTGGTTTGCATTCTTTCAGGGTCTGTTTTGTGGTTTTTTAGTTGACAATTCACAGATAAGGTATGATTTTGATGTGGGTTTCTATGAGATTTTAATTCTTTTTATGTTTATATAATTGTGCTTATATGAATAGAATTTCAGTTTGGGTTATTGATTTTAATATTGGGATTGTAATGTGGTATTCTTTGCCTTGTTGTTATGAACTAATGGAGTCATTTGTTTGATTAGGAATTAACTGATGTCAATTTCTAGGTCTTGAAGACTTCTGTTTACCTCTCATTGGAACCCAATTTTCCTGAATGCATGTTTTTCTGAAGTTCTTCATTTCGTCCGAGGTCCTTTTTAATTTCACCAAAAGTATTTTCCAAATAGAAAATATCTTGCATTTATGTAGTGCTTTCTTTTTCCTTTCCTATTATTTCCTTTCAGTTTAATATGTAAAAATCTATTATGGAATTGTTATATTTTTCATCAATTGCTTTTTCAAACATCGAAACGATACTTGATCATTACATGTGAAATGCATTTTGTTTTTCTATTGGAATTTGGGGACTTGCGGTGGACAAGTATGATAATCACCTATTCTGTATTGTCTTTCTGTTGTTTGTTATTTATGTCATTATATATATTTGTATGATGGAAAATGTGTTCTATAGATATAATAACGAGAAAGAAAATAAGAACATGAGGACTGAATCTAAAGCAAAGCTCAAACAAATGTGGCACAGGGAGTATTGTTTCTTAGGTTTATTAGTTCATGTTTTTGAAAAAATAGGCTTACCAATTTATTTATGTGTATCTCTTGCCCGTTGCTCTTCATTTTTTGAAAGTGTTAATTATGCTATACGTAAGTGTAAATTTGACTTCTCAAGATTGGAAGGAGTGGAAAATTTATCATTCTTATCGAATTTCTAAAATTCTTAGCCTTCCAAAAGCAAATAAGTGCTGGAGTTATTGACATGTTATATAACTAAAAATTTGAAATTTTGGTTGTTACAGTTGGGAAAGTGAAAACGTATCACTTTTTTATTTTGTTTCTCTGGGTTTTTGATTTGCTTTTACTTGTCATTGCTGTCGTATGACAATATTCTTCTGTTTAATTTTCAGGATTTAGGATTTTCAACATTGTTTGTGCTTTCCCTCTTCCTGTTTTTATGGCCGAGGAGAGTATCGAATTATCGTTCACCCCGGAAATAACGAAGCCAGATAAAGGAAATCCAAGAAGAAATTCAACAGGTAAACCAAATCTTCTAAATAGGTTGCCAGATAGTCTTATTACTACATATCATATCCAGTTGCTTCATGCCATGATGCAGGTATTGTGAAAGGAAATTCTACAGGACAATCAAGTTCTCCAAACTATCTTAGAGCTTCCACTGGTTCTTGCCATGAATTCTGTAAGTATGGCAAAGAACATTCTTTTGCAGTGAAGGCAAGGAATCCTAAGCCGAAAAGACTGACACCTCCTTCCGACAAACAAAAGAATATAGAAACTGAAGTTCTAGTACAGAAAAAGAAAACATCGGTTGGCAAGACCAAGCCTTCTCCTGATATAAAATTTCATTCACCTGAGCAGAATATACCAACTTTTGTTCTACCTGAGAGAAAGAAAACATTGCAGGTTAAGCTCAAGCCTTCCCCTGATTTAATTCATTCACCTGAACCCCGTGAAATCATCAAGCGAGAAATTTTGCTTCCATCCAAAAAAGTTGAAGTTTTTTCAAAGCAAAATTCATCAAATAATAAGATCATGAAAGACAAGGAAATGAAGACGACTTCCTCTTCAAAGTACTCTCCAGCACCAAAATCAAAATCTGTAACGGTGAGGCCATCTGCTTCCTCTACTGCTTCAGTAGGTTTAAATGGCACAAGAAAAACATCCACCAAGCCCAAAACAACGGGAACATCCAAAACTGCAGTAAAGAAAGTACTGGCACCCACAACTGCTTCGTTGACCCCCAAACCCTCTGGCAGTAAAACATACATCAGCATGTCTCCTCTAAAAGATCAGAACAAAACACAGAAAGCTGAATCCAAGATACTGGAAAATGACAAAGTCCAGGAGAAGACCTTGCATGTTGTCGGGGCAGAAACTGAGAACAAAAATCTGGAATCTGTTCAAGCTGATGGTATTATTGAAATTTCTCCATCTCCGTCATTGCAATCACCCAAGTCGTTATCCCGCCTAGACTCTCGGTTTTTATCAGCTCATAGAGACAAGGTCGAGGAGTTTGAATATATTGATAGAGAAGATCTACAGCAGTCTGAATATACTGATATAGAAGATCTAGAGGAGTCTGAATACACTGAAAGCGAAACAGATGAATTAGTTTCTGAAAATGATGAAATTGTAAACATCAAGGCATCAAAAGGAAATCACAACCAAAGTCCAAAAGAGGGCGGAGCAACTGGTTTTGAAGATGAAGAAAGTGCACTGGCAAAGTCAAAGTTCAGGAGGGGAAGAATTGTCGACCTTCAGAGTGAGAATAATGTTCCTAGGAGGCTCAGGTTTAGGCGGGGAAGAGTGGTGGGGGACAATGATGACAGCAAGAGTTATGCTAGAAGGAGAAATTTCAAGAAGAGAGAAGTTGGTGATGAAGCAAATAGTGCTAGCCCTAGCTCCGAAAAAGTTGTTCTGAGGCATCAGGATATGCAAGGGAAGAAAGATGCTCAGGGTTTGTTTAATAATGTAATTGAAGAAACAGCCAGTAAACTAGTTGAAAGCAGAAAGAGTAAGGTCAAGGCTTTGGTGGGTGCTTTTGAAACAGTGATTTCCCTCCAAGAGACTAAACCTTCTACAATAACGGGCACTTGAATGCCGATCGGATTTCCTTTCTTCACAAGCTTTTGGTTTTAGAATAAATAAACGAAGCTTGTGATGTGATGAGTGAAACTTACCTTGAATTATTGTAATTCTAGACATGTACACTGCTTCAGTTGAGGTTAAAAGCATGAATGCTTTGATAGAGTGCAGATTCTGGTGCTGCTGTTTCTGACACGCTTCGTACCCCATATCTTGAGGGTATGTAGCTTCTTGCTTCTTTGTTTTATTATCTAATTCTAATAATGGTATTGATGTGTATAATGAATGAAACTAATCTATGGGAAAAGGATCAAAATATTGGTACTTGGTATTGTTGAACAATAGTCTTGTAATTCTTTGGTTCTACATCTATCTGTGGATTTGTGGGGTAGATATTGCTTCAGTTTATCTTTAAATAACTATTGCAATCTAGCTTGGTTTTGATCCATTATGTTCATCCCATACAATGTACTCCAGGATTCAATTGTGTTCCCTAAACAAGCATGAAATGCCGGTTCCTGTTGTGTGGTGGATGAACTTATTGCCATTTCCCGGTCATAATTTTACAGAGTCATGCCACCAAGTGATATCAACTCTTAAATTTTGTGGTAGTATAACATTTATTTATATTTTTCAATTTAAGAAAGTTGTTTCACTTTTAACTCTTTTAGGCCAATTATTCTGATAGATTTCAAATTGTGAATGTGAATTTTCATACTTATATATTTACGAGTCCTTCTAGAGGGTTATTTTTCTGGTGACATTCTAGTGACTTTTTTTTTTGTTTTTTTTTTTTGTAATACCTCCCAAAAAAATGTACAGTATTTATTCCAATTAAATTTTTTATAAAAAATAGTATTTTATGTGTAATTTTTTGAAAGGTACTACCAAAAAAAAAAAGTCACTAGAAAAATGTCTCCTAGACTTGTTGTATATTTACATATAAGAGATGGAGACATTTGTCCTAGAGATGGAGACATTTTTTCCACAATGGAATACAGCTTGACTATATTCTTTTAAGAATAAGTCTAGCCGAACAGGAAATTTGGATCGAAAAATTGGACCGGTCTAATTTTATTTTATTTTTATTTTTATTTTTTTATTGTGACTTTCAAAAAATGTATAGTATTTATTCCAACAGGAATTTTTATAAAATATAGTGTTTTAGGTGTAATTTGGATACATATACAAAAACAGGGTTATACAGACTGTATAACCCTGTATTTGTATATGTATCCAAATTACATCTAAAATACTATATTTTATAAAAATTCCTGTTAGAATAAATACTATACATTTTTTGGTAGTCACAAACAAATTTTTTTTTTGAAAATGTCCAATAAATCTGCCCGTGTACCATTACTCCTTTTTTTATACTTTGACCTTCTCAATACATTTGACTTGTATATTTTACTTGTATTTTTTCAAATAATATTATTATTTACTTTGTTCATTTCCCCAACATTTAAAAATAAAAATAAAATAAAATTTTAACATTATTTATAAAATCAATGACAATAAATAATAAATTAAATATAAATATAATTTCCTTTTTGGGTGACACATTACCTCCATCTACAAATAAACTATTTTCATAAAATATATAAATACAAAATAAATAAATAAAATTAATATAAAAATCATAAAGTCTCTTTAAAGAAGAAACTAAAATAAAAATAAATTAAATAAATAAAACATCATTGGTAAGAAGACGAAATTAAAAAAAGGATCATAACTTACTTATAAAAAAAAACAATTGCAAAATAACAATAAAATTAAATAGATTCTTTCTCTTTTTTCTTATTTTTTGTTTCTTCTTCTTTATCTAACTTCTCTCTCTTCTTTCTCTTCTTCTCTTCCTCTGTTCCTTCTCCTTTTCTCTATCTCTTCTCTCCTTTTCCCGATCATTCTCTCTTCCTCCATTTGTTTAATTAATTGGTCTTTTAATGTTTTATTTTAAATTGTAATAATTTTTTAGAGTGTATATACTTGTATAAAATCATAATACATGTATATATGCCTACATCAAAAACGTATAATACATATAAAAAAAGTTGACACGTGGCAATCTCCTGCAAAAAAATTGGTCGGTCCGACAAAAAGAGAACACATTTATTTGTTTTAAAATACTTAGAGATATTGATTGAAAATTCCCAAACTTTTAGTATCAAATTGATTTTCGTCCAAACTTGAGGGACAATTATGTCATTAACCCTATTGTTGACGTTGGGAAAAATTTTCTTTATCTTTGGAATTCCTCTTTTTACCCTTTATGTTTTCTATGTGTTGAATTTTGTTTGAAAGTGCGAGTTTGAAAATAGTCCGATACAAAATGTCGACGATTTGAAAATTCAAAGTCTTCAGTTGGTAGTTTTGAAATGGTTGTACCAACTCAACCGAATTTGAAATTGTTTACACAAAGTCCTAATGAGGGACTCTGTTTAACCGGCCTTGGAAACAGAGATTCATAGAGTTAATTAAGAGGGGGGAAGGTGTTAAGCACCCCCCGACTTCCGTGAAAACACGGTTACCGCGTCTTTTCAATTCCCTAATTTATTTGAAGTGTGTGTGTGTTAATTGGGCCTAAGTGCTTTATTTAGAAGTAGTGTTATGTCTCGTTTGCACCTATATACAAAGGGTTTGATTTGTATAAAAGTTCAATTTTAAGAAATATATATAGAAATGATGTTTTGAAAACAGGTTTTCAAACCCTTATGCTCATATAGTAATTGAGGTCGTTGATACTTTCATTTTATTCTGTATTTGACTTGATTTGATTTTATTCTCGAGATGCGAAGCATATTCGACAAAATAATATACCTATAAGTGTTGGGCTCCTTATGGGCATGAAAGTCAACGAAGGATGTCCAAACACCATAAATAATTTATAAGTTAGCTGTACAATTGAAAAAGGTCCATCATGGAAACCAAATCTAGATCTGTCAGCTGGATATTAGATCAGGTGGTTCCTAGGCTCACATAATATCATATGAATATCCTGCCTAACGAGGATACTGGAATAAAACAGATATTTAATCTAAATGACGCAAAACAAATGATTCATCGCTTAAATCCTCACGCAGCATATGAAGCTTCCGTTCCCCTAAGATACAGATCTAGGGTCACGTGGTTGCTTAATATTTACAAAAAAACTAGAAAGAAAGCTAGATTTAAATAAATCTTAATCATTTTAGCTCAACGGTTCTAGTTTTACAACTTTTGAACCGGTTAAAAGTTAGATATGGTTGGATTTAGATAACTCTAGTAGACATATTTAAATATTGTAAATTTACATTGAATGAACAATTAAAATGTATATTTAAACATAATAAATAGTTACTATATATATATATATATATATATATATATATATATATATATATACAAGCGTTAGAAAGCTTCAAATCTGAAAACTCAGTTTCCACTGGTTAAAATTTGATATGTCGTAATATATATGTATACAAGTGTTTAAAAAGAAGAATATTGAAGTTTGGTACACTATAAGAGGGGTTAAGAACTGAAATGGACAGAGTTTTCTCTCTTTTTTCTTTTTTTTTGGTTGATACCACCTGCGGCCGCTCGGGTGGGCTCGGGCCTTGTGGGTCCCGTTGTCTCGAAGTACGTACACTCGGGCCAACGCGTTGTCCACTCGAACCTTCATAACTTTCAATCCGGGAATCCAATGGAAGCGTGCTACACCTTTCTGGAAAGCCCTTGATGAGAGATACACAATGACATATGATTTGACATTTTCTGAATCCGAAAAGATGGGTCCATGACCAGATCTTTAAGTCTTCGCAGTTCATCCGTTGCGCTGCCTTGTACTGTTTGCACTCGGGATTGATGTTATGGTTCTGCATAAACTCTTTTGCAGTGATTTGAGCTGAATTGACGTTGAGTTGGCAAAATTACTATTTTGCCTCTCCCGGGTTGGTTCTGGGCTTGATGCAATTGTAGCCGTCTTTTCTCAGGGTTATCTCCGAGATTAGACTGTCATTGACTTTTGACAATCCTCAGGGTTGTCTTTGAGGATGGTTTGATCTCCTGTGGTTGTCTCTGGGCTTTAGATTTGACCTCCCGGGATTGTCACCGGGGTTTGACTTGATCTCTCGAGGTTGTCTCTGGGGTTTGACATGATCTCCCGGGGTTGTCACCGGGGCTTTAATTTAATCTCCCGGGGTTGTCTCCGGGGTTAGATTTGATCTCCCAGGGGTTGTCTCCGAGGTTAGATTTGATCTCCCAAAGTTGTCTTCGAGGTTGGATTTGATCTTCCGGGGTTGTCTCCGAGATTAGATTTGATGATTTGACTTTCAGGGTTGTCTTTAAAAGATGAAAGATGATTATGCTCTCATTCATGGTTAGTAATAGTAATGCAAAATTTTGAGTGTCTACAGACTATAATCTAATAATAGTGAAACTTTTAACTATCAAACAAAAAAGCCTTAATTAGTAACCTATTAAGGGGGTGTTTGATAAAAACTGAATAAATCTGAATCTAAATCTAAATGAGTTGAATCTGAATGAAAAAAGTTGTTTGATAATTTACATGTCTGAAACATATGAATGACAAAATTTTATTATTTTACCCCTCTGAAAAAATTCAAAATTGTTGTAATTTTATTTAATATTACTCAATATAATAGTTAATATTTTTTTAATTTTTTAATTATTTTTTTTACTTCATTCAGCTGCTCATTCAGCCATTCAGCTAAAAAAATCTGACTTAGTCATTCAGCTCGTCTATCTTACCGATTCAACCATTCAGACCAAAATAAATGCACTGATCGATTCAGCCATTCAGATTCAGCTCCATTCAACTGTAAACAAACACCCCCTAAGTACAAAATATAAAAAATACATCAAATAAATTGAATCGGGTTTAATACCAAGTCTCAAGCCAAAAATAAATTCAAACAAACTACTAATTTTAAATTATCAAACAAAAAATATTCACCCTAATTTAGTTACCTTTTAAGTTTGATTACTCTAATATGTGCAAGCGATGTGTAGAGTGTGACGAACGAGATTTTGTAAATTTATTTTAATATTTATTGAATTAAATAAATATTTTTTGATGATTTAATTATTGGATTAAATAGTTAATGTGACGCCCCCAAAATAGGTATACATCACCCATTCTGAGTCGCCAAATACATGGTACAGAAATAACTACAACTTCATTAATACAATTGTCGTGCAAAATACGACAACACATAAACTGTGAGTTTAAATACAAATATTATCTTCTAGACAATATCCACACTCAAATAAGTTCTTATTACAATTATTGATACACTATTTTACAAAATAGTGAGGACTACTAAAACAACTGTCTTGAACCATTACTCTACACCCCGACTAGTTCCGTTATATTCTCGCCTCTCTAAGAAGAAAAATGGAACAAAAAGGAAAAGAGTGAGCTCAACTAGCCGAAAGAAAGAATATTATGACTAAGATAATGTACAACAAATTATCCTTAGTCTTCAACAGAAGAAAATCGATAGAATACAATAGACAACAAGTTTTAGATCAACAACTGCAGTGAAACAACAATTCATTAGAAGAGTTAAGTAGAGAATGAAATCTACTATCATCTATGAATTTAAAAGTCCATCATCGATATTTTATCCTCAGTAACATCAATCAATATACATCATAAATCAAATATTCATCTTTACCTTTCTGAGCCAAAGATATTCACCATTAATCATGTGTTCATCTAAACACTGTTCATCTTTTTGCACTCTACGGCCAAAAATATTCATCATAAAATCATTCATCTTTTTGCACTACTGAGCCAAAGATATTCAGTTATATCATCATTTAGGGCCGAGAGGATGATAAAAAAAATATTTTGAAGAAAACGAATCTAGTGAAACAAAAGAACAAATATTAAGGATTAAATACTTTAAACAATCCAAGTTCAAAATACTTCATAAATAATCGAGTGGAGTAAAATTCAAGAATGAAGACTAAAACATAGATCCAATCCAAGATAGGAATCATAATGAGGCGATCTTGGACACGAGAAAAGAAAATTTAATTTTTCGTGAATAAGTGTCGATTCGTGAGTAATTATCGATATCGTGAATAGTCGTAGTATCGTGAATAGTAACTCCGGCACTAAAAGATAGAAATTTCACAAAAAAATCATCATGATTCGTGAATAGTAACTCATAAATAGTAATTTGTGAATAGTAACTCATGAATAATAACCCCGACATGAAAAAGTTCCAAATTTGATAAAAAGTTCCAACTAATATTTCGGCATAATGATATTGAAGAAATAATATCACTTACGAAGAAAATAACATCCCTTATCTCGAAAAGACAAGATCTTACATTTGGAAATACTAGATATAGTCTTTGAAGGAACTTGCATAGAATAGCAACACTCAAAGTATCAAAAATACTCACAAGAATACACTCGATAATATAGAGAGAGAAAGAGAGAGAAAACTTCAGTTTCTGGTGTGATTTTCAATTCTAACCTAAGCACCCTATTTATAGGAAATTGTTTAGAACACCAAAGTAGAAAATTTATTAAAATAATTTTATTTAATAAATATTCAAGCCCACCACCCAAGAATCTGAATTTCAGCAATTCACACATACTAACCTTTTAGAAAAAGTAAGAAATAACGTTTTTCATAAAATAAATAATTAAAACTTCCAAAAATCAATTATTTCGGAACTTCGGAACTTCAATAATTCATAATAAATAGCTCTTTTGTCAGAACCACGTGTCCTATCCATAGGAAATTTCATTCTCTACAACTTTGTAAGTTTAAGTTTTTCTAAATTCCAAACAGAAATTGACCGAAATCCACAAACGGTCGATTTTACAAGCTATAATCAAATTTCAGTCAAAAAATGGTCCCACAGACATGTTTAACATGTTTTAAACAACTTTTGTAACAAAAATACTCTTTCTCCTCATATACTCATATATCCCACATTCATTGTAAAAATATCACCATTATTATATTATAATAATATAATAAAATATTATTTTATCGAAGAGATAAAATATCAATTTTTAACAATTATAACTTTAAAAATTTTCTCCATCTATATCCACATAAAATCAATATTTTTCTCATCATATAAATCAATAATTAATTATTCACAAATAATATTACGAATCACAATCACGACAACCGTAGTTCTAAGAAGAGGGGGCTTTCCAATAAGAATTTCTCATTCTTGGCGCCAAGCAATTATTAGGTGACCAAACCTCTCCTTGAAATGTAAACTTTCTAGACATTGCCAATAATGTTATCTAATAATATTATTCAAATAATATGAATTATTGCTCCGATAATGGAAAATACTGTGTAGTGACAATTATTGAAACAACCAGTAATATAAAATATCAATGCAACAATTATTGAATCAATAAAATCTTTGAGCGATAATTACTGTAACAATTATTGAGTAGTGCCTTCTTACGTAAGAATCAATAATTGGTGCAATACTGGTATCTTCTTGTCTAACAACGGCAGACATTCGTGTTTTAACCACGGTATTCCAACAATGATAATTGTAACAACTACGCCGTTATTTATAAATAACTTATACTTGTCGTTTTCTTCATCCAATCGCTTTTTTCAGTTATGGGGCCCACAAATTTGGTCAAGCTTAGTCGTACGAATATTCCCACAAAGAGAATATTCCAAAACCAAACTAATATTCTCCGACACAATGAGTATTTTATAACCACTTACTTATTTGAAATATTTATGCATTTTACCCATAACTAACCACATTAATCAAATCAACCCTTACTATTTCAAAATGATAAATAGAGGAAATTAAATTTCATTTATTAATAATTTGGGGTCTTACAACCTCCCTCCTTATGAAATTTCGTCTTGAAATTGGCGTCGACGTACTGGTGTTTGAAAAGATGAGGATACCTCGCTTTCATTTCCGTTTCCAACTCCCAGGTCATTTCCTCAATAGCATGGTTTCTCCACAAAACTTTAACTTGTGGTATGACCTTCGTGCGTAGGACATGCTTTTTCTTATCCAAGATCTTGACATGTACCTCCTCGTACGTTAAATCTTCTGCTATCTCGTCTGGTTCTAACTCAATAATGTGGTTCGGGTCGTCCACATATTTACAAAGCATAGATATATGAAAAACATTATGATCACGAGACATACTTGGCAGAACGCTTGTCTCTATAGCCACATTTCCTACTTTCGGTCAAGAATCAAAATGGACCAATAAATCGTGGATTGAACTTTCCTCTCTTCCCAAATCTTGTAACTCCTTTCCATGGAGCCACACGCAACAATACATGATCCCCAATACTAAATTCCACGTCCTTTCGATGAAGATCCGCATAACTCTTTTGTTGATCCTGTATCGTTTGTATACGTTGTCGAATCGTTTGGATCTTCTCTGTAGTCATTCGTACCAACTTTGGTCCCAACAACATTGCTTCTCCTACCTCATCCCAACATACTAGAGAGTGACACTTTCGTCCATACAATGCTTCAAATGGAGCCACACCTATACTTGTTTGATAACTGTTGTTGTAGGAGAATTTCACTAATGGTAGGTACTTATCCCAACTCCCTTTGAAATCTAGGACATAAAGTCTTAATAGATCTTCAAGAGTTTGAACAGATCCTCTCTCGATTGTCCGTCTGGTTTGAGGATGGTATCTTAATCGAACCAGTAAATCCATACCCATAGCTTTTTGCAAGCTAACCCAAAATCTTGAAGTAAATCTTGGGTCACGATCTGAAACTATGGATCTTGGCATGCCATGCAACCTCACAATCTCATTCACGTCTACATACTAGCAAGGCGTTCAAGGGAATAAGTCTCCGTGTCGGCAAGAAATAAGCAGACTTGGTTAATCTATCAACAATAACCCAGATCGCATTTATGCCTTGAGAAACCGTGGGAAGATCCGTAACGAAATCCATGGTAATGTGTTACCACTTCCATTTCGGAATCTCAAGTGGTTTCAATGGACCTTTTGGCACTTGATGCTCCGTCTTTACACGTTGACAAGTTAAACACCTCGATATAAACTTTGCAATCTCTCTCTTCATATTATTCCACCAAAATGTATGTCGAAGATCACGATACATTTTTGTACTTCCAGGATGGATTGCAAATGGTGTATTGTGTGCCTCCATCATGATTCTATGCTTCAAGTCAGAATCGTTAGGAACACAAAGTTTGGAGTGGACTCGAAGTATTCCTTCTTCATCGATTCTTGCTTCTGGAATAGTACCTTCTTGTACTTTCTTCTTCATAATGCGCATCGAACTTGGTTCGTGACTTGAGCAACTTTAACTTTATCAATTAAAGTTGGTTCTATCGTATACTTGACATCATCGCACTTTTCGTTCGCATATGTTCTTCTCTACTCAACGTCACCACCACCACGCTTTGTTTTCCGGGATGGTATGGTGAACATATGCCGAAATGAGTCTCTCTTGAGTTCTTGAAGCTCTTCCCACATTCCTTGCTCCATTCGAATTTTGTATCTCTACGAGTCGATGCGTTAATGGAATAGCGATTCGAGAATATCCTTCAACGAATCTCCGATAATAACCAACTAAGCTTAAAGCTACGTATTTAGATTCTGAGACCTAGGTTGCTCTCAACCGTGACTCATATCCCAACCTTGGATAAAGACGTCACAATGACTCCTATTAGTTTACTATCGCATGCGAATATGGTGTCCCCTACGAGAGTCCGGCGGTGCATTCCACAAAAAGAAGTCACCGATAGAGGCTCGGTTATCAACTTCTATAGTTGGGTTTTTAACTCCTGAAGTTCAAATAGGAGCCATTCGATATGAGATTTTAGAAATGGGTTTTGTACTGGGTTCAAAGTCGATACAAAATTCAATATCACGCTCTATGAGTAGGCCAGGAAATTTTTCAGGAAATACGTCAGGAAATTTACTAACAACAGAAATATCATTCAAATCTGACGTATTTTTGTTGAAGTCCATAACATGGCTAAGAAAACTTGACATCCGTTTTTCAATAAACGAATGACTTTACGGCTTGATATAAAAGAGTTTGACTTCAATGGTTTGGTTGGTTAAATTCGAATAACAGGTTGCTTAGGAATTTGAAAACTAACAACCTTACAAAAGCAATCAATTTGGCATGATGATTAGTTAACCAATCAATCCCTAAAATCACATCAAAAGCAAGTATCTTTAAAGAGATAAGATCAACAGGTAATGTGATGGTGCCAACTTGGATCAAACAAGATTTATAAACAGTGGATGTAACGAAAGTTTCTCCTAACGGAGTTTCTACAGATAAATCAAAGTCTAATTTCTCCGGAGTCAAGTTTAAACGTTGAGCACAAGCAGGAGAAATAAATGAATGGGTAGCACCGGTATCTAGTAAGGTATAAACTTCGTAAGAATTTATAATTAACTAACCCGTGCTAACCGTTCGGAGTTCTCGCGTTACGACCGATTCGACAAACGCTCTTCCGGGAACCATTGACATTAACTTTTCAGGATTGCCTTTTGAGTTACCATCCCATTGGATCGGTTTTCATTCTGCATAAATCTCGAGCGATATGACCTTCTTTTCTATAATTATAACATACCTTGGAAGGTTGTGAATGGTTTGGACTTATGTGTCCTCTTCTTCCGCATCTGTAGCATCTAACCGGTGGTCTTTCTCTCCTCTAAAATTCGTTCTTTGGTGTTGGTGCTTGGCGTCTTCTCGTCATTGTTAAATCTTCTCTTTTTGAAATTTCCACTTGACTCACCTTTCCTATTATCTTGGCCATGATTACCACCGAAGTGGTTACTATTTCTAGCATTATAATTTCCTCCACGATGGTAATCATTGTTCGATGACCGTCGTCATTGGTACGATTATCATCGAGTTGTTGGTCATTATTCTTCAGTTGAGCCGACTCATTATCGCGCTCTAATAACTGAGCCCTATTCACAACATCTGAATATAAACAAAGTTTGTGAGAAATGAGGTATTGACGTATTTTGGGGTTTAAACCTCGCAGAAATATTCGCGTCATTCTCTCCTCATTATCAACCAAATGGGATACAAATCGGGACAACTCGCTCGTGAAACTTAGCTTCCGTCTTTGCGACACGTTCATATTGTTTTGCTCGACTTGATGAACTCTACCTCCTTCATGTGACGAATACTTTCGGGAAAGTACTTGTCGTTGAACAATTCTTGGAACTTCTCCCAAGACTTCTTCAGTGAGGTAGGCTGAGTACGCTTTACGGATTCCCACCAATAATCTACCTCTCCTCGTAACATGAAAGTGGCGAAAGGAACCTTTTGCTCCCCTGAACATCCCAAGACATCAAATATCTTAGTGATCTGCTTTATCCACGTCTCTACAGTAAGTGGTTTTGGCTTTCCCAAAAACTCTGGCGGTCCTAACTCCTTAAACTGCTTAGCGGTGACCATCCGTGAGTTTCTATCATTTCCACCGGTATTTTGAACACGAGTCTCCCTCGTCTGATTTTGCATGAACTACAAAAAGCTTCTAAACATCCCGTCGTTCATCGTCTGATCAGTGATGTTGTTTACAGGAGGAACATTGCCAGCCTGTTGTACGTTCTCCTCGTTGGTGAATACAGGCGTCTCCACGGTTTCATTTACTCCACTGTTAACATTCTCAGTTGCCATTCTTAAATACTACCATAAAACAAGGGTTAATTAAAGAAATTGACATGCAACATAATAACCCTATTGTGACGCCCCCAAAATAGGTATACACAACACCCATTCTGAGTCGCCAAATACATGGTACAAGAAGCAAACTACAACTTCAATAATACAAATGTCGTGTGAAATACGACAATATATCTTAATGAGTTTAAATATAATATTGTCTTCTAGACAATATCCACACGCAAATAAATCCCCATCATAATTATTGATACATTATTTTACAAAATGGTGAGGACTACTAAACAACTCTCTAGAACCTTCATTCCATACCCCGACTAGTACTGCTACATTCTCGCCTCACGAGAAGAAAAATGGAACAACAAGGAAAAGGGTGAGCTCAACTAGCCCGATAAAGAAGAATACTATGACTAAGATAATATACAACAAATTATCGTTAGTCTCCAACAGGAAAAATCGATAGAATACAATGAGACAACAAGTTTCGGATCAATATTCGCAATGAAAATAATAATTCATAGAAGAGTTACGTAGAGAATGAAATCTACTATAATCTATGAATTTAACGGTCCATCATCAATATTTTATCCTGTAACATCAATCAATATTCATCTCAAATCAAATATTCATCTTTTTACTACAGGCCAAAGATATTCATTAATCGGTCATGTTCATCTCAACACTGCTCATCTTTTGCACTAAAGGCCAAAGATATTCATCGATCGGTCATATTCATTTAAACACTGTTCATCTTTGCACTACAAGCCAAAGATATTCATCGATCGATTCATGTTCATTTAAACACTGCTCATCTTTGCACTACTGAATGAAGATATTCTTGAAAATCATTCATCTTTTGCACTACGTGCCAAAGATATTCAATAATATCATCATTTAAGACGAGGATGATGAAAAATATTTTTAAAGAACGAATCCGATGAAACAAAATGACAAGGATTAAGGATTAAGGATTCGTACTTTGTTTTATCCATGTCCAACAATACCTCAAAAATAATCATAGTGGTGTAAAATTCAAGAATAATCAAAACATGGATACAATCAAAGCTAGTATCCGAATAGATATTTTGGACGAAAAGAAGAAGTTTTATTTTTCGATTGAATAGTCATAGTATCGTGAATAATGTCGTTATCGTGAATAGTCTTAGATATCGTGAATAAGAATTCAAACACAAAAGATAGAAATTCCACAAAAAAACATCTTCACGCTTACATGAATAGTACTCGTGAATATAGTAACTTCGTGAATAGTAACTCATGAATAGTAACTTCGTGAATAGTAACTCATGAATAAGAACTCCCGACATGAAAAAGTTCCAAATTTGATAAAAACTTCAGATCAACATTTTAGCGTAATGATATTGAAGAAATAATATCATTACAAAAAAAATAATATCCCTTACCTCAAAGAATCGATTACTTGGGAGGAAAGGTGGGAAGTGATCTTTGAATGAAACTTGTCTTGAATAATGAAACTCTCAAAGTATCTAAATACTCACAAAATAAACTCGAATAATATAGAGAGAGAAAGAGAAAAACTTTGTTTACGGTGTGATTTTCAATTCTAACTTAGCTCTCTATTATATAGAAAATGTTAAGACGTGAAAGCGCACTTAACTCGCAACTTTGATGGCTTTACTCCGCTACTATTGCCACCCACCACATTTGAAATAAAATTCAGCACATTTTTTCACCAACCACAAGTGGGGCCCACTCAATTCTAGAATTTTCCACCAAAATCAATTATAAACCTAATTTACGAATCGAGACACCTCTTAAAATTTATAACAAATCATTCGCTCATTTTAAATCGGTTCAAAATTTGTAGACATATACTCAACTTATATATGTATAACATATCCAAAAATTACAACGATCCAACGGTCGGATTAAAAATTATAACTCACGCAATACATCGTAAAAATACGATTTGATTTTTAATACCTCCATTCAAACAAAAATTCTTGATAAAACACCTCAACATTAAATCATTCAATTATAACCACATAAAATAAATAAATCCATCGTTTATAAATATTTTCTTATCATATAAATCAATAATTAATTATTCACAAATAATATTACGAATCATCACAATTATGACAACCAGTAGTTCCCAGGAAGAGGGGCTTTCAATAAGGATTTCTCTTATCTTGGCCGCAATTAGGTGACCAAACCTCTCCTTGTGAACTTTCTAGACATTGCCAATAATGCTATCTAATAATATTATTTAAATAATATGAATTATTGATTTGATAATGGAGATAATGTCGGTGACAATTATTGAACAACAATAATATAAAATATCAATCGTGATTATTGAATCAATAAAATAAAATATTGAGCGATAACTCATTGTGAAAATTATTGAGTAGTGCCTTCTTTACGTAAGGATCAATAATTCAACAATCTTTGTGCAATCTGGTATCTTTCTTTCTGCGACCACGCCGTATTCATCGTATTTTAACCACCGGGTATTCAACGATCTTAATTGTAATAACTACTGTTGTTATTTTTAACCAACTTATATTTGTCGTTTTCTTCATCCAATCGCTTTTTCGTTATGGGGCCCACACGCATGGTCACTACCGTGATAATCGTAAATATTCCCAAACAACAATGAATATTTTATAACCACTTGCTTATTTTGAAATATTTACGCATTTTACCCATAAACTAACCACATTAATCAAATCCACCTTCTTACTATTTCAAAATAATAAATAGAGGAAAATAAATTTTATTTATTAATAATTTGGGGTCTTACAACCTCCCTCCTTATGAAATTTCGTCCTCGAAATTGGCGTCGACGACTGGTGTTTCAAAAGATGAGAATACCTCGCTTTCATTTCCGTTTCCAACTCCCGTCATTTCCTCAATAGCATGGTTTCTCCACAAAACTTTAACTTATGGTATAACCTCAGATACATAGGACATGTTCTTTCCTATCCAATATCTTGACAGTACCTCTTAAGACGTTAAGTCTTGACTATCTCGTCCGGGTTCTAACTCAATGACGTGGTTGGGTCATCCACATATTTACGTAACATCGATCGTGAAAAACGTTATGAACACGCGTCATACTTGGCGATAAAAGCGAGTCTATAGGCCACGCCTCTATTCGATCGAGAATTTCAACTGGATTAATAAATCGAAGGTTTGAGCTTTCCTCACCTCACCGATTCTCTCGCTTTTGAAATAACAACTTCTTGCCTCCTTGCTTCAAATTCATCACCTCGGTGTGTAGCTTGAATGCGACTTTAACTTTATCGATTAAAAGTCGATTATACTCGTATATCATCACGTACTCGTATATCATCACGTGGGTACCTAGAGTTTTCATCTCCATCTCTATTATTTATATATTATACTGAAATGAGTCTTTGATAATATCGTACTTTCGTGATTGATAACGATCTTCTACTCAACACGTCAAATTTACCACGTTCGCTTTTCGGGATGGCATGATCGTAACATGTCTTTGAAATGAGTCTCCTCTTGAGTTCTTGAAGCTCTTACCACATTCCTTGCTCCATTCGAATTTTGTATCTCTACGAGTACTTTTCGTTAATGGAATAGCGATTAGAGAATATCCTTCAACGAATCTCCGATAATAACCAACTAAGCCTGAAAGCTACGTATTTCGATTCTTGACTTAGATTGCTCTCAATCGTGACTCATATCCCAATCTTGGATAAAGACGTCACAATGACACCTATCGATTTACTTATCGCATCGAATATGACGTCCCTTACAGAGAAGTGCGGCCAGGTGAATTCCACAAAGGAAGTCACCAGATAAAACTTCAGTACCAAATTCTATAGTTGAATTTTTAACTCAAAGTTCAATAGGAGCCATTCGATATGAGATTTTAGAAATGAGTTTTTACCGGGTTCAAAGTCGATACAAAATTTAATATCGGTCTTTGGGAGTAAACCAAGAAATTCTTCAGAAATACGTCGGGAAAAATCAATAACAACAGAATATTATTCAAATCGGCGTGTTTTATTCAAATCCATAACATGGACTAAGAAAACTTGACATCCGTAATAAACGAATGACTTCACGACTTGATATGAAAATGTTTGACTTCATGGTTTGATTGCACGAATTGAATAACAGGTTGGTTAGGAATATGAAAACTAACAACCTTACGAAAGCAATCAATTTTGGCGTGATGAGTAGTTAACCTTAAAATCACATCAAAAGCAAATATCTTTATAGGAATAAGGTTAACGAGTAATGTGATAGTGCCAACTTGAATCAAGCAAGATTTTAAACAACGGATGTAATGAAAGTTTCTCTAATGGAGTCTCCATAGATAGGTCAAAGTTTAATTTCTCCGTAGTCAAGTTCAAACGTTGGAGCGCAAAGAAGAGAGATAAAAGAATGGGTAGAATCCCATTATCTAGTAAGGTATAAACTTCGCAAGAATTTATAATTAACTAACCTGTCTTAACCGTTCGGGTTCCTCGCATTTTGACCCCAAGTCACGACAAACGCTCTTCCGAGAACTGACTGACTTTGACTTTTACGGGATAGTCTTTTGAGTCACCATTCCTTGGGATGGGTTTCGATATCGTCTGATCTCGGCGATATGTCCTTCTTTTCCACAATTATAGCATACCTTGGAAGGCTTTGAACAGTTTGACCTTATATGTCCTCCTCTCACATCTCGTAGCATCTAACGGCGATCGTTCTCTTCCCTAGAATTTGTTGATGGTCTTGATCTTTGCTGCTGCCGACGCCTTCCCGTCATCGTTAAATCTTCTCTTTTAGATTGGACATCTCTTTCCATAATATCAACGCGTCGTGCGGCTTTTTACCATGCATCACTCATTCTCACTCGTTCGATTATTTCTTCTTTTAGCTCGATTCCACTTTATCATCTTATACTCGCGAAAGAGTGCTTACATTCAAAGCATCACGTGTCGGGTAACACTGACTTGAATCGTTGCATCCTTTTGCTCCACGATTGCCTCGCAATTCTTGACTTCTTCTTCTAACTCATGAATACGATTTTGCAATTCTATATTTTGATCATAAAATACCTCTAATAAACTCTCTTGAGTACCTCTTCTTCCTCTTCTTCCTCACTCTCAAATTTGTTACATCTGCGATTATCTCTCGGATCTGACTATCAATTCTTCACTCACCACATGGATATCTCTAATTCCTTCTTCGTCGACATAACATTATCCCGGTTGGCGATTAGAGGTGTCTCCACGATCTCATTCACTCCATTGTTAACGTTCTCGTGTGCCATTCTTAAAAACTATCATAAAACAAGGGTTAATTAAATAAATTAACAAATCACATAATACCCTACTATATTATGACCAACCAACAAATAAGCTTAGGTAGGACACACTAAATGAAGGTTTTACTCTCTCTCCCTCCTAGTTCTATTCCCCGATCTCCGCCAGAGATCATATCCTAAGCTCGATACCAACTTGTGGCGCCCCCAAAATAGGTATACACAACACCCATTCACGAATCGCCAAATACATGGTACAAGAAGCAAACTACAACTTCAATAATACAAATGTCGTGTGAAATACGACAATATATCTTCATGAGTTTAAATATAATATTGTCTTCTGACAATATCCACACGCAAATAAATCCCCATCATAATTATTGATACATTATTTTACAAAATGGTGAGGACTACTAAACAACTCTCTCTAGAACCTTCATTCCATACCCGACTAAGTACTTTCATTACATTCTCGCCTCCCGAGAAGAAAATGGAACAACAAGAGAAAAGGGTGAGCTCAACTAGCCCAAGAAAAGAATACTATGACTAAGATAATATACAACAAATTATCGTTAGTCTCCAACGAGGAAAAATCTCGATAGAATACAATAGACAACAAGTTTCGGATCAATATTCGCACGAAAATAATAATTCATAGAAGAGTTACGTAGAGATGAAATCTACTATAATCTATGAATTTAACGGTCCATCATCAATATTTTATCCTGTAACATCAATCAATATTCATCTCAAAATCAAATATTCATCTTTGCACTACATGAGCCAAAGATATTCATTAATCGGTCATGTTCATCTCAACACTGCTCATCTTTTGCACTAAAGGCCAAAGATATTCATCGATCGGTCGTATTCATTTAAACACTGCTCATCTTCTTTGCTACTGTGCCAAAGATATTCATCGATCGGTCGTGTTCATTTAAACACTGCTCATCTTTGCTTCTGAACGAAGATGTAAGACCGAAATATTTAAATAAAAGGAATTTCCTTTATTTATTATTTTGAAATAGTAAGGGTTGATTTGATTAATGTGGATAGTTAAGGGTTAAATCGCAAATATTTCAAAATAAGCAAGTGGTTATAAAATATTCATTATCGTGGGGAATATTAGTTTGGTGCGTGGAATATTCGTCTTTGTCGGGGAATATTAAATGCGACCAGGCAGTAGCGACGTGTGTGGGCCCATAACCTGAAAGCGATTGGATGAAAAAACGACAAATATAAGTTGTTTAAAAATAACAGTAGTTATTACAGATTAACACTTATTGGAATACCCGGTGGTTAAAACATAGTAATCTGCGTTGTTGCACAAGAAGATACTTACGGTATTGCACCAATTATTAAAGGCACTACTCAATAATGGTTACGATAATTACTATTCAATATTTTATTTTATTGAGTTAATAATTCTTTGCGTTGATATTTTATATTTTTGTTGTTTGATAATTGTCATTACACGATATTTTTTATTATCGAAGCGATAATTCATATTATCTGAATAATATTATTAGATAACATTATTGGCAATGTCTAGAAAGTTACATCTAAGGAGAGGTTTGGTCACCTAATTAATTGCGCCAAGATGAGAGAAATTCTTATTGGAAAGCCCTCTTTCTCAGGAGCTACACGGTTGTCGATATTGTGATTACGTAATATTATTTGTGAATAATTAATTATTGATTTATATGATGAGAAAAATATTGATTTTATGTGGATATAGATGGAGAAAAGTTTAATGTGACAATTGTTGAAAATTGAAATTTTATCTTTTACGATAAAATAATTCGTTTAAATATATTATTATATTTTAATAATATAATAATGGTGATATTTTTACAACGAATGTGGGATATATGAGTATCTGAGGAGGAAGAGTATTTTTGTTTCAATAAATGTTTAAAACATGTTAAACATGTCGGTTGGACCCCATTTATTGGTGAAATTTGATTATAGCACAGAAAATCACCCGTTTGTTGATTTCGGTCAATTTCTATTTGGAATTTGGAAAAACTTTCTTCTGTAAAGTTGTAGAGAATTGAAATTCCTATAAAAACTCATGAGATTCGAATTTTCTGATGAAAGGGCTATTTATTATGAATTATTGAAGTTACGAAGCTCAAAATAATTAATTTTGAAGTTTTAAATATTTTTAATAAGAAAAACGTTTTTTTGAGTTAGGCAAGGTGAGTCACTCTTGGTGGCTGATAGTTTGAATCAGATTTTGGGTGCGTAGAATTTAGTAATTATATATTAATATTTTATTAAATTTTACTAACTTTGGTGTTCTAGCGATTTCCTATAAATAGGGTCTTGGGGTTAGAATTGAAAATCACACCGAAACTGAAGTTTTCTCTCTATATTATCGGCGTATTCTTGTGAGTATTTTGAGTATACTTTGAGTATTGTTAGACGGTGCAAGTTCCTCGTGACTTATATCCTGTGTTTAAATTTAAAATCTTGATCTTTTCGAGGTAAGGGATATTTTTTTTTTTTGTAATGATATTATTTCTTCAATATCATTATCTTTGAAATGTTGATCTGAAGTTTTTATCAAATTTGGAACTTTTCATTTTACTTATTCATGGATTCTTATTCATGAGTTCTTATTCACGAGTTCTTATTCACGATTCTTATTCACGATTCTTATTCAAGCTGAAGCGTGCGTGAAGATGTTTTTTGTGGAATTTCTATCTTTTGGTGTAGAGTTATTATTCACGTATCACGATACTATTCACGTATCTGATATTATTCAATAGAAAAATAAAATTTCTTCTTTTCGTCTAAAACATCTATTACGGATACTAACTTTGATTGTATCCATGTTTTGATCATTCTTGAATTTTACACCACTATATGATTATTTTGAGGTATTTTTGACGTGGATAAAACCAAATCTGATCCTTAATCCTTAATCCTTGTCATTTTATTTCCTTTGGATTCGTTTCTTAAAAAAAAAATATTTTCATCATCCTCGGTCTTAAATGATGATATTATGGAATATCTTTGGCTTTATAGTGCAAAGATGAATGATTTCTTAAGAATATCTTTGGCACATAGTGCAAAGATGAATGATTCTGAAGAATATCTTTGGCCCGTAGTGCAAAGATGAGCAGGTGTTTAAATGAACATGACGGTGATGAATATCTTTGGCTCATAGTGCAAAGATGAATATTTGATTCGGATGTATATTGATTGATTTTGAGGGATAAAAGATGAGCGATGAACTTTTAAATTCATACATAGAAGATAGTAGTTTTGCATTCTCTACTTAACTCTTCTAATGAATTATTATTTTCATTGCGAATATTGATTTAAAATTTGTTGTCTATTGTATTCTATTATATTTTTCCTGTTGAAGACTAACGATAATTTGTTGTATATTATCTTAGTCATAATAATATTCTTTCTTGAGCTAGTTGAGCTCACCCTTTTCCTTTTGTTCTATTTTTCTCGGGAGGCGAGAATATAAGCGAGTACAAGTCGGGTATGGAATGAAGGTTTTAGAAAGGATTATTTAGTAGTCCTCACCATTTTTGTAAAATAATGTATCAATAAATGTGATGAGGATTTATTTGAGTATAGATATTATACAGAAGATAATAATTGTATTCAAACTCACGGTTTCTTTGTTGTAATAATAAAGTTGTAGTTGTTTACGTACCATGTATTGACAACTCGAGAATAGGTGATGTATACCTATTTTGGTGGCGTCACGGTTGGTATCGAGCTTAGGGATATGATCTCTGGCGGAGATCGGGGAATAGAACTAGGAGGGAGAGGCAGAGTAAATCCTTATTTAGTGTGTCCTACTAAGCTTATTTATTAGTTGAATCGATATATAGGGATATTATGTGATATATTAATATCCTTAATTAACCCTTGTTTTATGGCGATGTATTTGAGAATGTCGTTGAGAATATTAACAATGGAAATGAGGCCGTGGAGATGCTGTATTCACCAACGAGGAGAGCGTCTGACAGTGACAATGTTCCTCTGTGAACAACACCATTGAAGCGAGATGATGAATGAGGGATGTTTAGAAGTTTTTGCGATTCATACAAAATCGACGAGGAGACTTCGTGTTCAAAATCTGAGGAGAAATGATAGCAATTCACGGGTTATCCTGACCAAGCGATTCGAAGAGTTGGGACCACGAAATTTAAGGGAAAGCGGATCCGATCATGGCGAAAACATGGGTCAAACAAATTACGAAGATATTCGATGTCTTGGGATGCGGAGAACGAAGAAGGTTCCATTCGCCACCTTTATGTTAAAATGGCGAAGCGGACTCTTGGTGGGAGTGCGTGAAGCGTACCCATCGGCCGCTTTTCGGCATGTCTTGGGAGCGTTTGAAAGCTATTTAATGACAAATACTTTCACGAAAGTGTTAAATCGTATGAAGGAAGTGGAGTTCATCAGATTGGAACAAAACAACATGGCGGTGATCTCGATGCGAGGTAAAGTTTGCGAGTTATCGAGTTTTTACCTCATTTGGTGGAGAATGAGGAGCGTATGGCGCGGATGTTTCTTAGAGGTTTGAAACCGGCGTCGTCGATATCTCATTTCTCATAAATTTTCTCTTTATTCGGATGTTGTAAGCGGGCTCAATTATTAGAAGCGAGATAACGAAATACGGTCAACGAGGACCCTGACGAGGATCGTATCGGAGATAACGATCAGCGAATAATGATAACTGCGGAGAAAAAAGCAGAGCGGACGAAATGGTAACCACTCTGGTGGTAATCATAGCCGTGAAAATAGAAGAAGCGAGTCGGGAGGAGATTTTAAAAGAGAGAGATTTAACAACGACCATATAAAGATAGCGGTCTTGCGTGAGAATCGGTTTTAAGGGAGGAGAACGACCACCGATCATATCTTCTACAAATCACGGAAAAGAGGACATATCGGTCAAGCGCCCTGACAACAGTTCAAGGTATGCTATAATTGTGGAAAGGAAGGACATATCGCTTCGAGATTATGCGATGGCGAAACCTAGTTCAATGAGGGACGGTGACTCAAAAATCATCCCGAGAAAAGTCAAAGTCAGCGATTAGGGAAGGCGTTTGTTGTGGTAGTCATAATCGAGGAACCCAACGAGGTGATCACGGGTAAAATATTTATAAATTCTTGCGAAGTTTATACCTTACTTGATCTGGTCTGCTACCCATTCATTTATCTCTCTCTGCATGTGCTCAACGTTTAAACTTGACTCAGGAGAAATTAGACTTTGACTATCTGTGGAAACTCAGTTAGGAGAAACTTTCATCACATCCAACATTTATAAATCTTGTTTGATTCAAGTTGGCACCATCACCTTACTGTTGACCTTATCTCTTTAAAGATACTTGCTTTTGATGTGATTTTAGGGATTGATTGGTTAACTACTCATCATGCCAAAATTGATTATTTTCGTAAGGTTGTTAGTTTTCATATTCTAACCAACTGTTATGCAATTCAAGCAACTAAACCATTAAAATCAATCACTTATCATATCTAATCATAAAAATTATTCGTTTATTGAAAAGCGGATGTCAAGCTTTCTTAGCCCATGTTATGGATTTGAATAAAGACACGTCAATTTGAATAATATTCTGTTGTTATTGACTTTCTGATGTATTTCTAGAAGAACTTCCGGTACACCCCGAGCGTGAAGTTGAATTCTTTATTGATCTTGAACACAGTACAAAGCCCATTTCTAAAACCCCATATCGAATGGCTCTATTGAACTTGAGGAGTTAAAGGTCCAACTACGAGAATTGTTGGACATTGGTTTCATTAAATCTAGTACATCTCCTTGGGGTGCTCTGTTTTATTTGTAAAGAAGAAAGGCGGGAGTATGCGACTTTGTATTGACTATCGAAATTGAACCATGTCACCATTAAGAATAGGTATCCTCTACCTCGTATTGATGACTTGTTTGACCCGATTCTGAGGGCACAATTCTTTTCAAAAATCGATCTTAGTTACGGATATCATCATTTGAAGATTAGGCGAGGATATTCAAAGCGCCTTTAGAACTTCGATGCGGGCATTATGAATTCTTAGTCGTGTCTTTCGGATTGACTAATGCTCCTGCTGACTTTCATGGATATGATGAATCGAGTATTCAAGAATATTTGGATCAATTCGTTGTTGTTTTATTGATGACATCCTCATATATTCCAAAAGCCGTGAAGATCATGAGCACCATTTGAAATTTGGTACTCGAAAGGCCCGTGAAAACCAACTATATGCCAAATTAAAGAAATGCGAGTTACGGCTTGAGGAAGTAGCATTCCTTGGGCACGTGGTGTCGAAACATGGAGTATCTGTTGATCCGTGAAGATTTAAGCAATCTGAAGTTAGAACAACAAAAGTCGGTGGTTGAAAATCACGTAGCTTTTTGGGCTTAAATTTATTATTATCGGAGATTAAGTGGAAGGGTTTTCTCGAATCGCTACTCCATTAACTTCGGCTAACTTTCGGAAGGATACAAAATTTGTTTGGAGCGAAGAATGCGAGAAAAGTTTCCAAGAGCTTAAGAGGAGACTTATTTATTTTTGTTACAACAATACCATCTGGTTCGGATGGATTTGTTATCTCTGATGATGCTTGAGCAAAGGGTTAGGATGTGTTCTCATGCAACGTGGAAAAGTCATAGCCTATGCCTCGCGACAACTTAAAAGAGTATGAGAGGAATTATCCTACTCATGATCTAGAGTTAGCGTGATCGTTTCACGCTTAAAGATATGGAGCCTTATCTATATGGGAGAAAGTGGAGATATATTGAGACCATAAAAGCCTTAAATATTTCTTCACTCAAAAAGAACTCAACATCTGGCGGCGACGTTGGCTCGAGCTATTGAAAGACTACGACCACACTATTGATACCATCACGGTAAAAGCGAGCGTGGTAGGTGACGCGTTGAGTAGAAGATCATATCTTGAGAGGAGCGAGTGCGATGATGTCAGTATATGGCGTAGAGCCAACTTTAATAGAAAAAGTTAAGGTTGCTTTCGAGCCACCAGGCCGGAGGCGATCGTCGTATGAAGAAGAAATACAAGAAGGAGCTATTAGGAAGCGAGAATTGATGAAGAAGGAATACTTGAGTCCACTCTGAGACTTTGTGTTCTAACGACTCGATTTGAAGTATAAGATTATGATGGAGGCACACAATACACCATTTGCAATCCCTCACGGAAGTACTAAAATGTATCGTGATCTTGACATACATTTTGGTGGAACAATATGAAGAGAGAGATTGCAAAGTTTATCTCGATGTGTTTAACTTGTCAACGTGTAAAAGGCGGAGCATCTAGTACCTAAGGGTCCGTTGCAACCACTTGAGATTCCGGAATGGAAGTGGGAACACATTACCATGGATTTAGTTCTGGGTCTTCCTACGGTTTCTCAAGGCATCAATCTTATTTGGGTTATTGTTGATAGATTAACCAAGTCTGCTCATTTCTTGCCGTCTGGGAGACTTATTCCCTTGAGCGTCTTGCTAGTATATGCGTGAATGAAATTGTGAGGTTGCATGGCATGCACTGTATCCATAGTTTGGGATCGTGACCCAAGATTCACTTCAAGATTTTGGGTTAGCTTGCAAAAAAGCTATGGGCGCAGTTTGCGATTTAGTTGACATACCATCCCCAAACAGACGGACAATCGAGAGGACTATTCAAACTCTTGAAGATTTATTAAGACTCGTGTCCTGAACTTCAAGGCGGTTGGGATAAGTATTTACCATTGGTGGAATTCTCCTACAACAACAGTTATCGAGCAAGTATAGGTGTGGCTCCATTGAAGCATTATATGGGCGAAAATGTAGTTCTCGATATGTTGGGATGAGGTGGGTGAAGCAACATTGTTGGGACCCGAGTTAAGTGCGTATGATGACTCTGAAAAGATCCAAATGATTCGACAACGTATACTGAAGCGGCACAAGATCGACAAAAGAGTTATGCGGATCTTCATCGAAAGGGCGGTGGAATTTAATGTAGGGGATCATGTATTGTTGCGAGTTGCTCCATGGAAGGGAGTTACAAGATTTGGGAAGAGAAAAAGCTCGATCCACGATTTATTGGTCCATTTCAAATTCTTGACCGAGTAGGAAATGTAGCTATAGACTTGCGTTACCTCAAAGTATGTCTCGTGTTCATAATGTGTTTCACATATCGTGCCCGTAAATATGTGAAAGACCCGAACCACGTTATTGAGTTAGAACAGGACGAGATAATGAAGACTTAACGTGTGAGGAGGTACTGTCGAGATCTTGGATAGGAAGGAGCATGTCCCTACTGCAGTAAAGAAAATTCATACCACAAGTTAAAGTTTTGTGGAGGAATCATGCTTTATAGAGGAAATGACACAGGAATTGGAAAGCGGAAATGAAAGCGAGTTATCCTCACCTTTTGAAACACCGAATCGTCACGTCGATTTCGAGGACGAAATTTCATAAGGAGGGAGGTTGTAAGACCCCAAAATTTTTAAATAAAAAGGAATTTCCTTTATTTATTATTTTGAAATAGTAAGGGTTGATTTGATTAATGTGGATAGTTAAGGGTTAAATCATGAAATATTTCAAAATAAGCAGTGGTTATAAAATATTCATTATTGTCGGGGAATATTAGTTTGGTGGTGGAATATTAAATCTTTGTCGGGAATATTAAATGCAATGACCAGTAGCGACCATGTGTGGGCCCCATAACTGAAAAGCGATTGGATGAAGAAAGCGACAAATATAAGTTGTTTAAAAATAATCAGCGTAGTTATTCTGAGATTAACTTATTGGAATACCGTTGGTTAAAACATAGTAATACGCGTTGTTGCGCTGAAGAAGATATTGCACAGATTATTGCACCAATTATTAAAGGCACTACTCGATAATGGTTACGATAATTCTTTATTCGATTATTTTATTTTATTGAGTTAATAATTGTTTGCGTTGATATTTTATATTCTTTGTTGTTTGATAATTGTCATTACGGTATTTTTCATTATCGAAGCAATAATTCATATTATCTGAATAATATTATTAGATAACATTATTGGCAATGTCTAGAAAGTTACATCTAAGGAGAGGTTTGGTCACCTAATTGCTTGGCCAAGATGAGAGAAAATTCTTATTGGAAAGCCCTCTTTCTGAGGAGCTGCACGGTTGTCGATATTGTGATTACATAATATTATTTGTGAATAATTAATTATTGATTTATATGATGAGGAAAATATTGATTTTATGTGGATATAGATGGAGAAAAAGTTTAATGTGACAATTGTTGAAAATTGAAATTTTATCTTTTACGATAAAATAATTCATTTAAATATATTATTATATTTTAATAATATAATAATGGTGATATTTTACAACGAATGTGGGATATATGAGTATCTGAGGAGGAAGAGTATTTTGTTGCAATAAATGTTTAAAACATGTTAAACATGTCGGTGGACCCCATTTATTGGTTTGAAATTTGATTATAGCTTTGTAAAATCACCCGTTTGTGGATTTGGTCAATTTCTATTTGGAATTTGGAAAAACTTTCTTACGTAAAGTTGTAGAAATTGAAATTCCTATAAAAACACGCGAGATTCAATTTTCCTGATGAAAGGGTTATTTATTATGAATTATTGAAGTTACGAAGCTCAAAATAATTAATTTTGAAGTTTTAAATATTTTTAATAAGAAAAACGTTTTTTTGAGTTAGGCAAGGTGAGTCACTCTTGGTGGTGATGGTTTGAATCAGATTTTGGGTGCGTAGGAATTTAGTAATTATATATTAATATTTTATTAAATTTTACGCTTTGGTGTTCTAGCGATTTCTATAAATAGGGTCTTGGGTTAGAATTGAAAATCACACCGTGAAATGAAGTTTCTCTCTCTATATTATCGGCGTATTCTTGTGAGTATTTTGAGTATACTTTGAGTATTGTTAGGCGGTCTGCAAGTTCCTTCTTGACTATATCCTGTGTTTCATTTAAAATCTTGATCTTTCGAGGTAAGGGATATTATTTTTTTTAAGTAATGATATTATTTCTTCAATATCATTATCTTTGAAATATTGATCTGAAGTTTTATCAAATTTGGAACTTTTCATGTCGGGGTTACTTCTTATTCATGAGTTCTTATTCACGAGTTCTTATTCATGAGTTCTTATTCACGATTCTTATTCACGAAGTACTATTCATGTAAGCGTGAAGATGTTTTTGTGGAATTTCTATCTTTTGGTGTCAGATTCTTATTCACGTTATCTGATCTATTCACGTATCTGATATCTTTATTCATAGAAAAATAAAATTTCTTCTTTTCGTCCAAAACATCTATTACGGATACTAACTGATTGTATCCATGTTTTGATCATTCTTGAATTTTACACCACTATGATTATTTTGAGGTATTATTTTTGGGCGTGGATAAAACCAAAATCACGAATCCTTAATCCTTAATCCTTGTCATTTTGTTTCCTTTGGATTCGTTTCTTTAAAAAAAATTATTTTCATCATCCTCGGTCTTAAATGATGATATTATGGAATATCTTTGGCTGTGTAGTGCAAAGATGAATGATTTCTTAAGAATATCTTTGGCTGATAGTGCAAATGAATGATTTCTGAAGAATATCTTTGGCCGTAGTGCAAAGATGAGCAGTGTTTAAATGAACACCCACCAATGATGAATATCTTTGGCTTTGTAGTGCAAAGATGAATATTTGATTCGGATGTATATTGATTGATTTTCTGGGGATAAAAGATGAGGCGATGAACTTTTAAATTCATACATAGAAGATAGTAGTTTGCATTCTCTACTTAACTCTTCTAATGAATTATTATTTCATTGCGAATATTGATTTAAAATTTGTTGTCTATTGTATTCTATTATATTTTTCCAGTTGAAGACTAACGATAATTTGTTGTATATTATCTTAGTCATAATATTCTTCTTGAGCTAGTTGAGCTCACCCTTTTTCCTTTTGTTCTATTTTTCTCGGGAGGCGAGAATATAGCGATGCAGAGTCGGGTATGGAATGAAGGTTTTAGAAAGGATTGTTTAGTAGTCCTCACCATTTTGTAAAATAATGTATCAATAAATGTGATGAGGATTTATTTGAGTATAGATATTATCAGAAGATAATAATTGTATTCAAACTCACAGTTTTCTTGTTGTAATAATAAAGTTGTAGTTGTTTACATACCATGTATTGTGACTTCGAGAATGGGTGATGTATACCTATTTTGGGGGCGTCACAAAAGATATTTTTCAAAATCATTCATCTTTTGCACTACAGGCCAAAAGATATTCAATAATATCATCATTTAAGGCGAGGATGGTGAAAATATTTTTAAAGAACGAATGCGATTGAAACAAAATGACAAGGATTAAGGATTAAGGATTAAGTACTTTGTTTTATCCATGTCCAACAATACCTCAAAAATAATCATAGTGGTGTAAAATTCAAGAATAATCAAAACATGGATACAATCAAAGCTAGTATCCGAATAGATATTTTGACGAAAAGAAGAAATTTTATTTTTCGGTGAATAGTCTTTGTATCGTGAATAGTCACAAGTATCGTGAATAGTAACTCAAACAACAAAAGATAGAAATTCCACAAAAAACATCTTCACGCTTCATGAATAAGTACTTCGAATAGTAACTCGTGAATAGTAACTCATGAATAGTAACTCATGAATAGTAACCCTACATGAAAAAGTTCCAAATTTGATAAAAACTTGGATCAACATTTTAGCATAATGATATTGAAGAAATAATATCATTACAAAAAATAATATCCCTTACCTCAAAGAATCGATTACTTGGAAGGAAAGGTCGGAAGTGATCTTTGAATGAAACTTGTCTTGAATAATGAACTCTCAAAGTATCTAAATACTCACAAAATACGCTCAATAATATAGAGAGAGAAGAGAAAACTTTGTTTACGGTGTGATTTTCAATTCTAACTTACTTCTCTATTTATAGGAAAATGTTAAAGACGCCAAGCGGACTTAACTTTACAACTTTGATGGCTTTACTGCTACTATTGCCACCCACCACATTTGAAATAAAATTCAGCACATTTTTTCACCAACCACAAGTGGGGCCCACTCAATTCTAGAATTTTCCACCAAAATCAATTATAAACCTAATTTCCGAATCAGACACCTCTTAAAATTTATAACAAATCATTCGTTCATTTTTAACGGTTCAAAATTTGTAGACATATACTCAACTTATATATGTATAACATATCCAAAAATTACAACGATCCAACGGTCGGATTAAAAATTATAACTCACGCAATACATCGTAAAAATACTGATTTGATTTTTAATACCTCCATTCCGACAAAATTACTGATAAAACACCTCAACATTAAATCATTCAATTATAACCACATAAAATAAATAAATCCATCGTTTATAAATATTTTCTTATCATATAAATCAATAATTAATTATTCACAAATAATATTACAGAATCACAATTATGACAACCAGTAGTTCCTGTGAGAAAGAGGGGGCTTTCCAATAAGGATTTCTCCTTACTGGCGCGCAATTAGGTGACCAAACCTCTCCTTGACAGAACTTTCTAGACATTGCCAATAATGCTATCTAATAATATTATTTAAATAATATGAATTATTGATCTGATAATGGAGATAATAATGCAAGTGACAATTATTGAACAACAATAATATAAAATATCAACGCAAGAATTATTGAATCAATAAAATAAAATATTGAATAAGAATTACTATGAAAATTATTGAGTAAAGGCCTTCTTACGTAAGGATCAATAATTCAACAATACCGCAATACCGTGTGTCTTCTTGTGCGACCACGCGTATTCATCGTATTTTAACCACCGGTATTCCAACGATCTTAATTCAGTAATAACTACGTAGTTATTTTAACCAACTTATATTTGTCGTTTTTCTTCATCCAATCGCTTTCAGTTATGGGGCCCACACATGGTCATTGGGTGCGTCGTAATATTCCCAAACAACAATGAATATTTTATAACCACTTCGCTTATTTTGAAATATTTATGCATTTTACCCATAACTAACCACATTAATCAAATCCACCCTTACTATTTCAAAATAATAAATAGAGGAAAATAAATTTCATTTATTAATAATTTGGGGTCTTACACCTATACTCTGACCAACCAACAAATAAGCTTAGGTAGGACACACTAGCGAAGGATTTACTCGTCTCTCCCCTCCTAGTTCTATTCCCCGATCTCAGCCAGAGATCATATCCCTAAGCTCTGATACCAACTGTAACGCCCACAAAATAGGTATACATCACCCATTCTAAGTCGCCAAATACATGGTACAGAAACAACTACAAATTCATTAATACAATTGTCGTGCAAAATATGACAACACATAAACTGTGAGTTTAAATACAAATATTATCTTCTAGACAATATCCACACTCAAATAAGTCCTCATTATAATTATTGATACACTATTTTACAAAATAAGAGAGGACTACTAAAACAACTGCTCTTGAACCATTACTCCACACCTTTACTAGTTCCCGCTTATATTCTCGTCTCCCGAGAAGAAAAATGGAACAAAAAGGAAAAGGGTGAGCTCAACTAGCCCAAGAAAGAATATTATGACTAAGATAATGTACAACAAATTATCCTTAGTCTTCACAGAAAAAAAAACTCGATATACAATACAATAGACAACAAGTTTTAGATCAATAACTGCAAAATGAAATAATAATTCATTAGAAGAGTTAAGTAAAGAATGAAATCTACTATCATCTATGAATTTAAAAGTCCATCATCGATATTTTATCCCTGTAACATCAATCAATATACATCATAAATCAAATATTCATCTTTGCACTACAGGCCAAAGATATTCACCAGTTGGTCATGTTCATCTAAACACATGTTCATCTTTGCACTACGGGCCAAAGATATTCATCATAAAATCATTCATCTTTTCACTACAGGCCAAAGATATTCAGTTATATCATCATTTAGGACTGAGGATGATGAAAAATATTTTAAAGAAAACGAATCCAGTGAAACAAAAGAACAAATATTAAGGATTCGTACTTTAAACAATCCAAGTTCAAAATACTTCATAAATAATCAAAGTGGAGTAAAATTCAAGAATGAAGACCAAAACATAGATCCAATCCAAGATAGGAATCATAACAGACGATCTTGGACACAGAAAAGAAATTTTAATTTTTACGTGAATAAAGTAAATGATTCGTGAATAAAGGTCAGATATCGTGAATGTGCCGTATATCGTGAATAGTAACTCTAACACTAAAAAGATAGAAATTTCACAAAAAAATCATCATAATTCATGAATAGTACTTTCGTGAATAAGAACTCATGAATAAGAACTCGTGAATAAGTAACTCCATACGTGAAAAAGTTCCAAATTTGATAAAAAGTTCCAACTAATATTTCGGCATAATAATATTGAAGAAATAATATCACTTACGAAGAAAATAACATCCCTTACCTCGAAAAAGACAGTCTTACATTTGGAATCTTTGGATATAGTCTTTGAAAGGAACTTGCAGTGTAAGAGACCACGAATTTTATGAAATAAAAGTATTCAATTTTTCTATTCAGTAAATGGTTAAATTGATAAAAGTTAAAGTTAAGGGTGTTATATGAATTATTTTTCAAAATACGCAAGTGGTTATAAAGTATTCATTATTGTCGGAGAATATTCGTTTAGTCGTGGAATATTCTTTCTGTCGGGGAATATTCGTACGACGGCGCAATCATTTGTGGGCCCCATAACAGAATAACTGCGGATGGAGAAAACGACAAAATTGAATAACGGCGTAGTTGTTTCCGTTAACACTGTTGGAATACCCGATGGTTAAAATACAATAATACGCGTGGTTGCACAGTAGCACACGGTATTGCACAGTATTGTTGAATTATTGATCCGTACGTAAGAAAGCACTACTCGATAATTGTTACAGTAATTACTGTTCAATATTTTATTTTATTGATTCAATAATTTCTGTGTTGATATTTTATATTATTGTTGTTTCAATAATTGTCACTGCACAATATCTCCATTATCAGATCAATAATTCATATTATTTGAATAATATTATTAGATAACATTATTGGCAATGTCTAGAAAGTTCTATCAAGGAGAGGTTTGGTCACCTAATTGCGCCAAAGAAGGAGAAATTCTTATTGGAAAGCCCCTCTTCCTGAGGAACTGCTTTTTGTCATTATTATAATTGTAATTCTGTAATATTATTTGCGAATAATTAGTTATTAATTTATATGATAAGGAAATATTTATTTGATGCGGATATAAATAATGGATTTATTTATTTTATATGGTTATAAATGAAGGAATTAATGTTGAGGTATTTTATCAATATTTTGTCGGATTGGAGGTATTAAAAGATCAAATCAGTGTTCTTACAGCTTTATTGTGTGAGTTATAATATTTAATCCGACCATTGGATCGTTATAATTTTTGGATATGTTATACATATATAAGTTGAGTATATGTCCACAAATTTTGAACCGTTAAAAATGAGCGATATAATTTGTTATGAATTTTAAGAGGTGGTGATTCGAAAATTAGGTTATAAATGATTTTGGTGGAAAATTCTAGAATTGGTGGGCCCCACTTTTGGTTGGTGAGAAATGTGCTCAATTGAATTTTCAAATGTGGTGGGTGGGAATAGTAGCTGGTAAAGCCATCGAGTTCTGAGTTAAGTCTGCCTTGCAAGTCTTTAACATTTTCCTATAAATAGAGGGCTAAGTTAGAATTGAAAATCACACCAGAAACAAGTTTTCTCTCTTTCTCCCTCTAGATTATCGAGTGTATTTTGTGAGTATTTAGATACTTGGTGAGTTGCTATTCTTCAGTGCAAGTTTTCTTCAACGTCATATCCGATATTCAGTCAGAAGTACTGCTCTTTGAGGTAAGGGATTGTAAGGGATAGTAAGGGTTGTTATTTTCTTTCTAATGATGTTATTATTGCAATATCATTATACTGAAATATTGGTATGGATTTTATTGCAAAATTTCTACATTTTTGAGTCAGGATTACTATTGACGTATACGTCACTATTCACGTATACATCACCATTCATGTATATGGCACTATTTACGTATATGACATTATTTACGTATACGGTACTATGTACGAATACGGAGTACTATTCACGAGTTACTATTCATGAGTTATTATTCACGGATACTATTCACGACAAAAATTGGTTTCTTTTTCTGACTAAATTATCGTTGATTTATGAATCTTACTCTTGAGATTTAATCCATGTTTTGATGATATTGTTTTTACTATCATATATAACATTTTTATAACCTTGGTGATGGAATTTCTCTTTGACTTGAGTGTAAAGATGGGTAGATTATTGGTATGATCGTGACTATGGGTTCTCTTTGGCCAGTAGTGCAAAGATGAATTGTGACTGGTATGATCATGACCATTGAATTTACAATTGAATATTTTTAGCTTAAGTGCAAAGGTGAATTAATCAACATGGTTATAATTATTGTTTATATAAATTCTGAAATGATTATATATTTCTTTGAGATATTAATATATTTGGCCTGTAATGCAAATATGAATTGTTGATGAATATATTTGGCTTGTAGTGCAAATATGAATCGATGAGGAATATCTTTGGCACAGTGCAAAAGATGAATTGTTGATGAATATCTTTGGCGATGGTGCAAAGATGAATCATTAATGAATATCTTTGGCCGTAGTGCAAAGATGACCTGTTGTTGAATATCTTTGGCCAGTGGTGCGAAGATGAAATGTGGATGAATATCTATGGCCCATAGTGCAAAGATGAATTTATTAGTATGATTATGAACAGGAACTGTGATTTGGTATAACAATGATCTTTGATGTTTCAGGTAAAGATATGTGATGAAAATTATATTCGTCCTGGGTACGAAGAGGAATTTAGAATCACAATTATGATTATGAGATATTCATATAATTGTGGAAAGGAACTGTTGATTGATGTTACAGGGATAAAACATTGTTGGTGGACTTTTAACATGGAGAAGATAATAGACTGTATTGTCTATTTGACTCTTCTAATGGATTGCTCGTTCCGCTGCAACTATGGTTGAAATTTTTATCATCTACCATATGTTCTAAATCTCTGATTTATTATTGATGAAAGCTATTGATAATTTAATTATCTTTAGTCATGATATTCTTTACTGGGCTAGTTTTGCTCACCCTTTTGCTTCACAATTCCTTTCAGGCAATAAGAGTGTAGTTGGGTCGAGCAGGGGATAACAGGGGAATAGAACGGTGGTCTATAGCTGTTGAGGGTGAGGTGAACTCAACTTTAGAAGGGTGTTTTGCCACTATCGTACAAGATGTCTAATGACATACAACCTCGTGTCATCATAAGACAGGGTTGTACTCATCAACTTATTGAGTATATCTACGAGCACTACCTATATAATCTTGGTGTTTGTTTGAAGTATAATTCTCAATTAGAGACAGTGGAGATAATGATATGTCAAGAGAAGACTTACCATTGGGAAGAATATGATAGTAATCTTTTCGTTTTTCTTTGGGGTCTATTGGGTCAACCAAGGATAATTTTGTGGCCATATGATATCTATCATAACCTAGAAGCATGGCCTCCTGTAAGACCCCAACTTATTATTAATGAAATTTAATTTTCTCTATTTATTATTTTAAAATAGTAAGGGTTGATTTGATTAATGTGAATAGTTAGGGGTAAAATACGCAAATACTTCAAAATAAGTAAGTGGTTATAAAATATTCATTGTTGTTTGGGAATATTCGTTTGGTCGTGAAATATTCAATGCTTGTCGGGGAATATTAAATGCGACGGCCAGCGACCATGTATTGGGCCCCATAACTTGAAAGCGATTGGATGAAGAAAACGACAAATATAAGTGGTTTAAAAATAATTCTACAGTAGTTATTCACAGTTATCTTTGTTAAAATACCCGGTGGTTAAAACACGATGAAGACGGTATTGCACCAATTATTGATTCTTACGTGAAAGAAGGCACTACTCAATAATGGTTACGATAATTACTTTATTCGAGATTTTATTGAGTTAATAATTGTTCCGTTGATATTTTATATTCTTGTTGTTTCAATAATTGTCATTACACGATTTTTTCATTATCGAAGCAATAATTCATATTATCTGAATAATATTATTAGATAACATTATTGGCAATGTCTAGAAAGTTACATCTAAGGAGAGGTTTGGTCACCTAATTACGCTAGTAAGAAGAAATTCTTATTGAAAGCCCCTCTTTCACAAGGCTACTCAGTTGTCGATATTGTGATTACAGAATATTATTTGTGAATAATTAATTATTGATTCATATGATGAGGAAAATATTGATTTTATGTGGATATAGATGGAGAAAAATTTTAATGTGACAATTGTTGAAAATTGAAATTTTATCTTTTTACGATAAAATAATTCATTTAAATATATTATTATATTTTAATAATATAATAATGGTGATATTTTTACAACGAATGTGGGATATATGAGTATCTGAGGAGGAAGAATATTTTGTTGTAATAAATGTTTAAAACATGTTAAACATGTAATTGGACCCCATTTATTGATTGAAATTTGATTATAAATGTAAAAAATAGCCCGTTTGTGGATTTCGTCAATTTCTATTTGGAATTTGGAAAAACTTTCTTCTACAAAGTTGTAGAGAATTGAATTTCCTATAAAACTCGTGAGATTCGAATTTTCTGATGAAAGGACTATTTATTATGAATTATTGAAGTTAAGAAGTCAAAATAATTGATTTTTAGAAGTTTAAAATATTTAAAATTAGAAAAATGTTTTTTCATTATGGTGTGTTACACATGTGGGTTGAATGAGCTGAATTCAGTTCTTGGAAGGTTAGGCGTGGGAAATTTTATTATAAATAATAATATTATATTAAATTTTACTGCTTTTGGTGTTCTAAAGCATTTTCCTATAAATAGGTGCTTGGGTTAGAATTGAAAATCACACCGAAAATCGAAGTTTTCTCTCTATATATTATCGGCGTATTCTTGTGAGTATTTTGAGTATACTTTGAGTATTGTTAGACGGTGCAAGTTCCTTCAAAGACTATACCCTAGTATTCCAAATTTGAAATCTTAATCTTTCGAGGTAAGGGATGTTATTTTCTTCTCAAATGATATTATTTCTTCAATATCATTATCTTTGAAATATTGGTTGAAACTTTTATCAAATTTGGAACTTTTCCATATGGGGGTTACTATTCATGAGTTACTTATTCACGAAGTTCTTATTCATGAGTTCTTATTCACGAGTTATAATTCACGAGTACTATTAATGAAGCGTGAAGATGTTTTTTGGGAAATTTCTATCTTTTGGTGTCGAGTTACTATTCACGTATATAAGACACTATTCACGATATCGACACTTATTCAATAGAAAAATAAAATTTCTTCTTTTTTCCAAAATATCTATTACGGATACTAGCTTTGATTGTATCCATGTTTTGATCATTCTTGAATTTTACACCACTATGATTATTTTGAGGTATTTTTGAACATGGATAAAAAACAAAGTACTTAATCCTTAATCTTTAATCCTTAATCCTTAATCCTTGTCATTTTGTTTCACTTTGGATTCGTTTCTTTAAAATATTTTCATCATCCTCGGTCTTAAATGATGATATTATTGAATATCTTTGGCCCAGTAGTGCAAAGATGAATGATTTCTTAAGAATATCTTTGGTAGTAGTAAAAGATAAACATGTGTTTAGATGAACATGACCAATCGATGAATATCTTTTGGCTATATAGTGCAAAGATGAATATTTGATTCTAGATGTATATTGATTGATGTTACAGGGGATAAAAGATGACGATGAACTTTTAAATTCATACATAGAAGATAGTAGTTTGCATTCTCTACTTAACTCTTCTAATGAATTATTATTTCATTGCGAATATTGATTTAAAATTTGTTGTCTATTGTATTCTATTAGATTTTTCCTGTTGAAGACTAACGATAATTTGTTGTATATTATCTTAGTCATAATATTCTTTCTTGGGCTAGTTGAGCTCACCCTTTTCTTTTTTGTTCCATTTTTCTTCTCGGGAGGCGAGAATATAATGAGTACAGTCGGGGTATGGAATGAAGGTTTTAGAAAGAATTGTTTAGTAGTCCTCACCATTTTGTAAAATAATGTATCAATAAATGTGATGAGGATTTATTTGAGTATAGATATTGTCCGAAGATAATATTTGTATTCAAACTCACAGTTTTATGTTGTAATAATAAAGTTGTAGTTGTTTTACGTACCATGATTGACAACTCGGAATAGGTGATGTATACCTATTTTGGGGGAGTCACAGTTGGTATCGAGCTTAGGATATGATCTCCATGAGATCGGGGAATAGAACTAGGAGGGAGAGACGAGTAAATCCTTCGCTAGTGTGTCCTACCTAAGCTTATTTTTTTAGTTGGTCAAGATATAAGGATTTTATGTGATATATTGATTTCCTTAATTAACCCTTGTTTTATGGCGATGATTTGAGAATGTCGAATTGAGAATATTAACAATGGAAATGAGACCAGTGGAGACGCTCAGACTCACCAACGAGGAGAGCGTGTAACAGTTTGGCGATGTTCCTCCCAACAACAACACCACCGAAAGCGATGATGAACGAGGGATGTTTAGAAGCTTTTTGCGCTCATGCAAAATCGCACGAGGAGACTCGTGTTCAAAATACAGAGGAGGAAATGATAGCAATTCACGGTTGTCACAACCAAGCGATTCAAAGAGTTGGGACCACACCATAATTTAAGGGAAAGCCGGATCCGATCATGCGTGGAAACATGGGGTCAAACAAATTACCAAGATGTAAGACCCTCAAATTTTTAAATAAAAAGGAATTTTCTTTATTTATTATTTTGAAATAGTAAGGGTGGATTTGATTAATGTGGTTAGTTATGGGTAAAATGTGTAAATATTTTAAATAAGCAGTGGTGATAAAATATTCATTGTTGTTGGAAATATTCGTTTGGTCATGGAATATTCAAATGCTTGTGGGGAATATTCATACGACAAATATGACCTTATGGGGCCCCATAGCGGAAAGCGATTGGATGAAGAAAACGACAAGAATAAATTGGTTATAAATAACAACGTAGTTATTCTGCTATTATCTTTTTGGAATACCCGGTGGTTAAAACACGATGTCTGGCGTTGGTGCGCACAAGAAGCACGCATTGCACCAATTATTGATTCTTACGTGAAGAGGCACTACTCAATAATTGTTACGATAATTACTGCTAGGTATTTTATTTTATTGATTCAATAATTACTGTGTTGATATTTTGTATTCATCATTATTTTAATAATTGTCAACGCATAGTATTTTCTATTATCGGACAATAATTCATATTATCCTAATAATATTATTAGATAACATTATTGACAATGTCTAGAAAGTTACATACAGGAGAGGTTTGGTCATCTAATTGCATGCCAAGAAGAGAGAGATCCTTATTGAAAGCCCCCTTTCCTGGAACTACACCGGTTGTCAATAATGTGATTACTGTAATATTATGAATAATTAATTATTGATTTATATGATGAGAAAAATATTGATTTTATGAGGATATAGATGGAGAAAATTTTTAATGTGACAATTGTTGAAAATTAATATTTTATCTTTTTCCGATAAAATAATTCATTTAAATATATTATTTTAATAATATATTAATGGTGATATTTTTACAATGAATATGGGATATATGAATAAATGAGGAGGAAGAGTATTTTTGTTGGATTAAATGTTTAACACATGTTTTGTGCGTTGGTGGACCCATTTCTTGAATAAAAATTGATTATAGATCGTAAATCGCCTGTTTGTGGATTTGGTCAATTTCTGCTTGGAATTTGGAAAAACTTTCTTCTCGCAAAGTTGTAGAGAATTGAATTTCCTATAAAACACACGAGATTCAAATTTTCTGATAAAAGGGCTATTTATTATGAATTATTGAAGTTTTGGAGTTCAAAATAATTGATTTTGGGAGTTTTAATTAATTATTTTGAGAAAAACGTTTTGGTGAGTTTGTGAACCTCATTTAACATGTGCTATGTATTGAAAATCAGATTTCAAAGGTGGGCTAAGGAATTTTGTTTATAAATAATATTATTATATTCAATTTTCTACTTTGTTGTTAAGCATTTTCCTATAAATAGGAGCTTAGGTTAGAATTGAAAATCATACCGTAAACCCAAGTTTTCTCTCTATTTCTCTCTCGATATTTTGAGCGTATTCTTGTGAGTATACTTTGAGTGTTGATATCTGGTCAAGTTCAAGTCATAGCCTATATCCTGTTTCAACTTTATTAAATCTTGTCTTTCGAGGTAAGGGATGTTATTTTCTTCTCAAATGATATTATTTCTTCAATATCATTATCTTTGAAATATTGGTTGGAACTTTTTATCAAATTTGGAACTTTTTCATGTATCCGGTTACTATTCATGAGCTTCTTATTCACGAGTTACTATTCATGAAGTTACTATTCACGAGTTACTTATTCACATGAGTTACTATTCACGAGTTCTTATTCACGAGTACTATTCATGAAGCGTGAAGATGTTTTTTTGTGGAATTTCTATCTTTTGGTGTCGAGTTACTATTCACGATACTCAAGACTATTCACGATATCTGACTATTCACGAATACGTAAGATTATTCAATAGAAAAATGAAAATTTTTCTTTTCGTCTAAAATATCTATTCGGATACTAGCTTTGATTGTATCCACGCTTTTATCATTCTTGAATTTTACACCCCTATGATTATTTTTGAGGTATTTTTTTGACGTGGATAAAACAAAGTACTTAATCCTTAATCCTTAATCCTTGTCATTTTGTTTCACCGGATTCGCTTTAAAAATATTTTTCATCATCTTCACCTTAAATGATGATATTATTGAATATCTTTGGCACAGTAGTGCAAAGATGAATGATTTCTGAAGAATATCTTAGGCCCGTGAGTGCAAAGATGAACAGTGTTTAGATGAACACGACTAATCGATGAATATCTTTGGCACATAGTGCAAAGATGAATATTTGATTCCGATATATATTGATTGATGTTACGGGATAAAATATCGACGATGAACTTTTAAATTCATATATAGAAGATAGTAGTTTGCATTCTCTACTTAACTCTTCTAATGAATTGTTGTTTCATTGCGAATTGTTGATTTAAAACCTGTTGTCTATTGTATTCTATTAGATTTTTCCTGTTGGAGACTAACGATAATTTTTTGTATATTATCTTAGTCATAATATTCTTTTGCTTGGGCTAGTTGAGCTCACCCTTTTCCTTGTTGTTCCATTTTTCTTCTCGGGAGGCGAATGAATGTGTACTCTTAGTCGGGTAATGGAAATGAAGGTTCTAGAGAGTTTGTTTAGTAGTCCTCACCATTTTGTAAAATAATGTATCAATAATTATGATGGGGATTTATTTGCGTGTGGATATTGTCTATATGACAATATCTCGTATTTAAACTCACGCTTTATATGTTGTAATAATAAAGTTGTAGTTATTTCGTACCATGTATTTGGCGACTCGAGAATGGGTTGGATGGAATGGACCTATTTTGGGGTGTCACAAGATATTCGATGTCTTGGGATGCACGGAGAACAAACGAAGGTTCTATTCGCAACCTTTATGTTCCGTGGCGAGGCGCATTCTTGGTGGGAGTCTGCGTGAAGCGTACCCATCCAAATTCAAGACTCAAAGATGTCTTGGGGAGACGTTTGAGAAACTATTTAATGACAAATACTTTCCGAAAGTGTTCGTTATATGAAGGAAGTGAAGTTTATTAGACCGAGCGAACAACATAATCAAGTGTCAAAGATGCGAGGCAAAGTTTGCGAGTTATCCGTGTTCAGCACCTCATTTGGTGGAGAATGAGGAACGTTATGACGCGGATGTTTCTTAGAGGTTTGAAACCCCAGATACGTCGAGATCTCATTTCTCATAAATTTTCTCTCTATTCGAGATGTTGTAAATGTGGCTCAATTATTAGAGCGAGATAACGAGTACAGTACTAACCGAGGGACCACAACCGAGGATCGTACAGAGAGATAGCGATCAGCAGAATAATGATAACCACGGAGAAAGAAAAGCAGACGGACAAAAATGGTAACCACTCACTGGTGGTAATCATGGCCATAAAAATAGAAGAAGCGAGTCGGGAGGAGATTTTAAAAGAGGAGATTTAACAATGACCATGTGAAGACGACAAAGGTCTGGCGTGACAACCGGTTCTAAGAGAGAGAAGCGACCACCCATATATTTACAAATGCGGAAAGAGGGACATATCGGTCAAACCGCCCACAACTATTCAAGGTATGCTATAATTATGGAAAGGAAGGACATATCGCTCGAGATTGTACAATGAATAAACCCTAGTTCAATGGGGACGGTGACTCAAAAGATCGTCCCGTAAAAGTCAAAGTCAACGATTTCGGAAGAAGCGTTTGTTGTGATCGGTCATAATCGCGAGGAACCCAAACGAGGTGATCACGGGTAATCTATTTATAAATTCTTGCAAGTTTATACCTTACTTGATACCTGGGTCTACCCATTCATTTATCTCTCCTGCGTGTGCTCAACGTTTAAACTTGACTCGGAGAAATTAGACTTTGACTATCTGTGGAAATTCGTTAGGAGAAACTTTCATCACATCCACTTGCTTATAAATCTTGTTTAATTCAAGTTGGCACCATCACCTTACCACATTGACCTTATCTCTTTAAAGATACTTGCTTTTGATGTGATTTTAGGGATTGATTGGTTAACTACTCATCATGCCAAAATTGATTGTTTTCGTAAGGTTGTTAGTTTTCATATTCCTAACCAACCTGTTGTACGAATTCAAGCAACTAAACCATTAAAATCGATCACTGTCATATCTAATCATAAAGCTATTCGTTTATTGAAAAACGGATGTCAAGCTTTCTTAGCCCATGTTATGGATTTGAATAAAGACACGTCAAATTTGAATAATATTCCTGTTGTTATTGACTTTCCTGACGTATTTCCTGAAGAACTTCCCGGTCTACCCCGGAACGTGAAGTTGAATTCTTTATTGATCTTGAACTCCGTACAAAGCCCATTTCTAAAACCCCATATCGAATGGCTCCTATTGAACTTCAGGAGTTAAAGGTCCAACTACAAGAATTGTTGGACATCGGTTTCATTCGTCCTAGTACATCTCCTTGGGGTGCTCCTGTTTTATTTGTAAAGAAGAAAGACGGGAGTATGCGACTTTGTATTGACTATCGGGAATTGAACCATGTCACCATCAAGAATAGGTATCCTCTACCTCGTATTGATGACTTGTTTGACCCACTTGCAAGGGGCACAATTCTTTTCAAAATCGATCTTCGCTTACGGATATCATCAATTGAAGATTAGAATCGAGGATATTCCAAAGACGCTTTTAGAACTTCGATGACGGGCATTATGAATTCTTAGTCATGTCTTTGACCGACTAATGCTCCTCGCGACTTTCATGGATATGATGAACCAGAGTATTCAAGGAATATTTGGATCAATTTTTGTTGTCTTTATTGATGACATCCTTATATATTCCAAAAGTCGTGAAGATCATGAGCACCATTTGAAATTGGTACTCAAAAGGCTTCGTGAAAAAACTATATGCCAAATTGAAGAAATGCAAGTTCGGCTTGAGGAAGTAGCATTCCTTGGGCACGCGGTTGTCGAAACATGGAGTATCTGTTGATCCGTGAAGATTGAAGCAATCTGAAGTTGGGAGCAACCAAAGTCGATTGGATGAAGTACGTAGCTTTTGGGCTTAATTGGTTATTATCGGAGATTCGTGGAAGGGTTTTCTTGAATCGCTACTCCATTAACTCAAATTTAACTCGGAAGGATACAAAATTCGTTTGGAGCGAAGAATGCGAGAAGAGTTTCCAAGAGCTTAAGAGGAGACTTATTTCGCACTGTCTAACAATACCATCTGGTTCGGATGGATTTGTTATCTACGCCGATGCTTGAACAAAGGGTTAGGATGTGTTCTCATGCAACGTGGGAAAGTCATAGCCTATGCCTCGCGACAACTTAAAGAGTATGAGAGGAATTATCCTACTCATGATCTAGAGTTAGCGGCCCGATCGTTTTCATGTTAAAGATATGGAGGCACTATCTATATGGGGAGAAAGTGGAGATATATTCGGACCATAAAAGCCTTAAATATTTCTTCACTCAAAAAGAACTCAACACGCTGGCAAATGACGTTGGCTCGAGCTATTGAAAGACTACGACCACACTATTCAATACCATCCCGAAAAGCGAACGTGGTAGGACGCGTTGAGTAGAAGATCATATGCAGGAACGAAAAGCGATGATGTCAAGTATACGACAGAGCCAACTTTAATAGAAAAAGTTAAGGTTGCTCAAGCCACCTCGACCTTGAGCGATCGCGTGAAGAAGAAGAAGTACAAGAAGGAGCTATTCCTAAGCGAGAATTGATGAAGAATGAATACTTGAGTCCACTTTTAGACTTTGTGTTCCTAACGACTGATTTGAAGTACAAGATTATGATGGAGGCACACAATACACCATTTGCAATCCATCCTAGAAGTACTAAAATGTATCGTGATCTTCGACATACATTTTGGTTGAACAATATGAAGAGAGATTGCAAAGTTTATCTCAATGTGTTTAACTTGTCAACGTGTAAAGGCGGAGCATCTAGTACCTAAGGGTCCGTTGCAACCACTTGAGATTCCGAAATGGAAGTGGGAACACATTACCATGGATTTAAGTTCTGGGTCTTCCTACGATTTCTCGGGCATCAATGCCATTTGGGTTATTGTTGATAGATTAACCAAGTCTGCTCATTTTTCTTGATCGGAGACTTATTCACTGAACGTCTTGCTAGTATGACGCGTGAATGAGATTGTGAGGTTGCATGACATGCCCAGTATCCATAGTTTCGGATCGTGACCCAAGATTCACTTCAAGATTTTGGGTTAGCTTGCAAAAAGCTATAGCACGCGGATTTATGATTCGATTCGGCATACCATCCTCAAACGGATGGACAATCGAAAGGACTATTCAAACTCTTGAAGATTTATTAAGACTACGTGTCCTAGACTTCAAGGCGGTTGGGATAAGTATTTACCATTGGTGGAATTCTCCTACAACAACAGCTTATCGAGCAAGTATAGGTGTAGCTCCATTTGAAGCATTATATGGACGAAAGTGTTGCTTCTCGGTATGTTGGGGACGAGGTGGGTGAAGCAACACCTTTTTGGGACCCGAAGTTGATGCACGTATGATCACGAAAAAGATCCAAATGATTCGACAACGTATATAAACGGCACAAGATCGACAAAAGAGTTATGGATCTTCATCGAAAGGACGTGGAATTTAGTGTAGGGGATCATGTATTATTACGAGTTGCTCCCATGGAAGGAGTTACAAGATTTGGGAAGAGAGAAAGCTCAATCCACGATTTATTGGTCCATTTCAAATTCTTGACCGAGTAGGAAATGTAACCTATAGACTTGCGTTACCTCCGAGTATGTCTCGTGTTCATAATGTGTTTCACATATCCGTATTAAATAAATATGTGAAAGACCCGAACCACGTTATAGAGTTAGAACCGGACGAGATAGTAGAAGACTTAACGTATGAGGAGGTACATGCCAAGATTTTGGATAGGAAGGAGCATGTCCTACGCCAAGAAAGGTCATACCACAAGTTAAAGTTTTGTGGAGGAATCATGCTTTATAGAGGAAATGACACAGGAATTGGAAACGAAAATGAAAGCGAGGTATCCTCACCTTTTCAAACACACCGAATATCGTGTCGTCAATTTCGAGGACGAAATTTCATAAGGAGGGAGGTTGTAAGACCCCAACTTATTATTAATGAAATTTAATTTTCTATTTATTATTTTAAAATAGTAAGGGTTGATTTGATTAATGTGGATAGTTAGGGGTAAAATACGCAAATACTTCAAAATAAGCAAGTGGTTATAAAATATTCATTGTTGTTAGAATATTCGTTTGGTGGTGGAATATTCGTCTTGTCGGGAATATTCGAAATGCGACGGTAAATGCGACCATGTGTGGGCCCCATAACTGAAAGCGATTGGATGAAGAAAAAAACGACAAATATAAGTGGTTTAAAAATAACGAGCGTGGTTATTACAGATTAATCATTAAAATACCCGGTGGTTAAAAACACGATAGCACCAGATATTGCACCAATTATTGATTCTTACGTAAGAAGGCACTACTCAATAATGGTTACGATAATTACTTGTTCAATTATTTTATTGAGTTAATAATTCTTTGCGTTGATATTTTATATTCTTTGTTGTTTGATAATTGTCATTACACGATATTTTTCATTATCGAAGCAATAATTCATATTATCTCAATAATATTATTAGATAACATTATTGGCAATGTCTAGAAAGTTCGCATCTAAGGAGAGGTTTAGTCACCTAATTACGCCAGCCAAGAAGAAGAAATTCTTTTGGAAAGCCCTCTTTTCCTGAAGGCTAGCGGTTGTCAATATTGTGATTACGTAATATTATTTGTGAATAATTAATTATTGATTCATATGATGAGGAAAATATTGATTTTATGTGGATATAGATGGAGAAAAATTTTAATGTGACAATTGTTGAAAATTGAAATTTTATCTTTTTCTCGATAAAATAATTCATTTAAATATATTATTATATTTTAATAATATAATAATGGTGATATTTTTACAACTAATATGGGATATATGAGTATCTGAGGAGGAAGAGTATTTTTGTTGCAATAAATGTTTAAAACATGTTAAACATGTCTGGTGGACCCCATTTATTGGTCAAATTTGATTATAGCACAATAAAATTGCCCGTTGTGAATTTCGGTCAATTTCTATTTGGAATTTGGAAAAACTTTCTTACGCAAAGTTGTAGAGAATTGAATTTCCTATAAAAACTCGTGAGATTCAATTTTTCTGATGAAAGGGCTATTTATTATGAATTATTGAAGTTCAAGCTCAAAATAATTAATTTTTAGAAGTTTAAAATATTTAAAATTAGAAAAACGTTTTTTTTATTATGGTGTGTTACACATATGGGTTGAATGAGCTGAATTCAGTTCTTGGAAGGTTGGCGTAGGAAATTTTATTATAAATAATAATATTATATTAAATTTTCTGCTTTGGTGTTCTAAGCATTTTCCTATAAATAGGTCTTAGGTTAGAATTGAAAATCATACCGAAACTGAAGTTTTCTCTCTATATTATCGAGCGTATTCTTGTGAGTATTTTGAGTATACTTTGAGTATTGTTAAACGGTCTGAGTTCCTTGACCTTATACGATATTAAATTTAAATAATCTTAATCTTTCGAGGTAAGGGATGTTATTTTCTTCTCAAATGATATTATTTCTTCAATATCATTATCTTTGAAATATTGGTTGAAACTTTTATCAAATTTGGAACTTTTCCATGTCTGAGAGTTACTATTCATGAGTTTCTTATTCATGAGTTACTATTCACGAAGTTACTATTCAGCGAGTTTCTTATTCACGAGTTACTATTCACGTAGTACTATTCATGAAGCGTGAAGATGTTTTTTGGGAAATTTCTATCTTTTGGTGTCTGAGATTCTATTCACATATACTCTGGCACTATTCACGTATCTGACCTATTCAATTAGAAAAATAATATTTCTTCTTTTGTTCAAAATATCTATTCGGATACTAGCTTTGATTGTATCCATGTTTTTGATCATTCTTGAATTTTACACCACTATGATTATTTTTGAGGTATTTTTGAACATGGATAAAACAAAGTACTAATCCTTAATCCTTAATCCTTAATCCTTAATCCTTAATCCTTGTCATTTTGTTTCACCGGGATTCGTTTCTTTAAAAATATTTTCATCATCCCTCGGTCTTAAATGATGATATTATTGAATATCTTTGGCACAGAGTGCAAAGATGAATGATTTCTGAAGAATATCTTTGGCAGTAGTACAAAGATGAATATTTGATTCGGTATGTATATTGATTGATGTTACGGGGATAAAAGATGAGCGATGAACTTTTAAATTCATACATAGAAGATAGTAGTTTGCATTCTCTACTTAACTCTTCTAATGAATTATAATTTCATTGCGAATATTGATTTAAAATTTGTTGTCTATTGTATTCTATTAGATTTTCTCTATTGAAGACTAACGGTAATTTGTTGTATATTATCTTAGTCATAATATTCTTTACTTTGGGCTAGTTGAGCTCACCCTTTTCCTTTTTGTTCCATTTTTCTTCTCGGGATGCGAGAATATAAGCGAGCAATGCAGTCTGGGTATGGAATGAAGGTTTTAGAAAGAATTGTTTAGTAGTCCTCACCATTTTTTGTAAAATAATGTATCAATAAATGTGATGAGAATTTATTTGAGTATAGATATTATCAGAAGATAATATTTGTATTCAAACTCACAGTTTCTTGTTGTAATAATAAAGTTGTAGTTGTTTACGTACCATGTATTGACAACTCGTAATAGGTGATGTATACCTATTTTGGGGCGTCACACCTCCCATGTCTGAAGGTTTCTCTGAGCACTTCCCAAAATTCTAATTTCTAAAACAGGTTTTTGACTATACCTTTATGTAAGGTGTCATTGTGACGTCTTATCCACGATTGGGACATGAGTCACGATTGGTATATATTTGTATCCAAACTCACAGCATATGTGTTGTTGTATTTTGTACGACAATTGTTGTAATAAAGTTGTAGTTATTTTCTGTACCATGTATTTGGCGACTCAGAATGGATTGGATGGAATAGACCTATTTTGGGGTTGTCACACACCGAATAACAACACTCAAAGTATCAAAATACTCACAAGAATACACTTGATAATATAGAGAGAAAGAGAGAGAGAGAAAAGTTTAAAGTGTGATTTTCAATTCTAACCTAAGCACCCTATTTATAGAAATTGCTTAGAACACAAAAGCAGAAAATTTATTAAAATAATTTTATTTAATAAATATTCAAGCCCACCACCCAAGAATCTGAATTTCAGCAATTCACACATGCTAACCTTCTAGAAAAAGTAAGAAAAAACGTTTTTCATAAAATAAATAATTAAAACTTCTAAAAATTAATTATTTCGGAACTTCGAAACTTCAATAATTCATAATAAATAGCCCTTTTGTCAGAAAAATTTGAACCACATGTCCTATCCATAGGAAACTTCATTCTCTACAACTTTGTAAGTTTAAGTTTTTCCAAATTTCAAACAGAAATTGACCGAAATCCACAAACGGGCGATTTTACAAGCTATAATCAAATTTCAGTCAAGAAATGAGCCCACGTACATGTTTAACATGTTTTAAACAACTTTTAATGCAAAAAATACTCTTTCTCCTCATATACTCATATATCCCACATTCATTGTAAAAATATCACCATTATTATATTATAATAATATAATAAAATATTATTTTATCAAAAGAGATAAAATATCAATTTTTAACAATTGTCACTTTAAAAATTTTCTCCATCTATATCCACATAAAATCAATATTTTCCTCATCATATAAATCAATAATTAATTATTCACAAATAATATTACGTAATCACAATCTCGACAACCAGTGCGCTCCTAAAAAGAGGGGCTTTCCAATAAGAATTTCTCCTTCTCAAAGCGCAATTAGGTGACCAAACCTCTCCTTAGAATAAAACTTTCTAGACATTGCCAATAATATTATCTAATAATATTATTCAAATAATATGAATTATTTCTCCGATAATGGAAAATACCGTAGTAGTGACAATTATCAAAACAAAATAATATAAAATATCAATGCAACAATTATCAAATCAATAAAATACTGAATAAGTAATTACTCGTAATAATTATTGAGTAGTGCCTTCTTCACGTAAGAATCAATAATTGGTGTAATACCGTATCTTTCGCAATGCAACAACGCCAGACATCGTGTTTTTAATCATCACCGGGTATTCCAACAAAGATAATACTTGTGAATAACTACGCCAATTATTTATCAACAACTTATACTTGTCGTTTTCTTCATCCAATCGCTTTCCGTTATGGGGCCCACACAAGGTCAAGCGCTTTATTGCATTGTACGAATATTCTCGACAATGAAAGAATATTCCATGACCAAACTAATATTCTCCTAACAACAATGAGTATTTTATAACCACTTGCTTATTTGAAATATTTTGCGCATTTTACCCATAACTAACCACATTAATCAAATCAACCCTTACTATTTCAAAATGATAAATAGAAGAAATTAAATTTTATTTATTAATAATTTGGGGTCTTACGATTAATTGATACAATTTTGGTAGATTAATTTAATTATATGTGTTACATTTATTAAATTAATGTAGATAATAATTATTATTCAAATATATAATTATGTGAGCTTATTGAATTAAATGAAATATTTAATTAAGTATGATGTTATTTAATTAATTTAATTATTAATTAGAGAGTTAATAATTTGACATTATTTATTAATGAGAAAATTATTTATGTGACTATGTGAATTTATGAGATTTTATTTTAAAGTAAATTAAATAAGATATTGATTTATTTTATAAAGGAGTGTGACATTAATTAAACTATGTGATAAAACTTTATTAAATTAAATGGTTTTGTAATCTATTATTGCTAAGCCAAACAAGGCCCTAGGGGGAGTTATCAGCAGTTAACCCATGATTGGGCCAACTGACCACTTCTGCGTCAGTTCTTCTCTTTTAATTATCATACGTCTTCTTTTTCATTATTATTATTCTAAGTCTGAAAAAGCAGAGAGAGTTTCAGAGAGAGATTGAGAAAGTTGAGAATTGTCAGAGAGAATTAAGATATTGTGAAAGAGATTGAAAGAGGAGAATTTAAGAAAACATCTGAGTCTTCTAATCTATACCTTGCACTCAGGGTAATCTCTTTCTTCCCAAATTTTAAAGTTACGTCATTTAGTTTTTATAAAAAATAGCATTCATATATTCTGTAAGTCTCTGTGAATTGGGAAATGATGTTTGTTATAAGAATATGTGTAATAATTTGAGTAGTATAACATGTTTACTATGTAGACCATATCATCAGTATCATAAAACATGTCGTTATACGATGACTTGTTATTTCAAAATTACAGAGTATGGGTTTTGGCCTTATGGCCCTATAAGTGGTATTTAATGCGTTGATCATATATTATCCCTAAATTTTACACTCGTATATTATTATACATATTGATACGAAGAGATCAACTTTTAAAGAATCGGATTCGATTGTTATAACTAATCCGTAGTATCAATTTTCATGTTTTATTTTCAAAACCTTCAAGAACATCAAAGTCAGTGAAATTATAGATTTTTAACTCTGTGATTATGTGTTTTAATGGGTTAAAACCATTCTATAAATGTTGGGTTATGTTTATGCATGAATTATAACATGTGGGTATGATTAATTTCATGTAGTGGTAATTTAATTGGAGTTTCTGGGCTGTGTTATGCAATTTTCGCGAATTGTAAAACGGCTTAAATTTCATGCTTTTCCAGCCGCCAGATCCGGTTTTTAAGTCCCGCGTAAGCAAATGCTATATCCAAATAAGCGCTAAGACTAGTATAAACGTGGTAGCCGCATGGCCACTCGCAGAATGGTCCGTAAATGAAAATTTTAAAGTGTTAAGTCTAGCGATGTATTGTTAACTCTAATTTAATGAACATGTAAACATGTTAGAAGTATAATGAGATGTTAAAATAAATACTTAACATGTAAATAACATAATTACATGTGGATTGAATCATTGATTTCATAAGTAGCTTATTATTAATGAAGTGTTATTATATGACATGATAAGTGTGATATTTGACTAAGTATAGTCATAACCAAAGTTTAGATAAGAGAATGAGTTTATAATGATTAGTTAAGTTATAATTAACTGGTATTGTGAATGTGAATGGTATGTAGGATTAAATTCAAAAGAACGTCTTGGTTAAAGTGTAATCTACGCACGCGAGGGCAAGTTTCCTAACCCTACTTGTCATTATTGTTCAAGTTTATTATTTACCTCGAGTAAATTATCATTTCTATTATTCAAGTTCAAATGTTATATTAAAGATTAATTATCTTTTCAAAGCATGATTCATTATACAATAATTGTCCTATTGTATACTTCCCGAGATTATTATTCAATTTGAATATCATTATTATTTGAACCTTATTAGACTAGCAAACCCGTATTGATTTGGACTAGTCCATAGTTGATAAGCGTTCTAAATTTCGAACACCTTGATGAATTATCCAAACCAAACTTCCTTTGGTGCGGACTCGAATGTCAAATGAAATGAACAACCCTACGCAAAGGGATTTACTTATCGTTAGCGTTAAGATATTATGCATGATGATAGTACTAATGGTCGATATCCCTAAGTGCAGTAGAAAGGTCCACGATCTTATATAGTCATTAAAGGTTTCAAGTATAACCCTTGATAACCTAGGACATAGTTCAAGGTCTTATGACCCTCGAAATTTTTTTTGATTCTTGTTATTCATTCTTGATTCAAAAGTTGAGCTTTTATTCGGATGTCTTTGATTTACTCGCATGTTATTATACCGTTATTTCATTGTTATACTTGTAGGCAATAGTGTCACTCTTGTTTAATAATAACATTGCGATTAAGAACGAAAGAACCGATGAACCTTCCACTAGTAAAGGCAAGGGCAAAGTTAGCAAGTGATGAAGACTTGTTATTTTATTAGATGATGTATTTATGTTTAAGACTTGAGTTAATGATGTTGTTAAGACTTATTTGTTTATGATTTATACGGATGTTTAAGGTTAGTTTAACTTTGGGATTGTATTACTATTATTCGGATGTTGTAACCCTTTGGGGAAGATTTTTATTCTATCTATTGCATGGCTTGCATTTATTATGGGTAGATAGATAGATGATATTTGTCTGATGAACACCAAATTCGTGGAATTGAAGTACCGGATTGGGGGTGTCACAAGTTAGTATCGAGTATGAGGTTATGAACCTTAGGTGGGGAACAACCTTAGGTAGTAGCCTTTATAGAAAGAAGATAGTAATGGAAAACTCTTATCGAGTTCTAAGAAATGAATTTATGTAATTCATTGAAGATAATAAAAGACCTTATGTGTTTATGTGTTAAAGTATCGTTAGATGATACGACTTAGTAACTAAAACTTAAAATTTTGTTGTCGGGATGTCGAATGTTGGGGAAGCTAGTCAAGTGGGAGGAAGAACCCCGAGTACTTATAGTACCTCTCTTGAGGAGGAACCCGTGTACCTATAAATGACCGACAGAGGAGGAGCCCCGAGACATTCATGTCGTTAGGGAGCAGCTGGTGCAAAGGGAATCATCTCTATTGATCACCGTTGTTGGTCAGAAGCATGAACCTGAGACTAATCCTGAGGAGGAATTTGTTGAGGAATAGGAAGAGGAAGAAGAGGAGTTACCACGGTACACCATTGATGCTGAGATGTACGACACGTTATACGATCGTAATGTAGAGTTACGAGACGAGGTCCAGGATTTGACCGAGCGAACGGTTATTCAGCATATTACTCTAGAGCAGAATGAGAGGGAGATTTCGACTCTTCACTCTCAAATGACAAATGTAGAATGGAATTTGGTCCATGAGAAGGGTCAAACTGAAGATAAGACCGAGGAGATAGAGAAACTGAAGAAGGAACTAGAGGAAACCTCCGAAAGGCTGAACATAACAGAGGAAGGCTGGGTAAGAGAATCGCGTCGAGCTGATCGTGTAGAGGATGATAGTCGTGCAAAGAAAGCAAAGATTGGGGAAACGTACTCTACACTTAACAAGGCAATGAATGAGACCCAAGATCGAGTTTTGAGATACCCAATCCAGTTCGAAGGACTACCATTGTACATGATGGATCGCAGGACGATGCATCACATCTTAGAAGAGGAGCGTAGCAAGGCTAATCAGTACCTTGACCGACAGTGATATGATTTACTTAATTATGTGAAGAACTTAATTAGTTTTAGATGTAAATTCTGATGTGTTTATGAACGAAAGAATATTTGAATGTTTTAAATCCTATGGATTCTTTATTCCAGGATAGTTGATGTAAATAGCAGTTATGCTATCGTTTAATGTTAAAACTTTGATTTGAATGCAAATATATCAAGTTGTTTGAGATGATGTGTTAAGTGATATGTTAAATTGTTGAGTAATGCCTTAACTATTTAGAAGAAATAAATAAAGTTCTAATAAGCGTTTATTTAATGAAATATCTTTGCCAAGGAGAAGACAACAAATGCGTTAGCCAGCTGGGAAGAGTCAACCAATAATAACAATAATGCCAACGCAAATCCTGCTTCAATAGTTAGTTAACTTATCGACCGGGAGCAATGAATAATCAACCTCAAGCTCCACCAAACACAACGTTTAAAGACTTCAAGGCGGTGGGACTGCCAGAGTTCAAAGGTTCCATGAACCCAATCGAGGCTCAAACGTGGGTTATGGAAATAGAAAAGTTTTCGACGTTCTTAGGGTTAGAAGACCGTAAGACCGCTTTTACAACGTTTATGCTGAAGTCGGAGGCTAGCTACTGGTGGCAAGCAAACAAAGTACGAGGTGGTGAAGGTGTAATTACGTGGGAGAGATTTAAAGAGATGTTTTCGAAATGTATTTCCCAACTAGTTCGCAGAATCAGATGGAGGTTCAATTTCTGGAACTAAAGCAGGGAAACATGAGTGTACCTGACTACGCGGCTAAATTCAATGAGTTGGTAAGATTCGCCCCGTATCAAGTTCACACGGATGAGAGGAAGGCGAGACGGTTTGTGTGACGCCCCCAAAATTAGGTATACATCACCCATCTTGGGTAGTCAGATACATGGTACAGAATTTAAATACAACTTACTAATATAATCGCGTGTGTATGCAATCTGACATAAACCGTGAGTTTGAATACAAATATTGTCTACTAGATATTATACAAACTCAAAAGGAGTCCTCATTACAATTATTATCACACTATTTCACGAAATAGTGAGGACTACTAATGCTATCCTCCGGACCATTACTCCGCTCCCCAACTCGTCCCATATGTTCTCATTTCACAAGAAAACGGTGAAAGAAAGGTGAGCTCAACTAGCCCGAGAAGAAATATTATGACTAAGATAATGCGAATAAATTATCAATCGCCTTGAACATTGTTAAACCGATAAAATATAATAAACATCAAGTTTAATCGCATCGTAACAAGCAATCCATTAAAAGAGTCAAGTAGAAAATAAAATCTACTATCTTTTATGATTTAAAGATTTTTCATCAACATTATAAATTGAGACTCGACTTTTAATAAATAATCCACATCATCGAATCACCCCCGCACTACTACTACCAAGCCGAGGATATTCTTTAGTATCACGACCATAATTATTCCTCGCTCTACGGGCCAAGAATAGTTGTGTATTCATTAATGGTCATGATCATGCCAACAATCGTCCATCCATGCACTACTTCTGACGAGGACTTTTACCACATCATTTGTAACATTACGGGTATGATGATTACCAAATAACCCCTGGTCATAATCATACCAAGTCCATCCATGCTATACAAGAGCCACGTATGACTTTAAAAAAATATAAACATGAGGATGATGACAATGATATAAGAATTCAATAAAACAAGTTCAAGAATTAAGTTATTCAGAACTAATAACATCCAAACCGTCAACACGATATCGCTTTGTAGAGTAAAATTCAAGAATGATCGGAAGAATATTTCCATGAAAGATCTTTGGATGAAACGCAAATATCAAGGATATTCTACTAATTTCATGGAGTATAAAGTCAAAGTTTTAACCAACCGGGTATAATAAAGAATGGAATAACAAAAGAAATCACCATGCATGCGATTGCCGCATGTACAAAGTTATTCCAATGCGAATAATAATAACGGAACTAGGTCGGTGAAATTCACACCGATAGGATGTTCTAACAGAATAATAAAGATGGAACTGATCCGGTGTAAAACACATGAATAGGATATTCCAACAGAATGATAAAAAGATTTTAACCGGTCCCAGTGTAAAACACACGAGACGGGATGTTCCAAATGAATAATAGAAGAATGGAATAAAAAGAAGAAGATCACCAAGTATAGGGAATTCACAGACATCAAAGTTATTCCAATGAGAATAAATAAGAATGGAATAACAAAAGAAGTTCTCTTCATGAATACAAAAGAATAACACCCCTTACGAATTACAACAAATAATATTCCCTACCTTAGAAGAACTGAATATTGGCAAAGTGAAGTAGCGAATACTTTTCTTCTTTCTCTATAGTTTCTCTCTCTGAGAGTTTCAAAGGAATTAAAAGAAAATAATGAAGGAATGAGCTTCTATTTATAGGAAAATAGAATGCATAATAATTAATCCATGAACGGTCCAGTTGATTTACTTTAATCGGACGGTCCATATTTAAAGCAAAATCTTTTAAATAAAATATAATATATTCTATTTATATAAAAACATTTTACTATGCAAAACACTATGCAACACTATGTAAAACACTATGCATAATAAAATATAATATATTTTATTTATAGAATAACTTTAATAAAGTATTACATTTTATATAAAAAGATGTTTACGCTTTTATTACGTTAATAATACGAATAAAACAAAACGTCATTATCGCTATAATAATTCATATTATTAATAATCGACAATAATGGAATCAAACTGGTGACTTCTCACATAAAGCATCAATAATCAATACCGGTGTGCTACTTGGCAACCACCACGTACATCAGATTTTTTACTACGAGAGTAGTTCAACAATATCAACGGTAAAACTTCCGCCGTTATTTCAATAAAATATTTTTGTCGTTTTCTCGATCCGACAATAATTTACGTTGTGGGTCCACCAATGATTGAGTAGTTGTACGAATATTCCCCGCTAAACCGAATATTCCCCACCAATCGAATATAATATAACCACTTGCGTACTTTGTAAAATTTATAAATATTACCCACAACTATAACATTATATCAAATTATTCCATAATATTCAAAAATAATATTTATAGAAAATTCATCTTTATTTATAAAAGTTCGGGTCTTACAACCTCCCTTCTTATGAAATTTAGCCCTCGAAATTAGTGCGATTACTGGTATGTCGAAGAGGTAAGGATACCTTGATTTCATTTCGATTCTAACTCCCAAGTCATTTCCTCAACATCGTGGTTCCTCCACAAAACTTTGACTTGAGGTATAACCTTGGAGCGTAGAATATGTTCCTTCTTATCAAAATTTGAACAGGAACCTCTTCATACGTCAAATCTTCCGCTATTTCGTCCGGTTCTAACTTCAATAATATGGTTCGGGTCTTTCACATATTTACGTAACATGGATATGTGAAAAGCGTTATGAACACGAGACATATTTGGCGGTAAAGCGAGTCTATAGCCAGCGCTCCTACTCGATCGAGGATTAAAATGGACCGATGAATCGAGGATTAAGTTTTCCTTTCTTTCCAAATCTTGTAACTCCTTTCCATGGAGCAACTCTTAACAACACATGATCTCCTATATCGAATTCCACGCCCTTTCGATGAAGATCAACATAACTCTTTTGTCGATTTTGTGAGGTTTTTATACGTTGTCGGATCGTTTGAATCTTTTCCGTAGTCATACGTACCAACTTCGGTCCCAACAACGCGCTTCACCCACCTCATCCCAAAGATACCGAGAAGCGACACTTTCTTCCATACAACGCTTGAATGGAGCCATGCCAATACTTGCTTGATAAGCTGTTGTTGTAGGAAAACTCCACCAATGGTAAGAACTTGTCCCAACTCCCTTGAAATCAAGGACACAGTCTTAATAGATCTTCAAGAGTTTGAATAGTCCTCTCCGATTGTCCGTCCGTCGAGGATGATATGCCGAGCTAAATCGTAAAGTCTGTGCTCATAGCTTTTGCAAAACTAACCCAAAATCGTGAAGTGAATCTTGGGTCTCGATCGAAAACTATGGATACCGCATACTATCATGCAGCCTTACAATCTCGTTTATGTACATCTGAGCAAAGACGTTCAAGTGTATAAGTTTCTTGATCGGTAAGAAATGAGCGGACTTGGTCAATCTATCAACAATGACCCAAATCGCATCAATGCCTTGAGAAACCTTAGGAAGACCGTTAGAATCGAAATCCATGGTAATGTGCTCCCACTTCCATTCTCGGAATTTCAAGTGGTTGCAATGGACCTTTTGGTACTTGATGCTCCGCTTTAACTTCGTTGACAAGTTAGACACCTTGAGATAAACAAATGCTTCTCTCTCTCTTCATATTGCTCCCACCAAAATGTATGATTTAATATCATGATACATTTTGGTACTCCCGTGATGGATTGCAAATGGTGTGTTAGTGCGCCTCCATCATGATATTATACTTTAAATCGATGTCGTTAGGAACACAAAGTCCGAGTTGACTCAAGTATTCCTTCTTCATCAATTCTTGCTTCCTAGATAGCACCTCTCGCACTTTCTTCCTCATACATCATCGCCCAACTCGGTGCAGTAGCTTGGCAGCTTTTAACTTTATCGATTAAAGTCGGTTCTACTCAGTATATTCGCTATCATCACATGCGTCCCTCGAGTCTTTAACTCTATCTCCATCCTTTGCAAGTCACAAAAAATGGCCTTTACGTTGACAATAACGCTCTCAGATTGCTTGCGTATGATCTTCTACTCAATCGTCATTACCACGCTCGCTTTTCAAGATGGTATTGGATGGTATGATCATAATCTTTCAATAGTTCAAGCCAACGTCGTTGTCATGTGTTGAGTTCCTTTTGAGTGAAGAAATATTTGAGGCTTTTATGATCCGTAAAGATTTCCACTTTCTCCCATACAAGTAATGCCTCCAAATTTTAAGTCAAAGAGACAACAATTTGTGACGCCCCAAAATAGGTATACATCACCCATTCCTGAGTTGTCAATACATGAGTACGTAAACAACTACAACTTTATTGTTACAACAAAGAAATCGTGAGTTTAAATACAAATATTATCTTCTGCACAATATTTATACTCAAATAAATCCTCATCACATTTATTGATACATTATTTTACAAAATGGTGAGGACTACTAAACAATCCTTTCTAAAACCTTCATTCCATACCCCAGACTGCGTCTTTCTTATATTCTCGCCTCCCCGAGAAGAATGGAACAAAAAGGAAAGGGTGAGCTCAACTAGCTCGATAAAGAATATTATGACTAACATAATATACAACAAATTATCGTTAGTCTTCAACAGGGAAAAATTTAATAGAATCTGATAGACAACAAGTTTGGATCAATATTCGCGAATGGAAAATAATAATTCATAGAAAGAGTTACGTAGAGAATGAAATCTACTATAATCTATGAATTTAATAGGTCCATCATCAATATTTTATCCTGTAACATCAATCAATTTTCATCTCAAATCAAATATTCATCTTTGCACTACGAATGCCAAAGATATTCATCAATTAATCATATTCATCTCAACACTGCTCATCTTTGCACTAAAGGCCAAAGATATTCATCGATCGGTCATGTTCATTTAAACACTGCTCATCTTTTGCACTACAAAGCCAAAGATATTCATCGATTAATCATATTCATTTAAACACTGTTCATCTTTGCACTACACAGCCAAAAGATATTCTTCAGAAATCATTCATCTTTGACTACTGGTGCCAAAGATATTCAATAATATCATCATTTAAGACCGAGGATGATGAAAATATTTTAAAGAACGAATCCAAAGGAAACAAAATGACAAGGATTAAGGATTAATGATTCGTACTTTGTTTTATCCATGTCCAACAATACCTCAAAAATAATCATAGTGGTGTAAAATTCAAGAATGATCAAAACATGGATACTGATCAAAAGCTAGTATCCAAAATAGATATTTTGGACGAAAAAGAAGAAATTTTATTTTTCGATGAATAGTGTCGATATCGTGAATAAAGTGCCGTCAGATCGTGAATAGTCAGATATACATGAATAGTAACTCGATACCAAAAGATAGAAATTCCACAAAAAACATTTTCACGCTTACGAATAGTACTCGTGAATAGTAACTCGTGAATAAGTAACTCATGAATAGTAACTTCGTGAATAGTAACTCATGAATAAGTAACCCCGACATGAAAAAAGTTCCAAATTTGATAAAACTTCAGATCAACATTTCAAAGATAATGATATTGAAGAAATAATATCATTACGAAAAAATAATATCCCTTACCTCAAAGAATCAATACTTGGAAGGAAAGGTCAAGTGATCTTTGAATGAAACTTATCTTGAATGCAGAACTCTCAAAGTATCTAAATACTCACAAAATAAACTCAATAATATAGAGAAAAAGAGAGAAACTTTGTTTACGGTGTGATTTTCAATTCTAACTTAGCCCTCTATTTATAGGAAAATGTTAGCCGTAAGGAAGCGGACTTGACCTGCTGCACCGATGGCTTTACTCGCTACTATTGCCACCCACCACATTTGAAATAAAATTCAGCACATTTCTTCACCAACCACAAGTGGGGCCCACTCAATTCTAGAATTTTCCACCAAAATCAATTTTAAACCTAATTTTCGAATCCGACACCTCTTAAAATTCACAACAAATCATTCATGCATTTTTAACGGTTCAAAATTTGTGGACATATACTCAACTTATGTATGTATAACATACCCAAAAAATTACCACAATCCAACAGTCGGATTAAAAATTATAACCCCATGATATATCTCAAAACCACGATTTAATTTTAAATACCTCCAATCCGATAAAATCTTGATAAAACACCTCAACATAATTTCTTCATTTATAACCACATAAATAAATCCATCATTTATATCCACATAAAATAAATATTTCTTTATCATATGAATCAATAATTAATTATTCACAAATAATATTACGAAATCACAATTATAATGAACCAGGTAGTTCCTCAGAAAGAGGGGCTTTCGAATAAGGATCTCTCCTCATCTTGGCGCTTGAATTAGGTGACCAAACCTCTCCTTAGATGTAACTTTCTAGACATTGCCAATAATGTTATCTAATAATATTATTCAAATAATATGAATTATTGATCCGATAATGGGAAATCATGCGTGACAATTATTGAACAACAATAATATAAAATATCAACGCAAAGAATTATTGAATCAATAAAATAAAATATTGAGCAAGAATTACATGAAAATTATTGAGTAGTGCCATCTTACGTCACGAATCAATAATTCAACAATCTTGTCTAATCTGGTGTCTTCTTTAACCAACCACGCCAGCGTATTCACGTATTTTAACCAATTTGGGTATTCCAACGATCTTAATTCGAAACAACTTCTGCCAGTTATTTATAACCACCCAAACTTTATCGTTTTCCTCATCCAATCGCTTTCCGTTATGGGGCCCACACATGGTCGCTGTGGTTATACGAATATTCTCCGAAAGCATTTAATATTCCACGACCAAACGAATATTCCCAAACAAAAATGAATATTTTATAACCACTTGCTTATTTTGAAATATTTGCGTATTTAACCCTTAACTATCCACATTAATCAAATCAACCCTTACTATTTCAAAATAATAAATAAAGGAAATTCCTTTTTATTTAAAAAAAATTTGGGTCTTACAACCTCCCTCCTTATGAAATTTAGTCCTCGAAATTGACGACGATTCTGGTGTTTCGAAATGGTGAGGATACCTCGCTTTCATTTCGTTTCCAATTCCTGTCATTTCTCAGATAAGATGATTGTGACAACCCCAAAATAGGTTCATTCCATCCAACCCATTCGAGTCGCCAAATATATGAGTACGAAAAACAACTACAACTTTATTACAACAATTATCGTGCAAAATATAACAACACATATCTTTGTGAGTTTGGATACAAATATATACCAACTCATGACGTCACAATGACACCTTACATAAAGGTATAGTCAAAAACTGTTTTAGAAATTAGAATCTTTGGGAAGTGCTCAAGAAACCTTCATACATGGGAGGCCATGCTTTTAGGTTATGGTAGATATCATATGGCCACGAAATTATCCTTGGTTGACCTAATAAACCCCGAAAGAAAAATGAGAAGATTACTATCATATTCTTCCCAATGGTGAGTCTTCTCTTGACATATCATTATCTCCACTTGTCTCTAATTGGGTATTATACTCCAAACAAACACCAAGATTATATAGGTAGTGCTTGTAAATATACTCGTGAAGTGGATGAAACACAACCATGTCTTAAGATAACACGAGGTTGTATGTCATTAGACATCTTGTATGATAGTGACAAAACACCTTCCAAGTTAAATTCACCTCACCCTCAACATCTATAGACCACCACTCTATTCCTCGCTATCCCCTTTCGACCCAAATACACCTTTATTACACGAAAGGAATTGTGAAACAAAAGGGTGAGCACAACTAGCTCGATAAAGAATATTATGACTAAAGATAAATAAATTATCAATAGTCTTCATCAAGAATAAATCGTCGATTTAGAACATATACGGTAGATGATAAAACTTTTCAACCATAGTTAACGTGAATGAAGCGATCCATTAGAAGAGTCAAATAGACTATAAAGTCTATTGTCTTCTCCATGTTAAAATCCACCAACAATGTTTTATCCTGTAACATCAATCAACAATTCACATCCATAATCACGTGTATAACTCATAATCGTAATTGTAGTTCTAAATTCCTTTCTCATCCAAGACAAAGATAATTTTCATCACTTGTCTTTACAGAAACATCAAAGATCATGGTTATACCAAATCACGTTCTGCTCATAATCATACTAAATAAATTCATCTTTGCACTTACGGGCCAAAGATATTCATCAACAGTTCATCTTTACACTACAAAGCTAAAGATATTCAACAACGGGTCATCTTTGCATTACAAGCCAAAGTTATTCATCAATAATTCATCTTTGCACTTCTGAAATTTAGATATTCAACAACAGTCATCTTTGCATTACGAGCAAAAGATATTCATCAATAATTCATCTTTGCACTACTGCTAAAGATATTCAACAACAGTCATCTTTGCATTCGAGCAAAAGATATTCATCAATAATTCATCTTTGCACTTTCTTGGCAAAGATATTCAACAACAGTCATCTTTGCATTCTGAGCAAAAGATATTCATCAATAATTCATCTTTGCACTCTTCGCTAAAGATATTCATCACCGGTCATGTTCATTTAAACACTGTTCATCTTTTGCACTACTGTGCCAAAGATATTCTTGAAATCATTCATCTTTGCATTGATTTTATCCACGTCCAAAAATACCTCAAAAATAATCATAGTGGTGTAAAATTCAAGAATGATCAAAACATGGATACAATCAAAGCTAGTATCCAAAATAGATATTTTAGACGAAAAGAAAAATTTTCATTTTTCTATTGAATAGTCTTAGTATTCGTGAATAATCCAGTATCGTGAATAGTCTTAGATATCGTGAATAAGAACTCAAGCACCAAAAGATAGAAATTCCACAAAAAAACATCTTCACGCTTCATGAATAGTACTTTCGTGAATAGTAACTCATGAATAGTAACTCATGAATAGTAACTCGTGAATAGTAACTCATGAATAGTAATCCCGACATGAAAAAGTTCCAAATTTGATAAAAGTTCCAACCAATATTTCAAAGATAATGATATTGAAGAAATAATATCATCCGAGAAGAAAATAACATCCCTTACCTCGAAAGGCATGTACTTAGTTTGAAACACCTGGATATAGTCTTTGAAGGAACTTGCACCGTCTAACAATACTCAAAGTATACTCAAAATACTCACAAGAATACGCTCGATAATATAGAGAGAAAAGAGAAAACTTGTTTACGGTGTGATTTTCAATTCTAACTTAGCCCTCTATTTATAGGAAAATGTTAGTACGGCTAAAGCGAGACTTAACTCAAAACTTTGATGGCTTTACTCGCTACTATTCCACCCACCAAAAATCAGCCATCTTCCCCAACAACCAAGAGTGGGGCCCACTCGATTCTAGAATTTTCCACCAAAACCTAATTTACGAATCGATTTACCTCTTAAAATTCATAACAAATCATACGTTCATTTTTAACGGTTCAAAATTTGTGGACATATACTCAACTTATATATGTATAACATATCCAAAAATTACAACGATCCAACAATCGGATTAAATATTATAACTCACACATAAGTCGTAATAACAATCATTTGATCTTTTAATACCTCCAATCCGGCAAAATACAAATAAAACATCTCAAAGATTAATTCCTTCATTAATAACCACATAAATAAATCCATCATTTATATTCATATAAAATAAATATTTCCTTATCATATGAATCAATAATTAATTATTCACAAATAATATTATAGAATCACATTTATAATGACCAGTACATTCCCGGAAAGAGGGCTTTCAATAAAATTTCTCCTTCTTGGCGGCAATTGATTAGGTGACCAAACCTCTCCTTAGATGTAACTTTCTAGACATTGCCAATAGTGCTTATCTAATAATATTATTCTAATAATATGAATTATTGATCCGATAATGGAAAATCTTGTGCGATGACAATTATTGAAACAATAATAATATAAAATTTCAACGTAGCAATTATTGAATCAATAAATAAAAATATTGAGCGATAATTCTTTGTAATAATTATTGAGTAGTGCCTTCTTATGTAAGGATCAATAATTCAAAATCTTTGTGTAAAAGCCGGTAATGCTTCTTGTGCGAACACGCGTATTACGTATTTTAACCATCGGGTATTCCAACGAGTGTTAATTGATAACGATTACGCCTGTTATTTATAAAAACTTAATTTTGTCGTTTTCTTCATCCGACGGTTATTACATTATGGGGCCCACAAATGATCGCTACTGTCAATATTTAATATTCTCCGACGGAAAAGAATATTCCACGACCAAACGAATATTCCCAACAAATGATGAATACTTTATACCCCACTTGCGTATTTTGAAAAAAAATTCATATATCACCCTTAACTTTAACTTTTATCAATTTAACCATTTCTTGAATAGAAAAATTGAATACTTTATTTCATAAAATTCGGGGTCTTACAATCCCCCTCCTTATGAAATTTAAGTCCTCGAAATTTTTTGTACACAGTATTTCAAAGAGTTGAGAATACCTTGCTTTCATTTCGATTCCATCTTCCCCATCATCATGATTTCTCCATTGCTCATCTTCTTTATTTGAGGATGTCATTCTAGAATACGACTTCAAAACACGGGTTAATTGAACAAATTAACATATCACATAATATCCCGATATTATGACCGACCAACAATTAAGCTTAGGTAGGACACACTAATGAAAGATTTACTCATCTCTCCCTCCTAGTTCTATTCCCGATCTCCGCCAGAGATCATATCCCTAAGCTCGATACCAAATGTGACTCATGTCCCAACCGTGGACGCAAGACCTCACGATGGTACTGTCGGTTTTACACACCATGAATCAGGCGTCCCTACGGAGAGTCCGGCTTCGGTGCATCCCCATCAACGAAGTCACCAATGAGAGGCTCGGGGCTCTTTACTTATAGCTCGATACCAACTGTAACTCTGGACACCAACTTGTGTCAGCACCTCACATTGATACCTATCAAATGTGACAACCCCAAAATAGGTTCATTCCATCCAACCCATTCTCGAGTCGCCAAATATATGGTAGTGCGAAAAACAACTACAACTTTATTACAACAATTGTCGTGCAAAATATAACAACACATATATCTTTGTGAGTTTGGATACAAATATATACCAACCAGTAAGACGTCACAATGACACCTTACATAAAGGTATAGTCAAAACCTGCTTTTGAAATTAGAATCTTTGGGAAGTGCTCAAGAAACCTTCATACATGGGAGGCCATGCTTTTAGGTTATGGTAGATATCATATGGCCACGCAATTATCCTTGGTTGACCCAATAAACCCCGAAGAAAATGAGAAGATTACTATATATTCTTCCCAATGGTGAGTCTTCTCTTGACATATCATTATCTCCATTTGTCTCTAATTGGGTATTATACTCCAAACAAACACCAAGATTATATAGGTAGTGCTTGTAAATATACTCGGCAGAGTGGATGAGCACAACCATGTCTTAAGATAACACGAGGTTGTATGTCATTAGACATCTTGTATGATAGTGACAAAACACCCTTCCAAGTTAAATTCACCTCACCTCAACATCTATAGACCACCACTCTATTCCTCGCTTCCCCCAGCTCGACCCAAATTTACACCTTTATTACACGAAAGGAATTGTGAAACAAAAAGGTGAGCACAACTAGCTCGATAAAGAATATTATGACTAAAGATAAATAAATTATCAATAGTCTTCATCAAGAATAAATCGAGATTTAGAACATATGGTAGATGATAAAACTTTTCAACCATAGTTGCGTGGATGAATGAAGCGATCCATTAGAAGAGTCAAATAGACTATAAAGTCTATTGTCTTCTCCATGTTAAAAATCCACCAACAATGTTTTATCCTCGTAACATCAATCAACAATTCTCATCCCATAATCACGTGTATAACTCATAATCGTAATTGTAGTTCTAAATTCCTTTCCTCATCCAAGACAAAGATAATTTTCATCACTTGTCTTTACAAAACATCAAAGATCATGGTTATACCAAATCACGCCTCTGCTCATAATCATACTAATAAATTCATCTTTTTGCTACAGGCCAAAGATATTCATCAACAGCTCATCTTTACACTACTGAAAAAGATATTCAACAACGGTCATCTTTGCATTCTGAGCGAAAGATATTCATCAATAATTCATCTTTGCACTACAAAGCAAAGATATTCAACAACAGTCATCTTTGCATTCTGAGCAAAAGATATTCATCAATAATTCATCTTTGCACTTTCGCTTTAAAGATATTCAACAACAGTCATCTTTGCATTCTGAGCGAAAGATATTCATCAATAATTCATCTTTGCACTCTTTGCAAAGATATTCAACAACAGTCATCTTTGCATTACGAGCAAAAGATATTCATCAATAATTCATCTTTGCACTCTTCTGGTAAAGATATTCATCGATTAATCAAATATTCATTTAAACACTGTTCATCTTTGCCTACTACAGGCCAAAAGATATTCTTCGAAAATCATTCATCTTTGCATTGATTTTATCCACGTCCAAAAATACCTCAAAAATAATCATAGTGGTGTAAAATTCAAGAATGATCAAAACATGGATACAATCAAAGCTAGTATCCAAAATAGATATTTTAGACGAAAAGAAAAATTTTCATTTTTCTATGAATAGTCTTAAATGATAGTGAATAGTCAGAGTATCGTGAATAATAGTCTGATAGTATCGTGAATAGTAACTCAAACACCAAAAGATAGAAATTCCACAAAAAAAACATCTTCACGCTTCATGAATAGTACTTTCGTGAATAGTAACTCGTGAATAGTAACTCATGAATAATAACTTCGTGAATAAGAACTCATGAATAGTAATCCCGACATGAAAAAGTTCCAAACTTGATAAAAAGTTCCAACCAATATTTCAAAGATAATGATATTGAAGAAATAATATCATCCGAGAAGAAAATAACATCCCTTACCTCGAAAGGCGATGATTCTAGTTGAAACCTGGATATAGTCTTTGAAGGGAACTTGCACGTCTAACAATACTCAAAGTATACTCAAAATACTCACAAGAATACGCTCGATAATATAGAGAGAAAAGAGAAAACTTGTTTACGGTGTGATTTTCAATTCTAACTTAGCCTCTCATTTATAGGAAAATGTTAGCGTAAAAGCGGACTTAACTTTGCAACGATGATGGCTTTACTCGCTACTATTCCACCCACCAAAAATCAGCCATCTTCCCCAACAACCAAGAGTGGGGCCCCACTCAATTCTAGAATTTTCCACCAAAACCTAATTTAGAATCGATTACCTCTTAAAATTCATAACAAATCATACGTTCATTTTAACGGTTCAAAATTTGTGGACATATACTCAACTTATATATGTATAACATATCCAAAAATTACAACGATCCAACGAATCGGATTAAATATTATAACTCACACATATAAAGCGTAATAATAACACCGATTTTGATCTTTTAATACCTCCAATCCGACAAAAATACAAATAAAACATCTCAAAGATTAATTCCTTCATTAATAACCACATAAATAAATCCATCATTTATATTCATATAAAATAAATATTTCCTTATCATATGAATCAATAATTAATTATTCACAAATAATATTATAGAATCACATTTATAACAACCAGTACATTTCCCGGAAGAGGGGGCTTTCGATAAGAATTTCTCTCTTCTTGGCGCAGCATTTAGGTGACCAAACCTCTCCTTGACGAACTTTCTAGACATTGCCAATAGTGCTATCTAATAATATTATTGAATAATATGAATTATTGATCGATAATGGGAAATCTTGTGCGTGATGACAATTATTGAACAATAATAATATAAAATTTCAACGTAGCAATTATTGAATCAATAAATAAAAATATTGAGCGATAATTCTTTGTAATAATTATTGAGTAGTGCCTTCTTATGTAAGGATCGATAATTCAAAATCTACTGTAAAAAGCCGGTGTCTTCTTTATGCAAACACGCGTATTCTTGTATTTTAACCATCTTATTCAACGATGTTAATTGATAACGATTACGCAGTTATTTATAAAACTTAATTTTGTTGTTTTCTTCATCCGACGATTTATTACATTATGGGGCCCACTGAATGATGCTACTGGCCGCGTCGAATATATTCTCCGACGGAAAGAATATTCCACGACCAAACGAATATTCCCCGAAGCAATGATGAATACTTTATACCCCCTTGCGTATTTTGAAAAAAAAAAAATTTCATATATCACCCTTAACTTTAACTTTTATCAATTTAACCATTTACTGAATAGAAAAATTGAATACTTTATTTCATAAAATTCGGGGTCTTACAATGATTCCTCCACAAAACTTTAACTTGTGGTATAACCTTTGCACGTAGGAAATGCTCCTTCCTATCCAAAATCTTGTGCAATTACCTCTCTCATACGTTAAGTCTTGGCTATCTCGTCCTGGTTCTAACTTCTATAACGTGGTTCGGGTCTTTCACATATTTACTGAAGTACGGATATGTGAAACACATTATGAACACGAGACATACTTTCGAGAGGTAACGCAAGTCTATAGGCTACATTTTCTACTCGGTCGAGAATTTGAAATGGACCGATAAATCGTGGATTGAGCTTTCCTCTCTTCCCAAATCTTGTAACTCCTTCCATGGAAGCAACTCATGACAATACATGATCCCTACATTAAATTCCACGTCCTTTCGATGAAGATCCGCATAACTCTTTTTGTCGATCTTGTCTTGGTTTGTATACATTGTTGAATCATTAGTCATAAATACGTACTTAACTTTCGGGTCCCAACAATGTTGCTTCACCCACCTCATCCCAACATATTGGAGAACGACATTTTGTCCATATAATGCTTGAATGGAACCATGCCTATATTTGTTTAATAACTATTGTTGTATGAGAATTCCACCAATGGCAAGTACTTATCCCAACTTCCTTTGAAATCTAGGACACGAGTTTTAATATATCTTCAAGAGTTTGAGTAGTCCTTTCGACGATTGCCCATCCGTTTGAGGATGGTATGCCAAATCGATCGTAAATTCGTGCCCATAGCTTTCTAACCCAAAATCATGAAGTGAATCTTGGGTCACTATCCGAAACTATGGATACAGGGCATGCCATGCAACCTCACAATCTCATTCACGTACATACTAGTGAAGACGTTCAAGGAATAAGTCTCCGTGTCGACAAGAAATGAGCGGACTTGGTTAATCTATCAACAATAACCCAAATAGCATTGATGCCTTGAGAAACCGTAGGAAGACCCGTGTGAAAATCCATAGTAATGTGTTCCCACTTTCATTCCGGAATCTCAAGTGGTTGCAACGGACCCTTAGGTACTAGATGCTCGCCTTTACACGTTAATAGTTAAACACATCGAGATAAACTTTGCAATCTCTCTTTCATATTATTCTACCAAAATGTATGTCGAAGATCACGATACATTTTAGTACTTCCGAGATGGATTGCAAATGGTGTATTGTGTGCCTCCATCATAATCTTGTACCTCAAATCGAGTCGTTAGAACACAAAGTCTAGAGTGGACTCAAGTATTCCTTCTTCATCAATTCTCGCTTAGGAATAGCTCCTTCTTGTACTTTCCTCTTCATACGCGCATTTCGGATTGGTTGGCTTGAAGCGAGCAACTTTAACTAAAGTCGATTATACTCGTATATCATCACGTGGGTACCTAGAGTTTTCATCTCCATCTCTATTATTTGTAAATTATAATGAAATTAGTCTTTGACAATATATCGCACTTTCGTGATTTCAGTATACGATCTTCTACTCAACACGTCGCCTACCACGTTAAACTTTTCCGGGATGGCATGGTCGAAACATGTCTTTGAAATGAGTCTCCTCTTGAGTTCTTGAAGCTCTTCCCACATTCCTTGCTCCATTCGAATTTTGTATCTCTACGAGTCAATTGCGATAATGGAATAGCGATTCGAGAATATCCTTCAACGAATCTCCGATAATAACCAACTAAGCCTGAAAGCTACGTATTTCGATTCTTGACTTAGGTTGCTCTCAATTGTGACTCGTATCCCAATCTTGGATAAAGCGTCACAATGACACCTATCGATTTACTATCGCACGAATATTACGTCCCTACAGAGAGTGCGGCGGTGCATTCCACAAAGTCCGCACAAGATAAAGGCTCGGTACCAAATTCTATAGTTGAATTTTTAACTCACGAAGTTCAATAGGAGCCATTCTATATGAGATTTTAGAAATGAGTTTTGTCTGGGGTTCAAAGTCGATACAAAATTTAATATCGAACTTTGGGAGTAAGCGAGAAATTCTTCGAAATACATCGGGAAAAATCAATAACAACAGAATATTATTCAAATCGGCGTGTCTTTATTCAAATCCATAACATAGACTAAGAAAACTTGACATCCGTAATAAAACGAATGACTTCATGGCTTGATATGAAAATGTTTGATTACAATGGTTTGATTGCTTGAATTGAATAACAAAGTTGCTTTAGGAATATGAAAACTAACAACCTTACAAAAGCAATCAATTTGGCATGATGAGTAGTTAACCTTAAAATCACATCAAAAGCAAATATCTCTATAGAAATAAGGTTAACGGGTAATGTGATAGTGCCAACTGAATCAAACAAGATTTCTAAACAACGGATGTAATGAAAGTTTCTCTAACGGATTCTCCATAAATAGGTCAAAGTCTAATTTCTCCGTGAGTCAAGTTCAAACGTTGGCCGCAAGCAAGAGAGAAAAAGAATGGGTAGAACAAATTATCTAGTAAGGTATAAACTTGCAAAATTTATAATTAACTAACCCGTCTAACCGTTCGGGTTCCTCGTATTTTGACCGGTCACGACAAACGCTCTTCCAAGAACCGTTGACTTTGACTTTTCTGGGACATCCTTTTGAGTCACCATTCCCGCTGGACTGGGTTTCGATATCGTACAATCTCGAGCGATATGTCCTTCTTTTCCACAATTATAGCATACCTTGGAAGGCTTTGAACAGTTTGACCTTATATGTCCCTCCTCTCCACATCTCTGTAGCATCTAACCGGCGATCGTTCTCTTCCCCTAGAATTTGTTGATGGTCTTGATGTTCTTTAAAACGCCTTCCGTCCATCGTTAAATCTTCTTTTTAGATTGGACATCTCTTTCCATAATATCAACGTCGTGCGACTTTTACCCATGCATCACTCATTCTCACTCGTTCGATTATTTCTTCTTTCACTTTTCGATTCCAAATTTTATCATCTTATACTCGCGAAAGAGTGCTTACATTCAAGCATCACGTATCGGGTAACCTGAAGCTTGAATCGTTGCATCCTTTTGCTCCACGCATTTTCGCAATTCTTTAGCTTTGCTTCTTCTAACTCATGAATACGATTTTGCAATTCTATATTTCGATCATAAAATACCTCTAATAAACTCTCTTGGTACCTCTTCTTCCTCTTCTTCCTCACTCTCATTTGTTACCTCTGCGATTATCTCGTCTGACTATCAATTCTTCACTCACCACATGGATATCTCTAATTTCTTCTTCACTTTGACATCACATTATCCCGGTTGGCGATTAGAGGTGTCTCCACGATCTCATTCACTCCATTGTTAACGTTACCGTGACCGTTCTAAAAAACTATCATAAAACAAGGTTAATTAAATAAATTAACAAATCACATAATACCCTATAATATGACCAACCAACAAATAAGCTTAGGTAGGACACACTTTAGCGAAGGATTTACTCGTCTCTCTCCCTCCTAGTTTTATTCCCATCTCCGCCAGAGATCATATCCCTAAGCTACGATACCAACCGTGGCGCCCCCAAAATAGGTATACATCACCCATTCTGAGTTGTCAATACGTGATGCGAAAACAACTACAACTTTATTATTACAACAATGAAATCTGTGAGTTTAAATACAAATATTATCTTCTAGACAATATTTATACTCAAATAAATCCTCATCACATTTATTGATACATTATTTTACAAAAATGGTGAGGACTACTAAACAATCCTTTCTAAAACCTTCATTCCATACTCAGGCTCGTATCGCATTATATTCTAGCCTCCCGAGAAGAATGGAACAAAAAGGAAAAGAGTGAGCTCAACTAGCTCGATAAAAGAATATTATGACTAAGATAATATACAACAAATTATCGTTAGTCTTCAACGAGGAAAAATTTAATAGAATCTGATAGGCAATGACAAGTTTCGGATCAATATTAGCGATGGAAAATAATAATTCATAGAAGAGTTACGTAGAGAATGAAATCTACTATAATCTATGAATTTAACGATCCATCATCAATATTTTATCCTGTAACATCAATCAATTTTCATCTCAAATCAAATATTCATCTTTGCACTACGGGCCAAAGATATTCATCAATCAGGTCATGTTCATCTCAACACTGCTCATCTTTGCACTAAAGGCCAAAGATATTCATCGATCGGTCGTGTTCATTTAAACACTGCTCATCTTTGCACTCTGGGCCAAAGATATTCATCATTAATCATGTTCATTTAAACACTGCTCATCTTTTGCACTACTGAGCCAAAGATATTCTTGAAAATCATTCATCTTTGCACTACAGGCCAAAAGATATTCAATAATATCATCATTTAAGACGAGGATGATGAAAATATTTTTAAGAAGCGAATCCAAAGTGAAACAAAATGACAAGGATTAAGGATTAATGATTCGTACTTTGTTTTATCCATGTCCAACAATACCTCAAAAATAATCATAGTGGTGTAAAATTCAAGAATGATCAAAACATGGATACAATCAAAGCTAGTATCCAAAATAGATATTTTGGACGAAAAGAAGAAATTTTATTTTTCGATGAATAGTGTCGATATCGTGAATAGTCTTTGTATCGTGAATAGTCTTGATATCATGAATAGTAACTCAAACACCAAAAGATAGAAATTCCACAAAAAAAAACATTTTCACGCTTAATGAATAGTACTGTGAATAGTAACTCGTGAATAGTAACTCATGAATAGTAACTTCGTGAATAGTAACTCATGAATAGTAACCCCAGACGTGAAAAAAGTTCCAAATTTGATAAAAACTTGGATCAACATTTCAAAGATAATGATATTGAAGAAATAATATCATTACTGAAAAAATAATATCCTTACCTCGAAAGAATCAATACTTCGGAAGGAAAGGTCGGAAGTGATCTTTGAATGAAACTTGTCTCTTGACAATGAACTCTCAAAGTATCTAAATACTCACAAAATACGCTCAATAATATAGAGAGAGAAAGAGACTTTTGTTTACGGTGTGATTTTCAATTCTAACTTAGCCCTCTATTTATAGGAAAATGTTAGCCCGCCACCAAGCGGACTTGACTGCTTTACTGATGGCTTTACTCGCTACTATTGCCACCCACCACATTTGAAATAAAATTCAGCACATTTCTTCACCAACCACAAGTGGGGCCCACTCAATTCTAGAATTTTCCACCAAATCAATTTTAAACCTAATTTTCGAATCCTACACCTCTTAAAATTCACAACAAATCATTCATGCATTTTAACGGTTCAAAATTTGTGGACATATACTCAACTTATGTATGTATAACATACCCAAAAATTACCACAATCAATCAACGGTCGGATTAAAAATTATAACCCCGCAATATATCTCTCAAAACCCCTGATTTAATTTTAATACCTCCAATCAGATAAAATACCGATAAAACACCTCAACATAATTTCTTCATTTATAACCACATAAATAAATCCATCATTTATATCCACATAAAATAAATATTTCTTTATCATATGAATCAATAATTAATTATTCACAAATAATATTACGAGAATCACAATTATAACAACGGTAGTTCCCGGAAGAGGGGCTTTCGATAAGGATCTCTCACTTCTTTGGTAGCGCAATTAGGTGACCAAACCTCTCCTTAGATGTAACTTTCTAGACATTGCCAATAATGTTATCTAATAATATTATTCAAATAATATGAATTATTGATCCGATAATGGGAAATATCATGTGCATTGACAATTATTGAACAACAATAATATAAAATATCAACGCAAAGAATTATTGAATCAATAAAATAAAATATTGAACGAGAATTCACTGTGAAAATTATTGAGTAGTGCCATCTTACGTGCGAATCAATAATTCAACAATCTTGTCTGCAATACAGGTGTATTCTTGTCTGAACCACGCGTATTCTTGTATTTTAACCAATCGGTATTCCAATGATCTTAATCTGTAACAACTACGCCGTTATTTATAACCACCCAAACTTTGTCGTTTTCCTCATCCAATCGCTTTTCGGTTATGGGGCCCACACATGGTTTGCTACAGTTGTACGAATATTCCCCAACGAGTCTGAATATTCCACGACCAAACGAGTATTCCCAATGAAAATGAATATTTTATAACCACTTGCTTATTTTGAAATATTTGCGTATTTAACCCTTAACTATCCACATTAATCAAATCAACCCTTACTATTTCAAAATAATAAATAAAGGAAATTCCTTTTTATTTAAAAAAATTTCGGTCTTATGTTGCGCCAACTCGGATCACGAGTAGGATAATTCCTCTCATATTCTTTGAGTTGTCATGAGGCATAAAGCTATAACTTTTCCATGTTGCATGAGAACACATCCCAACCCTTTGCCGAAGCATCATCAGTAGATGACAAATCCTCCGAGGCAGATGGTATTGTCGAACAGTCTTTGAAATAAGTCTCTCTTGAGTTCTTGAAAACTCTTCTCACATTCTTCGCTCCAATAGAACTTTGTATCTTTTCAAGTCAATTTGAGTCGATGGAGTAGCGATTCGAGAAAATCCTTCCACGAATCTCCAGATAATAACCAAATAAACCGAGAAAGCTACGTCTTGATCATCGATTTAGGTTGTTCCCGGCTTTGAATAGCTTGATCTTTCTTTGGGTCAATAGATATTCCATGACTTGATACCACGTGCCCAAGGAATGCTACTTCTTGACGAACTCGCATTTCTTCAACTTGGCATAAAGCTTATATTCACGAAGCTTTTGGAGTGTCGACCTCAAGTGTTTCTCATGATCTTCACGGCTTTTGGAATAAATAAGGATGTCATCAATAAAGACGACCACAAAGTGATCTAAATATTCCTTGAATACTCGGTTCATCATATCCATGAAGGCGGCGGGGCATTAGTCAATCCAAAGGACATGACTAGGAATTCATAATGCCCGTCTTCGGGTTTCCGAAAGCCGTCTTTGGAATGTCGTGATTCAATCTTGAATTGGTGATATCCTAATGAAGATCGATCTTTGAAAAGAATTTGGCTCCTTGCAATTTGGTCAAACAGGTCATCAATACGTGGCAATGGATACCTATTTTTGATGGTGACATGATTCAACTCCAGATAATCAATACAAAGTCGCATACTCCCATCTTTCTTCTTCACGAATAGAGCAGAGAGCACCCCGAGAGAAGTACTAGGGCGAATAAAGCCATGTCTAACAATTCCTGCGATTGGGTCTTTAACTCCACGAAGTTCAATAGGAGCCATTCGATATGGGCTTTGAAAATAGGTTTTGTCTGGGTTTAAGGTCGATACAAAATTCATTTTCACGCTTTCTGGGGTAGGCGGGAAGTTCTTGAGAATACGTCGGAAATTTATTAACAATAGAAATATCGTTCAAAACTAACGTATTTTTGTTTAAATCTGTGACATGAGCTAAGAAATCTTGACATCCGTTTTTCAATAAACGAATAGCTTTATGGCTTGAGATGACCGTGATTGATTTTAATGGTTTGGTCGTTTGAATTTGCATAATAGGATGATTAGGAATATGAAAGCTAACAACCTTACGAAAATAATCAATTTTTTACATAATAAGTAGTTAACCAATCAATCCCTAGAATCACGTCAAATGCAAGTATTTTTAATGAAATAAGATCGACAGGTAATGTGAGGGTACTGATTTGAACCAAACAAGACTTATAAGCGATGGGATGTAATGAAGGTTTCTCCCAACGGAGTTTCCACGAGATAAGTCAAAGTCTAATTTCTCCTGAGTCAAATTTAATCGATGGCGCAAGTAGGAGAAATAAAAGAATGGGTAAACCGGTATCAAATAAAGTATAGACTTCATTAGAGTTTATGATAAGCTTACCCGTGATGACCTCATTCGGGTTCCTTGCTCTCTCTGGGAGTCACAACAAACGCTTCTCCCTTGACTTTCTGGATTTTGACTTTTACCGGGGCGGCCTTTGGTGCCTCCATCCTAGTTGAATTTGTCTTGATGGCAATAAAATCAAGCTAAGTGACCTTCTTTCCACAATTATAACATGCTTTGACTGACATATGTACCATTTGATTTGATGATGTCCCTCTTCTCCGCATTTGAAGCATATGATAGGTGGTCTTTCTCCTTCCTTAACAACGGGTCTTTGGTCTTTGACATCTTTCCATCATTGTTGAATCTCCATTTCTTGAAATGTCCATTCTTATTGTTTTGTACGATTACCACTCAAGTGGTTACCGTGATCTGGCTTTGATTCCCTCCACGCTTGTTGTCACCGCTCATTGACTACTCTCTCATTTGGTATTATAATTTTGTCATTTCTTCTCTTTTTAGTTGCGTTGACTCGTTATCGCGCTCCCACTAATCGAGCCTATTTACAACATCGAATACAAACACGGTTTATGAGAAATAAGATGTTGGCGTATCTCCCGACTTCAAACCTCTTAAAACATTCGTGCCATTCTCTCTTCATTATCCACCAAGTGGGGACGAAATCGTGATAACTCCGCAAATTTTGCCTCGTTGTTGCGACACGGTCATATTGTTTTGTTCCAACTTGATAAACTCCACCTCCTTCATGTGGCGAATACTTTCGGGAAAGTATTTGTCGTTGAACGACTCTGGAACTTCTCCCAAGATATCTCTTGATCTGACGAGGTTGAGTCGTTTCTGGATTCCCACCAAGTGTCTGCCTCTCCACGCAACATAAAAAGGCGTGAAGGGAACCTTTTGCTCTCGGAGCATCCCAAGACATCAAATATCTTGGTAATCTGCTTTATCCATGCTTCCGCCGAAGTGGTTTTGGCTCTCCCTTAAACTCCCGGTGGTCCCAGCTCCTTGAATTGTTTAGCGGTGACCGCAGAGAGTTTTCTGTGTTTTTCACCTACGTTTTGGGCGAGAGTCGCTCTACTTTCTTTGTTGCATAAATTATATAAAGCCTCTGAACATTTGATCATTCATCATTTGGTCGGTGTTATTATTTGCATGAGGATTGTCGCCTTCACGATGCACATTATCCTGATTATTGATATGTGGTGAATCAACGATCGCTTTGTCCATTCTTATTCTCAACATTCTCGGATGTCATTTTCGAATCTTGCCACAAAACAAAAGATTAATTGACATATAACAATTATCTTTATATTACGACCAAACCAATAAAATAGCACATAAACTTAGGTAGGTCATACTGCGAAAGGTATTCCCGTCTCTCCCTCCTAATACTATTCTCACATCTTAGCCAGGGGATCATATCCTAAGCTACGATACTAACCTGGCGCCCCCAAAATTAGGTATACATCACCCATCTTGGGTAGTCGGATACATGGTACGTAATTTAAATACAACTTACTTAATATAACTGCGTAGTACAATACGACATAAAGCTGTGAGTTTGAATACAAATATTGTCTACTAGATATTATACAAACTCAAAAGGAGTCCTCATTACAATTATTATCACACTATTTCACGAATAGTGAGGACTACTAATGCTATCCTCTCGACCATTACTCCGCTTCCCAGGCTCGTCCCGGTATTATGTTCTCATTTCACGAAGAAAACGGTGAAAGAAAGGGGTGAGCTCAACTAGCCCAAAGATGAAATATTATGACTAAGATAATGCGAGAATAAATTATAAATAGCCTTGACATTGTTAAACTAATAAAATATAATAAACATCAAGTTTAAGCTGCGGTAGAACAAGCAATCCATTAAAAGAGTCAAGTAGAAAATAAAATCTACTATCTTTTATGATTTAAAAGGTTTTTCATCAACATTATAGTTGAGACTCGACTTTAATAAATAATCCACATCATCGAATCACCCCCGCACTACTACTGGCCAGGATATTCTTTAGTATCACGACCACAATTATTCACGCACTACGGGCGAGAATAGTTGTGTATTCATTAATGGTCATGATCATGCCAACAATCATCCATCCATGCACTACTACCCTTCGAGGACTTTTACCACATCATTTGTAACATTACGGTCATGATTACACAAGAATAATCCACTCATCATAATCATACCAAGTCCATCCATGCTCTCTACAGAATACAGATGACTTTAAAAAAAATATAAACATGAGGATGATGACAATGATATAAGAATTCAATAAAACAAGTTCAAGAATTAAGTTATTCAGAACTAATAACATCCAAATTGTCGACACGATCTTCGCTTTGTAGAGTAAAATTCAAGAATGATCGTAAGAATATTTCCATGAAAAGATCTTTGGATGAAACGAAATATCGAGGATATTCTACTAATTTCATGGAGTATAGAAGTCAAAGTTTTAACTTAACCGGGTATAATAAAGAATGGAATAACAAAAGAAATCACCATGCATGCGGTGCTTTGGCATGACGAGGTTATTCCAATGAATAATAATAACGGAACCAAATCGGTGAAATTCACAATCAAGCGGGATGTTCCAACGAGAATAATAAAGATGGAACCCGGTCCGGTGTAAAACACACGAGATAGGGTATTCCAACGAGAATGATAAAGATTTTAACCGGTCCGTAAAACACACACATGTGATGTTCAAATGTAATAATAAAGATTTTAACCAGTCCTGTAAAACATACGATGTGATGTTCCAAATGTAATAATAGAAGAATGGAATAAAAGAAGAAGATCACCAAGTATAGGGAATTCACGTATCAAGTTATTCCAATGAGAATAAATAAGAATGGAATAACAAAGAAGTTCTCTTCATGAATACAAAGAATAACACCCCTACGAATTTACAACAAATAATATTCCCTACCTTAAGAAACCTGAATATTGGCAAAGTGAAGTAGCGAGAATACTTTTCTTCTTTCTCTCTATAGTTTCTCTCTGAGTTTCATGAATTCGTAAGAAAATAATGAAGGAATGAGCTTCTATTTATAGGAAAATAGAATGCGTAGTAATTAATCCATGAAACGGTCCAGATTGATTTACTTTAATCTGACGGTCCATATTTAAAAGCAAAATCTTTTAAATAAAATATAATATATTCTATTTATATAAAAACATTTTACTATGCAAACACTATGCAACACTATGCAAAACACTATGCATAATAAAATATAATATATTTTATTTATAGAATAACTTTAATAAAGTATTACATTTTATATAAAAAGATGTTTCATTTTATTACGTTAATAATACGAATAAAACAAAAACGTCATTATCGCTATAATAATTCATATTATTAATAATCACAATAATGGAATCAAACTGAGTGACTTCTCACATAAGCATCGATAATCAATACAGGTGCTTCTTATGCAACCACACGTATTCATCGTACTTTTACTACTTGAGTAGTTCAACAAAGATATCAACGGTAAAACTTCCGCCAAGTTATTTCAATAAAATATTTTTGTCGTTTTCTCGATCCGGCTAATTACATTGTGCTAGGGTCCACCAATGATTGAGTAGTTATGTATTTAATATTCCTGCTAAACCGAATATTCCCAACCCGATCGAATATAATATAACCACTTGCATACTTTGCAAAATTTATAAATATTACCCACAACTATAACATTATATCAAATTATTCCATAATATTCAAAAATAATATTTATAGAAAATTCATCTTTATTTATAAAAGCTGGGGTCTTACAGTTTGAGCAAGGACTAAAGCCTTGGGTGTACAGCAAGGTATCAATGTTTCAGATAAACACATTTGCCGGGGTTTTGGAAAAGGCCATCCTCGCTGAAGGTGGAAGCGATGCGGTGACCAAATACAATCAAGATCAGAAGAAGAAGAAGAAGAAGAAGAAGAGTGAAGGTGAAATTAATAACAAGGCCAGTGGAAGTGGCACAGGAGGTGGAAATTTCAATCAGAAGAAAAGGTGGAATGACAACTCATCATCGGGGAATCAGCAAGGTAATCAGAAGAAAAGAATCGAAGCATGCCCGACTTGCGGGAAAGCCCATCTGGGAGTTTGTATGAAAGGAAAAAGAGTGTGCTACAATTGTGGTCAGGAAGGCCACATAACACCAAACCGTCCGAACCCAAAGAAGGGTGCTTGTTTTACTTGTGGTTCAAGGACCATCTGGCAAGAGATTGTCCCAAGAAGGGATCGGAGGGTCGGGATCGAGAGAAAACCGGAAATAACAATGGAAATACCTTAACCATCACCGGACCAACCGCAACAAACCGATCGATCGCCTTGACTTTCAACGTAGCGACAAAGGTCTGAAGATGCGATTCGATCCGTGATGTGGTGTCGTATCATTCCGATCAATAAAGTTAATGCTTACGTATTATTTGATTCAAAAGCTACTTGTTCCTTTATATCGATGATTTTGCCAAGAATTTAGATTTGCTAAGAATGAATTGGATTACCCCATGAACATAGAAATTGCGAATAGAGAGATAATCCTCATTAAGTATGTATATAAGAAGCTGTAGAGTGGATATTAAGGGTAATATCATGAACGTAGATCTTATCCCTATTCGACTTGGGGAATTTGATGTTATATTGGGAATGGACTGGTTATTCAATTACGGTGCTGTAATTGATTGCCAAAAGAAGCGTATTAACCTTATGACTCGTCAAAGGTTGTATTTTATAGTATGAAGTCGCCTAGATAAGCGAAAGTTATCTCGATGATGATGCAGAGATGAAGTTGTTGAGACAATTTGTGTAGGATACTTAGCTTACATAATCGACGATCGAAAAGAGAATCCAAAGGTAGAAGAGATACTGGGTTGTGAGGAATTTTGTCGACGTATTTCCGACGATTTGCGGGACTTCCACCGGATAGAGAGGTAAATTTCGTGATCGATTTGGCGCCGGGCCGCTCCAATATCGAAGGCACCATACCGAATGGCACCAGATGAGATGATGAAAATTAATGGTACAACTACAAGAATTGGCCGGACAAGAAGTACATTCAACCGGCGTATCGCCGTGGGGAGCCTTGGTGTTGTTTAATGAAAAAGAAGGATTTGATCGATGCGACTCTGCATTGACTACAGAGAACTGAATAAGGTCACGATTAAGAATAGATATCCATTACCGAGGATCGACGACCTGTTTGATCAATTAAAAGGAGCAAGATACTTTTCCAAGATACACTTGAGAAACGATTATCATCAATTGAAGGTGAGACCAGAGAATGTACCAAAGACAGCATTCAGAACGCGATACGGTCACTACGAATTTTTAGTAATGTATCATAAAGATGTTTATTATTTGTGTTTAATTTTATCACTCTTGAGTCTTGAGTCTTGAGTTATAATTATAATTTTATTTCTTTCTTTTTAAATAGATTTAGTATTTATTTGAATTGTATAAAGTAAATATTGTACAAAAAAGTTTAATTTTTTTGGGTAGATAAATTGATTAATTTTACATATTTACTAAAATTATATATAATATATATAATAATAATTAATATATTTAATTATTTATATAGTATTTTTGATAGATAAATTGATTGATTTTATATATTTACAAAATATTATATATAATATATAATAATAATAATTAATAAATTTAATTATTTATTATATATTAATGATGTCACTGATTCAATAAATAATAATTTGACCAGTAATTAAACTAATGATCTATTTATCCGATAATTTTTTCGATTCAATGAATTGTTGGAGTCGAAAATATTGCTTCAAATACTGACAAATACCAAAGGCTACCTCATATAGCAGAATTTACTTGCTGATGTGTCTTAACCTGACTTGTTCGTTATTCAATATAGATAACGGTCTGTTCATGTATTGTTTCCTTAAATATTTTTTATTTTCTTCTTCTAGATATGGAACCCTGAAGCCCTCTTTCTTCTTCACTCTCTCATCTCTGCAATCGCTGACAGTACATCTGATTCCATATTTTTCCAGTGGCCCTTCTAAATTCAAGATTCTTTAAAGAAATTCTTGCAGGTTTCTTGATTTTTTTTCACTTACATGTATTTTTCACTGCATGCGAAGCCCTAATCTTTGTTTGTGTTCTTCATTTAGGGGGCCTGTGTGGTTGATAATTTGGAGGTGATGTTGTAAAGGAATTTTGCATGAACTGAGGTATGTGGGGTTTAGTAATTTCTTGTTAATTTTGCTCAAATCCATTTTAATTGGAATTGAACTGTGTTGCTTGGTTTAATTTGGGTTTTTATCATTTTTTTGAACTGTTTTTAGTTGAAAGTCAGTTTATTAGAAGGGTTTTCGGTTGATTTTGGTTGAACTGTCCTTTAATTTTATGGTAACTGCTGATATTGTTGACGCATGTGATGCTACTTGTGCGAAAAAAGAAAAGCATTGATACTTCCATTAATACATAAAAGAAATTATGAATTTTTGGTTGGCTTTCGGTTTGAATGAGGTCATTTTAATGTCTGAGTGTCTTATGGATCTGAGATTTTGCAGGTAGTCTGCATGCAATGCAAAACTAAGCTAATTTAGTGTTATTTAGCGAGAACTGTGATCAGTATAGTCAAAATATTCTTCTAATTGAAATTGTGCTAAATTTTGGGTACTTGATATACTCAAGTAGACTATTAGTTTTTAGAGTAGTTTTGTGTCAGTTAGTGTATTTGAGCTACTTTTCCCCTTGTAAACCCTATAAAAATCATCTTACTTCAGCATATGATGTGGGCCTTTTATGAGATCATTATTGATGGAAGTTTTTCAATCTGGAAACCTTTTAAAAAAAAATTTAATAATTGAAATTTAATTTATTTGTTTAGAATTTTACTCTTAACAATCAGTATAGCTTATAATTTACTCTTAACAATAAGTATAGTTTTGCTGATAAGGGGGCAAGCTCTTATTATAGGACATGGCCATTTGACGTGAACCACTACAGTCGGTCGCATTGTGAGCGTATTACAAGGCATTTTGTTGCATTAGTGAAGTCATTTCATCTATAACTCTTAGCTATCAGCTGTTCCATTGAGAAAGAAATCATTGGAAAATTGTACCTGTCATAAGGGTCACCACATGTGGCAATCTTTTGGGTACCCTTATTTCCATTACTAAATGGTTTGGAGCATAAATCCTTGGACCTTATTTTCCTCTTCTTCTTCTCTCTACCCTGACTCATCACCTTCCCTCTCCTGTGTTACCTACCATATTCATATCCTCATCGGTTCCTTCACATGGAAGATATGGACCTACATCTCAAGCTTATTAATATAAACTTATATGATTGCTTCGGTTGCATGGAGCATAATCTGTTAGTGTATTGCTTCTTTGGTGCTTTTGGAATTGATTAAGGCCGCTCCTTTTTTCTTCTTTTTTTTAAAACAAAAACAAAAACTGTTTGTCTTATTCTTGATTTGCAAATCTGAAGGGCATGGTTCATCCCAAGGTTCATGTTGTAGGACATTCACACTTATCTTCTTGAGGGGTTTGGCTGGCATTACTGTTGTTAATTATGAGATTAAGCTAAAACTTGTACACAACAAGGATATTTATAATTATTTCTGTTGCTATTACTAGGTAGAATATGACCATAACAAAGGTGTATCGTTGCATACACTCAGCGAGTTGTGTATGCACAAAAGGACATCTAAGTGAAGAAGTTATTTTCCTACTTCTTCAGCATTTGAATTGGAATCCTAAGATGATTGCCAGTCTTTCTTGCTTGTGCAAATGGTTTGATGATCTTGCTAAGAGAGTACTCTGGAAGGAATTTTGCCGGACAAGAGCTCCAAAAATGATGATTGATCTACAATCGAGTGGGAGTCACAGTGTTGATGGAAACTGGAGGGCACTAGGGAAGCTACTTATTTATTGTTCAGGATCTACCAAGGGTGGCCTGTTCAATAGCATTCATATTCCTGGTCACTTTGTTTATAGGACCCGCTTCTCTCGGACATCAGGGAAAAGCTTTCTTTTACCTCAATGCAGATCAGATATTTTGTATGTTTCTGACCCTTGTGAACATCTTGACCAAGGGGAAGAGGGAGATGTGGGATTTTTCAGGGGTGTTTTCAAGTCTTTTGCAATGTCAAAGGTTCGGAAGATGCTGATTAGAAGAGGGCCTAAATTTCATCCTACGGAAGTGTGCCCATATTGCAAGGCAAAGCTGTGGAGCATGCTGCAAGCAAAGATGATACCTCAAAGTGCTAGCTGCAGGTTAGGTTCTTATGAAGATTGCATCGAGTATTATGTGTGTCTCAATGGACATGTTCTTGGAATTTGCACTCTCTTGCCCTTGTCTGATTCAGAAGAGGCTTCCGAGTTAGAGTGATAGTTCAATGGAACCTGGGATATCTTGTTGCACAGGTATATGCATTTTATAGTTTGTTGAATAAAGTCTGCCTTTCCATTTATTGAATTGTTGGTTCAAGTCTTTTGGGCTAATCCGATGACAGTACTAATATGATCTAACTATCTTCGTTGCGGAAATAATTATATAGCAATGATCAAAAGATAAATATTATGATATATTTCTCAGTTTGCTCAGAGAATTGATTAATAACATCCTTGCTCTCTCCCACTGTACTGCTCATTCTACTTGAAGCTTAATGTTATTTGATGTTCAACTAAATACTTCCCTCTACATCATATGTATTGTAATATATCTGAGATTATATTTATTATTGAACAGGTATGGAAACATTTCAAGTCTTCATTTGTTTGTCTGGTGTTGGATTTTGGGACATAACATGGGCTCTTTATCCAACTTTTTGAGAAAGCTGCAGTCAACATATGCTATATATTTACAGAAAATGTACTGCTTTCTGATCTTTCTTGGTTCCCAGCAGAGGGATTCAGAAGAATTAGCTAACCATTTTGTTTCATCAGCGTTCACTTGAAATTTTGTTAGTGTGAAATGTGTAATCCGTTGTACATTTGACTATATTTGTATTTGTATTTGTATTTGTATTCAATGCCATCTTGAATCTGTAATATTTCACACATTTGGTTTATCATAAATCATTTGTTTATCTATTTGTATTGACAGTAATCATTAGTCACACATTTATCTCTTTTGTGCATGACTATGTTGAGCAAGTGTGTGGTTTTGTTCATCAAGACCATTTAATCATTTAGGTTCTTATTATAAAGTAATTACTGACGTTTGTTCTCATGGACAGTGTTGGGCTGTTTAAATTATAGAAAAAATTCTGCATACCCAACCACATTATGGCTTCAATATGAATCTCATTAAGCTTGGCTTTTTTATAAGCAATTATATGGCATTTTGAAAGTACTAAATCCTGTGTTTACCTATTTGACATTTCCTGTTTCTTAGCTGACCATCTTTTTCTTTAGATTTCAAAACTTGTTTATCGAGCTGGGTGTTGCATCAATCCATCCAGCTTAGCTGCCTTAATTTCAAAACCTTCTTGTCTTTTACATAAAAGACCATGAGACCTTGATTTTATCTAAATTGTACCATTACTAGTTTTGAACTTGATATTATCTGATTATACCATTATTTCTCAAATAAACATTTTACATAGCCTTGCCAACTCGACTGTGGTGCTTTGTGAATATAATCCGGGGGCAAAATTCTATAATCTGCTTAAACAAAAATGATTTCCCAAAGATGTGTACTCTTAGTTTCTTACAGTAAACATATCGTATACAAGACGGAACATTAACACTTGGTGTACGGACTAGAAGGAACTTTAGCTCAAACTTGTATAAGAATTGTATGAATAAATTACAAGCATAAGCAACATCAGACAGTCTGCGAGAAAGCTTCTCTGTAATCTGCTGCAGTGTCTGAATCAGAATCTAATCTTCTAAAAACTAGCTTTTGCTGGGGAAGTTGGCCATTGGAAAATGCTGTGACCTCTGTATCTATTAACACTGTGTCTTCATCCTTGAACTGTCCCCTCAAAATGCCCTTGGCAAGCTCATTTTCGACATTCTGCTGAATCACCCGCTTCACTGGCCTGGCACCATAGCTCGGGTCATAACCAAGACTTCCTAGGAGTTGGACAGCAGCATCAGTCACTTGGAGTTTCATCTTTCGATCTGCTATCCTCTTTTGCACTCGTTCCAACTGGGATACACAAAGATTACAAGAGCATAAGATTTTCATCTAAAAAGAAGACGGTACAAATTATGTGGAAGAATTATTTTAAACATTTAACTGGTGAAGCTTGAATGAAGAAATTTTAAGTGCCCCCCGCCCCCGACGACGACAACAAAAAAACCAAAATAGTAAGAGCATTGTAGTAAACATTGGGATATTAAATACGGGACTTGTATTAAAGTTTGCCCATCGAAGATACTTGTATAAAAAAAGAGGTCTGTCCTATGAAGGCATCAAATTTATGCAGTCCAAGAATCAGCTTAGATAATTACCTGTATCCTGACAATAATGTTGATCTGGTCACGATCAAGAGGCTGGAATACTATGTACTCATCAACCCGATTCATGAACTCAGGGCGGAAAACTGACCTTGCAGCATCCATTACCCTTTGCTTTATAGTTTCATATTTCGTCTCCTTAGGCAAGATGTCATCATCTGTATTAAGTATGTACTGTGAACCAACATTTGAAGTCATAATGATGACGGTGTTAGTGAAACTGACAGTTCGACCCTGTGAATCGGTCACTCTACCGTCATCAAGTATTTGAAGGAACACATTGAACACATCAGAATGAGCTTTCTCAATCTCATCAAACAAAATAACTGCATATGGTCTCCTGCGAACTGTCTCTGTTAACTGTCCTCCTTCCTCATACCCAACATAACCAGGTGGAGCTCCTAACAACCTTGAAACTGAGAGCTTTTCCATGTACTCACTCATATCTATCCTTACAAGGGCCTCCTCAGTGTTGAACATATAAGATGCAAGGGCCTTGGCTAGTTCTGTTTTCCCAACTCCTGTAGGACCCATGAACATAAAACTAGCTATTGGACGGTGAGGATCTGAGAGACCTGCTCGAGATCGCTGAATTGCCTCAGCAACAGATGTCACGGCAGGATCTTGACCAACCACACGTTTATGTAGCTCTTCTTCCAAATGTAGCAGCTTCTCCCTCTCTGATTGTTGTAGCTTGGAAACAGGAATACCTGTCCATTTACTCACAATCTCAGCAATATCATTCCCGCTAACTTCTTCTCTAAGCATGGACTTTCCAGACCTCATATAATCGTCCAATTCCTTTTCTGCATTTTCAAGTTGACGCTGCAAAGAGTTCAAGCTCCCATACTTCAACTCGGCTGCACGATTAAGATCATACTCCCTCTCAGCCTGCTGTATCTCAAGATTTACCCTGTCAATCTGTATAAAAAGAAAAAATTAGTTATTCAGAAACATCTGAACATTGCCACCTTGAGCCTTCAATCTTCATCTTTCTGTTTGATCCCATTCCCGATCTCTTGCAAGGACTAGACTCGCGGATAGGCATACAAATGTCATTACATTAATCCAAAGATACATGAAAAGGTAACATTTGTCTTAACAACTGCCTACCTCTTCTTTGATTGATTGTAAGCGTGTCATAACAGTTTTTTCATGCTCCCACTGCTCATTCAGTTCAGCTTGTCTCTCCTTTAAGAGATCCAACTCTGCCTCAAGGCGAGTTAGTCTATCTCTAGAAGCTTTATCCGTATCATTTGTAAGAGATAGCCTCTCCATCTCTAGTTTCAGTACTGCACGGTTGATTTCATCAAGTGCAGTTGGTTTTGAGGTGATTTCCATCTTCAGTTTCGCAGCCGCTTCATCAACTAGGTCAATAGCTGCCATTAAAGAGAGTAAATCAGCACTCAAAATAACTTGATATGCTAGCACATTATTTTCATAAAAGTAATTATGCTTTCACTCGTATGAAGATTGATAGTCATACCTACTACCAATTTTTATCAATAATGAAAATTCATCAAAAATCAAAAGTGGGAAATGTCACTTAAAACGGACTAGTTTTTTTTCTTCCACGCACTATTGTCGTTTCTTAAATTGTAACTGATTTATGGCAACTGGGAAAGAGGCATCGGTCATCCTAATCCATCAGTTAGTATAGAAATAAGAAATATCATTCTATGTGTGCTAAATGAATGTTTAGTTGTACCTCAGAGATGTGTTAGAATGTACATCAGTACATTCACTTTGCAGATTACATGAAAACACCCCCCCTGACACAATTGCAAGGAATTTTTCTTGATTGATTTCAGAACAAGCCATTGAGCAAGGAGCGTAATGCACTGATTCTATACATCCTCAATATTCCAAAATGGCAGAACAAAAATAATAAATCAATTCACAAGTTATCTGAAAATTAAATGTCATATGCTACCTTTGTCAGGTAAAAAGCGTCCACTGATGTAACGATCTGAGAGAATTGCAGCTTCCACAAGTGCGCTGTCAGAAATGCGAACCCCATGGTGTAGTTCATATCTCTCGCGAAGTCCACGCAATATAGAGATTGTATCTTCTACAGTGGGTTGATCAACATAAACTTGTTGAAGACGACGCTCCAGAGCTGGATCTTTCTCAATGTATTTACGATATTCATCCAAGGTGGTCGCCCCAATACATCGCAACTCTCCACGTCCAAGCATAGGCTTCAAGAGATTGCCAGCATCCATTGCCCCACTGGTTGCACCTGCAATGAATCATAAAAATACTTGTCAGTAAATAACAAGAACCAGTCAAAATAGACAATCAGATACAATATAGCAAATTATAAAGTCAAGAAAAAAAATATATTAAAGAATGAAAGTAAGTGTGGAAAAAGAAATATCAAGAATTTGAATCGACTTGAACCACGTTATGGGTTGGATTTTGACCGTGTTCAAAGTCTACCACGCATCCAAAGGCAGATAGATTGGAAATTTGAAATAACAGGTTTTGCAAGGAATTACCTGCCCCCACAACTGTATGGATCTCGTCAATGAAAAGAATAGTCTGCCCATCTGATTCAGTTACTTCCTTGAGCACGGCCTTTAATCTATCTTCAAACTCTCCACGGTACTTTGCCCCAGCAATGAGTGCACCCATGTCTAGGGATATCAACTAAAACAGAAAGTCAATATACAAGCAATATATATTAGAAAGAAATTTAATTATTTCCTGGAGAAGCTGACTTTTCACTTTTAGAGAAAACACACACCTTTCGGTTCATTAAAGCTTGAGGGACATCTCCTCGAACAATTCTTTGGGCAAGCCTGTCAAAAAGGCATGACCAGATAAAAATATAAGTTCAAAACATATATGAGCAGAAAATAAGACCCACCAAGGCCCCTACCAACACCCAAAATCAAACGCAGAAAAATCTATGCTTCTCTCCCACTCCCTCTCCAATCCCAAAAGGAATGAAGGTAACAGGTATCAAGCAGATTGTGTGTTCTCAACTTTTTAATTAACCCGCTGCAGAAAACCCTGTCATAAGATTGCAAATGCAAATGCAAATGCGTATGGTAGGTCATTTCTTTCATTTTATATTGTTTAATAAGTTATCTTGAACACAATACAGTATAAGAACAATACTCCCTCCGTACCATAGAAAGAGTCCCATTTGTTTAAAAAAAATTGTTCCACAAAACGAGTATACTTTGAAGTGTTAATAGTATAAAATGACACAATTTCCTCAAGTTTGCCATCATAAATTCTTATGATACCAAATTACTACTAACAACTTATTTTTAGGGGTATACATAGAACAAGAATATATCCTTAATATTTGCAAGATTTACACATGGGACTCTTTTTGTGGAACGGAGGGATTATTATTGTTATGCAATTTTGAATTTCCAAGCTCATTCATCTCAACTCCCTCTTGTTCCTCGGCAACAAGCAAAAACAAGCACAGTACATAATGTCAAACAAACTAAGCCGCTACAATAGAACCATGAACAGGAAGAATTCTTGAGCTATCTTCCCATTTAATCTCTGTATGTGTACTTATCAAGACAATAAGAAAGAAACTTTAAACCTACCCTTCAGAAATTGCAGTTTTACCGACACCTGGCTCACCAATTAGCACAGGATTATTCTTTGTTCTCCTGGAAAGAATCTGGATGCATCTGCGTATTTCATCATCCCTTCCTATCACAGGGTCAAGCTTTCCTGCTCTTGCCATGGCAGTCAAATCTTTGCCGTATTTCTCTAGTGCTTCATACTTCCCCTCGGGATCTGTACCAATTTACAAATATCTAAAAACACATTATCAAATATGGAAATATTGAAAATTCATAGATAACTTCAACTCAAATAAATCGCTTACATTCATATTCAAGGAATGCACAAGACAAAAAGAATCAAACTTCAGCTCAAAACCACAAATAACCAATGGAACATAACAAGAGTATAGGTAATGCCAAGTGCTAAAGAAGTATCAACAACAAAAGCTTAACTGCTAAGGTTGCATCACTAGCACGACACAAATACCTGGGGGAGAGATTGAAAAATGATTTCAGTGTTTGCAGCATGATCAAATTTGGCAATAAACCCAAAATTTAATGGTTACAGTTCCAACAAAACAATAATAATCAGGACTTCAGGAGTAACCAACAAACAGCCATCTGTATCATAACTTTAGCATAAATAAATAACACAACATTCATGAAGTACTAGAAAAAATATACATAATTTGACATGGTGTGAACACAAAACACAGACCAAAGTGTAACTGTTAACATCCAGTTAAGTTCCCAGATGGAATATGTAACCGACTTAAATACCTAGTGTATAGTAGTTATATTTGCACTTCACACCACTTGGGATTTACCTAATACCTCTAGTATATTATATTAGTCAACTGCATTTTCTATTGGAATATTAACTGTTGTTCTTTGGTTCAATATACGTGGCTCTTATGTGCCTATTTATGAACCAGATTAGTCACTTGCTATTGAGGTAAAGATCAAGGCGAAAAGTGCCATTTCACTTAAAAATTATATCAAAACAAGTTTCTCATTATGTATGTTACCTCTTCTAAACAAAATCATGTAAGCATAAACATAGCTTATTGTTATTGGTAACCACTAATAAATAATAACAGAAGTCGCTGGTTACCTTGGTCAATTACTGTTTGGCGTCCCCTTATTGCTTGCACAGCATTCGTTAAGGTTTTCAGTGAAATCTGAAAATCCTTGTACAATTGTTTTCCAAATCGTTTATCTTGCATAAAACCAAGTACCAAATGCTCAACTGACACAAATGAATCATTGTATTCTTTTTTGTAATCCCTGGCTCGCTGCATTAGGGCTTCTAGGTCTCGTCCTAACATTGAACCAGCAGACTCACCAAGAACCTGGTTTGATTTAATATGAAAACTTACAAGAAGTTAATAAGTGCTAGCAGGATAGGTATAAATCAAAGCAATGAATAATGTAATATACAAGTTAAAACCATCAATCTCATAAAGGCTTTGATTCCATCCAGATGGTTTGAACAGCAAATGGCAACTGTAGCATGTGTTTCCATCCGTACTTTTGTCATTAATGAGTAGCTCGTTGTTCAAGCTGACATTTTGAATGCTCCCTTATGTGAAAGCAATTTTTTATACGGTCATTTTGAAATCGATATTTAATAAGTGATGTTATATATATATATATATATATATCCAAATCATGAAGCTGCAGCTATCAATTTGATCATAGATATCATCTAATATAGGTTTACATTTAACAATTAACAAGTTGATCATATCTAATGTGCCGCATTTTGTTTGTGACTCTTCATCATCAGTATAGTAATATAAATTTAAGTGTTGAGCAATTGTCTCTGTTGTAAATGTTGACTTGTAGATAATGAATTTCAAAAAAAAAAGTAACCTGCAGGTAGCACAACCATGAATGAGCATAGAAACATATCTTCTACACCATATTTAACCAAACTAAAATGTTACCTTTGGCTGGCGTTTGATGAACTTATCCGCAGCTTCAAGAAGACGAGTATTATCTACACCAGCCTTTGAAAAGATACGACGAGCAAGCCCATTCTTCTGCTCCAACAGAGCCTTCATCAAATGTTCTGTCTCCACTATCTGATGCTTGTTCTCTTTTGCCACTTCTGGTGAAGAAACAATGGCTTGCCAAGCCATTTCTGTAAACTCTTCTTGACCAATCTGTTAATACATCACCAACACAGCAAGCACACCATAAAAGATCACGTGAGATCTCCAAATGATACATATATCAAACTTAATTAGTCAAAAAATGGAGAATAATAAAAAAGGCTTATCTTGCATAGTGTCACATGCATTCTCCTAGAACAATATGATTAATACGAGTACAAGTGATAGAAAATTATAAGCCTGTATATAAATCAGCATTATTACTTTGCTCGTGCATCAACAAATTTAATAACTACCAAATCAGAAGTACTGAATTATTTATCATATAATCACACAAACACAATAACTAAAACTGAATGACCTACCTTTCCACTTGAAGCTTGGCATCGAACGACGAAGGACCTGGAATTTTTACCGAGCTTGCCAGCTCTTGTAGTTAAAAACGCATTGTTTCTGTTCAATTTTAAGGAAAAGAAATTTAGGTTTTTGTGAGCTGCAGATTTGGAAGATAGGTTCACAGAAAGCAGTGACTGAGTAATTCTACAACTATCACAATAGGTGGAAGGAGGTGGACGAAGACCAAGGTGGACGCCGGAGAACGACGACATTGATGCCATTGTCGGAGTCAGTACTACCGGTAAAGGTTAGAAGAAAATTAAGAATTAATGCTTGGAGTGAAACCTCCCGGCTGTGATTCATTTTATCCTCTCACCGAGTTGCGATTATATTATGAGGGTATAACAGGAAAACTATTACTTCTAAATTCTTTTGAATTGTCCATTAATAATGGTGGAGTTTAATTATTTTATTACGTTTTGAAAATGGATATCCACTTTGTTAAAAATTAATTAACCAACTTTTTGTGCTATTAGTCTGTCTATAATTATTATAATAAACTTTTAAACCTCCATTTCATGTTCCACCTTTCTTTATCTTCAAACTTAATTTTTTGGTGTTACTTTAATTTTTAGTTATCAATTGTTTTTTTTTTAAATTCAACCGTTAATACTGTTACAGTTAATTTTTGAAAATGTCCGACATGTAAATCAGAAATAAATATTAAATTATATTTTTAGATCGATACATAAAATTATAAGGTATTGTTAAACTATAATCACACCCCAAAAAGTCGATAAGACATGAAATATCTTGATCACACGTGTATTATTATTGATGGTGTTAAGAGTTAATTATGGAAGTGAGCTCCATTTGAGCGGGAGTTAAATGAAATATATGAAGTTAGTATCAAATAAATGTTGTATTTTTAACGTTTTAATTGAAATTTCCGAGATGAATCTATACAACTAGTATTACTTCCTCTGTCCCATAATATATGATGTTTTAAAATTGTGCACAAAAATTAAGAAAATAATTAAAAAATATTAAATATAATATTAATTGTCTATAATATCCTTAAAATCTCATTTATTACCATACTTATCACATACTCCTCTCATGTGTAACATTTCCCATGAGGGATAATTTTGAAAAAATTATAATTAATTCTCTTAAATTTTCTAAAACGTTAAATAATTTGGGACAAATAAAATCACCTAAAACGTCATATATTATAGATCGGAGGGAGTACAATTCAATAATAATTGTTGATGTATTTATAATGCATAAATAAACATAAACATAAATTTAACTTTAGTTGCAAGCAGAACATTTACTGTGATTGCACAAGTGCCCGGACAAAACAAACTCTCTAGGTAACATGAATTTCTGGACACGTATCAAATCTTAACATGAAATGAAACAACAAATCAACTAACCATTGCCAAATTCCTTCCCCATTTGGAGTAAGAAATAAGTAATAATACAAGTTTCACCCCCAAGAACTAGGAATCAACCTTCAGGTTTTTAACAGCTCCTCCAATGGTGATTTTCAACAAATATATACTGTTAACTGATTGTTAAAAGTGTGAAATGATACTCTTATTTGTATGTAATCGCAAATTCTCAACCGAAAAATCACAGACCTTGAATTCAGAAGTAAGATTTAAGTAAAACTTAACAACAAACTAAACAGTCGACGTTGATTTGAAATCAACAACAATATGGACATGTTCACCAACTTGAGTATTCTATACCAACTCCCAGCATTCTTTGACTGCAATGGTATAATGAAAAGGTTAGTTGTTGCCAAAATGATGAAGCTATGAAAAGAACCAAGGACCTACTGACCTGCATACAATGTGCTCGCTACTCTTGCAACTGCACTTTATAATATAACACAAACACACTTGTGCTGCTTTGGATCATTTGGTGCTTTCTTTTCTGTTCCATGAGGGGGAAAAAATACTTTCATAAGCAAAACTTTAACGTCTCAGTTAAATGGAAAAAAAAACAAAAGAAGAAAGAGAGATGAAATAATAAATAAACAAATGAAGCTAATATGTTTCACAAGGCGTATCAAAAAGTAAATAGATTTCAATCAAATTGTAGAAATAACTACCATGAATAGTTCTATATATCCATAATGAAGGGAATATGATATATTTTAAACATCAGCTTCAGAAATAGTATGCAGAAACATATAAAAGAATACTCTTACCTTTTTCAGGAGGTGGTGGTTGAACAACTACGTGCATTGTTGTAACTCCCCATGGAACGTCACACAAAGGGCTGCTGCACTCTCCCACTGTTCTGTTGTTCTCCAATATTCTTCCAGCACTAATTAACTTGACATCTTTTACCGTCCTTGGACCATTCTCCCTCTCTGAAAAACAAAAGACAAATATGATTGAATGCGGGACAAGAAATAGTGAAGGGAACCTGGTACATCAACTCGATTCAACAACGTCTTCGATCCTAAAATTAGTTCGGTTGGGCTGAAAATGATACCATATAAAAGAGTAAAAGTAGAAAGAATTACAACAGAGTCATCTTTGATGTATATATTAACCAGTCCACAAGAAAAATTCAATCAGGTAATTTACCTAATTCTCTTACACCAAGATTAATTTTCATAGGCTCTTAACACTTTAGAGCATATAGTATAACAAGGAACAAATGGCCTGCTCATTGAGATTAGCTAAAAAGGTCCAACTCCCTTACTCAGATGATCAACAAAGTACCACCAAATTTCTTAAAGACCAATATACATACTAGGGATGGTGATGAGGTTGCCCTAGCATGGTTAGACAAGAGACGTTCACTTTGGAAACCTAAAGCAAAGCCAATGCAAGAAGTTTATGTACTAAAAGTACGTGTCCATGGTCGTTTGAAGAGTAAATTAGGTTTAGGATCAGTTAGATTTTTTTATGTTTTGTTAAATGCATCAGGGTTGTTTAGTAATTAGCAAATCTTCTAGACATGGGCGGGACTTATAATCATTGGATCTAAGGGGCTGTTTGTTTTCTGCTAAATGGCTGACCAATTCAGCCATTCAGTGCGTTTGTTTTTTGAAAAAATCGTCTGAATAGCTGAACCGGTCAGTCATTCAGATAATTTGGGCTGCATGGTTTAGTCCCATTTTTAAAATAATAAAAATTTGTTATTCAAATGTTTTAGACATGTCAATTATAAAAAAAAAAAAATTCATTCAGTTTTTATCAAACACCCCCTTAGTAAAAGTCTAGATGTTTTATTCATGTCTTTAATAGTCTAGAATATTCTAAAAGATCAAGACTGGATGTTGGTCATAAACCTTAGTCCATCTAGTATAAATACTTAAATAATCTCTAATAGCTCGAATTTTTTTGATTGAATCATCTGATCCAAAGAAGAAAAAGGATCGAATAAATATTCTCTGATGAAAATAAAATAACTGCCTCTTTTGATTTGTGTTGTCTACATAGTCTATTAAAAAATGAAAATATATATATTCAATAAAATATAGAAGTGCTGGTATTCAATCCTATTCTGTCAGAATAGAAGTTAAAGAAGGTATTTATGCTCGTCATGTTCTTTATATGGACATCAGAGGTCTGGGACCATTCCCTTGACTCGTACTGATGAGAATGTTACTCCATGGGAAATTGAACAAAAAGTTGTCAAATTGGCCTATTTCCTACATGTACCGATTGAAGTATTTTCATATAATGATATAAAGAATATTCATTACTTAAAAAGGAGACGCTTTGAATTTGACTAATTGCAATATATAGAAACAATTTTTTTATTTTTTTCTTCATTCGAATTCAAAATGGATACTTAATCTATTTATGTATTCTTTCTAGATTCAAAGAAAAACTGCAAAATCACCAAAAAAAAAAGAGTAAAAAGATTCATACGTTCGATACCTTGTAATATACGAGAGCCAATGCATGAGAGAAATATTGGATCGCATAGACTAATGAGGTGTGTTCATTAAAAATTCACAAATGAAATGAAAAATGGCAAAAAAAGAAAGCATTCACTCCTCTTTTATATCTTGCATCCCTAGCATTTTTGTTGTAAACAAAGTAGATTCGGAATTGTCTTTCATTCCAAGGCCTAACTTGTATCCATGAGCTTCATATTAGCCCGGAGTTCGCTCCCAAAAATATAGTTATCCTTGCCCCCCTCACGTCAATCCAACGAGTCTCTTATTTATCTCATTCAACCACGGCGGGGGAGCAAATCAAAATAGAAAAACTCACATTAACTAGAATTTGATTATATATTTGTGTTTGCTAATCCTAGTAACATTGTGCCTCTTCTTGTTCTCCCCATTCACATAATAAACCCTAGAACAGTAGTTGTAAAAGCCTGAACATTATTCCAGAGTTTCAGTTCCCAGCCAGTAAACAGCCTTTCTTTGACCCCCAAGCCTTACCATAGTAATTCCTAATTCAACCCCAATCTAATGCAATATAATTAAACCCAAGGCTAGAAGCTTTCCTCAAGCATAGCCCACAACTAACGGCCTGTAGGCTGCCTGGTACATAATTATGTAGGATGTCCTACATCGGAGGGCGCATCTCAACCAGTCTTGTACAGAAGCAATAAGAAAGTAGCTTAAGGCTACGTGAAATTTTTCATTACAATTCCCTTTTGATGTTCCATACAAACATTTTCTAAGAACACCCCATCAAACATATTAGTGTACCAATATATGATAATATAAATTTCGGAAAAGAACTAAGATTCCTGCAAAAATGTACAAGGAAAAATATAGTGAAGAATTCTCAGTTTTGCTATATTGCTAATCCAGATAGTAGAATTTAAATATACTGGATCCTTTCTAGCATTTGGAATTTTATCTAAAACAATTTCATGAGCCATGACTTTTAGGCTCCTTAGCCAACAGTCTGTCAAAGTTAAGTGACGCTCTACAATCCAGAGCTGCGGATTAGACTACAGTTCAAGAACTCAGTACTCCAAATTTGCGAATGAGCTTACAAGTTCAATAACTCATGCTTTAGACCCAATCCTACATGTGATAGATTCAACTTTCAAGGTACAATCCTAGTAAAATAGATACCCAAACGCACAGATATATGACTTCTGTTCTCAGTTTATCATTCCTAAGATGCCATTTTGGAAGAAGAAGAGATGAGGAGGGGTAAAATACTAAACAACTTGCAACATTACAACATTACAATCATATAAAGAGAGATGTGAAAAATTCATGAATCTCAACGCTTGCATTAATTTGTGCCTTACTTGGTATTCAAAATGTCCACCGTGTTGCATGTGTATAATCAGATGAAAAATAAATTCTCTTGAAGTCATGTTTTTGATCAAATTGGTGCACCATAAAATGACTTGGTATGTTCTGAATCAAGGGAAACATAGAGGAAGAAGAATATGTGCTTATGTTCTGAATCAAGGGAAACATAGAGGAAGAAGAATATGTGCTTTTGAGCAACACGTAAATCACATTACACCACCACAAATGATATGGCTTATCAATTTTTATTTTTATCACTAAACTAAGTAAATATATATCTAAGAATTTCCGCTTCCGCAACATCAAGCTGGACTTCCTAAGTTCCTATATCTTCATATAAATTTCAAAACTACCCTTGAATAACAACAACAAAATTTACATGCCAAATTATCTGGTAACGTTTAGCATATTATGATATCATACACAACGTGCTCTGGCTTAATCATAAAATTATAATTATTAAATCATACTAACTCCATTCCAAAATTAGAGCTACATTTTGACTTTTTAGAATCAATTTGCGAAATCCTACAATTCAAAATTGATATTAAGTTAATTAGTTTTGATACAAACAAATATAACAATTGTAAACGGATTATGAAGTACTACTAATTATCACTTACCTTTGTTGTTTTCAAAACTTGAACGAAATTATATCAATTTTGAGTTTTAAGATTTTGTAAATTGACTTTAAAAAGTCAAAATGTATCTCTAATTTTTGAACGGAGATAGTAGAAACATGCAGGCACCAACTTCCATAAAATAAAAGAAACCATAGTAGTGCTATACAAACTAACAAATCTCACAAATAATAATCACTAAATGATGTGAGAAGGGAAGACAACCTATTAATAACATAGTATAGCATTTCCCTATGCAATCAAAAGACCAAGCTAACCTTTAGGCCAGTGAGAAAGGATGCTTTCCTTTAAGTTTGCAACACTTGCAGAGGCCGGAAAACTCTTGGGACCTATGTCCGATCCATCTGTCAACCTGAACTTGATCTCAAGCTGATCTTGAACTCCAGACATCTTTAAATTTCTTTACACACTCTGTATCCAACACCCAGGGCCAGGATCTTCACTTGGGCGGGTCTTCTCCAACACTCCAGTTTATCACCAAACACCAAGAATCCAGTGAATTATATAAGATTAGGGCCTCCAAACCGATTTTAAATTCATCTAAATCTCCAGTTCTGTAGTACTCTGAAAACCCCAATTTAGAATAAAAAGACAATCTTTGAGTTGATTTCAATAAAATGGCAGCTTATTAATAGAAAATAGCCTATATTTTAAAAAGGAAAGACCAATAAATCAGCCACTGATTTCTTATAAGGTCGGTAGAATAGGAATAGATTTCAAATCGAAAAAGATTTAGAATTCTAATTAATGGAAAGGTAAGAAAAGGAAAGCCAGCAATAAGAACACCCAGTTTTGTCTTGGCCAGAATAGATTAAAACCCACTTCTCTATTTTGATTCTAGATAGTATTAAAGAAGGTAGGCAAGAGAGAAATTAAAATAAATATATATGTCTTACAGCTCTGCGAGAAAAGGAGAGAGTGCGGGCAGTAGGATCTCTGACAGCTAATTCCAACAAATATAGCACTACCAAATATTTTGTACAAAATCGACTCATATATTTAACTGGGTCATCTCCAAATCAATCAATATATATACATATATTTAACTGGATGTCAGTCGAATCAATCAATTATCAAGGTTTTCACTTTAAAGATGTTATAAACACTTACGGGTAATCTTACTCCGCTCCGAGACTGATCTGCGTCGTCCTATTTTTGCTTCAAAAAAAAAAAAACAGACTAGGAGAGAAGAGAAGAGAAGAGAAGAGTAGAAAGAGGAGATGGAGACAATGCGTTTAATGTATTGATAATTAAAAACAATACTACAAATGTAGTAGTAGTAATTAATTATCCTTGTAAGAAGAGGAAGGGATCAAAAAATTGTCACAGCCAAGGCTGTTTCGGAGTTCTCAAGTCTAAAAACGTAGATGCACCCAATCTTCTTATGGCCCCCTCTCCTTTCCACGTGTCACGTTCAAAAATAAAATAATACTAATACTAAAGAGAAAAGATATAAATATTTTTATTATTAGAGTATTATTTTACTTTCATGCATGTCTTTAAATATACATATCATTTAATTTTACTTTCATGTATGCAGTGCAGGCGCCATTGCTTTCAGATCCCAACTCAAAAGTCTCATCATTGTCTTGAGCATAAATAAAGTAGAAAGGAAACGCCAGCTTGATAGTAAGTATATTAGAATCACCAAAACCCTCCCTTCTTTATTCTTGTCATGGCCAACTTAACAAATTCTCTTTTGTTAAACAAACTACTTAATCAGTAAACTCCATAATTATTTTTAAATTTAAATCACAATACTAGGTGATGGAACTATTTATTCTACATAGTTACATCGACCTCAAAAGTGTCCAACACCATTATAAAAGCTCCATGATTGATCATGATCTGCAGTGCAAGTGTAGAGATCAATCAACAGAGGCATTTCCACAAATACTTGAAGTATCTCAAGAGTGAAACCAACAAAAAAGATAAATTGTGCATATTGGGAAAAAGAATTTTCTTCACATTCAATTGTTTCTCATGAATTGTACAAAACAAGTACCGACATATAACCTAAGAATGTTCCCAGACTAAATGGGACCTGTAAGGAAGCAATCCCATGAACCGCCACCTATAATCACAATAAAGATATAAAATCATAGAGAAAAACATGCGGTGAGAGCGACAAAGAATTGATCAAAGGGACAGGAAAACCAGAAAACAAGGGAAAAATCAATTCTGCGGCTATATATAATGCTAAAGCAAGAGCAATTCTTCGTTTGGAGCACTGATTTGTACGAGTGGCTGCAATTATTTCATTTTAGCTCTAAGATATAGGGAAGACAGACAACCTCCCTCAGGAAGGGTAAAAGGAGTGTCCTTTCCCCCAATCAAAAAATAGATGGCGGATTGTTATGTTACAGACTGAAAGAATGAATCGTCTCATCGTGCTAGTGATGCAGGTCCTCTTCTTCAAAACTGAGGGGGACAGCAGCAAATTGAAATATTGATCGAATGCCTTCTGGTCATTTTCTGTTACGCCTTTTCAACTGGATATTGACAGTATCTCTAGCTGCAAAAATAAACTTGAGAAAATCTCATATGCTTTCCTTCTGTACCATCTTCTTGTTTAAGCATCCTGAAGCTAATTTTACTACTACTCCAATATGTGGCAATTTCTGATAAAATCACTGGAGTAGTTGACGTACTTTGTCCAAAACGGTCTGAGATGCTCAAAGCCTATTTCAAGCCAAGGCTTTGCTTGGCCATTGTAGTGAATTACTGCAGCCTTTCTTAAACTCTCAATATTAGTATTATTCTGGTAGCCCAAGCCCAACATGTGCCATGACGGATCGATTGGGTGAACATGACCTTTGAATGCAATTAAAGCCGGTGGTAGAGTTCCAAGCTTCCACATTGTAAGATTTGATTTCAGATTCTGCGATATATGGATGACAATAACCATGTATTACTTTCCAAGTCTAACTTTGAATCACTAAAACCATGATATACAGAAGAAAAATTAATATAACTAAAACCATAGTTGTCAGAATCTTATGACGTATCGTACGTCGACAATTCGATACGTATCACAAGGTGAATCTAAAATGACACCGTATCCTACAATTCAGTTACGATTCTTACCAAACCATACAATGCACGATACTTTTTAAAGTTAGCAACTGACTTGAAAAATGTTTTATGTAGAACCAAAAGAGTAAAAACAAAACTATTAAGCCTTCTACCATTTCAAATGAAGAGGTTTTTTTAGTATAAACATATTTTATATTGTTTGATGAACCTTTAATAACTTTTTAGAGTTTTATATCCTCTTTAGAATGTCGCTCTATTTTTTTCACGCACTTTTGAGAAGTAAATACATAAATCTCCACTTGTTAATTTGAATTATTCTCTTTTGTTTTATAGATAAAAGGTAAATCTGAATTTTCGTTTTCTCTTGTTACTCTACAAAGATTACTAAAGTAATATCTAATAAATTAATTTAGAGTATTTCGGTTACTATTTAGTTGACTACTTTTACATATAGTCAAGTTAATATGCTTGATTGTCTAATAAATTGTGTTTTATATGTTTAAATATATATTATCATATTTTTCATTTCATTTCCGTATTGTACGATACGATTCACGGTATGGGATTTTCGATACATGATATAATTCATGATTTGACAACTATGACTAAAACAAGAGATTGCTCATAAGTCATAAATCAATAGTGACAACTATTCAACTCCAAAAGTTACGAGTTTTATCAGTACGCGAACAAAAGAACTTCTAAAGTTACAAATTAACAATCACATAAAGTTAAAAAAAAAAAAAAATTAACTAACATACTTTGTTTTCTTTTTCTTTTTTTAAACGACATGGAAAACCATGCTACAAAATATAGTACGGAACACCCACACATCATGATAAACTAAAATAAAAAACATTTTAACAACACCTTCTATCCAAAACTAGTTGGGTCTGACTGAAAGTAGAATCCATATGAAAGCCAACTATTAAAAAAACATAAAATAAAATAAAATAAATAAAGAAGTCAAAGAACGGTAATTTCTTATTTCCTCAGCCTGTGTTGATTCAGAAGAATACATAAAACATTGGAAACCTGTAGAGAATAACCTCAACTGGCGCAGATAAAGCATATCAACTATAATTAGATAAGTTTCTAAGCAGAAAAACGGGTGGCACGGCGTATTAACACAAGAAAGAAAGAAAATATACTTCATAATTCCACAGTAATGTGCAACCAAAAGGGATAAAATAATAACCGACAGATAGAAGAGTATTTATTGTGTGTTTACCTCCTTCAGCCAGGTATGGTATGTGTCTCTTATATCAGTCTTTCTCCATGCACGCAAGTCAAAAATATTCATTCCATATGCCCACGCACATTCATCCGGATTCAAGTTCTTTGATATGAGTGGATGAGAGAAGTTGAAGTAATTCCTCAATCGCTTAGACATTACCCACTCATCTTCACCTTTACAGGTTTCAACAGCTCCATTGACCTTTCCACCCAGTTCAATTTCCCAGAGAGGAGACAAATCACGCTGAATTACAACATCATCATCTAAGAAAACCACTTTGTCAAGGTTGGGGAAGAGCTGTACCATAAGTATAACAAAGTCAGTACTATATTGAACAAGAAAAGAAAAGAGAAAGAAAAAGATCTTCATAAAGAAAGCAAAACACTAGATGGAATAAACCAAAACTTTCAACGTTGGAATTCTCACGAAAACTTTCCTTACTCTCACTAACAGAACTAGAGTATGATAAGCTATGTCTGCAGTCACTGTAAGATAAACTAAAGTTATTGAGCTTACTTTTCTTTATTAATATTATTATTGTTAATAAGTTGAGCTTGCTTTATTATCAACTGTGTCGAAACCCATTCATGGCTAAAAGAGATGAGCTCAATCCTCATCAACTACGAGCATTAGCTCAAACACAGTTGAGTACTCTAAATAGCATCCTAAAAAGTGGCTACTGTAACCTGCAACTCAATTAGTTTGGCCGTTACTGCAATTTTAACCTGGACAGAATGACACTCTACAAGCATAATGTCTTATCAAGTATCAAAGTGTTCTTTCTATTATTTCTTAACAATTAAAATCGTGCTGTTGAATTACTTAAGAGAGTACAAAGAGAGCATATGACACAAAACTGGTTACCTCCGGCAAATATATCCTAAGATGATTGAGCAGTGAAATGTACTTCGGACTTCTAGCCTGCAATTTGGATGCAAATGTCCGTGGAGTAGTGTCACTAAGATTGGCCCCTGCGACATGATTCCCGTGGTAGTAATTCCGAATTCCAAAATGGCTTTCCACGGCTTCAAGCACTGGAACATTCTCTCTAGTTAACCAGTCAAACTGATGCACACCTTTCACTTCAACAATTGCAGGGAAGACAGGATTCAACGCAAACCATGAGTGCATTCCTGCGTAAGTTTTTTTGTCAGTGATGACATGAAAGACAATTTTATCAGGCTTCAGAGATGACTGGACAGCAGAAGTGACCACAACTGAAGCAGCCAGAATGTTATCAGTTGACAAGACGAGGTGATGAAATGAGTTGTCCGATAGAACAGGGAGTAATTCAGGTGAAGGCAACTGTTTGCGTGCGTGAGCATTCGAAGAGTACTCATCAGTCAGGCGCAAAGAGAGACAATGAATGCCTTTTGGAACAGCACTAGCTGCAAAGTGTTTGTTCATTAGTTCTGCAAATTTTGATTCCCTAATCTCCTTTTCAGATCTCTCCATCTGTAAAAAAGGTGTAGTTGGCAAATAAGTCGGATGCAAAACACAGTTGATAAGAGTTGAAAGCAAAGAAGTTGTTAAATAATCTTCATTGCTAAAAAAAATCCTCGAATTTGCATGATGTTGTATCTCTATGTAAATGTTCTATACAGCAATGTCTCGCACCATTGAAATTCATTTTATACATAACATAAAATATACTCGCTCCGTCCGTCTTTACTTGTCCTAATTGACTTTTTAAGGTTAAATTGACCAATTTTAAGATTAATAATTAAACAAATGTATTAGAAATTTTGAAACCAAGTAAGTTGACTTTAATAGTATATTTAATATATTTTTTTATGATAATATTTTTATGCCTATATATATAAAATTAAGAATATTTTTTTTATTCTAAATATGGTCAATTTGACCATAAAAAGTCAATTAGGACAAAAAAGGTTGGACGGAGGGAGTACTAAATAAGAAAAAAGGGTGTTGCTTATAGAGAAATAATAATGTTTACAATCTTTTGATTGTATCAAGTCCAGAAAATAAGCTTAACTATATCATTAGATGTACTAAATCTGATCATCTACGCTGCATTCTTGCTCATTTTATCAAACTAGACTAAAAATGATATCAACTACCTATTCTTCAAGCAAAAGTTCCATTGCTTCTCCCTTTTTTACAGCCGTACTAAAGTATAGAAGGCTCGTATTACCTATAAAGAACCAAATATATTACCTTTTTTGCATCACTAAATATCATCCCTAATCTTCCTTTTTCAATGGCTACAGGTATTAGATGTTTGTGGATGTGTGCATGTGTGAATGTGCACATGTGTGAGCACGCTATAAATAATAACATATAGAGGGATGCTGTGCTGCCAATCAATTCAACAATTCATCTGCCTATTCTTCTCCCAAAAGGTTGCCAACAAAGAATATACCATGAAACATTAAAGAAATATCTAAGGTGTACATTTATTTAGTAACAGACACTTACCATTCCCTTCAAAATTAGAGCAAATTCCTTTGCATTGTATTTTTTGTTTTTCATGTCAGAAACAAGTTGACTAAATGAATGAGGGAGCTTTAAGTCATCTGGGATTTTCTCAGAGTTCACTTGATTAAGGACCTTGTAGAAGTCTCTAACCAACCTCTGCAGCCACATAGAGATGCAGATTCAGCTTAACAATTATGAAAAAAAAAGTTGTTTTCAAAGAAGACTGTTAAGGCAAGATTATGAGTTGTGGGTGAGCGGAGAGTAACTTGTAAAGTAAGAAACAAGATAGAAAGTTTTATTACCCCTGAATCATCAACCCTACCAAGAAGCCTTGGTCCCAAACGCCTGCCTAAACAATCTGAAGAATGGATGAAACGAAAGAGTGAAACCAATTGTATGTTGATACAGACATGTTACCACATTTAAAAAGGCAGAAAACATTTTTTTTTTAAATGTAGCAAACATCAATAATTTGAACAATATATAGATGTAAAAAGTGGTTTATACAAGGCAAGGGCACCAAAATGCAAAAGCAAAGACAACATCATGATGATACAACAACAGAAACAAAAGAACATATGCAGATGCAAAGCAAGAATATAATTGCAATACAAAGTGCGCCATCTAAGCTTGGAAATACTGCTCTTTACAGAAAAAGCAATGGCAACACATAAAGACAAAAGAACACAAGCTGAAATGAATAACTGAACACATTATAATGCCAGCAGGTTAGGAGTATATATATAATTTTGTACCTCCACAATTAGAAGAGTGTGTGTAGAACTCAGTCAAAAATCAAAATATAAACCAATCCAATCAGAACTGTGGTAAAACAAGTATTGATAACATTTAACATCAATTCCTTTTTGACCAAACAACAAACCCAGCATTTTAAAACTATTCATTTTTTCCCATCATGAGCCAACTTAGAAACAGATCTAATCAGACATACATTATAACACTAGTGTCACAGGGCAAGCCGATGCAAAGAATACTGAACAAAATTAAACATTATCAGCAAAATTAACTAGTTTCAGATCTCTCATAAAAATTGGAGCCTGAAATATGGAGAAATGGATGCAATTTTACTCCCAATCTACTATAATTAATAAATAGATATTTCACCGACAGTGAATATGCCATTGAATAGAATTAAGATCTAGATAAATGAATCCTGATATATGTATATAAGCAATCAACAGGTAGCCATATACCCAATTAATGAATGGAAAAAGAGGAGGATTACCAAATGAAGAGCACTTGTTGACGCCTTCAAGGGTCACAAGAGCAGTGAGAATGAAGACAAAAGGTAACAAAAAAGCGAGGATGAGAACCGTATGGAAAAGCGTACGGTAAGAAATGTGGCGAGCTGCGACCTTGATCTTCATCAAGTCAATAAACCCATTGCTGCTCGATATCGTTATACTTCTCATGCTAGGTGAGAAGTGAAGCTGCATCGTCCCCTTCCTCTACCTCCAAAACCCTAATAATTGATCCTCCACTTTCTCCCAAATTATTGATCTCTCTGAACAATACTAATACCACTAATACTAATCTGAATCCCGAAAACGTTCTTCTCACCATCAGATCCACCACTGCAATTCAACGATCCCGATACAGTCTCCTCCTCGCTTATTGAAAAATAGCAATTCGTCGTTTGTAAGGGTCTAATCGTAGACCAATGCATTTGAGTGTTGAGCAATATTCACGAATCTAGGGTTTCCACTTTCTGTATATACAAGCAGATATGTATGATATATTTATATATCAGTATCTATCTCTATATATGAATTTGAAATCTGAACCTGAGTATCTTATGTTCTCTCTCCGTAAATCAGAGAGAGAAGAAATAGGTGAAGAAGACGAAGAAGAGAGGTGGTGTGCCTGTTTGTTTTTGTGTAATGTTGTTCTCTAGTATTTCCTTATTTTCAAAGAAGCCTTCTGATTGGTCGATCTGTCCGATCTAAAAATTAATTTTTAAAAAAAATTCTCCAGCAGAAAATAAAAGTTTTATGATAGTATTATTTTTTTTTAAGTCAAACCGTGTTGTTTGTGCCAGAGACCGGAGAGAGAAAGTTATGGTGTAGGAGAGAGAAAGAAAATAGACTGGAGAGAAGAGTTGAGGTTTAATGGTTTGAGATTGATAGTAGGGGAGGGGTGACAAAGACCGAAGTTGGAGCTATTTTGTAGATAGATATTGCCCTAAGATTATAATTTGGGGATGGGATGGGATTAGATTAGTTATTTTTAGTAGTATTTTAATTCACTTTTTAAAATCTAAATTAGGATAAAAATAATTATGCCTAGAATAATTCAGTCATATTATTATTAAGGTAATTATTAAATCTACAATAGAAAATATTATTTTTACAACAAAAGTGTCGCTATACATCTACAGCTTGTAAAAATAATAAAAAGTGTTGTGAATTTAACATTTCAATATTATTAACTCTCTTTTTCAATCAATTTTTTTACTATCGTTCAATTGTAACTTTAATTCATGTATATTAGTACTAATTTAATATAATAACAATTTTGACTATACATTTATTTATATCGCCGAGTAAGAGTAAGAGAAGAGAATAAATAATTAGTCAACAAGAAATGCATGCTGGCGTTACATTTGCTGTCTGTCACCATTGCAAATACCAAAATATATATTGGCATGTTACATCTTTCAAGTCGGCTAAAGGATTGATAAGTGAATGGAAACACATATTTGAAAATTAAAAATAATCTTATTTTACTTTAATTCCTACAAATAAAAAAACAAATCCTAAAAATATGACCGACAAAATGTAAAAGTATAACAAAAACACAACTTAAACAAACCTCAAAACCTATAGGCATTAACATATAGAACGAGTGTATAAACGAGTCCTAGGCCAAATACTTGGGCATCTCTCTGACATACACAAAGAAAGCAATATGCCGGACTCTTTACAAGCATACCTTGCATAAAAGAGGGAAGAAAATGGCACATGGTCTGTAATGTATCAGCTAGATGGAGACGATAGTTGATCAAGGATGCTTTATTCTCTCAAGCTTGGGAGTCATATACAATTGTTCAACTATCCTAATCTAATCTATTTGTTTATATTTCGAAAGCAGTCTCTAGCAAACGCTTGGCTTGTTCTCAAGTGCATGCTGCAAAAGTTTTTGTTATCTTAAACTACATACATAACACTAGTCTAAAAAAGAAATTCATGCATGCATAATCATGATCAATTTAGGACAACGATATAAGTGGAGCAGGAAGGACGAAGCAAATGGACCAAGGCAAGTAAAGAAATCAACTTTCATGACACAGAGGATCAATAATACATCTTGTATATATGTTTCTAATTGAGTGCATTCTAGAAATGAAATTCAAGTTAGTTTGCATACTGAAGAATGAAGATTACACCCACAGATAAGGAAGGATAAGTAGGATGATAATAGAGATGTGCTACTGTCTGTGTTTGAGCTCAGAAATTAGAATATCTCAATTATACTCTACACTATACTCACAATGCTGATAGACCTTGACATTGCTCCCCTAATTTGGTCTACATAAATGTACTTTTATACTGGCCTCACCTGCCCTGCAGTTTTGCCTCATTCCATGACATCTAGAAGCAGTTTTGCAACTCTCAATATTCTGCAAGCGACTTCTTTAATGAGTCATGCCTTTCTGTTTCATCTGATAGATGCCTTTACAAACTCTTCTATTAATTAATGACCTGTCCTTGGAGGGAAAAACATTATCTATCAGGACACACCTGCTCAAGCTGTGGCTTTGACCAGTTACCATAAAAGACTACACAGGCTTTACATATTTCTGACCTCAACCAAACTGTGAGCTGGTGATTTTACTAATCCTATTTCATTCATCATATCTCTCACTTTCTCTGCATCTTTCCACCTTTCCGCTGCAGCATAAATCTTTCCTAATAATACATAATTTCCTGTGTTCTCAGGCTCTAGCTCAAATAGCCACTTTGCAGCCACCTCTCCTAGTTCTACATTCTCATGAATCACACATGCACCCAGTAGAGCACCCCAAACAGCATGGTTAGGTTGAGAAGGCATTGCTCTAATTAGTTCATAAGCTTCCTCTAGTCGGTCTGCACGACCAAGGAGATCAACAATACAAGTGTAATGATCAGCCTTAGGACTGGCATGCTGACATTTCAGCATGAATTTAAATAAACTCAGACCCTCATCAACCAAACCTGCATGACTACAAGCATGCAAAACAGAAGTAAAAGTGACTTCATTAGGTTCTACCCCAGATTGAACCATCTGATTAAAAAGGGTAACAGCAGTCTTGCCATGCCCATTCATCCCATATCCAGCTATTATCACACTCCATAAAATTATGTCTTTATCATTTGAGGGAATCCCATCAAAATAATATATGCATAATCTAAGCTTCCGCACTTTGAGTATATATAAACCAAACCAGTCACAACTTCAACTCTTGAAAGAAACCCGGACTTTATGAGGTAGCTATGTAAATTCATTGCTTGCTGCAGATCTGCTAGAGTGGAGTAAGCAGGAAGGAGGCTCTTCAAGGTTGCCTCATTAGGACCTATGGCTTCCAATAACATTTCATTGAAAAGTTCAATTGCTCCTTTTTGAAGTGTTCCTGAACACCCGGAAGCTTAGCATAACAGATTTGCATTTCGCATACATGTCAATTAATGCAGTCTCCACATTTACGCCGGATTCAAGCTTATGCCTCATCGCCCACCCATGCAAGCACTTCCCACATTTCAAATACTGCAATTCACGCATGCTGATAAAAGAGAAGCCAGAGTAAATGCATTCGGCTTTACACCTTTGAAAAGCATCATTGGGCAAAGCCCTATTGCATCTCTAAAATCACCACTTAAAATAAGCCCATTGATCATTGTAGTCCAAGACACAACATCCCCGTCATTCATCTTATCAAAAATTCCTCGTGCCTGGTCGACTTTACCACATTTCACATACATATGGATCAACGCATTCCTAACCGATAATTCACTCCCCAAACCCTTATCTTCCACCAAGGAATGAACCAGTTTTCCCACTTCCAGGTCCTTTAAATACCCACAAGCTGGCAGAACTGAAACTACAGTTGCACAATCAGCCTCAACCCCACCGTCCACCATTTTCCTAAAAACCATTAAAGCATCTTTAGCACTTCCATTTTGAAAATACCCACTAATCATAGTGTTCCACGAAACCACATTTCGCTCGCACATGTTGTCAAAAACCTGTCTACCCTTCTCTTTCTCACCACAATTCATGTACATTGACAACAAAGAATTCCCCACAAACACGCCTGAATCAAACCCATTAATCACCGTCAAACCATGAAGCAAAACACCCAATTTAAGCAAAGATAAATCACCACACGCCTTGATTGCAAATGGGTACGTCAATTTACTGGGCTTCGGATAATCGCAAACAAACATTTCAACAAAAAGCCGGAGTGCATCGTGTGATAACCCATTTTGCGTATACATTTTTATCATGATGTTGCATGCCCGCAAAGTTCGACGTGGCAATTTATCGAACAGGATACGTGCATATGAAATATGCCCACATAGTGCATATGTTGAGGTGACGAGGGAGGTGATGTAGTCGGAGTCTTTCGAGGAAAGAAGGCCGGAGGAGATAATGTGGGCATGGAGTTGCTGGGTGCTTGGGAGGGATTTATTGATGGCGTAATGGCGCAACAGTGACTCGCATTGTGCTGTGTTGGTGGCAGTTGTGAGGAGAAGATTCTTGATTTTGAATAGAGCCTGAGATGCATGCACGGCGCCCATTCATGAATTTGTATCGTAACATAACCCGGTGGTATTATATAAACAACACTCCGTTCCGTTCCGATTAATTTATATAAAGGAAAGGTCTAGCTTTTATCTTTCCATGTTTTATTTATATTTCATTAAAGTTTTTTAACACACGTCACAAAATCATATAAAGAACTTCTATATACTCTCCCACATTTTTTCATAATCTTTGTATATGCATGATTGGATCGTCAAGCGAAGGGCCAAAATGATGTATTACACTTAATTTTTTCTCTTAATATAATCCACTCGTAATTCATCTTCCAAGTCTATCCCCTACCTTTCAATACTATCATGTTGCTACATAGGATAGGAAATGTACCATAAGTTCATATTCCAGAGTGAAATCCTGAATTTAGGTGGATGAATGCGTCTGCGTGTGCATATAATTTTTTTGTGTGTTCTCTGAGATTGATAATCCAATCTTAGGTTTCTTGCTTGTTCTTTCAACGTTTGAACAAGGTCATTATTATTTGCATTTCTGCAAGAGAATTTATTTTTTTTAACTTCTCAAGTAACAAAATTGATATGGGACACAATTTATAGAGTCAGCCAGCAGCCTTCTCTTGCTATAAAAAAAAAATGCACCAAAACATTGTTAATTTTGAAGAGTCTGAAAATCAAATAGATGATACAAACCATCTCTGAGGATAAAATACATCAAGTCACCTCACAGCCTGGAGAACTAAGAATAATGCAACATTACACAATTTCATCAGCAGATTCATCACAATTATGAGATTGTTAACCAAATTGACCAAACAGCTAAAAACAAAAATTTCTAGACTGACCAACTAAGATCACAAAGTCACAAGCCATGTTCTGCCCTTTCAATTTGTTCTTTTTACAGTCTTCTTGTTCATCAGATCAGATCTAGGTTCCATCTTCACAGGTAAGGGAGCAGAGAATACAAAACTTCCATCTTCCTTCTCAATCGGATCATGCATACTCATTTCATTATCACTTTCAGCCACCATATTCCTTCTAGGGTCTCTATCATCCTCGCTAAATTGGGGCGATTCATTATCGTCTGTGTGTCCTTCCTCCTCATCATCCCCAGTCCCAATTTCTTCAATTTCTCTGTCCAACTCCTCAGCATCAACTGAATCACTCCCATCAAAGCTATTACATTCTGAAACTGAAACTGGCCCATTGCTCCTTCTATAGACCATATATACATTCCCATTCTCTGCAAAGCTGACATTTTTCTTTGCCTTAGCTTGAACCCCAGAATTCCTCTTCACCAAAACTCCATTTCTAATTTGAGACACACCTGACTTTCCATTAATATGAGTTCTAGGGGTTTCAAGCTCCACCATATCTTCTTCCTCATCTTCCTCAGAAACCCTAGAAAAGCCCTCAATTTTTCTCTCTCTTCCTCAATTTCTCCAACAATTATCTCTCCTCCCCTTTCAAAACCCTAGATTTTGTACCAGTCCCACCAAGTCTCACACTCTTCGCTACTCTGCTTGAAAGTTGATACCTTTTCATAGAAAGCTCATCAAGATACTCCATAAAACGGCTTAATTCTCTGTTAATCGACTTTTTACCATCTCTAATCATCGGATCACCACCCTGCAAACAAACCAAAATCAGATCTTGTTCCAACAAGATTCATAAACTGTAAGAGTAAACTCATATTTATATGAATGAATAAGATTAATTTACCTGAATAGAGTCGAGCTTGTGAAGCAAACCCATGGCTTTATGAGAGAGAGCTCGAGAATCAGAGTGGGTATTGTTAGAATGAGTGGACTTGAGGGTGTTGAGAGCTGATTTAATGTATGCGAGGTCTTTTAGCTGACGGAGGGTCCGTGATCTGCGAACAAGGAAGGCTCTGAAGTGGGTTTGGATGGTACGGGTGGCGAAGCAGAAGAATGGTGGCGGATGGAGAACTCGAGGGCGGAGATGCGGCGGAGGAGAGAGGAGACCATGGGGATTGTTTCTTCTTCTTCTCGGTGGCGGTGTCTTTGGAAATTTTGTTTATGGTTGGGGGTTTGAGCAGGGTAGTAATATGGGGTTTGTTGGTGGCGGTGGTGGGTTTGAAGGTTGAAGGGAGAATAAGAGGAGAGGTGGGGCTGAGGAGGACTTGGGTGGATGGATTGGCATTGGATGATGAGTGGCTCTGGTGATGGAGGGTGGTGCGATGGGTGGAGGAGCAGCAGCAACAGGGGATAGGGGTGGTTGGGTTGCAGTAGTGGTTGTAGGGGTGGCAGTGACAGTGAGAGGCCATTTGGGGGAAATTTTCCGGTGAGAATAGGGTTGGTAGTGGGTGAGTGTAATTGTATTTATTTTGATAAGTGTTTTACGCACGTGACAGCCGACAAATTATGTAGATGCTCTATACTGTACATCAACTCAAGCAATCAACCAAAAACTGAGGGGTAAATCTATACCTACATCATCTTTACTCTCTCTTTCCCGAAACGCAAATACTTATGTCGTTTTGCTTCTCTCTTTTTTTTTTTTTTTTTTTTGCCCACCTTCTCCTTTCTTGTCCTGCATTTTAATTTCTCTAACTACCAGTCCCATATGCACCGAGTTACCATTTGCATCCAATCCCCCATTCGTCTGCATATGCACTGAGTTACAGTCCATCTGCACCTTCTCTTTCTGTTATACCCGATGATCGTATAGTTGTTTCACGCTTCGTCTTCCTAAAATCTCTTTCAGGTCGAATTCTTAAGCAATGAAATTTTTTATGCGGAATGAGGACCAAATGACTATAAAGGATATAACAATTTAGGGCAATTCAATGTTACTTCTTCAAATTTGGCTTATGAATATTCTCAACAGTAGCATTAGGAATGAATCATGGTTATGAATTCTATTGTTTGTTGGGGTGTAAATGTAAGACCCCATCTTTTATAAATAAAGATGAATTTTTCTATAAATATTATTTTTGAATATTATGGAATAAATTTGATATAATGTTATAGTTATGGGTAATATTTATAAATTTTGCAAAAGTATGCGAGTTGTTATAAAATATTAGTTTGGTGGGAAATATTCTTTTTGTTAGGGAATATTAAATACAATGGCTCAATCATTGGTGGACCCCATAACGTAATTATTGTCGAATTGAAAAAACGACAAAAATATTTTATAAAAATAACTTGGCGGAGGTGTTACTGAATTAAAGCTGTTGAACTACCCGGTGGTAAAAGTACGATGTCTGGCGTGAGTTGCGTAGTAGCACACGGTATTGATTATTGATGCTTACGTGAGAAGTCACCGGTTATGCTCAATTATTACTACAATAATTCTTTGCATCATATCTCTTATATTATTGATTCAATTATTGTCACGATATCATACGTATAATATGTTATAGTATTAAATCAATAATTGAGACGACAAGTTATAAATGATTAATAATTGTTGAAAGATTAAATATGTGTTGATGAAAAAAAATGATTTGTGGTAAGTTTGATTATTTTATAGGGGCTCGTATATGTCATCATCTAAGAATTCTTCGTCAATAGTAATTACCCTCATGAATAGTATTTACCTTCGTCGATAGTAATTACCCTTGTGAATAGTATTTACCTTCGTCGATAGTAATTACCCTTGTGAATAGTATTTACCTTCGTCAATAGTAATTACCCTTGTGAATAGTATTTACCTTCATCGATAGTATTTACCTTACGTTAATAGTAATTACCTTTACCAGGCGATCGAACCACTTGTCGTTTCACATTACAGCGTCCAAACCGATTCATTCGAGCCACTTTGCCTTTTTCACACTAAGTCTTAAGCTAGAAATCTTCTATAAATAGAGGCTGAGGGCTTCATTATTTTTCACGAATTCATTCAAGCTATAGAGAGAGAAAATATAGAGAGAATAAGAGAAAGAAGAAGAGTATTTTGTTACTACTGTCTGCGCGATATTCAATCTTCTACCAAATGTAAGGGGTGTTATTCTTTCTTATTCATGAAGAAGGCTATTTGTTATTCCATTGCTTATTATTACATTGGAATAACTTTGTATACGCTGCTTATTTACCTATACTTGGTGACATTCTTCATATGATTACATTTGGAACATCACATCACATGTGTTTTACTGCAGGACTGGTTCCGTCTTTATTATTACATTGGAATATCCTATCGTGTGTTTTACCGGATCGGTTCCATCTTTATTATTCATTTGGAACATCCCATTGGTGTGTAATTTCACACGACTGGTTCCGTTATTTATTATTACATTGGAATAACTTTGTGCATGCGATTCTATCGCATGCATGGTGATTTCTTTTGTTATTCCATTCTTTATTATACCCAGTTGGTTAAAACTTTGACTTCTATACTCCATGAAATTAGTGGAATATCCTTGATATTTGCGTTTCATCCAGTATCTTTTCATGAAAATATTCTTCTGATCATTCTTGAATTTTACTCTACAAAACAGTATATTATTGATAATTTGGACGTTAATAATTCCTGGATAAAATAATTCTTGAACTTGTTTTATTGAATTCTTATATCATTGTCATCATCCTCATGTTTATATTTTTTTTAAAGTCATCGGCGTGGCACATAGTGCATAGATGGACTTGGTATGATTATGACCGAGAGACTATTCGGTTGTAATCATGGTAGTAATGTTACAAATGATGTGGTAAAAATCCTCGATTAGGTAGTAGTGCATTGATGGACGATTGTTGGCATGATCATGACCATTAATGAATACACAAATATTCTTGGCTCGTGAGTGCATGAATAATTGTGGTCGTGATACTAAAGAATATCCTTGGCCGTAGTAGTGCGGGGGTGATTCGATGATGTGGAATATTTATTAAAATTTGAGTCTCGGCTATACTTGATGATGAAAAACCTTTTAAACCACAAAAGATAGTAGACTTTATTTTCTACTTGACTCTTTTAATGGATTGCGTATTCATTTGCAGCTAAAACCTGGTTTACTATTGTATTTTATCGGTTTAACATTGTTGAAGACTATTGATAATTTATTCGCATTATCTTAGTCATAATATTTCTTCTTGGGCTAGTTGAGCTCACCCTTTCTTTCACCGTTTCTCTTGAAAAATGAAATGAGAATATGGGCTGAGACGAAGTCGGGAAGCGAGTGATGGTCCCGAAGATAGCATTAGTAGTCCTCACTATTACGTGAAATAGTGTGATAATAATTATAATGAGGACTTTTTGTTTTGAGTTTGTATAATATTTAGTAGGCGATATTTGTATTTAAACTCACGGTTTATGTCGTATTGTACCTACGCGATTATGTTAATAAGTTGTATTTAAATTACATACCATGTAAGTGGCGACCCAAGATGGGTGATGTATACCTAATTTTGGGGCGTCACGGTTGATATCGAGCTTAGGATATGATCCTGGCTAAGATGTGAGAATAGTACTAGGAGGAGAGAGCAGGGGAATACCTTGTTAGTATGACCTACTAAGTTTATGTCTTATTTTATTGGTTGGTCGGAAGATAGGGATAATTTGTTACATGTCAATTAACCTTTTGTTTTGTGGCGATGTCTCGAAAATGACATCCGAGAATGTTGAGAATAGCAATGGAGCCTTGACGATTGTTGATTCACCACATATCAATAATCGGATAATGTGCATGCATCGAAGGCGACAATCCTCACGCAAACAACAACAACACCGACCAAATGATGAATGATCAAATGTTCGGAGGCTTTATGCGATTTATCTGCAAAGCAATGAGGCGACTCTCATCCAAAAACGGGGTGGAAACACGGAAAACTCTCGGGCGGTCACCGCATTAAACAATTCAAGAGCTGGGACCACCGGGAGTTTAAGGAGAGCCAAAACCACTTGGCGGAAGCATGGATAAAGCAGATTACCAAGATATTTGATGTCTTGGGATGCTCCAGAAGCAAAGGTTCCTTTACGCCGCCTTTTATGTTGCGTGGAGGCGACATTCTTTGGTGGGAATCGGTAAAAGCGTACTCAACTTCTTTGTCTTGAAGATATCTTGGGAGAAGTTCGAGGGGTCGTTCAACGACAAATACTTTCTGAAAGTATTAAGCCACATGAAGGAGGTGGAATTTATCAAGTTGGAACAAAACAATATGGCCAGGTAATAGCATGATACGAGGCAAAATTTGCGGAGTTATCACGGTTTAGTCCCTTGGTGGATAATGAAGAGAGAATGGCGCGAATGTTTTAAGAGGTTTGAAGCGGGAGATACGTCGACATCTTATTTCTCATAAAGCGTGTTTGTATTCAGATGTTGTAAATAGGGCTCGATTAGTGGAACGCGATAATGAGTCAACCTGAACTAAAGAAGCGGTAAGCAAAATTATAATACCGGCGAGTAGTCATCGAGCGGTGACAATAAGCGTGGAGGGAATCAATAAAGGCGGATATGGTAACCACTTGGTGGTAATCGAGGCCAAAACAATAAGAATGGACATTTCAAGAAAGCGGAGATTCAACAATGGTGGAAAGACGTCGGCCAAAGCACCCATTGTTAAGGAAGGAGAAAGACCACCTATCATATGCTTCAAATGCGGAGGAGAGGGACACATCGATCAAAAGCTGCGTCATGCGAGTCAAAGCGTGTTATAATTGTGGAAGAGAAGGTCACTTAGCTCGATTTTGTCGTTTATCGAAGACAAATTCAATTAGGATGGAGGCACCAAAGGCCATCCCGGAAAATTCAAAACCCAGGTAGTCTGAGGAGAGCGTTTGTTGTGACCTCCCAAAGAGCGAGGAATCCGAATGAGGTCATCACGGGTAAGCTTATCATAAACTCTAATGAAGTCTATACTTTATTTGATCTGGGTTCTACCCATTCTTTTATTTCTCCTACTTGCGCTCATCGATTAAATTTGACTCAGGAGAAATTAGACTTTGACTTATCTGTGGAAACTCCATTGGGAGAAACCTTCATTACATCCAACTTTGTTTATAAGTCTTGTTTGGTTTAAATCGGTACCCTCACATTACACCGTCGATCTTATTTCATTAAAAATACTTGCATTTGACGTGATTCTAGGGATTGATTGGTTAATTACTTATCATGCAAAAATTGATTGTTTTAAATAAGGTTGTTAGCTTTCATATTCCTAATCAACCTATTATGCGAATTCAAACGACCAAACCATTAAAATCAATCACGGTCATCTCGAAGCCATAAAGCTATTCGTTTATTGAAAAACGGATGTCGAGCTTTCTTAGCTCATGTATCATGATTTAAACAAAATACGTCGATTTTGAGCGATATTTCTATTGTTAATAAATTTCTGACGTATTCCCAGAAGAACTTCTGGCCTACCCCAGGCGTGAAATTGAATTTTGTATCGACCTTGAACCCTTCAAAACCTATTTCCAAAGCCCATATCGAATGGCTCTATTGAACTTCGAGTTAAAGACCCAATGCGAGAATTGTTAGACATTGGCTTTATTAGTCCCCAGTACTTCTCCTTGGGGTGCTCTGTTATTACATTCGTGAAGAAGAAAGATGGGAGTATCGCGACTTTGTATTGATTATCGGGGAGTTGAATCATGTCACCATCAAAAATAGGTATCCATTGCCACGTATTGATGACTGTTTGACCCGATTGCAAGGAGCCAAATTCTTTTCAAAGATTGATCTTCGTTAGGATATCACCAATTGAAGATTAGAATCATTGACATTCCAAAGAGGCGGCTTTAACTTCAGTGATGCGGGCATTATGAATTCCTAGTCGTATCCTTTGGATTGACTAATGCTCCTATTTGCCTTCATGGATATGATGAACCGAGTATTCAAGGAATATTTAGATCACTTTGTGGTCGTCTTTATTGATGACATCCTTATTTATTCCAAAAGCCGTGAAGATCATGAAAGCAACACTTGAGGCTAACACTCCAAAAGCTTCGAATATATAAGCTTTATGCGAAGTTGAAGAAATGTGAGTTACGGCTTGAAGAAGTAGCATTCCTTGGGCACGTGGTATCAAGTCGTGGAATATCTGTTGACCCAAAGAAAGATGAAGCTATTCAAAGTAGGGAACAACCTAAATCGATGATCAAAATCGTAGCTTTCTCGGTTTAAATTGGTTATTATCGGAGATTCGTGGAAGGATTTTCTCGAATCGCTACTCCATTGACTCAATGAGACTTCGGAAAGATACAAAGTTCGGTTGGAGTGAAGAATATGAGAAGAGTTTTCAAGAACTCGAGAGGAGACTTATTTCAAAGACTGTTACGATAATACCATCCGCCTCGGAGGGATTTGTCATCTCTGATGATGCTTGAGCAAAGGGTTGGGATGTGTTCTTATGCAACATGGAAAAGTTATAGCTTTATGCCTCGCGACAACTCAAAGAATATGAGAGGAATTATCCTACTCATGATCTAGAAATCGGCATTGTTGTCTTCACACTTAAAATTTGGAGGCATTACTTGTATGGGGAGAAAGTGGAGATCTTTACGGATCATAAAAGCCTCAAATATTTCTTCACTCAAAAGGAACTCGACATGCGACAACGACGTTGGCTTGAAGCTGTTGAAAGATTATGATCATACCATCCAATACCATCCCGGAAAAGGGAACGTGGTAGGCGGCGTTGAGTAGAAAATCATATGCAAGTCTGAGTGCGATATTGTCAACGCATGAGCCCATTTTGTGTGACTTACAAAGGATGGAGATAGAGTTAAAGACTCGAGGGACGCGTGTGATGATAGCGAGTATCTGAGTAGAACAAACTTTAATCGATAAAGTTAAAGGCGCTCGAGCTTTCTGACACGGAGGTGATGCGTATGAAGAAGAAAGTGCAAGAAGGTGCTATCTCGGAAGCAAGAATCGATGAAGAAGGAATACTTGAGTCGACTCCGGACTTTGTGTTCTAACGACCACGATTTAAAGTATAATATCATGATGGGCGCCTGACACACCATTTGCAATCCATCTCGGGAGTACCAAATGTATCATGATATTAAATATACATTTTGGTGGAAGCAATATGAAGAGAGAGATAGCGTTGTTTATCTCAAGGTGTCTAACTTGTCAACGAGTTAAAAGCGGAACATCAAGTACCAAAAGGTCCATTCACAACCACTTGAAATTCGGAATGGAAGTGGGAGCACATTACCATGGATTTTATTCTGGGTCTTCCTAAGGTTTCTCAAGGCGTTGATGCGATTTGGGTCATTGTTGATAGATTGACCAAAGTCTGCTCATTTCTTACTGACAAATCGAGAAACTTATACACTTGAAAGTCTTGCTCATTATGTACATAAACGAGATTGTAAGACTGCATGGTATCTTGCGATATCTGTGGCGCCCCCAAAATAGGTATACATCACCCATCTTGGGTCGCCACTTACATGGTATGTAATTTAAATACAACTTATTAACATAACATGTCTTATAATATCTGACATAAATCGTGAGTTTAAATACAAATATCGTCTACTAGATATTATACAAACTCAAACAAAAGTCCTCATTACAATTATTATCACACTATTTCACGAGAATAGTGAGGACTACTAATCTTATCTTCGGACCATCACTCGCTTTCCCACTCGTCCCAAACTATATTCTCATTTCTGAAGAAAACGGTGAAAGAAAGGGTGAGCTCAACTAGCCCAAGAAGAAATATTATGACTAAGATAATGCGAATAAATTATCAATAGTCTTCAACAATGTTAAACCGATAAAATACAATAGACAACCGGTTTAATCTGCGGCTGAATATCGAATCCATTAAAAGAGTCAAGTAGAAAATAAAATCTACTATCTTTTATGATTTAAAGGTTTTCATCATTTGTTATAAATTTGAGACTCGACTTTTAATAAATAATCCACATCATCGAATCACCCCTCGCACTACTGGCCAAGGATATTCTTTAGTATCACGACCACAATTATTCACGCACTACGGGCGAGAATATTTGTGTATTCATTAATGGTCATGATCATGCCAACAATCGTCCATCAATGCACTACTACTTATGAGGATTTTTACCACATCATTTGTAACATTACGGCCATGATTACACCGAATAATCTCTCAGTCATAATCATACCAAGTCCATCCATGCACTACACGGGCCATAGATGACTTTAAAAAAATATAAACATGAGGATGATGACAATGATATAAGAATTCAATAAAACAAGTTCAAGAATTATTTTATCCAGAATTATTAACGCCCATTTGTCAACGATAATCGCTTTAGTAAAAAATTCAAGAATGATCGGAAGAATATTTCCATGAAAAGATCTTTGGATGAAACGCAAATATCAAGGATATTCTACTAATTTCATGGAGTATAAGTCAAAATTTTAACCAACTGGGTATAATAAAGAATGGAATAACAAAAGAAATCACCACGCATGCGATAGCCAGCATGCATGCAGTTTATTCCAACAATAATAATAACGGAACCAGTCGTGAAATTCACACCGGCGGATGTTCCAATAGAATAATAAAGATGGAACCCGGATCCGGTGTAAAACACACGATAGGATATTCCAATGTAATAATAAAGATTTTAACCGGTCCCGGTGTAAAACACATGCATGCAGGATGTTCCAACGAGAATAATAAAGATTTTAACCAGTCCTAACACACGCATGTGATGTTCCAACAGAATAATAATAAAGAACCGAATCAGTCCTGTAAAAAACACACGCATGTGATGTTCCAACAAAATAATAATAAAGATTTTAACCAGTCCTGTAAAACACACACGTATGAATGTTCCAAATGTAATAATAGAAGAATGTCACCAAGTATAGGATAAACCACGTATACAAAGTTATTCCAATGTAATAATAAGCAATGGAATAACAACAGCTTCTTTCATGAATAGGAAAGAATAACACCCCTTTACATTTGGTAGGAGATTGAATAATGCAGGCGGTGTAAGAACAAAATACTCTTCTTCTTTCTCTCTTATTCTCTATACTTTCTCTCTATAGCTTGAATGAATTCGTGAAAATAATGAAGCCCTAGGCCTCTATTTATAGAAGATTTCTAGCTTAGACCGCCGTGTGAAAAGGCAAAAGTGGCTTGATGATCGGTTTGACGCCTCAGTAATGTGAAACGACAAGTGGTTCGGCGCTTTTGTAATGTGAAACGACAAGTGGTTCGACGTCTGGTAAAGGTAATTACTATTAACGAAGGTAAATACTATCGACGAAGGTAAATACTATTCACAAGGGTAATTACTTATCGACGAAAGGTAATTACTTTATCGACGAAGGTAAATACTATCGAAGAGACTCTTAGATGATGACATACGAGCCCCCATAAAATAATCAAACTTACCACAAATCATTTTTTTTCATCAACACATATTTAATCTTTCAACAATTATTAATCATTTATAACTTGTCGTCTCAATTATTGATTTAATACTATAACATATTATATGAGATGATACATGCGACAATAATTGAATCAATAATATAAGAGATATGATCGTGAATTCTTGTAGCAATAATTGAAAGCGTAGTGAGTGACTTCACCATAAGCATCGATAATCAATCTTAGTGTCTTCTTATGCAACCACGCGTATTCTTGTACTTTACCACCTTTTCAGCAGTTTAACGGTAACACCTCGTAGTTATTTTTATAAAATATTTTTGTCGTTTTCTCGATCAAACAATAATTTACATTATAGGGTCCACCAATGATTGAGCCATTATGCGAATATTCCTAACAAAAGAATATTCTGACCAAACGAATATTTTATAACAACTTGCATACTTTGCAAAATTTATAAATATTACTCACAACTATAACATTATATCAAATTTATTCCATAATATTCAAAAATAATATTTATAGAAAAATTCATCTTTATTTATAAAAGTTGGGGTCTTACATCGGTATTATTGGTTTTACAAATATATATCTTTGGCCTCAGTGAAAAGATGAATTGTTAATGAATATCTTTGCCTATTGCAAAAATGAATTTAATGTTTTCAACGATAAAGGTATTCAAGGTATCCTCACCTCTTTATCATATCAGTATCGTACCCCTAATTTCGAGGCGAAATTCCATAAGGAGGGAGATTGTGAGACCCCAGATTTTATCAATAAAGATTTAAATTTTGTCGAAATAATTTTTAATATTATGGTTTGAATTTGAGATAATATTATAGTTGTGGGTAGTATTTATAAATTTTGCAAAGTATGCAAGTGGTTATATTATATTCGATTGGTCTGTGAATATTCTTGGTTTAAGAGGGAATATTCGCATAACTACCAATCAATCATTGGTGGACCCCATAATGTAATTATTTGGATTGAGAAAACGACAAAAATATTTTATTGAAATAATCTCATGAGTTTTACCGTGGTTACCGCTGAACTACTCAAGTAAAGTAAAAGTATAATACGTGTGGTTACATAAGAAGACACCAGATTGATTATCGATGCTTATGAGAAGTCACCATTGATTCCATTATTATTTTATTAATAATATGAATTATTATAATGATAATGACGCTTTTGTTTTATTCAGATTATTAACGTAATAAAATGAAACATCTTTTATATAAAATAGAATACTTTATTAAAGTTATTCTATAAATGAATATATTATATTTTATTATGCATAGTGTTGCGTAGTGTTTTGCATATAAGTTTTTCGTAGTATTGCATAGTGTTTTGCATAGTAAAATGTTTTTATATAAATAGAATATATTATATTTTATTTAAAAGATTTTTCTTTAAATATGGACCGTCGATTAAAGTAAATCAATCTGACCGCTTCATGGATTAGTTACTATGCATTCCATTTTCCTATAAATAAGCTCATTCCTTCATTATTTTCTTACTTAATTCATTGAAACTCTGTAGAGAGAAATTATAGAGAGAAGCTATAAAGAGAAAATTATAGAAGAAGAAGAGTATTCTCGCTACTTCACTACTTCTATATTTGGTTCTTTTACTTGTAGTGGATATTATTCGTTTGTATTCACGAAGAGAACCTCTCATTATTCCATTCATTATTATTCTGTTGGAATAACTCGTAAAAAGTGGCATACCCTATACATGACACAGATACGCCAAGATACCCTATACTTGGTGAAATTCTTATATTATTCCATTCTTATTTATTCTCATTGGAATAACTCAGATACGCTATTTACCCTATACTTGGTGACATTCTTCTATTATTCGCTTGGAACATCCTCGTGCATGTGTTTTACACCGACTGGTTCCGCTTTTTATTATTATTCATTGGAACATCCTGCATCATGTGTTTTACACCGGACTGTTCTCTCTTTTTTATCATTCTCGTTGGAATATCCTATCTGTGTGTTTTACACCTGATCTGGTTCCATCTTTATTATTCTGTTGAAACATCACGCCGCTTGTGAATTTCACCGACTCGGTTCTCGTTATTATTATTCTCGTTGGAATAACTCTTGTCTATGCAAAGTACCGCATGCATGGTGATTTCTTTTGTTATTCCATTCTTTATTATACCCAAATTGGTTAAAACTTTGACTTCTATACTCCATGAAATTAGTAGAATATCCTTGATATTTGCGTTTCATCCAAAGATCTTTTCATGGAAATATTCTTCCGATCATTCTTGAATTTTACTCTACGAAATAAAGATTATCGTGTTGACAATTTGGACGTTAATAATTCATGGATTAAATAATTCTTGAACTTGTTTTATTGAATTATTATGTCATTGTCATCATCCTCATGTTATATTATGTTATCTTTGCTTACGTGCATAGATGAACTTAGTATGATTATGACCGTGGATCATTCTAATAATCACGACTTGATATAAATGATGTGACAAAAGTACTCAAAGGGCTTCAGTAATGCGAAATGATGGATAGTTTTTGGTATGATTATGACCAGGGGTGATTCGATATAGTCATGACCATTGATAATTTGATGAAAATCCTCGACCGTGGTATGTGGATGATTAGATGTGGTGGTTTATTTATTAAGTGAGTCTCAAATGATAAAAATTGATGAAAACCTTTTTAAAACCTAAAAGATAGTAGACTTTATTCTCTACTTGACTCTTTTAATGGATTGCTTATTCACCGTAGTTAAACCGGGTTGTCTATCAGATTTTATCGCTTTAACACTTTGTTGAAGGCTAATGATAATTTATTCTCGCATTATCTTAGTCATAATATTTCTTCTTGGGCTAGTTGAGCTCACCCTTTTCTTTCACCGTTTTCTTCTTGAAATGAGAACATATAGCCGGACGAAGCTCTGGAACGTAAGTAATGGTCCAGAGGATAAGATTAGTAGTCCTCACTATTCTCGTGAAATAGTGTGATAATAGTTGTAATGAGGACTCCTTTTGAGTTTGTATAATATCTAGTAGACAATATTTGTATTCAAACTCACGCTTTATGTCGTATTGTACCACGACAGCTAGGTTAAGTAAGTTGTATTTGAATTTATGTACCATGTAAGTGGCGACCCAAGATGGGTGACGATACCTAATTTTGGGGCGCCACAATTTTAATAAAGATTAATGGTAACAACTACGCCGTTATTTTTAACCAACTTATATTTATCGTTTTCTTCATCCAATCGCTTTCACATGGGCCTCACATACGGTCGCTACTGTCGCATTTAATATTCCCTCACAAGCGATAATATTCCACCCACGACCAAACGAATATTCCCCGACAACAATGAATATTTTATAACCACTTGCTTATTTTGAAATATTTGCGTATTTTACCCCTAACTATCCACATTAATCACATCAACCCTTACTATTTCAAAATAATAAATAGAGAAAATTAAATTTCATTAATAATAAGTTGGGGTCTTACAACCTCCCCTCCTTATGAAATTTCGTCCTCGAAATTGACGTGACGATACTGGTGTGTTTCAAAAGGTGAGGATACCTCGCTTTCATTTCCGCTTTCCAATTCCTGTGTCATTTCCTCTATAGCATGATTCCTCCACAAAACTTTAACTTGTGGTATGACCTTTGCGCGTAGGACATGCTCCTTCCTATCCAAGATCTTGACAGGTACCTCCTCATACGTTAAGTCTTCGGCTATTTCGTCCGGTTCTAATTCTATAACGTGGTTCGGGTCTTTCACATATTTATGAAGTACAGATATGTGAAACACATTATGAACACGAGACATACTTGGAGGTAACGCAAGTCTATAGGCTACATTTCCTACTCGGTCAAGAATTTGAAATGGACCAATAAATCGTGGATTGAGCTTTCCTTTCTTCCCAAATCTTGTAACTCCTTCCATGGAGCAACTCGCAACAATACATGATCCCTACACTAAATTCCACGTCCTTTCGATGAAGATCCGCGATAACTCTTTTGTCGATCTTGTGCCGCTTTGTATACGTTGTCGAATCATTTGAATCTTTTCGGTGAGTAATATACGTCTTAACTTCGGGTCCCAACAATGTTGCTTCACCCACCTCATCCCAACATATTGGAGACGACATTTTCGTCCATATAATGCTTGAATGGAGCCACACCTATACTTGCCTCGATAATCGTTGTTGTAGGAGAATTCCACCAATGATAAATACTTATCCAAATCGCCTCTTGAAGTCTAGGACACGAGTCTTAATAAATCTTCAAGAGTTTGAATAGTCCTCTCTCGATTGTCCGTCTGCTTTGGGGATGGTATGCTCAACTAAATAAAGAAATCCGTTCCCATAGCTTTTTACAAGCTAACCCAAAATCTTGAAGTGAATCTTTGGTCACGATCCGAACTATGGATACAGCATGCCATGCAACCTCATAATTTCATTCACGTACATACTAACAAGACGTTCAAGGGAATAAGTCTCCCGTATCGGCAAGAAATGAGCAGACTTGGTTAATCTATCAACAATAACCCAAATAGCATTGATGCCTTGAGAAACCGTAGGAAGACCCGTGAATCTAAATCCATGGTAATGTGTTCCCACTTCCATTTCTTTAATCTCAAGTGGTTGCAACGGACCCTTAGGTACTAGATGCTCCGCCTTTACACGTTGGCAAGTTAAACACATCGAGATAAACTTTGCAATCTCTCTCTTCATATTGTTCCACCAAAATGTATGTCAAGATCACGATACATTTTAGTACTTCCGTGATGGATTGCAAATGGTGTATTGTGTGCCTCCATCATAATCTTGTACTTCAAATCGAGTCGTTAGAACACAAAGTCTAGAGTGGACTCAAGTATTCCTTTTTCATCAATTCTCACTTCCTAATAGCTCCTTCTTGTACTTTCTTCTTTATACGATCATCTCCTGCCTGGGTGGCTTGAGCAACCTTAACTTTTTCTATTAAAGTTGGCTCTACGCGTATACTTGACATCATCGCACTCGCTCCAAGCATATGATCTTTTTTTCAACAATGCGCCGCCTACCACGTTCGCTTTACCGGGATGGTATTGAATAGTGTGGTCGTAGTCTTTCAATAGCTCGAGCCAACGTCACCGCCAGCGTGTTGAGTTCTTTTTGAGTGAAGAAATATTTAAGGCTTTTTATGGTCCGAATATATCTCCACTTTCTCCCCATATAGATAGTGCCTCCATATCTTTAATAGCAACGATCACCGCTAACTCTAGATCATGAGTAGGATAATTCCTCTCATACTCTTTAAGTTGTCATGAGGCATAGGCTATGACTTTCCCACGCTGCATGAGAACACATCCTAACCCTTTGCACGAAGCATCGTCAGAGATAACAAATCCATCCGAACCGTATGGTATTGTTAGAACAGTCTTAGAAATAAGTCTCCTCTTAAGCTCTTGGAAACTTTTCTCTCATTCTTCACTCTAAACGAATTTTGTATCCTTCCGAGTTAGTGGGTTAATGGAGTAGTGATTCGAGAAAACCCTTCCACGAATCTCCGATAATAACCAAACTAAGCCCAAAAACTACGTGCTTGATCTTTACCACCGACTTTTGGTTGCTCCCAACTTTGTATTGCTTCAATCTTCGCTTGGATCAATAGATACTCCATGTTTTGACACCACGTGCCCAAGAAATGCTACTTCCTCAAGCCGAACTCACATTTCTTCAATTTGGCATATAGTTGGTTTTCACGAAGCCTTTGAGTACCAAATTTTTCAAATGGTGCTCATGATCTTCACGACTTTTGGAATATATATAAGGATGTCATCAATAAAGACAACAACAAATCGATCCAAATATTCCTTGAATACTTTGGTTCATCATATCCATGAAAGCCATAGGAGCATTAGTTAGTCCGAAAAGACATGACTAAGAATTCATAATGCCCATACCGAAGTTCAAGGCGCTCTTTGGAATATCCTCGCCTAATCTTCAAATGATGATATCCGAATCGAAGATCGATTTTTTGAAAAGAATTGTGCCCCTGCAGAATCGGTCAAATAAGTCATCAATACGAGGTGAGGATACCTATTCTTGATGGTGACATGGTTCAATTCCCGATAGTCAATACAAAGTCGCATACTCCCGCCTTTCTTCTTTACGAATAAAACAGAGCACCCCAAGGAGATGTACTAGGATTTAATGAAACCGATGTCCAACAATTCCTCGTAGTTGGACCTTTAACTCTGAAGTTCAATAGAGCCATTCGATATGGGGTTTTAGAAATGGGCTTTGTACCAGTTCAAGATCAATAAAGAATTCAACTTCACGCTACGGGGTAGACCAGAAGTTCTTCAGAAATACGTCGTGAAAGTCAATAACAATAGAATATTATTCAAATTTGGCGTGTCTTTATTCAAATCCATAACATGGGCTAAGAGAGCTTGACATCCGCTTTTTCAATAAACGAATAGCTTTATGATTAGATATGATAGTGATTGATTTTAATGGTTTAGTTGCTTGAATTCGTATAACAGTTGGTTAGGAATATGAAAACTAACAACCTTACGAAAAACAATCAATTTTGGCGATGAGTAGTTAACCAATCAATCCCTTTAAATCACATCAAAAGCAAGTATCTTTAAAGAGATAAGGTCAATAGTAAGGTGATGGTGCCAACTTGAATCAAACAAGATTTATAAACAAATGGATGTGATGAAAGTTTCTCCTAACGGAGTTTCCACAGATAGGTCAAAGTCTAATTTCTCCTGAGTCAAGTTTAAACGCTGAGCACATGCGGAGAGATAAATGAATGGGTAAAGACCCAGTATCAAGTAAGGTATAAACTTCGCAAGAATTTATAAATAGCTTACCCGTGATCACCTCGTTTGGGTTTCTCGCATTTTGACCATCCACAACAAACGCTTCTTCCCTAATCGCTGACTTTGACTTTTACTCGGATAATCTTTTGAGTCACCGTCCCCATTGAACTAGGTTTTGCTACTGCATAATCTCGAAGCGATATGTCCTTCCTTTCCACAATTATAGCATACCTTGAACTATTGTGGGCGGTTTGACCGATATGTCCTCTTTTCCGCATTTTATAGCAAGATATGACCGGTGGTCGTTCTCCTCCCTTAGAACCGATTCTTTGCAAGACCTTTATCGTCTTCATATGGTCATTGTTAAATCTCCTCTTTTTAAAATCTCCTCCTGACTCGCTTCTTCTATTTTCATGGCCATGATTACCACCAGAGTGGTTACCATTTTTATCCGCTCTATTTCTTTCTCCGTTTGGTTATCATTATTCTCGCTGATCGCTATCTCCGGTACGATCCTCGGTTATGGTCCTCGGTTGAATATACTCGTTATCTCGCTCTAACAATTGAGCCTCAATTAACAACATCTGAATAGAGAAAAATTTATGAGAAATGAGATATTGTCGATCTTAGGGTTTCAAACCTCTCGTAAACATCCGCGTCATAATGCGTTCCTCATTCTCCACCAAATGAGGTGCAAACTCGGATAACTCGCAAACTTTTTGCCTCGTCTTCGAGACAATCGTTGTTTTTGTTCCAATCTGATGAACTCCACTTCCTTCATACGATATAACACTTTCGTGAAAGTATTTGTCATTAAATAGCTTCAAAAACGTCTCCCAAGACATCGCCGAGTGCGGTGGATGGGTACGCTTCATGACTCCCACTAGTAGTCCGCCTTCGCCACGAAACATAAAGGTGGCGAATGGAACCTTCGTTCCTCCGTGCATCCCAAGACATCTAATATCTTGGTAATTTGTTTGACCCATGTTTCCGCCATGATCGGATCCGGCTTTCCTTAAATTCGGTGGTCCCAACTCTTTGAATCGCTTGGGTTGTGACAACCCGTGAATTGCTATCATTTTCTCCTCAGTATTTTGAACACGAGTCTCCTCGTCTCGATTTTGCATGAATCGCAAAAAACTTCTAAACATCCCTCGCTCATCATCTCGCTTTCAATGGTGTTGTTCACAAGAGGAACGTTGCCACTGTTGTACGCTCTCCTCGTCGTGGTGAGTACAAAGCGTCTCCACTAGTCTCATTTCCATTGTTAATATTCTCACGACATTCTCAAATACTTCACATAAAACAAGGGTTAATTAAGGAAATCAATATATCACATAATATCCCTATATATCGACCAACTAACAAATAAGCTTAGGTAGGACACACTAGCGAAAGATTTACTCGTCTCCCCCTCTCCTAGTTCTATTCCCCGATCTCCGCCAGAGATCATATCCCTAAGCTCGATACCAACCGTGACGCCCCAAAATAGGTATACATCACCCATTCTCGAAGTTGTCAATACATGGTATGTAAACAACTACAACTTTATTATTACAACAAGAAAACTATGAGTTTAAATACAAATATTATCTTCTGATAATATCTATACTCAAATAAATCCTCATCACATTTATTGATACATTATTTTACAAAATGGTGAGGACTACTAAACAACTCTCTCTAGAACCTTCATTCCATACCCCTACTGCACTTCGCTTATATTCTCGCCTCCCGAGAAAAATGGAACAAAAAGGAAAAGGGTGAGCTCAACTAGCTTCAAGAAAGAATATTATGACTAAGATAATATACAACAAATTACCATTAGTCTTCAACAGGGAAAAATCTAATAGAATCTGATAGACAACAAATTTTAAATCAATATTCGCAATGAAATAATAATTCATTAGAAGAGTTAAGTAGAGAATGCAAACTACTATCTTCCATGTATGAATTTAAAAGTTCATCGCCTATCTTTTATCCTCAGAACATCAATCAATATATATCTGAATCACATATTCATCTTTTGCACTACAGCCAAAGATATTCATCATTAATCATGTTCATCTAAACACTGCTCATCTTTGCACTACTGTGCCAAAGATATTCTTCAAAATCATTCATCTTTGCACTACAGCCAAAGATATTCAATAATATCATCATTTAAGACTGAAGATGATGAAAAATATTTTTAAAGAAACGAATCCAGTGAAACAAAATGACAAGGATTAAGGATTAAGGATTCGTACTTTGTTTTATCCACGTCCAAAAATACCTCAAAATAATCACAGTGGTGTAAAATTCAAGAATGATCAAAACATGGATACAATCAAAGCTAGTATCCAGAATAGATATTTTGGACGAAAAGAAAAATTTTCATTTTTCGATGAATAGTAGCAGTATTTTGAATAAATGTCGATACGTGAATAGGCAAGATACGTGAATAAGAACTCAGACACCAAAAGTTTCAAATTTGATAAAACTTCAGATCAATATTTCAAAGATAATGATATTGAAGAAATAATATCATTACTGAAATAAAATAATATCCTTTACCTCGAAAAGATCAAGATTTCTAAATTGAAACACCTGATATAAAGCTATGACTTGAACTTGCAATCAATATAGCAATACTCAAATTATACTCAAAATACTCACAAGAATACGCCGATAATATAGAGAGAAAACTTCAGCTTTACGGTGTGATTTTCAATTCTAACCTAAGCACCCTATTTATAGAAATCGCTAGAACACAAAGCGTAAAATTTAATATAATATTAATATATTATATATAAATTCCTACGCACACAATCTATGATCTGAATTCATTTGCTTGACAACAAAAATAAGTCTACCAAACAAATCAAAAAAACGTTTTTATTATTTAAAATAATTAAAACTTCCAAAAATCAATTATTCAGAATTTCGAACATCAATAATTCATAATAAATAGCTTTTTATCGTAAAATTTGAATCTCGCAAGTTTTTATAGGAAATTCAATTCTCTACAACTTTGCGAAGAAAGTTTTTCCAAATTCCAAATGTAAATTGACCAAATCCACAAACCAAGCGATTTTACAGCTATAATCAAATTTCGACGATAAATGGGGTCCAATTTACATGTTTAACATGTTTTAAACATTTATTGCAACAAAAATACTCTTCCTCCTCAGATACTCATATATCCCACATTCGTTGTAAAATATCACCATTATTATATTATTAAAATATAATAATATATTATCTTATCGAGAAAAGATAAAATTTCAATTTTCAACAATTGTCACATTAAAATTTTTTCTCCATCTATATCCACATAAAATCAATATTTTCCTCATCATATGAATCAATAATTAATTATTCACAAATAATATTACGAATCACAATATCGACAACCAGGCGGCCCTCAGAAAGAGGGGCTTTCCAATAAGAATTTCTCCTTATCTGGCGCAATTAGGTGACCAAACCTCTCCTTGACGAACTTTCTAGACATTGCCAATAATGTTATCTAATAATATTATTCGGATAATATGAATTATTGCTTCGATAATGAAAAATATTGTGTAAATGACAATTATCAAACAACAAAGAATATAAAATATCAACGCAAAGAATTATTGAATCAATAAAATATCGAACAATAATTATCGTAACCATTATTGAGTAGTGCCTTCTTACGTAAGAATCAATAATTGATGCAATACCATGTGCTTCTTGTGTTTTAACCACCGGTATTTTAACAATATTAATGGTAACAACTACTGCAAGTTATTTTTAACCAACTTATATTTGTCGTTTTCTTCATCCAATCGCTTTCATGGGGCCCACACACGGTCATTTGCTGTCAGTCATTTAATATTCCCCACGATGCATTTAATATTCCACGACCAAACGAATATTTCCCACAACAATGAATATTTTATAACCACTTGCTTATTTTGAAATATTTCATGTATTTTATCCCTAACTATCCACATTAATCACATCAACCCTTACTATTTCAAAATAATAAATAGAGAAAATTAAATTTCATTAATAATAAGTTGGGGTCTTACAGCTCTTAAACACTTAGAAAGCCTAGTAGACTAATACAAAGGTAATATATCTAATGAGACACACAAAAGCATGTAAAGTAAGGTTTTTTAAGATCTTAAAGTTCAACTTCACACCAAAAATCAGTAAATGGTTACCGATTCTTATGTTATCCTGTATCATGCTATCTTGTCACAACTCTAGCTAATCAACTACCTATGTAACAACCCGGGTCAAATCCCGAGTCCGGAACAAATCTTGGGTCAAATTCCAAGTCCGAATCGAATCAAATCCATCAAAATAAGGCCTCAAACTACTGGCCCAATAGTATCTTCTTGGGTCAACTTAGCTCACCCAAAATGTCATGATTTGAAGGTACTATTGGTAGTAACTTGTTTCCTTACACTTAAATTTCTGACGTCCCCACTTAAATTTCTGATGTGGAAATTGAACTCCGGCAACCCAATCGGATGACTCGACCCGAGCTTTCGAGAGTCGGCTCTGATACCATATGTAATAACCCGGGTCAAATCCCGAGTCCGAAACAAATCTTGGGTCAAATCCCAAGTCCGAATCGAATCAAATCCATCAAAATAAGGCCTCAAACTACTATCCCAATAAGATCTTCTTGGGTCAACTTAGCCCACCACGACTCACCCAAAATGTCACGACTTGAAGTTACTTGTGACGCCCCCAAAATTAGGTATACATCACCCATCTTGGGTCGCCACTTACATGGTACGTAATTTAAATACAACTTACTAACATAACTGTCGTGTACAATACGACATAAATCGTGAGTTTAAATACAAATATCGCTCTACTAGATATTATACAAACTCAAAAAGGAGTCCTTATATTATTATCACACTATTTCATAGAATAGTGAGGACTACTAATGCTATCTTCAGACCATCACTCGCTTCCCCAACTCGTCCCGGCTATATTCTCATTTCACAAGAAATAAAAGAAAGAAAGGGTGAGCTCAACTAGCCCAAGAAGAAATATTATGACTAAGATAATGCGTAATAAATTATCAATAGTCTTCAACAATGTTAAACCGATAAAATACAATAGATGACCGGTTTAATCTGCAATGAATATCAATCCATTAAAAGAGTCAAGTAGAAAATAAAGTCTACTATCTTTTAGGTTTTAAAAGGTTTTTCATCATTTGTTATAAATTTGAGACTCGACTTTTAATAAATATTCCACATCATCGAATCACCCCCCGCACTACGACCCAAGGATATTCTTTAAGATCACGACCACAATTATTCATGCACTTCACGGGCCAAGAATATTTGTGTATTCATTAATGGTCATGATCATGCCAACAATCATTCCATCAATGCACTACTGACCATCGAGGATTTTTATCACATCATTTGTAATATTACGGCCATGATTACAATCAATAGTCTCGTCATAATCATACCAAGTCCATCTATGCACTACGAGCCACAGATGACTTTCAACATAATATAAACATGAGGATGATGACAATGATATAAGAATTCAATAAAACAAGTTCAAGAATTATTTTATCCGTGAATTATTAACGTCCAAATTATCAACATGATACTTTGTTTTGTAGAGTAAAATTCAAGAATGATCGGAAGAATATTTTCATGAAAAGATCTTCGGATGAAACGCAAATATCAAGGATATTCCACTAATTTCATGGAGTATAGAAGTCAAAGTTTTAACCAATGGGTATAATAAAGAATGGAATAACAAAAGAAATCACCATGCATGCGATAGAATCGCATGCATACGAAGTTATTCCAATGTAATAATAAATAACGGAACCGTGTCGTGAAATTCACACCGAGCGGGATGTTCCAACGAATAATAAAGATGGAACCGTATCCTGTGTAAAACACACGAGATAGGATATTCCAACGTAATGATAAAGATGGAACCAGTCCGGTGTAAAACACAAAATGGGATGTTCCAATGTAATAAAAAGATTTTAATCAGTCCGGTGTAAAAACATGCATGTGATGTTCCAATGAATAATAAAAAGATTTTAACCAGTCCGTGTAAAACACGCATGTGATGTTCCAATGCGAATAATAGAAGAATGTCACCAAGTATAGGGTAAACCACGTATACAAAGTTATTCCAATGTAATAATAAGCAATGGAATAACAATAGTTCTCTTCATGAATAAGAAAGAATAACACCCTTACTTTTGGTAGGAGATTGAATCTTTTAGCAGAAGGTGTAGTAACAAAATACTCTTCTTCTTTCTCTCTTATTCTCTATACTTTCTCTCTCTATAGCTTGAATGAATTTGTGAAAAATAATGAAGCACTAGGCCTCTATTTATAGAAGATTTCTAGCTTAACCCGCTTAGTGTGAAAAGCAAGTGGCTCGACGACCGATGATGTGAAAAGAAAAGTGGTTTGACGCTTTGTAATGTGAAACGACAAGTGGTTCGGCGCTCAGTAATGTGAAACGACAAGTGGTTCGACGTCGGTAAAGGTAATTACTATTAACGAAGGTAATTACTATTCACAAGGGTAATTACTATTGTGAAGGTAATTACTATTGGCGAAAGGTAAATACTATCGATGAAGGTAATTACTATTCATTCAAGGTAATTACTATCGACGAAGAGACTCTTAGATGATGACATATGAGCCCCCATAAAATAATCAAACTTACCACAAATCATTTTATTTTTCATCAACACATATTTAATCTTTCAACAATTATTAATCATTTATAACTTGTCGTCTCAATTATTGATTTAATACTATAACATATTATACGGATGATAATTGTGACAATAATTGAATCAATAATATAAGAGATACGATGCGGCAAATTATCGTGTAGCAATAATTAAGCATAGTTGAGTGACTTCTCACGTAAGCATCAATAATCAATACCGTGTCTTCTACTACTACTGAACCACGCCAGACATCGTATTTTTTTACCATCGGGTAGTTCAACGGTTTTAACGGTAACACCTCCGCCGTTATTTTTATAAAATATTTTTGTCGTTTTCTCGATCCGACAATAATTACATTATGGGGTCCACCAATGATTGAGTAGTTGTATGCGAATATTCCTAACAAAAAGAATATTCCCCACCAAACTAATATTTTATAACAACTTGCATACTTTGCAAAATTTATAAATATTACCTACAACTATAACATTATATCAAATTTATTCCATAATATTCAAAAATAATATTTATAGAAAAATTCATCTTTATTTATAAAAGTTGGGGTCTTACAGTTACTATTGGTATTAACTTGTTTCCTTATATGCAGACAAATTTTTTCCTTATCTTCCGATGTGGGACTGGGGTGTTACATACTTACAATAAAGGTGGTCTTTGAACATCATATTGAGACAATGATAGAATCAATTCATCAGCCCCAAATTATTACAACTGATATCTTTTTATTTTGATTGGTCAATAATTTTTAACACATTTTTATAAAATTATGATAAAAATGCAGTTTCACAATTTTTAACAGACCTTAACCTAGTTTTTAACACTGAAAACCTCAGCTCTAAAATTGGTTTCTTTCAGAGAAAGATAGATTTACCTCGGTAGCTCTTGGGCTTAGATTTTATGTTTTGTCAATACAATATTCACTAGGTTCCCCTGATTGGCTAACTAGGTTAGTATATTATCGTGAATATTAGGTAAATAGAATATACGCAAGTATCCAATTTAATCCAACAAGTATCACTGTCCAAAAGGATAAATAATATAACCACAAATGTTAAGCTAATCCATATATACACCTTAGAAATAGTCAGACATCAAAACCCTAACCATTGCAAATTGATTTATAAAAATATGTATGTATGTGTGTGGATGACTAACCGAGATTGGAAATATCTGAGGGAAGAATATTGGAGCCTTGGAGGTGGAAGGTGATTTGGAAAATAATGAGGGCATGAGTTTGATGGCGCTGTCGGAAATCAGGTGGTAGGCGGAGGCCGAATCTAATTTACCGTGAAATAATAGAGGGAGAAATAGAGAGACTAAAATAAACGAGCGTGTGTTGAAAATAATATAGTAGTTATTGGGCCAGGCCTTGAATAATAAAATATAGGGACAATTATATTTTATAGTACATTTGAAAACATAATTACAAGAAAAGTGCACTCATTAAATATTTACACAATTAATATCTTTAAAATTTTATTTTCATTTTTTGTACATATTTATGCTTCCTTTAATTATGGGATGTGTTTTAATTTCCTCGATGATATGGCAATTCGGTTTTTTTTTTAAAAAAAAAAGCGATTTCGCTTTTTTTGGGATTGTGTTAATTTAAAATTTTTTTTCTTTCAGATGTCGTCTCTTTTTCTTTTGGAAACCCTTATTTGGTGTTTTGTTTACTTTCTAAGCAAACCCTTATTCTTCTTCTTCTCTGTGTTTCATCGATTTCTCGGGTAGATTTTTGTTGTTTAAGGCTTGATTTTTACTTCGTCTTTGTCGTATTTTGCTTCGATCGTATTATTCTCAAGTTTTTTGGTTTGTTCCTATTTATCGGTACCACATTTTCTGACTTCTTTCTCTCTTTTTTCCGTGATGGTCTCCACGAGGAAGAGCATGGAGGGAATGGTGGTTAAGAAAGCTGATATGAAGAGGAAAAGAGTTTCAGAAGATAAATATTTGGAGGATTCGAAGTTATCTGTAATGGTGAAGGATAGTAGTCCAAAGTCTTCTAAACAGGGGAAGAGGTTATTGTTGAAATCAGATGTTGATGATAAGAATATTGGGAGACATTCGTGGAAGAAGGCAAAATCACTGGTGTATATTGATTCCGATTTTGAAGGTTCTGCTGAAAAAGTTGTCAAAGAAGATAAAGTTGAGGCTCATAAATAGAAAAATGGTTCCACCAAGAAAACATTTGAAGGTTTCTTAATTTTTTTTTAAGAATTATATTTTTTAGTTGTTTTGGTTTTTGTGTTTTTATTTTATGCATGGTGGTGTTTTTGGTTTGTATTGTTATTTTTTTTTGTTCAGTAGTATTATGGATGTTGTTGAATTTGTTGTTTGATAAAATCATTGTTTCCATTCGAGTGTATTTTCTGAAACACATTATATTATGTTTTAAGTTTTGTTCAATTTGTTGTTGTTAAAATTTTTGTTTTCATTCATATTTTAGTGTCTGATACAAGTTTATTTTCGGTTGGTCCTTAAAGTTTCTTTTTTGTGATCACACAGGTTGTTATTTGTTGTAGTTACCTGATAATTGTTATTTGGTTACCTTCCTTTATATGTTTGGAAACTGATTTTTGTAATAGTTGTGAAAATGTATAATATTTCATTAGAGTTTGTGTTGTTTTAAGGATTGTTCAAATTGTTATTGTTTAAATCATTGTTTTTCATTCTATTTTAGTATCGATACTAAAAGATTTATTTTTAGTTACTACATTACATTTTGTTATTATTTAGATTTATAATATCTTTGGTAACTTCTTATTTTATTTTTGTTACCAATATTGAAATGATTGAAACTAACGATACTATACTTCTTAACATGTATTTTGTTCTGCAATAAAGTAACATAATAATTGTTATTTGGTTACCTTTCTTTGTATGTTTGAAACCCATTTTTGTAATAGTTGTTAAATTGTATAATATTTCATTAGAGTTTGTGTTTTTTAAGGATTGTTCAAATTGTTCTTGTTTAAATCACTATTTTCATTCTATTTGAGTCTCGAGATACTATTAGATTTTTTTTTTTGTTACTACATTACATTTTTGTTATTATTTAGATTTATAATATCTTTGGTAACTTGATATTTTATTTTTTTGTTACCAATATTGAAATGATTTGAAACTAACGATACTATAATTGTTAACATGTATTTTGTTTCAAAGTAGAAGTAACTTTCGCTAATTGTTATTTGGTTACCTTCCTTTATATATGTTTGGAAACCCATTTTTGTAATAGGTGTTAAAATGTATAATATTTCATTAGAGTTTGTGTTGTTTTAAGGATTTTTCAAAATGTTATTGTTTAAATCATTGTTTTCATTCTATTTGAGTATCAGTTACTATTAGATTTATTTTTGGTAAATACTTTAGATTATTGTTATTATTTAGATTTATATTATGCATGTAACTTGTTATTTTATTTTTTGTTACCAACATGCAAATGATTGGAAATTGCTGATATCATTCTTGTTAACATGTATTTTATTCCAATAGACTTGGAGATTGATGATTGTTGATGATTTTTTATTTAAAAATTATAATTAATTTTGGTTATGATCAACTGCTGAAATTATTTTGGTTATCATTGATATTGTTCATTTAAAAGTTTTTGGTTTAAAGTTTTAATGTAGTTATTTAATTTGGTTAATGTGTTTTTTAATGTAAGTTTTGCATTTTCAGATTTGGGATCTATTCTATGAGGAGAATAACCGAAATTTTTCAGCAAAAGTAATTTATTGGTGTGATATGGATGTTCCTAATATTATCAAGAACAAATTGTCTGAGGTACAATTGAATAAGTTTAGGTTGACATATTTTGGAAAATTTTTAGAGTTTGGGCAGCCACAAATGTTTTCACAGATTATTCATCAGGCTTTGATTAGGGAAGTTTATCAAAGGGATGATGGGGAGTTGTGGTTTCTATTTGGTGAGAGACGGGTAAGGTTTGGATTGCCCGAATTTTGTTTGATTTCTGGCTTGAATTGGCTAGGAAATGAAAATATTGATGGTTTTAAGGGGATTCAAAATCCGTTGGTGGAGAAGTTTTTTGGTGATGAGGTTGTCACCCGTTCTACTATTGGGAGGATATATAGGAGCGTTGTTTTTTATGATGATGATGAGGCAATTAGGATGTCCATTATTTTATTGGTTTTTAATTTCATTCTAGCTTCTGTTTCCGACAATTATCTTGATCAAACTTTGTTCAACTTTTTGTCTTATGGGGATATTGAAAGTTATCCATTGGGTAAATTTGCATTTCAACAGACAAAGAATTCTTTATCCATTGCAGTCAAGGGTCATGTAAGGAAGGGTAAGCACGGTGGGGTGATTTACAATTTTTATAGGGATGGTCATTGTAAATCTTACAAACTTAATGGATTGCCTTATGTGTTTCAAGTTTTTTTGTTTGAAACAATACCTACTTTCAAAGTCAGAGGATTTTGTGTTGATGACCATGCTGCAGAGTTGAGATTATTTAGATGGAGGGAGTTAGGAAAGCCTCCCAAAAATGAGAAATTGAATGACCTTATTTTTGGATCTGGTCAGGTATGTTGGTTTCCAGTTGGTTTATATTTGGTTTCCATTTATATTTTATATTGGTTTTTGTTAATTTTTTTTTTGTATTGTTTTGCTTATGTTTTATATTTAATCTTTTTGACATGGTATATTTGTTGTTATTATTATTTTTCAGTTGATCGTTCAGAATATTGTTCCTACGAAGGTTGATGAAAAGGTTCTATTGGGGTTGGGGATTTCCATTTTTTAATGGAAATGATATTGCAGAAAATTTCTTATGTTAAAGTCGACTCATCAAGGAAGTTTAATGATATTGGGTTTTCTATTTCTGATGTGGAAGAAGTTATTGATAAATGGGTAAAACCTTTAGAAGGTAAGATGATGGAGATGAAAAAAGATATTGAGAATTTGGGTGTTGAGTTAAAAGACCAACTGCAAGTGTTTCAAATGCTTGATTTGCATGGATATAAAAAGATGATTAGAAAGTTGGTCAATGGTCGATTTAGTTATATAGAAACATAAAAATGTTTTTTTTTTGAAGATGATGATGATGATGATGATGATGATGATGATGATGATGGTGATGATGATGATGATGATGATGTTGGTGATGGTGATGGTGATGGTGGTGATGATGATGGTGTTGCTGATAATGATGATGTTGATGATGCCTTGATGGTGATGGTTCTACTGCTGCTGATGATGATGATGATGAGTTGGGTGAGAACGTTGATGTTGGTAATATTAAAGGGAGTGTTGATCCTCCTGTTAGTGGTGTTGTAGGAAATCGATCGAGGAAGAGGATGCACAGGTTTACATTTATTTTAGTTTTTCATTTTATTTTTCATGCTTATTAAGTAAATGCTTACTTCTTTTTGTTTTTTTATTAACAGATTCAAAGCAAGAATGTTGGTTTAAATTCTTCTGGGAAAGAGATAGTTGTTTATACTCCTAGAGGGGTTAAAATTCATGTTGACGATGAAAAGGTTAATCATTTTTTTTAAAATGTTATTTTTTTAATCTGTTATATTTATAAACTGTTTTTTTTAATAGGCTGAGAAGATGGATGATGTTCCTAGCTTTGATATTTTAAGTCAATCTAGTGGAAAGAAAATTGTTGTTTTTACCCCCATTGAGGTTTGTTATTATCTTTATCAGCAATTTAATTAATTTGTTGTATTAGTTAGTTTGCTATAGTGTTTATGTTTGTATTGATCAAAAGTTTTGTATTTTTAACTTGATATTGACCTTGTTTTTTGTGTCATGTATTATAAAACATTACAGGGTAATAAATTCGAAGGATCAGACATTTCTATACTTGATGAGCTGGTGTTTACAACTCAGGATTTAATTCAATGTTTTGAAGTTGAAAAATCTGCTTGCAACACACCAATTAAGCGTGCCCGCTCGCATTCAGCCATAAGAGTCTTGTTTTGAAGAGTCCTTTTACTTCAAAGTTTGGTTCAGCTGGTTCTACCTCTTCAGATGTGGATGTTCGTCAATTACACCCAGCTCTATCAGCATTTCCAGATATCTGTATGTGTATTCCTTCAAAAGATGAAGATGTTCTTTTTGAGCAGTGGTTTAAGATTGGATTAAATAACCGGAAAAGGTATGTATATTGGAGTATAATATATTTTCATTATGTTTTTTAGTAGGATATAAAATAATTTTCTTGGTTTTTGCATTGTGTTACTGTTTTGAAGGATTGAAAAGTTTCCGGGTAACAATGACAAAATTGAGCCTTCATTCAGATTTGGGTCTGTGCCAATAGCTTCAAAAATGTGGTTTTACAAGCTTAAGACCCGTGCCGTTGGCTTGATGATGATGTGAGTTTTTTTTACCTTTGAATACATGTTTGTTAGTTTTGGTCACCTTATTTAATTATATTGGTAACTATTTGAATATTTATTGAAACTATTATGTTACATTATTATTTTATTTTCTTTGTTTAACTCGATTGTTATTTTGTTTTTAATTTTTGTTCAAAGACATCAACATATGCTTGTATTACATTCGTAAAAGTGGCTAAGACTCGAACCAAATTCAAATAAGGGTTACAACAACCGATTGTTGGTTCCATATCAAGTTAACCAATTTATTTGGGAAATATTGTAATAGAAATTGTGATAAGAATCATTGTTGGACTCGGTGATATAGTGAGTACATTCATGGGTATCTTATGGAAGTCAACACACCACAGGTTAACGTCGATTTTGTTATGTTTCCAATTCATATATCGGCTCACGGTCATTGGTTTCGCTTGTGTTTGACGTGCATCGCAGAGTATTTGTGGTTTATAATTCTCTTCAACAGGATAAGAATGTTATCTTTACAAATATTATGGATGTGTCTTGGCCGTACATCTTTATTCTCTCCATAATTTTGTCTAGTTGCGGGTTTTGGAAGAATAGAATGTATATTGATTTCAATAGTGTTCCATACCGCAACAAAAGCGTAATATGATATCATTGAGCTAGAATTTGCAGAGGGTATTCCTAACAAATTGAAGGGTAAGTTTCCTATTACTTATATTTGTTCGATTTGTTATATATAATGAAGTCTGCTTTTGATTTGTGTTATATATTTTTGTTTTTTCAAATGATTCATGAATGTTTACCATTTGTTTTATGGCACATTTCATTCATCGATGATATCTAAAATGCCAAAACCATTTCGATACTTCAATACCGTAGGGAAGATATGTGTCAACTTATTTAATCATGCAAGAACAAACATTTACTTGGATATGAATCAACTCGTAATATCCGTGAAGATTAGCTACTCAAGACTAGTATGATTATGAATCTTGATATGGATATTGGTTGTGGAAATTCGTTGTAATTATTCTGATTTGACGTGGTTATTTGTTGTGGAATGTTTTGTAATTATTATGATGGTTGAATGATGTATTAATTTTTACTAGTGGAAGTATGAGTATGTTTTGTTGGCTCACATTCTTTGTTTTTTGTTTTTTATTTAATTTTTTACTTATTATCATTAACATTTTTATTTATCGTCATGATTGGTTTCTAAATGTTGATATGATGTTATCTATTTGAATTGGTATTGGTATCCAATTAGTATGGATAATATATTGTAAAAAAACATTAAAAACATTAATAATGTTGTACATGTAATGTGTATTCAAACCAATGACAATGAGATATAGCTGTTGACCCATATAAATTTATTTTTTTGTTAGCATGTCTAATGTTTAATAAATTGAGTTTCTGTTTGCAAAAAAACAACATTTAACTGTGGTAGTGGCACTAAACTGTGTAAAGAGAGTTTCCATTTTTCGTAATCATGTGTACAAAGGTTAGGTGGGTTCAAAACCAAACAAGTAAATGACAACAATGTGGGAAGTGGAGGAAAAAGCTAAATGTAAACCTAATCAATGTTTCAACTTACAGACTTGAATAAGTAAAAAGAGACCTAAGTTTGTCTACTTCCCCCAACAACCTAAAAATGAATAGAATTGAATATGTGTCAACCGAAAATATTTAGGGAATTAGTATGGATAATTATTTTATGTAATTATATTTTTTTTAACATGGTACAGTTGGTAGCCAACATTTCATTTACAGGTAACTATTTTAGTTTTAAATAGTAACCAAAATATACATAAATATGTCAGCAACATTTTATTTTATTTGTAATTAGAACTACTTGTTTTTTTAAAGATATTAATTAGAATAAAAACATTTTAAAAAGGGTAATCAGTCATAACAGAAACTATATCACATTTTACACACTATTTTATGTTTTTTTTTCATTTGTTATGGTAGTGATGGTTCACTAACAACATATATTGTTTATAATAATCGATATTTTGAGGTTTATGAAACATTTATATTAATTTAAAAATTCTCTATTAATTAATTTTAGTAATTTTATAGTTTTTTAACATGGTTCTGATTAGTATCCAAAATTTCATTTACTGTGTATCTATTTTAGTTTTAGATAGTAACCAAATAGTACTTTTATAGTTTTTTAACATGGTACAGATAGTAGCCATAATTTCATTTACAGGTATCTATTATAATAAACAGTTTTTTGTGGTTTACCAAATAGTTATATTAATTAAAATTAATATATTAATTTGATTGTTGGTACTTGCAAATTTTTTTCATTTTACACTTGGTATCCAAAATCGCATTTACAGGTAACAGTTGTAGTTTTAGGTAGTAAATAAAATATACATCAATAATTATAATATACATTTGTTGATTTTAAGATATAATTACTTATTGTTAAAAAGAAATTAATGAAAAATAAACATATTTCAATATTGTGCAATATAAATTTTTATTTATTTAATCAATAAAATGATTACAATATGAATGTATATCACTACAACAAAAAGGCTTATCAATGACAGACTTCGGTCGCAGATAGCTATCTATATCTCATCTGCTGACAAAAGTCGCGATCATTGATAATCGTCATAAAAATCTGGTCATTGGGATGCACATCAACACCACTATTAGCGACCGAGATATATCTGCGGCCGCTATGAAGCGATCAAAATGATAAATCCGGGTCAATTGAAATGAGTCGAGATGGTCCAGGGCCAAAGCTGACGTGGTCCACGTGTCAGCGACCATTATCGTGACCGCTTGGCGATCGGCGATCGTATCTTCGTCGCTAATAACGTTTCAAGCCGACGCGTCGGTCATTGATATGAAAAAAATTACTGACGATTTTTTTTTGTTTTGCGAAATTCCCAAAACTCATGACTGCTTTTTACCTTTATCCCAACACACATACACACCAAGATAAACAACATACAAAATAATATAAACATCCATCGTCCACCAACACATACACCAAACTAGTATATAAACCTTTAAAAACCAATATGATTTGAATAAATATAATAACATTTCAAAACATATTTAAGTAACATATATACAAACATCCAAATAATGAATATACAAGTACAAGGTTATGTCAAGCGGCCATCCCTCCTTGATCACCTGTAATTAACAAAATAATAAAACAAGTTACAAATATAATAAATATGTTGATCTTTGGTATATATTACGACAATACATACAACAAATTGATTTTATACCTCGTCGCCATCCCCACGCGGCGCCAAAGATATCTTGTAAGATTTCGATCTTGACATATAGCTCTCACACACGGTCGGTAGGAGTATGAGCAATTTGGATGACTCGATGACCGTGAAGATGGGTAGTATTTAATGAACATCTCAGATATTACAAATTTCAAGATTTTATTAGAGTCATATTTGATTACATGTATATATGACAATAAATACGATAAATGATATAAACATGTATATATATGAATATAAAATGACAATAAACAAAAGTTGCATTTAAATAGTTTAGTACATAAACATGATGTTGATATAAACAATTATATATATGAATATAAAATGACAATAAATAAAAGTTGCATTTAAATAGTTTAGTACATAAACATGACAGTGATATAAACATGTATATATATATATATATGAATATAAAATGACAATAAACAAAATTTGCATTTAAATAGTTCAAGACATAAACATGATGATGATATAAAAAACATGTATTGCTAAACATACATTTCATGAGTTCAAGTGTCAATGTCTGATTCAGAATCATCTTGTATACGTGTTGCAGATTCATAACCATCATCTGCTTCAGATTCTATGTCAGATTCAGTCAATAACTCTTCTTCCTCAGTATCAATGTCATCTGACACAATTATTGACTCAGGATCTAATTCATGTGGTTCATCTCCACCATCTAACTAGATTACTTCATTGTCGTCCTCCACATTTATTATAGTCCCACTATGAAGCATCCGCTTCTTGGTAAATCTCCCCATCAACTAATTCTACACGACTACGCGGCGGAGTATAAATTACAACTTGCCAATCTATTGGCGGTCATCCCTTTTCCTAACAAGACTAGGAGTGTAGTATACTTGTCTTTGTTTGAGTTGGTAAAACAAACGGTTCGTTGGAGTACATGCACAGGACTATGGAGGTCAATATCGACGATTCCATGTCCATCAACACGTATACCTTTTTCTCAATCAAACCAACCGGCACTTGAACAAGTGAATATGACCCCGTCAGACGCGTCTCTCAGACGACAACTCTACGATTTCCTCCAACTCCCCATAAAAGGCACGACCAAGCTCATTGTAACAATCTCCTTGGACACACTCCGAGTTCGTTGTTCTTTTACCGCGCCCGTATGCCTTTGTGTGAAATTCACAACCATTTATTTTGTAACCATTACTACCGAATTGATCCTTGTCCGGTCCCATAGCTAGGACTTGTACATTAGCCTAATCGTTGATCCTCAATAAAGCCTACAAAAAACTCCATCTTATTAAATGAAGTCATAGTTAACATATGGAGTATATATATATATATATATATATATATACACTACGTGCTTAAAATTGAACTTACTTTGTCCTTTAGCCAAAGTGCAAAGTTTTTATCCCGATTGATTTGAATATCTTTATCGGTTATGCTTCAGCATGCTTCACTTTTAACTCATCATCGTATAATCTATACCATATTATAAACATTAACATATTGGAATAAATTTTCAACTTAAAAGATAAAATATCAAGTTTACATGTGTACCTCACAAATTAAATCAATCTCCTCATGATTGAGAAAGAATATAAGTATATGCGGCATGTAATTCTTGCTCGAGAGAGGAATATGCGCTTCCCTTTTCCATAAGTCGCGACCCGATGAGACCAAATACTGACGAGAGTGAGCCATTTAGTTTAACATTTCCCCCATCATCATGTCTCGATACTCGATTGGCCTTTGTCAAGACTTCATCCTAAAATAGTCCGAGACAAACGTAGATATCTCATCAAAATCTGATGCCTCGCATATCGACCCCTCGACATAAGCTCTATTCTTCACCTTCCTCTTAAGGTTTCCCATCACCCTCTCGAAAGGGTACATCCATCTATATTGAATCGGACCCCAACACGAGCTTCAGTAGGGAAGATGGATTCTGCAAATGCTCCATGGAGTCAAAAAAAACCAGTGGGAATATTTTTCCGGTTTACACGTGATCTCTATGATGTTCTTCTCAAGTACAAACATGTCCTTCTCATTCAATGATTTTGAACACAAGTCTTTGAAGAAACGACTAAGATCCGCTAAAGCATCCCATATTGGTTTATCAAGCGGATCCCGAAATGCTATAGTAATGATGAGTCTCTCCATGAACACACGATACCATGACTCTTCATCCCTTACAATTTCCCACCAGTAACACACCTTGCAATGTTTGACGATATCCATCCGGTAGTTTCAGAGACTTAACCCATGTGCACACATCTTCAACTTGCTTTTTGACAATGTGTACCTTGCATGCGGTTTGACAATCTTACCATTAGGAGATTCATAAAGTTCTAATCTAGACGCTTTACAAATATCTTTCATGTCCAAATGTGCCTTATCGTTATCTTTTGTCTTCCCCAGTAACATTCATCACAATGTTAAACACATTGTCAAACACATTCTTCTCAATATGCATCACATCTAGATTATGATTTAATTAAATTTGTAGACCAATAAGGCAATTCCCAAAAGACGCTTCTCCAAACCCATTATGAGATTCACCAAACCCATTGATTATGTTTGTCGATCAACCTTACCAAATGGGATAACCTGCATCTCATCACACGATCTCGCATCTCCGTTCAGAACAATCGCGGTGCGAGCATATCATTATCTACTTTCCTTTCTGAAGTGTTCTCTATTTCTTCAAACGGGTGATCTACCTAGAAGAACGACGATGACAATCAAACCAACAAAGCTTTCGACCTTTTGATAGATTAAACGACTTTGTATGCTCCATACAATACTGCGGACAAGCCAACTTTCCGTGTGTACTCCATCCAAAACAACATACCATGTTGGGAAGTCACTTATAGTCCACATAACCGCGCCTCTAAGGTTGAAATTTGTTTTCATTGCAACATCCCAAGTCTCATACTCCATCCTCCCACAATACCTTTAACTCGCCTATAAGAGGTCTCAAGTAAATATCTAAGTTCTTTCCGGGACTCTTAGGACCGTGAATCACGAGTGAAAAGAAATAAGTATGGTCGTTTACATACATATCCAAGGAGGCAAGTTATGCGAAGTAACAATCACAGCCAACATGAGTGCGGAAAATTGAGTGGCCAAACAGATTGAAACCATCGGTGGACAATCCAAACCTCACATTTTTAGGTTCCAATGCAAATTCGTGGAAGTGCTAAGTTGAAATCTTTCCAAGCCCCGCCCATCTCATGGATGATTTAGTTCTCCATCTTTAGCTGGAGATTTCGCATGCCAACTCATATGTTCAGCTGATCTTGAAGACATGTACAATCTTTTTAGTCGATGTGTTATTGGAAAATACCTTAGAATCTTAAACGGTATACTTGATTTTTTTGTAGTCACACCTCTTTATTAGGCCTAAACCGATCATGACTGCAAAACGTGCACCTTGTCATCTGTTCATTTTCCTTATAAAACAACATGCAATCGTTGGGACATGCATCGATCTTTTGGTATCCAAGACCCAACTTCTTCACCATTTTCTTACAAAAGTAATAGTTACCAGGTAATTTCTCACCGTCAGTAACATACTCTTAATTGCCTTGAAGAGACTCAAAACACTCATGGCTCATGTTGTGATCACCTTGATGTTAAGTAATGTCGCCATCGCAGAGACAATGTAGTGTGTTTGGTGCAACCATGCCACAATGGCTTCACTACCCTCGTCTAACAACTTAAAGAAGTCTTTGACATCGAATTCATAGGTTGCTCTCTCGCCTTGCTCCCAATCAAAATCGCCCCTCGCAATATCATGGACCATTTCATTCATACGATGAGTACTACGCCCAAATTGTGTACTTATGTGATGCCACCATCTCTTCTCTCCGCCATGTGCCCACCAAAGATTCTTCGTAATTTCTCATGAACCCGAAACAAGTAAATGATAGTTTACCATGTCTCTGGTCCATATAATTTACATTCTTACACTTTAAACATGGACATCGATTCTGCGACTTACCATTCATACATTCCGGGTGACTATATGCATACTCCAAAAACACTTGGCAACCAATTTCTAAATTCAATCAGAAGATTTATCGGGCACTTGACTTTCGTCGTGCCATCCAACTACTGATGCGAATAGAGGTCCATGATTCCACTAAGTACCTACTACGAATAACATTATAAATGTTAACATATGACTTGAGCATACTTATAACCATATGACTTGAGCATACTTTTAAGCATGCATATGATTAACATTTAAGCATACTTCTAAGCATATGACTTAAGCATACTTGTAACCATATGACTTGAGCATACTTGTAAGCATATGATTAACATTTAAGCATACTTGTAAGCATATAACTTGAGCATACTTGTAAGCATATGATTAACATTTAAGCATACTTGTAAGCATATGACTTGAGAGCATATGACTTAACGAATGAATGCAAATTAAAGCAGTATGAGAAACTTTAAATGTTATTTAATTTAGTATGAGAAACTAAGTAAATGCTACGTAAGTGTTAAATGTTAAATAAGTGAATACGTAACTTTAATAGTGTTTTTATTGTTTTATTGTTTTTATAGCTTTATTCTTGTATACATAAGTGTTAAATACCCTTGTTTTTATGTTATAGCCAAAACAGTCTCTTTATTGACTAAGTGTGTCTAGTTACCTTCTCTGTTGCACTAACGGTTCCTTAAGACTTTATCTATTTTTTGCTTAATGACCCCTTAATAGCTTAAAGATGCTAACAACCAAGAGCTTGGCTTGTACCTCGCGAGGCTTAGCTAAGCATGGCGAGCTCTCTCATGTAATTCTCATGACCCCAAGCCCCATCGACTCTAACATCCCTTTAATAGGCTCTAGTGGATCACCAATAGGCTCGTTAATAGTATAAATGTTCGCAATTACTCGACCAATAAAAAATTTCTTGCGAGTCTCCCCTATAATATGGATCTAGCCACATGCACGCGACGGCATGTATATACAATCATTTCTAGGCACCTAAGACACAAACCAAGAGTCCACATAGACGATCTTGCATAAGTATAAGTAATGTGAAGAAAAGCCTAACTATTACCCATGTATCGATCTTGAATAAGTATAGTTCTCATATATGAAACTTAGATTTGACTATAATTTTATAAACATTCCACATGTAGGCAAAAGAAACCTTTAGGCATTCAAACAACTTTAAAATTATGATAATAAAAGGTACTTTAGGCATGATTAAGTACTAAATTATACTAATAATCCCCAAGCCTTCCATTATAAATATTATTACATCAAATAATTGTTATAAATATCAATACCTATAATACGATGGCTATACAAATTGATGTAAAATAAAAGAAGAAATAGAAAGCAAACAAACTTCTCGACGTAGATTCTCAAAGGATAAACTGTTGTGTTGAGGATACACTTTTTTGAAAGCCCTTCCCTAGAACCTCTTTATATCTTAAATTACATCACATAAATCGATTTGACGTTATAATGCAATTGACTCAACTAAATCGCATGATGAACACATAATGATAATATCGTAAATGATAACAATTGAAAAGTTTCATTGAACAATACCCCGAGATTCCTAATTGTGGCGCCCCCAAATTAGGTATACATCACCCATCTTGGGTCGCCACTTACATGGTATGTAATTTAAATACAACTTACTAACATAACTGTAGGTATGCAATACGACATAAATCGTGAGTTTAAATACAAATATCGCCTCACTAGATATTATACAAACTCAAAAAGGAGTCCTCATTACAATTATTATCACACTATTTCACGAATAGTGAGGACTACTAATGCTATCTTCGTGACCATCACTGCGTTTCCCCGACTACGTTCAAATATATTCTCATTTCACAAGAGAACAAAGAAAAGAAAGGGTGAGCTCAACTAGCCCAAAGAAGAAATATTATGACTAAGATAATGCGTAATAAATTATCAATAGTCTTCAACAATGTTAAACCGATAAAATACAATAGACAACCAGTTTAATCACAGCGGAATATCTGATCCATTAAAAGAATCAAGTAGAAAATAAAGTCTACTATCTTTTAGGTTTTAAAAGGTTTTTCATCATCATTATAGCCGAGACTCAACTTTAATAAATATTCCACATCATCGAATCACCCCTCGCACTACTACGCCAAGGATATTCTTTAAGATCACGACCACAATTATTCATGCACTACGGGCCAAGAATATTTGTGTATTCATTAATGGTCATGATCATGCCAACAATCATGTCCATCAATGCACTACTACCAATCGAGGATTTTTTACCACATCATTTGTAACATTACTATTCATGATTACAATCAATAGTCTCTCGTCATAATCATACCAAGTCCATCTATGCACTACAAAAGCCACGATGACTTTAAAAAATATATAAACATGAGGATGATGACAATGATATAAGAATTCAATAAAACAAGTTCAAGAATTATTTTATCCGTGAATTATTAACGTCCAAATTATCAATATGATCTCTGTTTTTTGTAGAGTAAAATTCAAGAATGATCGTAAGAATATTTTCATGAAAAGATCTTTGGATGAAACGCAAATATCAAGGATATTCCACTAATTTCATGGAGTATAGAAGTCAAAGTTTTAACCAACCGGGTATAATAAAGAATGGAATAACAAAAGAAATCACCATGCATGCGATAGACGCATGCATGTGTTATTCCAACAAAATAATAAATAAACCAGTAAAATTCTTAAACGGTGTCGTGTGAAATTAAAGATGGAACCGGGTCCGATGTTTCATATTCAATAATAATAAAGATGGAACCGTGTCCTGTAAAACACACAGATAGGATATTCCAACGAATAATAAAGATTTTAACTGGTCCTGTAAAACACACGATGTGATGTTCCAACAGAATAATAAAGATTTTAACCGGTCCTGTAAAACACACACGCATGTGATGTTCCAATGTAATAATAGAAGAATGTCACCAAGTATAGGTAAACCACAGATATCGAGTTATTCCAATGTAATAATAAGCAATGGAATAACAACAGTTCTCTTCATGAATAAGAAAGAATAACACCCTTACATTTGGTAGGAGATTGAATATCGCAATGCGGTAAGTAACAAAATACTCTTCTTCTTTCTCTTATTCTCTCTATACTTTCTCTCTCTATAGCTTGAATGAATTAAGTGAAAAATAATGAAGCCCTAGGCCTCTTTTATAGAAGATTTCTAGCTTAGCACCTTAGTGTGAAAAGGCAAGTGGCTTGACGACCGGTTTGGCGCTTTGTAATGTGAAACGACAAGTGGTTCGACGCTTTGTAATGTGAAACGACAAGTGGTTCGACGTCTGGTAAAGGTAATTACTATTAACGAAGGTAAATACTATCGATTTAAGGTAAATACTATTCACAAGGGTAATTACTTATCGACGGAAGGTAATTACTATCGACGAAGGTAAATACTATTCATAAGGGTAATTACTATCGACGAAGGTAATTACTATTGACGAAGGTAAATACTATTCACAAGGGTAATTACTATCGACGAAGGTAATTACTATCGATTGAAGGTAAATACTATTCACAAGGGTAATTACTATCGACGAAGAGACTCTTAGATGATGACATACGAGCCCCCATAAAATAATCAAACTTACCACAATCATTTTTTTTTCATCAACACATATTTAATCTTTCAACAATTATTAATCATTTATAACTTGTCGCCTCAATTATTGATTTAATACTATAACATATTATACGTATGATAATGTGTGACAATAATTGAATCAATAATATTAGAGATATGATGCGAGAATTATCAGAGAATAATTGAGCATAAATTGAGTGACTTCTCACGTAAGCATCAATAATCAATACCGTGTCTTACTACGCAACTCGCCAGACATCGTATTTTTTACCACCGGTAGTTCAACAGCTTTTAACGGTAACACCTCCGTAGTTATTTTTATAAAATATTTTTGTCGTTTTCTCAATCCGACAATAATTTACATTGTGGGGTCCACCAATGATTGAGCCATCAGTATGCAATATTCCTAACAAAAGAATATTCCCAGGAGCCAAATGAATATTTTATAACAACTTGCATACTTTTTTGCAAAATTTATAAATATTACCTACAACTATAACATTATATCAAATTTATTCCATAATATTCAAAAATAATATTTATAGAAAAATTCATCTTTATTTATAAAAGTGGGGTCTTACAACCTCCCTTCTTATGAAATTTCGCCCTCGAAATTAGGGTGCGATACACTGGTATGTTGAAGAGGTAAGGATACCTTGATTTCATTTCGATTCTAACTCCCAAGTCATTTCCTCAACATCGTGGTTCCTCCACAAAACTTTGACTTGAGGTATAACCTTGGAGGCGTAGAATATGTTCCTTCTTATCCAAAATTTGAACAGAACCTCTTCATACGCCAAATCTTCCGCTATTTCGTCTGGCTTTCTACTCAATAATATGGTTCGGATCTTTCACATATTTACGTAACATAGATATGTGAAAACGTTATGAACACGAGACATATTTGGCAGAAAGCGAGTCTATAGGCCATAGTTCCTACTCGATCGAGGATTAAAATGGACCGATGAATCGAGGGTTAAGTTTTCCTCTCTTTCCAAATCTTGTAACTCCTTTCCATGGAGCAACTCTTAACAACACATGATCTCCTATATCGAATTCCACGTCCTTTCGATGAAGATCAAGATAACTCTTTTGTCGATTTTGTGAGGTTTTTATACGTTGTCGGATCGTTTGAATCTTTTCCGTAGTCATACGTACTCAACTCCGGTCCCAACAACGTTGTTTCACCCACCTCATCCCAAAGATACCGAGAACGACACTTTCTTCCATACAACGCTTGAATGGAGCCATGCCAATACTTGCTTGATAACTGTTGTTGTAGGAAAACTCCACCAATGGTAAGAACTTGTCCCAACTCCCTTGAAATCAAGGACACGTGTAGTCTTAATAGATCTTCAAGAGTTTGAATAGTCCTCTCCGATCGTCCGTCCGTCGAGGATGATATGCCGAAGCTAAATCGTAAGTCTGCGCTCCCATAGCTTTTTGCAAACTAACCCAAAATCGTGAAGTGAATCTTGGGTCTCGATCGAAACTATGGATACCGCAGATACCATGCGATCTTACAATCTCGCTTATGTACATACGAAGCAAGACGTTCAAGTGTATAAGTTTCTCGTATCGGTAAGAAATGAGCGGACTTGGTCAATCTATCAACAATGACCCAAATCGCATCAATGCCTTGAGAAACCTTAGGAAGACCGAATTAAATCTATGGTAATGTGCTCCCACTTCCATTATGGAATTTCAAGTGGTTGCAATGGACCTTTTGGTACTTGATGCTCCGCTTTAACTCGTTGACAAGTTAGACACCTTGAGATAAATAAATATTATCTCTCTTTTTCATATTGCTCCACCAAAATGTATGGCGAATATCATGATATATTTTGGTACTCCTGTGATGGATTGCAAATGGTGTGTTGTGCGCCTCCATCATGATATTATACTTTAAATCGTGGTCGTTAGAACACAAAAAGTCCGAGTTGACTCAAGTATTCCTTCTTCATCGATTCTTGCTTCCTGATAGCACCTTCTTGCACTTTTTTTCCTCATACGCATCGCCTCCGTGTCCGTAGCTTGAAGCGACTTTAACTTTATCGATTAAAGTCGGTTCTACTCAGATATACTCGCTATCATCACATTCGTCCCTCGAGTCTTTAACTCTATCTCCATCCTTTGCAAGTCACACAAATGGGCCTTTGCGTTGACAATATCGCACTCGTGCTTGTGATATGATTTTCTACTCAATGCGTCGGCTACCACGTTCGCTTTTCGAGGATGGTATGGGATGGTATGATCATAATCTTTCAATAGCTTCAATCCAACGTCGTTGTCGCATGTTGAGTTCCTTTTGAGTGAAGAAATATTTGAGGCTTTTATGATCCGTAAAGATCTCCACTTTCTCCCCATACAAGTAATGCCTCCAAATTTTAAGTGCAAAGATAACAAATGCTAACTCTAGATCATGAGTAGGATAATTCCTCTCATATTCTTTGAGTTGTCGCGAGGCATAAAGCTATAACTTTTCCATGTTGCATAAGAACACATCCCAACCCTTTGCCCAAAGCATCATCAGAGATGACAAATCCTCCGAGCCGATGGTATTGTCGAACAGTCTTGAAATAAGTCTCCTCTTGAGTTCTTGAAAACTCCTCTCACATTCTTCGCTCCAACCGAACTTTGTATCTTTCCGAGTCACCGAGTCAATGGAATAGCGATTCGATAAAATCCTTCCACGAATCTCCGATAATAACCAAATTAAACCGAGAAAGCTACGTCTTCGGTCCATCGATTTAGGTTGTTCCGACTTTGAATAGCTTCAATCTTTCTTTGGGTCAATGATATTCCATGACTTGATACCACGTGCCCAAGGAATGCTACTTCTTCGCCGTAACTCGCATTTCTTCAACTTGGCATAAAGCTTATATTCACGAAGCTTTTGGAGTGTCAGCCTCAAGTGTTGCTCATGATCTTCACGGCTTTTGGAATAAATAAGGATGTCATCAATAAAGACGACCACAAAGTGATCTAAATATTCCTTGAATACTTGGTTCATCATATCCATGAAGGCAGCAGGAGCATTAGTCAATCCAAAGGACATGACTAGAAATTCATAATGCCCGTACCGAGTTCTGAAAGCCGTCTTTGGAATGTCAGCGGTTCTAATCTTCAATTGGTGATATCCGGAACGAAGATCAATCTTTGAAAAGAATTTGGCTCCTTGCAAACCGGGTCAAACAGTCATCAATACGTGGCAATGGATACCTATTTTTGATGGTGACATGATTCAACTCCCGATAATCAATACAAAGTCGCATACTCCCATCTTTCTTCTTCACGAATAGAATAGGAGCACCCCAAGGAGAAGTACTAGGACGAATAAAGCCAATGTCTAACAATTCCTGCAATTGGGTCTTTAACTCCTGAAGTTTAATAAGAGCCATTCGATATGGGGCTTTGGAAATGGGTTTTGTACCGGGTTCAAGGTCGATACAAAATTCAATTTCACGCTCTGGGGTAGGCCAGAAGTTCTTTGGGAATACGTCAGAAATTTATTAACAATAAGAATATCGTTTAAAACTGACGTATTTTTATTTAAATCTGTGACATGAGCTAAGAAAGCTTGACATCCGTTTTTCAATAAACGAATAGCTTTATGGCTTGAGATGACCGTGATTGATTTTAATGGTTTGGTCGTTTGAATTTGCATAATAGGTTGATTAGGAATATGAAAGCTAACAACCTTACGAAAACAATCAATTTTTGCATGATAAGTAGTTAACCAATCAATCCTAGAATCACGCCAAATGCAAGTATTTTTAATGAAATAAGATCGACGGTGTAATGTGAGGGTACCGATTTGAACCAAACAAGACTTATAAACAGTGGATGTAATGAAGGTTTCTCCCAACGGAGTTTCCACAGATAAGTCAAAGTCTAATTTCTCCGGAGTCAAATTTAATCGATGAGCGCAAGTAGGAGAAATAAAAGAATGGGTAGAACCCAGATCAAATAAAGTATAGACTTCATTAGAGTTTATGATAAGCTTACCCGTGATGACCTCATTCGGATTCCTTGCTCTTTTTGGGAGGTCACAACAAACGCCTCCCTTAGACTACTGGGTTTTGAATTTTCTCGGGATGGCCTTTGGTGCCTCCATCCTAGTTGAATTTGTCTTGATGAAACGACAAAACCGAGCTAAGTGACCTTCTCTTCCACAATTATAACATGCTTTTGACTGGCATGGCGCAGCTTTGAATCGATGTGTCCTCTCCTCCGCATTTGAGCATATGATAGGTGGTCTTTCTCCTTCCTTAACAATGGGTGCTTGGTCTTTGACGCCTTTCCACCATTGTTGAATCTCCGCTTTCTTGAAATGTCTATTCTTATTGTTTTGGCCTCGATTACCACCGGTGGTTACCATATCTCGCCCGTTGATTCCTCCACGCTTGTTGTCACCGCTTCGATGACTACTCGCCGGTATTATAATTTTCTTTAATTTGCTCTCTTTTAGTTGTGTTGACTCATTATCGCGTTCCACTAATCGAGCCCTATTTACAACATCCTAATACAAACACGGTTTATGAGAAATAAGATGTTGACGTATCTCGACTTCAAACCTCTTAAAACATTCGCGCCATTCTCTCTTTCATTATCCACCAAGTGGGGACGAAACCGTGATAACTCCGTAAATTTTGCCTCGTATTGCGACACGGTCATATTGTTTTGTTCCAACTTGATAAATTCCACCTCCTTCATGTATGCGAATACTTTCGAGAAAAAGTATTTGTCGTTGAATGACTCTGGAACTTCTCCCAAGATATCTTCAAGATGCAGAGAGGTTGAGTACGCTTTTACCGATTCCCACCAAAGAATCCGCCTCTCCACGCAACATAAAAAGCGGCAAAGGGAACCTTTTGCTCCTCGGAGCATCCCAAGACATCAAATATCTTAGTAATCTATTTTATCCATGCTTCCGCCGAAGTGGTTTTGCTCTCCCTTAAACTCCGGTGGTCCCAGCTCCTTGAATTGTTTAGCGGTGGATCGCCTCGAGAGTTTTCCGTGTTTCCACCTACGTTTTGGACCGAGAGTCGCTCTGCTTTCTTTGTTGCATAAATTGCATAAAGCCTCTGAACATTTGATCATTCATCATTTGGTCGGTGTTGTTGTTTGCGTGAGGATTGTCGCCTTCCCGATGCACATTATCCTCGATTATTGATATGTGGTGAATCAACGATCGCTCAAGCCCATTCTTATTCTCAACATTCTCGGATGTCATTTTCGACATCGCCACAAAACAAAAGGTTAATTGACATGTAACAAATTATCCCTATCTTCCGACCAACCAATAAAATAGCACATAAACTTAGGTAGGTCATACTAAATAAAGGTATTCCCCGCCTCTCCCTCCTAGTACTATTCTCACATCTTAGCCAGGATCATATCCTAAGCTCGATACCAACCGGCGCCCCAAAATTAGGTATACATCACCCATCTTGGGTCGCCACTTACATGGTACGTAATTTAAATACAACTTACTAACATAAGCGTAGGTATAAATACGACATAAATCGTGAGTTTAAATACAAATATCGTCTACTAGATATTATACAAACTCAAAAAGGAGTCCTCATTACAATTATTATCACACTATTTCACGAGAATAGTGAGGACTACTAATCTTATCTTCGGACCATCACTTCGTTTTCCCGACTCGCTCCAAATTTATATTCTCATTTCTGAAGAGAACGGTGAAAAGAAAGGGTGAGCTCAACTAGCCCAAGAAGAAATATTATGACTAAGATAATGCGAATAAATTATCAATAGTCTTCAACAATGTTAAACCGATAAAATACAATAGACAACCAGTTTAATCTAATGAATATCTGAATCCATTAAAAGAATCAAGTAGAAAATAAAGTCTACTATCTTTTAGGTTTTAAAAGGTTTTTCATCATTTATTATAGCCGAGACTCGACTTTAATAAATATTCCACATCATCGAATCACCCCCGCACTACTGACCAGGATATTCTTTAGTATCACGACCACAATTATTCATGCACTACGGGCCAAGAATATTTGTGTATTCATTAATGGTCATGATCATGCCAACAATCGTCCATCAATGCACTACTGACCATTTGAGGATTTTTACCACATCATTTGTAACATTACTACCATGATTACACCGAATAGTCTCTCGTCATAATCATACCAAGTCCATCTATGCACTCACAGTGCCACGTATGACTTTAAAAAAATATAAACATGAGGATGATGACAATGATATAAGAATTCAATAAAACAAGTTCAAGAATTATTTTATCCGAGAATTATTAACGTCCAAATTATCAATATGATCTTCGTTTTGTAGAGTAAAATTCAAGAATGATCGGAAGAATATTTTCATGAAAAGATCTTGGATGAAACGCAAAATATCAAGGATATTCCACTAATTTCATGGAGTATAGAAGTCAAAGTTTTAACCAACTGGGTATAATAAAGAATGGAATAACAAAAGAAATCACCATGCATGCGATAGTAATCGCATGCATGTGTTATTCCAACAAAATAATAAATAACGGAACCAGTCGTGTGAAATTCACACCGAAGCGGGATGTTTCAACAGTAATAATAAAGATGGAACCCGGTCCGGTGTAAAACACACGAGATAGGATATTCCAACGTAATAATAAAGATTTTAACCGAGTCCTGTAAAACACACATGCATGTGGATGTTCCAATGAATAATAAAGATTTTAACCAGGTCCCGGTAAAAACACATGATGGATGTTCCAACGTAATAATAGAAGAATGTCACCAAGTATAGGGTAAATCACAGATATCAAAGTTATTCCAATGAATAATAAGCAATGGAATAACAACAGCTTCTCTTCATGAATAAGAAAGAATAACACCCCTTACATTTGGTAGGAGATTGAATCTATCGCAAAGAAGCAGTAGTAACAAAATACTCTTCTTCTTTCTCTTATTCTCTATACTTTCTCTCTATAGCTTGAATGAATTAAGTGAAAATAATGAAGCCCTAGGCCTCTATTTATAGAAGATTTCTAGCTTAGCACCGCCGTGTGAAAAGCGCAAGTGGCTTGACAACTAGTTAGACGTCTGTAATGTGAAACGACAAGTGGTTCGACGTTTGGTAAAGGTAATTACTATTAACGAAGGTAAATACTATCGACGAAAGGTAAATACTATTCACAAGGGTAATTATTCACGAAGGTAATTACTATTAAATACTATTCACAAGGGTAATTACTATCGATGAAAGGTAATTACTATCGACGAAGGTAAATACTATTCACAAGGGTAATTACTATATGGACGAAGGTAATTACTATTGGCGAAGGTAAATACTATTCACAAGGGTAATTACTATCGATGAAGAGACTCTTAGATGATGACATATGAGCCCCCATAAAATAATCAAACTTACCACAATCATTTTTTTTCATCAACACATATTTAATCTTTCAACAATTATTAATCATTTATAACTTGTCGTCTCAATTATATTGATTTAATACTATAACATATTATACGGATGATCTTGTGACAATAATTGAATCAATAATATAAGAGATATGATGCAAAGAATTATCTTTGTAGCAATAATTGAGCATAATTTGAGTGACTTCTCACGTAAGCATCAATAATCAATACCGTATTACTACTTGCAACTACGCCAGACATTCGTACTTTTACCACCGGGTAGTTCAACGGTTTTAACGCAGTAACACCTCCGTAGTTATTTTTATAAAATATTTTTGTCGTTTTCAATCCGAAATAATAATTTCATTATGGGTCCACCAATGATTGAGCCATTGTATGCGAATATTCCCTAACAAAAAGAATATTCCCGACCAAACGAATATTTTATAACAACTTGCATACTTTGCAAAATTTATAAATATTACCCATAACTATAACATTATATCAAATTTATTCCATAATATTCAAAAATAATATTTATAGAAAAATTCATCTTTATTTATTCCCAATGCTTCCTTCCAATATCTATTTGAACAATACCACGAAATCAAACTATTCCAATCTAGCATACATATCAATCAAAACATTACCAATAAGCTAATTTCTATATATAGAACAAATAACACAATCAATGTAACCAATTCCATAACATCCTATTCAATTTCCAATGATTAATTAGAGCAACCCCAATTCATATCTAAGTCAAACAAACCAAAAGTTCAAGCACCAATAATAACAAAAAAATTAGGCTATGTTTCATAATAATAACGGTTTATTTTATAAATTTTAAAATAAACTTTAATTAGTTCATTGTCATTAGTTGCCTTTTTAATCTTAATTAAGGCATATTCATTTTTGATTTAGGGTTTGTCTAAACCACATTCAATTAACAAATTAACAAGGTTTCTAGTAGATTTTAAGTGGGTTACCTTTGTAGAGGTGTGGCGGTGGTAGGAGGCGGCGCCATGGTGGCACTTAAGCATTAACTTCTTCTCCTTCTTCTTTCTCCCCCTTTTCCCTTTTCTCTCTATTTCTCTGCGTTACGTCGAAAATGTAACGAATCTTTGAGTCGATAACATTTAGTTTGATCAATGATCGCTATTATCGGCGACCGCGTCGCGATCGTGATTTTTAATGACATGGACTTATCAATGAATCAGATGCGGTCGTTGATTTTAAGTGGTCGTACAAAAAATTGGCGCCAACATTTCCAGCCAAAATTTTGGTGGCAAATTTATACTTAGCGACTGATCAATGACCGCGTCGCGGTCATTTATTCGCATTAATGCGATTAGATTACGTTTGATCATGAGATGATAGTCGCTGTGACTAATATCAGCGACCGATGGTGCGGTCGCTGATACTGTTGGTCGCTGACAGACCTTTTTCTTGTAGTGTATTGAGCAACCTCAGTAATCATCAATGAGTCTATTACAAATTTTTTTGGTTAAAAATGAAATATATTACAACGTTTTCGGCTCCAAAATTTGTGGATTACTGCATATTTTTTTGTTGTGTCCTTTTTGTTTGCATCGTCTGCATTTATTCTGAATGGTATTTTCAGACACATGCTTGTACCTTCCAATCTTTGGTCATCCAGCTGCTCTTCTTGTATTTGGTGGTTTGACACATATGTTTTTAATCTCGTCTGGAACATTCCAATTCTCTTTGTTGTCCAATGGCATGACAGAAGCTGAATATGTGTCCATCAAAGTTTTTTTTGAATAGTATTTTGAGCAAAAATCATAACAGCTCATATTCCGTTTGCTAATAACAAGCAGCGTGTGAGCAAGGCATTTCATGGTATTGAAATTTACGGATGTGTATGTCTTTTTTCCCATATCCACGATAAATTGCTTGGTGACATCATAAACAGTAAAAATCACTAGGTCTGATGTCTCAACCTACAACAAATTTTAATAGTTTAGTTAGTATGTATAATAATTATTTTTTTTAAAAAAAATTATAGAATAATTAAAGTTATATGTATTGTTAGTAACTTCTACGGTTTATTTTGGTAACCAATAATTCATATCGTGGTTTCATATAATTGTTAATGATATTTTTTTTTCAAAAATGTGCAGTAACAATTTATGGGCTTTATGGCTGACCTTAAGTTTCTTTGACTCGTTGATATTATCTTGCAATCTTCTCTCAACTGTCGTGGATAGATTTGTAAATGTTGATATTGCTGACTGTTTGTTTGTGAAATACCACCTTTGAACCATACAACGTAGGCATTCAATCATCGACGAATCGGAAGATTTCTAATTCCTTTGATTGCATGGTTAATAGACTCAATGATTGTTTGAAGTCATTGTTGAATACCGCTATAGCCCATGCAAATTTCCTCGTGCACTTTTCTAGCTTAACTTCTTCCTCCGGATATGTTCTTATTCTATTATCAATTGCATCAAGTTCACCCATATGTATGTTGAATTCTTCTATAGTGTAAGCCCTACAAGCTGCGTTGTATGCTTTTTTTATATCTTCTCCTTTCTTTTTGAATCTGCTTTTAATATTTTTAGAATATGGTAGGTGCATGAACCATGCATGACATCAGGGAACACACAGTTAAGTCCCTTGATAATTGCTTCACGTACATGCGAAAACGATGCAATCGTCCTTTCTAACACCACAAACATTTCTCAAATTGATGAAAAACCATCTCCACGATGATTCATTTTCATCACAACAATCGCAAAAGCAATTGGTATGATGTTCCTGTTTGCATCTTGCGTTTGCTTCTTGTAAGCGAAGTGTGCCCGTGGTTTATTTGTAGATGAATGTCCCATCAACTACAATGATTGGGAAACAATGTTGCCATGCTTCGATAGATGCTCTATCATGAAGAAGAGATATTTGAAGCGACCATTTTTTCCAACTCCAATGATGTGATGGATCCTGAAATGAATTTTAAAGTAAGGTTAATGTAATTATATACAATAATTATTGTCCAGATTTGTAGATATGATTACTATGTGTATTACTTTTGCTTTATAATAACTTATATTTTTATGTCTTTATAGTGTTTAGATGGTATCTAAAATGATGTTTAATAGTTTCAATTCATTTATATATTTGTTTTCTGGCAAAAATCGATTTAGTTTTATTCAATTAAAAATAGGTAGTAGCCATATATGTATTTGTAAGTGTCTAAACTTCTTACTTTGAGTAACCAAAATAGCTGAAACATTTAATAAATAGTTTGCAATTGCTACCTGGATTAGTTTTTTGCAACATGTGCAACCAAGAAGGGATCAGAGTGTAGTCGTGTGGATTTCCTCTTACTTTTTGCATTGCTTTTTCCTTTGATCTCCATGCTTTTTGGTAGGAGATGGACACGTTATACTCTGTCATCATGTCTTCCACAATGTCTGTTGGTGTGTAAATTTTCTTGAAGTTAGTTAGTTTATGCTTAATGCACTCATTAACCATCTCACTTTGTTTGCATGCATGATCTCCAAGCAATATGTTTGACGAACAAACAAGTGTACATCATTAAATTCTCTTACCTTGAACATAGTTATTTTCCTAAACTTTGATGCTCTTAGTTTCCACTTGCAATTTCCTTTCGCTGGCATACCGAACAAAATCTCACCACTTGTTCTTTCAACCTTGTGGTCATGTCGCTTTACTTTATGGAATGTAACCTTATTGCTTGTGAAAGGATTTTCTTGTTTATGTAAGTTTGATGTATTTTGACTTCAAACTTATTTGGATCTGAAATGACCTCATCACATTGTCTTTGCAGTGTTTGATATGTTCGCTTTACATTTGCTTTCTTTGTCAATTACTTCAATTGCAAATGCTTCGACATATTGTGATTCATAATTCCAATCGTGTCAATCTCATTATGCGTTTTTGCGCTTGCACTATATATTCTTCTTCATTTATCACGCCACGTAAGCTTGTAGTCCTCCAATGATTTGTTCATAATCTATAATTAGTGGAAATTTGACATGATCATCCGATCTTCTATGAGACTTCCATATAGAATCTTAAGGTTGCTTCATTTGTCACCTTGATTGGAGGAATGTTGCTTTTAATCAAATTTGATTGCCAATTCCAGTTGTGTTGTAGTCCGTATTTAATGCGATATATCATGTTGTGCATTTACGTGAATGAACAGTTTGAAGGTGCTAGAGGTTAGGTAACCCGAAATTTGTATATTAGCATCTTTTCATTCCACGTTCCAGTTGAAGTAAACTACAATTGGAAGCATTTCCATAGTCTCGAATCTTTGAAACAATAATATTCACACAATAATGTAATTAGTATCCAAATCTTTATATGAATGTTTCCAAATATTTGTATGCGTAATGAATTATGAATGTTATCGCTTTCTCAAACTATTTTGTAACTTATATAATTCATATACACTATTAAGATACTAAAGCAACTTTATTAAGTAACCAAAGTAGACGTGTTTAGTATCAATTATTATCATCGATCGCTTTCGGTTTGTTTATAAACAAATCACAATTTAAAATGCCCTTAAGATGAAATACTATATATTAAACACTAAAAAAAAAAGTAATCCAAATATTTATATGAAGGTTGCCAAATTTTGATATAAATGCTTACAAATTATGCATTTGTAACAAATAGTATTCGATTCAACAAAAAATAAAAAAAATTTTATTGGTTACCAAATTAACATTATTCAAGAACTAAGAGATACGTTATTTGTATGTATCATTATTGTGAAGTAATGTTTTCATTCATTCCATATCCAAAACACAAATTATAATGTCCCCGAAAATGTAATACCAAATATTAAACACTAAAAATAAAAATCCAAACATTTTTATATGATTGTGGCCAAATTGTTGTATAAATGACTCCAAAATTGGCATTTATAACCAATAGTATTTAACACCAAATTACAAAAGTTATTAACTCGGTTACACCAATTTAACATTATTCAAGAACTAAAAATATAGGTTATTAGTATATTTGTAAATCGTAAAGTAATCTTTTCATTGCTTCCATATCCAAAACACAAATTATAATGTGCCCGAAAATGAAATACCAAATATTAAACACTAAAAACAAGGAATCTAAATATTTTTATATGAATGTGGCAAATTGTAATACAAATGACTCCAAATTGGCATTTGTAACCAATAGGTTTTGGCTCTCTGAAATTAAAAAAATTATTTAATTGGTTACCAAACTAACATTATTCAAGAACAAAATATAAGTTATTGGTTTCTTTGGTAATGTAAAGTAATGTTTTCATTGCTTCCATATCCAAAACACAAATTATAATGTCCTTGAAAATGAAATACCAAATATTAATCACTAAAAACAAGGAATCTAAATATTTTTATATGAATGTGGCCAAATTGTTATACAAATGACTCCAAAATTGGCATGTGTAACCAATAGTATTTGTATTCGATATTACAAAAGTTATCTACTCTTCGTTACTAATTTAACATTATTCAAGAACCAAATTATAAGTTATTGGTATTTTTGTTACTGTAAATTAATGTTTTAATTACTTCCACGAGCAAAACACAAATTATAATGTCCCTCAAAATGAAATAATAAATATTAAACACTAAAAACAAGGAATCCAAATATTTATAATAATGTTTCCAAAGTTTTATATAAATGTTTTCAAAATTGGCATTTATAACCAATAGTATTTGGCTACTGAAATTAAAAAAAACTATTTAATTGGTTACCAAACTAACATTATTCAGTAACCAAATTATAAGATATTGGTATCTTTTTTATTGTAAATTAATGTTTTCATTGCTTCCATATCAAAAACACAAATTATAATGTCGTATATTTTGAACACTTAAAACAAGGTAAACAAATCTTCATATGAATGTCCCCAAAACTTTGTATGCGTATCAAAATTGTAGTGAACAACAAATATTTTTTTGTTATAAATATTTCCCCAAGTTGAATTCAGTAGGTAACAAAACATGATTTCAATTTATATATATTAACCCGATTCGTACCTTTGTATTCAAAGATCCGATTCGGTTTTCAATCTTTGTTTATATATCTTCTTTCAGTTTCGGAAACCTCTGATCGGTTTTGTGCATGTCGATTTCTGATACTCTGTCTTCGATTTTCCGTGCTTTCGAATTCGGATTCTTCTGTATGAATGCTTCTGTTTCTTATCGATTGATCTTATCTTGAAGATGATCAATTAGTTGAAGATGATGATTATCTGTAGAAGTTTCGGATTTGGTCTGAAAGTAGAAGCATTCGTTTTTTTTGTTGTTGATTTTTGGTGTTTTTTTTAGTATGTAACTGACGTGAATAGTGGAGTAGTTTTCTCCTTAAATTAAGGTGTTTGTATTTCAGTTGGTTTGGTTTATATGACGTGGATTGCACTACTATTGGTATTAATTTATATTATTGCACTATTAATATAATTAATTAATTGGTGCACTATTATTGTAATATCTTTCTAATACTCGTATACTTATGTAAAGGACCCTAAAATATATTATAGAACAAGTGGGCCTAATGCCTAAAAAATTATTCACATCACTTAACAAAAAAAAAAATTCAGATCTTGGGGGGGGGGGGGCCCTGAGCCAGTTTCGTCCCTGAGCTAGATGGAGACGATAGTTGATCAAGGATGCTTTATTCTAAAGCTTGGGAGTCATATAACTATCAGTAAAACTCTATACATATGTGAGAGTATGTGACCATATCAACAGTTCTATACAATTCCCAACTTTTTACATGCTGTTCAACTATCCTAATCTAATTGTTTATATTTCGAAAGCAGTACGTCTCTAGCAAACGCCTGGCTTGTTCTCAAGTGCATGCTGCAAAAGTTTTTGTTATCTTAAACTACATACATAACACTAGTCTAGAAAAGAAATTCATGCATGCATAATCATGATCAATTTAGGACAACGATATAAGTGGAGCAGGAAGGACGAAGCAAATGGACTAAGTAAAGAAATGAACTTTCATGACACAGAGGATCAATAATACATCTTGTATATATGTTTCTAAAGGAGTACATTCTAGAAATGAAATTCAAGCTAGTTTGCATACTGAAGAATGAAGATTACACCCACAGATAAGGAAGGATAAGTAGGATGATAATAGAGATGTGCTACTGTCTGTGTTTGAGCTCAGAAATTACAATATCTCACAATGCTGATAGACCTTGACATTGCTCCCCTAATTTGGTCTACATAAATGTACTTTTATACTGGCCTCACCTGCCCTGCAGTTTTGCCTCGTTCCATGATATCTAGAAGCAGTTTTGCAACTCTCAATATTCTGCAAGTGAGTTCTTTAATGAGTCATGCCTTTCTGTTTCATCTGATCATCTGCCTTTACAAACTCTTCTATTAATTACTGACCTGTCCTTGGAGGGAAAAAACATTATCTATCAGGACACACCTGTTCAAGCTGTGGCTTTGACCAGTTACCATAAAAGACTACACAGGCTTTACATATTTCTGACCTCAACCAAACTGTGAGCTGGTGATTTTACTAATCCTATTTCATTCATCATATCTCTCACTTTTTCTGCATCTTTCCACCTTTCCGCTGCAGCATAAATCTTTCCTAATAATACATAATTTCCTGTGTTCTCAGGCTCTAGCTCAAATAGCCACTTTGCAGCCACCTCTCCTAGTTCTACATTCTCATGAATCACACATGCACCCAGTAGAGCACCCCAAACAGCATGGTTAGGTTGAGAAGGCATTGTTCTAATTAGTTCATAAGCTTCCTCAAGTCGGTCTGCACGACCAAGGAGATCAACAATACAAGTGTAATGATCAGCCTTAGGACTGGCATGCTGACATTTCAGCATGAATTTAAATAAACTCAGACCCTCATCCACCAAACCTGCATGACTACAAGCATGCAAAACAGAAGTAAAAGTGACTTCATTAGGTTCTACCCCAGATTGAACCATCTGATTAAAAAGGGTAACAGCAGTCTTGCCATGCCCATTCATCCCATATCCAGCTATTATCACACTCCATAAAATTATGTCTTTATCATTTGAGGGAATCCCATCAAAAATAATATATGCATAATCTAAGCTTCCACATTTTGAGTATATGTCGACCAAACCAGTCACAACTTCAACTCTTGAAAGAAACCCGGACTTTATGAGGTAGCTATGTAAATTCATTGCTTGCTGCAGATCTGCTAGAGTGGAGTAAGCAGGAAGGAGGCTCTTCAAGGTTGCCTCATTAGGACCTATGGCTTCCAATAACATTTCATTGAAAAGTTCAATTGCTTCTCTTTCTAGGCCATTATGAATGCACCCAGAGAGAATTGCATTCCACGGGACTTGTCTCCTTTTTGAAGTGTTCCTGAACACCCGGAAGCTTAGCATAACAGATTTGCATTTCGCATACATGTCAATTAATGCAGTCTCCACATTTACGTCGGATTCAAGCTTATGCCTCATCGCCCACCCATGCAAGCACTTCCCACATTTCAAATACTGTGAATTCACGCATGCTGATAAAAGAGAAGCCAGAGTAAATGCATTCGGCTTTACACCTTTGAAAAGCATCATTGGGCAAAGCCCTATTGCACCTCTAAAATCACCACTTAAAATAAGCCCATTGATCATTGTAGTCCACGACACAACATCCCCGTCATTCATCTTATCAAAAATACCTCGTGCCTGGTCGACTTTACCACATTTCACATACATATGGATCAACGCATTCCTAACCGATAATTCACTCCCCAAACCCTTATCTTCCACCAAGGAATGAACCAATTTTCCCACTTCCAAGTCCTTTAAATACCCACAAGCTGGCAGAACTGAAACTACAGTTGCACAATCAGCCTCAACCCCACCGTCCACCATTTTCCCAAAAACCATTAAAGCATCTTTAGCACTTCCATTTTGAAAATACCCACTAATCATAGTGTTCCACGAAACCACATTCCGCTCGCACATGTTGTCAAAAACCTGTCTAGCCTTCTCTTTTTCACCACAATTCATGTACATTGACAACAAAGAATTCCCCACAAACACGCCCGAATCAAACCCATTAATCACCGTCAAACCATGAAGCAAAACACCCAATTTAAGCAAAGATAAATCACCACACGCCTTGATCGCAAATGGGTACGTCAATTTACTGGGCTTCGGATAATCGCAAACAAACATTTCAACAAAAAGCCGGAGTGCATCGTGTGATAACCCACTTTGCGTATACATTTTTATCATGATGTTGCATGCCCGCAAAGTTCGACGTGGCAATTTATCGAACAGGATACGTGCATACGAAATATGCCCACATAGTGCATATGTTGAGGTGACGAGGGAGGTGATGTAGTCGGAGTCTTTCGAGGAAAGAAGGCCGGAGGAGATAATGTGGGCATGGAGTTGTTGGGTGCTTGGGAGGGATTTATTGATGGCGTAATGGCGCAACAGTGACTCGCATTGTGCTGTGTTGGTGGCAGTTGTGAGGAGAAGATTCTTGATTTTGAATAGAGCCTGAGATGCATGCACGGCGCCCATTCATGAATTTGTATTGTAACATAACCCGGTGGTATTATATAAACAACACTCCGTTCCGTTCCGTTCCGTTCCATTTAATTTATATAAAGGAAAGGTCCAGCTTTTATCTTTCCATGTTTTATTTATATTTCATTAAAGTTTTTTAACACACGTCACAAAATCATATAAAGAACTTTTATATACTCTCCCACATTTTTTTCATAATCTTTGTATATGCATGATGCATGATTGGATCGTCAAGCGAAGGGCCAAAATGATGTATAACACTTCATTTTTCTCTTAATATAATCCGCTCGTAATTCATCTTCCAAGTCTATTCCCTACCTTTCAATACTATCATGTTGCCACATAGGATAGGAAATGTACCATACGTTCATATTCCAGAGTGAAATCTTGAATTTAGGTGGATGATTGCGTCTGGGTGTGCATATAATTTTTTTTTTGTGCGTGTGTTCTCTGAGATTGATAATTCAATCTTAAGTTTCTTGCTTGTTCTTTCAACGTTTGAACAAGGTAATTATTATTTGCATTTCTGCAAGAATTTTTTTTTTTAACTTCTCAAGTAACAAAATTGACAGGGCATACGTCAAAAAACTGTAAGGGACACAATTTATAGAGTCAGCCAGCAGCCTTCTCTTGCTATAAAAACAAAAATGCACCAAAACATTGTTAATTTTGAAGAGTCTGAAAATCAAATAGATGATACAATCCATCTCTGAGGAAAAAATACATCAAGTCATCTCACAGCCTGGAGAACTAAGAATAATGCAACATTACACAATTTCATCAGCGGATTCATCACAATTATGAAAAGATTGTTAACCAAATTGACCAAACAGCTAAAAAAATATATTCTAGACTGACCAACTAAGATCACAAAGTCACAAACAATGTTCTGCCCTTTCAATTTGTTCTTTTTACAGTCTTCTTGTTCATCAGATCAGGTCTAGGTTCCATCTTCACAGGCAAGGGAGCAGAGAATACAAAGCTTCCATCTTCCTTCTCAATCGGATCATGCATACTCATTTCATTATCACTTTCAGCCACCATATTCCTTCTAGGGTCTCTATCATCCTCGCTAAATTGGGGCGATTCATTATCGTCTGTGTGTCCTTCCTCCTCATCATCCCCAGTCCCAATTTCTTCATTTTCTCCCAACTCCTCAGCATCAACTGAATCATTCCCATCAAAGCTATTACATTCTGAAACTGAAACTGGCGCATTGCTCCTTCTATAAACCATATATACATTCCCATTCTCTGCAAAGCTAACGTTTTTCTTTGCCTTAGCTTGAACCCCAGAATTCCTCTTCACCAAAACCCCATTTCTAATTTGAGACACACCTGACTTTCCATTAATATGAGTTCTAGGGGTTTCAAGCTCCACCATATCTTCTTCCTCATCTTCCTCAGAAACCCTAGAAAAGCCCTCAATTTTTTTTACTCTCTTCCTCAATTTCTCCAACAATTCTCTCTCCTCCCCTTTCAAAACCCTAGATTTTGTACCAGTCCCACCAAGTCTCACACTCTTCACTACTCTGCTTGAAAGTTGATACCTTTTCACAGAAAGCTCATCAAGATACTCCATAAAACGGCTTAATTCTCTGTTAATTGACTTTTTACCATCTCTAATCATCGGATCACCACCCTGCAAACAAACCAAAATCAGATCTTGTTCCAACAAGATTCATAAACTGTAAGAGTAAGCTCATATTTATATGAATGAATAAGATTATTTTACCTGAATAGAGTCGAGCTTGTGAAGCAAGCCCATGGCTTTATGAGAGAGAGCTCGAGAATCAGAGTGGGTATTGTTAGAATGAGTGGATTTGAGAGTGTTGAGAGCTGATTTGATGTATGCGAGGTCTTTTAGCTGACGGAGGGTCCGTGATCTGCGAACAAGGAAGGCTCTGAAGTGGGTTTGGATGGTACGGGCGGCGGCGACCCGGAGAGAGAAAGAAGCAGAAGAATGGTGGCGGATGGAGGACTCGAGGGCGGAGATGCGGCGGAGGAGAGAGGAAACCATCGGGATTGTTTCTTCTTCTTGGTGGCGGTGTCTTTGGAAATTTTGTTTATGGTTTGGGGATTGAGCAGGGTAGTAATATGGGGTTTGTTGGTGGCGGTGGTGGGTTTGAAGGTTGAAGGGAGAATAAGAGGAGAGGTGGGGCTGAGGAGGACTAGGGTGGACGGATTGGCATTGGATGATGAGTGGCTCTGGTGATGGAGGGTGGTGTGATGGGGCGGAGGAGCAGCAGCAACAGGGGGTGGGGGTAGTTTGGTGGCAGTACTGGTTGTAGGGGTGGCAGTGACAGTGAGAGGCCATTTGGGGGAAATTGTCCGGTGAGAATAGGGTAGATAGTGGGTGAGTGTAATTGTATTTATTTTGATAATTGTTTTACACACGTGACTGCTGACAAATTATGTAGATGCTCTGTACTGTACATCAACTCAAGCAATCAACCAAAACTGAGACAGAGTTATAAGGTTGTCAAATTAATTTATAATTTATTTTTCCTCTTTAAATGTTTGTGTATGATTTAAATTTTTTTAAAAAAAATAATAAATTGACTTATAAATAGTTTTAAAAAAATAATATTTTTTTATTTTTAAGAATTAATTTATAAGTCATTTTAAAATAATTAAATTTGATATTTTACAAATCTTTATTTTAGCCAAAACCTTCAAAAAAAAAATTTAAGTTAATTTCTGACTTACAAATCAAAATATTATAAAATATTTTTATTTATAAACCTCAACTTACAATAATTTATAAATAACTTTAAATTTTAACTTATAAATCATTCCTCAACGTATCCTCGTCCAATGACCAATGCTATGTATTATTATATTTTAATTTAATAGGTTTAGTAGGAGCCGAGGAGACGGATGGATAGATCAGGAGGGAAATTGTTTTGTTAATTTAGGATCATGTACAATAAATATACTTTCGATCTAATTGTTGGGTAGTTTGGGTCTATAAAAAAAATGAGAGAAATCAACAGTTTGTTGGAAACTATTAAATATTTAACTTCCCGCTCATGATCAAGTCCTACTTGGGAGTTAAATTTGATTTTTAAGTCCATACCTTATTCCCTCAGGCTATTATCGCATCATACTATTAACTAATAACTTATATTATTTTAGAGTATACATAAAATAATAATATATCTTTAATAGTAGCAGCAAATTTTATAAATAGAACTGGGATTATAATTGTAATAAAAATAAAACATAAAAGTAGTGATGCACTAACTCCTAGCATTTGTTGAACAGCAATTCCTAATCTGCATTGCATTGTGGCACCAAGACTACACATTCAGCTTTTTATCATCAGAACATTTTAATCATTGATCCTTTACACCCTATCTGCAGAAGAACTTCAAGAAAATGCACATCTTCACCCCATAATTGGAAGAAAGAAAAACTGAAGCTTTGCCATCAATTAGCAGAAGGAATGCTTATTGTCCTAGATGCAAGTTTCTTCATCACAGCAATATGCTTTTGTCCGGCAAGATGATACTTGAAAACTGTTTCACTATTGCAAACCACATTACATATAGCACATGTTCTGACAGCAGTGGCTGCTGCTCCACCTTCCATAACCTTCCTCCTCTTTCTCTCTAAATCTTCTAGAGATTCAGCTGCCTTCTTCTTTGATTTCTGCCTGCTGACAGAGCCACTCTTAGTAGGATTCTCAGGAGGTCCAATTACTGGATTCTCTGACCCTGCTAAACCACCAACTGGGACAGGGGCAGCTATAAATGCTCTTTTAAGTTTCTCCAAATTCTTCTTGTGCTTCTTTCCCAATTTATGCACGTCTAGAACATCCTTGGTGTCGCAACAAACTTTGCAAACTTCACACCGTGCAGATTCTACAACTTTCTTCTGTAAATCTTTTAGAGTTTCACCTGCTTTCTTCCCTCTGACAAATCCGCTATTAGAAGGATTCTCCGGAGGCTCAATTACTGGATTCTCTGACCCTGCTGAAACTACGTGGACAGGGGCAGGCGTTGATGCTTCTTTTAGTTTCTCCAAATTCTTCTTGTGTTTCTTTCCCAATTTATGCAAGTCTAGAACATCCTTGGTGTCACAGCAAACCTTGCAAACTTCACACCATGCAGATTGAACAACTTTCGTCTTTGGGGCTCTTTTCCAAGTGCCCTTAGGTCGAGTTCTTGGATGAGTCCACGAAACAGAATTCGGAACTGCAGGGACAAATTGTTCTATTCCATTTGGAGGTAAACCCTACAGCAAGTGGGTGATCAATTACTTGTAGACTTAATATACAATGAGCCTGTTTGGATTTTCTTTTGAAATCTGATTATTGCTTTTCAGAATCAAAAAGTAATTTACAGGTTTTACATTAATAATCAAATATTTGCAAAAGAGGCAGGCTTAAGTGAACCTTATTCCTCTCAAGAATATAATCATATCAGTAAATACTCATATAGAACAATGGTCAAGCATAACAAAAGTGTGTTAGTCTTGAGGAAAAATATAAGATTGATCACATTTACAGTATTTCCACATGTTATACCAAAGGAGCCTTATATTGTTCTCATTTTAGTGGCTCTATGCAGGTAATGTGTTTGGAAAACTAAGAATTCTCTTAATTGTTATACAAATATGAAGCTGGATTAGCCACCACCACAATGGTTTGCAGATCACAAACAAACCTTGAGGACTAGATTTTTCAAAGGGGGATGAAATGTTATGATCATATTTGTAATTTTGTCTAAATATTGTTCTTGTATTTATAATTAAATTCAGATAGAAGAGTCCTAGTGTAATGATAATAGTTGTAGTTGGTTAAGAATCATGGGTAAAAAATTATTGGTAGAAGTGGGCTAGGAAATGAGTATTACTGAGTAGGCTTCATGTTGTTAGTAGCCAGAGGCGGAAGGAGGGGGGCGGGGGGAGTCATATGACCCTGCCCCCCTGGAATCTTCCTTCCCTCTTCAATTGATCATAACAAGTTGGCACATAATGTTTTGAGGAACATATATCTTATATAAAGCTTAAAAGTCGTCAGTTCAGTTTCAAATTATTTTTAATTGTGGGGGTCAACAAATATTTGAATTAAAGTAACAATGATGGACAAATAAAACTCTTTAGGATAAATTTTAGAGTCCATAAAACTTTGAATAGGAATAAAAAATAAAAAGAAATTCAATAAAAGAGAGACGAAGGGAGTTCCTTTCATGCTTGGTCATTTTTATCTTTGTTTTCTTTTCTTTATTCTTTTTTTCTACTTTGAAAATACTTTTATATAGGTATGGTTTTGAACGTAATTAAAATATTTAAAATGATAGTATGTCATAACATAACTATGCTACTCACACTGATCGAGCTTACATGCCTTCTTGAAAAAGTAATAAACACTCTATATAAATCACCAACAATCCCAGTGGTCTTATACACAACAAGGTTATATATATATATATATATATATATATATACACACACAGTCCTGAACTTAAGCTCACCCCTTATCTAGCATACCTTGCATACCCCTTTTAGCGACGTATCGAATCATCGCCCGGTCTCTTATGCTAAAGGGAGGTATATACCCCAGGTATAAATTTTAGATAAAAGTGAGCTTAAGATCCGAAATATATATATATATATATCAACCCTATAGTTTCATTTTCTTTCATTTTAGAAAGTTTGGAAGGAAATTTCTTTATATTTCGAGAATCGAACGGCTATAACTTGTGCGAATCGACGGAAAAATCGTCGTTATAGCATAGAAAGCTAGTTTTTTATACTATAGCGACGGGAAAAACCGTCGCTATAGCCGGTTCGCTCCCTCCAGTTCGCTGGAGAGAGTCGGGCTATATATATGTATATGTATTTAAAGTTATTAGACTCACAACTCAAAGTTTGACAAGGGTTGGAATAGGATGTTGTGAAATACCATAATTGGGTAAAATGAATTTGAAAGAAGCACTTCAAGCGTCACTAATTAATTTTTTTTAATGATGTATTTTGATCCCCCTCTAAAAATGTTCTAGTTCCGCCACCAAGTATAGTACGATATTGTGTGTATTAATATCTTAACAGTAGCATGGAAAATATATATGAAATAGAGTTTCTCATTAATGGAGGTTTTCCACCCCTCGGGGTGGGTTCTTTTTGCTCCAAAAGGTTTTCTCTACCCTTTCCTCTCTCTCTATCTTTATACTTCAACAGGTACTAACAGACTGAGAAAGGCTCCGTGAGGCAAGAAACATTACTTCCATTCCCCAACTTTGACCAATCATTAAATTAGGATTAATGATAGCAAGGTAACATAGCTGATGAACTCAACCAACATTAAATAATGTTACCAAATACTTCTTCCTACCAAGTTTTGGAATTAGAATGAAAAATAAAATTTAGTTAAATTATTCCAATTCTAATTCCAAGTCTTGGAATTAAGTTACCCGTCAACAGTAATCATAAGCCTAAATCATCCAAAGAATCACTTACAGTCGTATATGGAATCACCGCCTCATTGTGCACTGTTGTGCCGGCATTCGGGTCCACATAATAAGGTGCCGACACTGATTCCACACTAACCGTTTGATAATGAGCATAGGTCACACCACCCGGTTGCTGGACTTCGTAGCCCCCGCCATGGTAATGTGATTGTGGGTACGAGCTTAGAGATGAATGCTGGTCAACTCCAGGGGGATTGAGGCTGGTATCCACGGCTACACTGTAATAGGGTACATGGGAAGATTGGTAAGGGAGTTGAGGATTATTAGGGATAGGGTTTGGGTTCTGTTGTGGGGGATAATGGGGGTAGTAAGAAGGGTAAGGAGCGGTGTTAAGGTATGTGGTGTGGGTGTGTAATTGGGCGTTAGGGTTAGGGTTTTGTTGTTGCATTTCAGTAGAATAATCAGTTCCTTGCATAAATCCAGCTTCTCTCTAGAGAGACCGAGAGAGAAAGTGAATCTCTCTGTATATAACCGTAGCAGATATGGTTCGAGGAGAAGAGATGGCTATCATGGCTTGTTTTTTTTTCTGATAGTCAAACAACTAAAGTGGCCAATCTAAAGATTTTACAAGGCCCATTAGGAGGAATTCAGGGTTAGATTTACACTTAATCCAGCCCAGCTTATTTCATTTTGTATATATATAAAGTGCTATATGTATATATTATATAGACATATGAAACATTTTTTTTTTTATAACGTAGCGAATGTAGTATTTATAAAAATTAAAAATCATCGTTCATATATAAAAAACCCTTTTATAAATATTAATAAGTAGGATCCGAAAAATATGCCAGTTTTATAAACATTAATAAGTAGAATGCTTTAGTGCTGACATTTAGTTGAGAATCAAGCTTTCACTTTTTGAGTTTTATATTTGTTAATAAAGTTGTTATTACGATAAAGGTTGTATGAAGTCATCAGTCAGAGCCTAACATGGGCTTCTTTTGCGAGTATTTTTTGTGATGCAAAATTTCTATTTTTGAACTGACGAGTAGACATTGAGTCCATGGTTGTTATATTATACTACCTACCAAAACTCTAGTTACGTAGTCACTTGTCCTAATTGTGTTAATGAATCTCAAATGAATGGTTAAATATACCAACGCCAATTGGTCATTCATCCGGTCTGAACTTCATTTTTGTTTAAAGCATGTAGGAAGGACCCTTTTCCTTTACATATTCATTCTCCTAAAAACACCAGCCCCGCACTCTCCCTGTGCCTCACTTGTCTTGCAGCATTTTAATATGCACCAAGTTTTTCAAGTCCAAATGAAAAAGCTCATGAGCTTGGTGGATTTCATTTAAAGCTTGCGTGTTTGGGCATTTGTCCAATAAAACAAAAGGTGAAGCATGAATTGGTGGAGGGGAAGTTTTTTTTCACATAATCCCCTTTTACATGAAGATGTAATCCACTCTCTTCTCATGTGAGAGACAATTATATGAAAATATCAATTTCTATTTGTTGGTTATTGGATCCAAACCGGTGCGCTCATGGAGCGGTCGACCCGGTGGATATAACCACATAGTTCATTGTCTAGATACAATGAACATGTCTCTATATAAATATGGAAGTTACACATAATTATATAGGGAGTTACATATATTTATGTGTGGGAGTTACACACATTAATATATGGGGTTATATATATATATATATATAAGTTACACTTCCTTGTCATAGATATATATAGAGATAGTGCTGATTTTGATGCACAACAAACAAGAACATTAGCATAATATTGTAAGCTATTAAAAGTCTCATGCGTGCTTGAAAGTTTGGTAACTATACGAATTGTTAAAACATATTTGGTAGTCGTTCTAACGTAGTTCAAATTATCGTTGAGATAATTGTTCGTTGAATTCGTGATTCTAACCGTTCGTTGTTGTGGGCATATAGAAGAGATAACTAGAAAATGTAAAAAAATTCGATTCATATGCTATATATTCTTACACCATTGGTGAAATATGGTGTGCCCATCACCACCAGATACCTCCATCCCAAAATGAGAGTCCCGTCTTGCCCAAAATGAAAGTCTTCTTTTTAGCCGTTTGTAAACCATATAAATTTGTGAATATTTAGATGGGAGTATGGAGGTGCTTTGTTTATTGGATAAAGGTAGTTTCACCAAGCACTAGACACGACGTCACTTCACCAAGCACTAGAAGTTGCATACACTTACAAAACACAGTGCACAGAGAGAGAGATCCGTGAATTTTATAAAATAAACTAACAATCAAAAGGAAAAGGACATTGGAGGTGAGATTGTTGCCATGTTTAAATGATAGGTGACTAAACAACCACCTTCAGGCTTCAGCTGAGATGCCCATCATCTGTTTTGTGCACTATTATATTGCTTCCCTGTGTCCTTCCAACTTAACAAATTAATTACTTTCAACAAACCCTTCAAGCTGCCTCATGATAATAGCATACATTTACTGTTGTTGATATCAATCAGAACAAAAAATTGAAGAAACCCAATTAAGATCAAAATGATATATAATGCAAGAACAGAAACTTCAACCATTCAGTAGTACAATACTGAACTTCCAGACAATGATGAATCAGCGAGTATATTGAAGCAATTGACATTTTTGCATATCAGAAGAACAAAAGCAGTACAAAATGGAAGAACAACTGGCTGAATTGGCAGTATCAGCTACTTAAAAGCTAGAAGAAAAAAGGGAAACTGACTTTTGCGTGAGTTATACCAAACATTATATTGTTATCAACCTATGTATCTCTACACTTTTAAGAATGTGGGAACAAAGGGTAGAGTTAGAAACAGTTTATATCAGTTAAAGATCACCGGTGGCTCACATTCAAGAGTCTTTCCAGACCACCGTGGATTCAAAGCAACATCAATCGCCGACTCTTCCTCCAGAGTTGCTGGGAAATTAAGATCCAAATGGTTATCAATATAATCAGGAAACTCTTGGTCCATGTTGTCTTTGTCTCTACTTTCACTCAGTCTAATGTAATGAGCCCTCTTGTGACCACCTAATGCTTGACCTGATTTGAAAACCTTGAAGCAGATTGCGCACTCATACTCTGTACCAATTTCTTGTTCAAGTGAAATGTCATTACATTCCACCCAAGCTCAGAATCAACTTCAAAATCAAATAAAAGGCTTGTTTCAGTGCTCTCTCTGCAGCTCTTCTCCACTTTCAGCTCAATGCAGCTATCAACTGTTTTATGGGTGGCTCGGTGGCCTACAAGTGCTTGGTGAGAGTGAAAGACCTCATCACAGGTCCTGCACTTGAATTTGCGTTTCCTCTCAAAATCCTTCAAGAATTCAGAATCTGCAGGAGCATATTGAATGTGATCATCATAAGAATTTCCCTTGAACTCAAAATCTTGATCAACGAACTTGGATTTCTTGCTTGAATTCGTCTTCTCGAACCCCAGATCATCTTGATCCATTCCAACTTGAGTCACTAATTCCTTCCCTAATTCTAGTTCAGTACTGATTCCCTTCTTAATACCAGCACTCTCCTTAAATTTGTCGCAGCCCAGAGATTCATCAACAGAAGCTTCCAATTCAGCTTTCTTTTCATCATCACTACCAACCCCAGAATCAAAATTACCAATCTTATAAACTGAAACACAAGAATATAGATTCTCTCTTGGTTTCTTCATCTTCCTCATCTCACCATCATCACACACAAATTTCACTCCATTCTCGTTTCCGGAATTCCCCTTACTCTGAAGCAGTGACCGAGCTTCAAGATTTACAGAATTAGTATAATTTGAAGAACCAGTGACCAAATTAAACTCATCCCAACTCCTCAAACCCATAGACAACATCATCAAACACATAGCCACTTCTTTAACTTCATCAGTCTCAGTAAAAGCAGTAGATGAAGACCCATTCAAATTAGAACAAGAATAAGGATTTGGAGTCACCTTATTATACCTTGTTCTTGATCGTTTCTTTCGAATTGGGCATGCTATCTCATAGTCAGATTCACTGTAGACTCTTGATCTTTTAGAGTGACACCTCATATGTCCAAAGAGAGCTTTCATTGAATCAAACTCTTTTCCACATTCTTTGCAGGCTGCATATTCTTCCCTTCTTTTCACTGAATGGGATCTCATATGAACGGAGAGAGCTTTCAATGACCGAAACCCTATGCCACATTCTTTACAAAGATTTCCTAATTTCTTCAAGGCACCATGTTTTGAAACTGAAATCCTACAAGATTTCTTGGGATTCTCTCTCAGGCCATAACTAACTTCCCCATCATCTACAGGCTCCATTTTAGATGCAATTGAAACCTTCATTGCCCTCCTGGTATCCTCTCATTCAGAACCCAAACCGCCATTATCATTCTCTTCAGTTTTCTCGGCAGAAATCAAGGCCAAATGACCCCTCATGTGACCCCCCAATGAGTTTCCACTACAGAAACTCTTGTTACAAAACCTGCACAAAAACCTCTGTTCTTGACCTTCTTCCATCATTGGTTCACAAACAAAGCCTCAATGAACCAAGAAAACAAAAACCCAGATCACAAAATACCAAACAAACCCACAATTTCCCCTGCAAAATGCTGAATATGTATTTCTTCTTCACATTCGAAGGGAAGCTCACGACTGCTCTAAAGAAACAGAGGAAATAACTGAGACCCAATTCAGAAAAGTATGGTTTTCTACTAGCTCATAATTTGATTAACAATTTTATGAAGAAGTGAGAACACGAGCGTAACCACCTACTGGTTTCTGCAATGAACACTCTTAAGAAAAGAGAAGCCCACCCACCCCGTATATTGGGAATAATGGGTTTCAAGAGTATTTGATAAGCAAACACAAGATCTGGATGCCTAAATATACCCTCTCTCTCAACTCTTTTTCTTGGGTATATTACCAACAAAATAAAATCTCTTTTTTCTTGGGCAATAATCAATCTAAGTAGAGCCCGTATATATATATATATATATATATAAATTGTAATGGAAGTGGGAGGTTTTTTCCTAGTGACGACCAGCAATATGCAGATACTATAATAAATCCTCTCTAATTAATTACCCAAAAAAAAGTGGAAAGTGTGGTGCTCATAGCAAAAACACTGTTTAAACATGAAAATTGGACATAAATGTATTTAAATTTTATTTAATTGTATTTTGACTCCGATGGTGGGTAAAATTATAAATAGATGAAATTCAAATACAGTCCAATTTTCATGTCCACCTAGAAGAGATGGTGCTTATAAAGATTTCAAATTTTATCTCAATAATAAGCTATTAATAAATTGTAATTTAAACATTTAGCACAAAAAAAAAATTGTAACTTGAATGATATGTCATTTTTCTTATTTAATATCATATCTTATTCAATACCACTTCGATATAAATTTAGCATTGCCTTTTTTGCTTGGCAATTAGTACTATTTTTAAAAGAAGAAAATAATATTTTGATAAATTTTACGCATAAGATTATGAATTTCATTTACTTGAATATGAGAAGATTCTTATTAATATATAATTTTTCCTTGTCAAACTATAAATCCTTTTTCTTTCTCATGATGGCTTGTGCCTTGAAGGCTATATTTAGTAGGAGGAAGGCTTTAGGCTCGCACAGTGTAGAAAAGATTCATCTCAATTTTATGTAAGCAATTTTTGTAGGTTCTTTTGTACATCTAACATTAGTGTAGCTTTACATATATTACATTGTCCATAACTAATTCGATCAAAAAAAAGTAGGAAATTGTTTTTTAAAAGTATTTTTAATAATTCAACAAAGTTTTAATTCCATGAAATTATATATAAAATTATAATTTCATGTGTACTAAATGATGCACTCTTATAATTATGCTCTAACAAAAAAGAAAATCGTACGTGAGTTCTATTATTTAAACTACTTATTAAATTTGTGTATTAGAATGTACAACAAATATTTCTTAAAAAATAATAATTCGCAAAATGTTTCATAAAAATAACTAGCATGACTTGTTGAAGGTAAAGTATGGAATACTAGTTATACTTTTGTCACTACTATCCCAACAATAAAACATACTAAGTTTTAGGTGAAATATGTAATAGTAGTAGTAGTATTAAAGAGTATAATTGATATGATCAAAGTGATAATTGAGGGCCAGGATTGGCCCATACAAGACTGTGTTTGGGTATCAGCAAGGTAACTGTCTTAACAATTCTTTACTTTGTCTTTTTCTAAAGTGAGAGAGTCAGTCCGGGCACCCAAAACAAAAGGTCAGAAGTGGACGTTGGATTTATTCTTTTTAAGTTTATTCAGTATTTGATTTGGTAGTAATGACATGATGGCCAAAGTGTGATTATAAATTTCAGGGGATAAATAAGGTTTTTTATTTTTCTTTGGGATCCGGTTTTTATTGTATTATCGAAGCTTTTTTTTATTCTGATCGAATAAGCTGTCTTAAAAGCAGATGATTATAAATTTTTCTTTCCCATTATTTTTTGTTGATGTGGAGGTTAAAATTTTCTTAAAAAATATTCTTCATGATCTCGAAAAATTAGAAATTTTATATTTAAATAAAACCATTGTGTCAACTATCTACCATGCTTAAATTTACATAATACTAATATTTAAACTAATTAGCATCGTTTAGGAATTGTAATAATAATAATAATTGTAATAAGCGTAATAATAATAATTATTATTGTAATAATCTGATGACCAAAAAGGGATAATACACATGTAGTATTTCAATAATAATAATAATAAGGCATAAATATGATTTACTATCCTAAACTACACAATTTTTGTAATAAAAAAAAACACAATTTTTTTGTAATAATAAAAAAAAAGCACAGTTTTTTTTTAAAAAAAACAAAAACAACGCAAAAAAAAAAAACAACTAACAACGCAAAAAAAAAAAAAAACAAAGCAGCAGTTTAAAAAAAACAAAAAAAAAGCGCAAAAAAAAAAAACAAAAAGCAACAACACAAAAAATATTTTGTTTCAACATTTGGTAAACTTTTATAATTTGCAGTTTTATAATAAAATAAAAATGCAGTTTTATAATAAAATAAAATTGCAGTTTTTTTTTTTTTTTTTGTTTTTTATAAAAACAGTTTTATTTTCATTATAAAAATGCAGATTTTATAACGCAGTTTTTATTTTTATTAAAAAATGCAGTTTTATAATAAAATAAAAATGCAGTTTTTTTATGCAGTTTTTTTTTTTTTATTTTATTATAAAACTGCATTTTTATGATAATTTATTTGATGATCGTGACCAATATAATTTTATTTACTTTTCTAACAATGTAAAGATCATAAATAAATTATTTTTAGATAATTTTTTTATTAATAGACAGACATTACTAATTTTTCCAATCGAGTAAGACAGTTTGCTGCCGTGTGGTTTAAGAAATGATTGAGGTGATTTTTTATTTTTTTTATTAAAAAAAACTTTTCTTTTTTATTATTACAAAAAATTGCGTTTTTTATTACAAAAATTGTGTAGTTTAGGATAGTAAATCATATTTAAGCCTTATTATTATTATTATTATTGAAATACTACAGTGTATTATCCCTTTTTGGTCATTGTATTATTACAATAATAATTATTATTATTACAGTTATTACAATTATTATTATTATTACAATTCCTAGAAACGATGCTACTTAGTTTAAATATTAGTATTATGTAAATTTAAGCATGGTAGATAGTTGGCATAAATTGATTTTTTATTGAATATAAGGTTTAAATTTGAAGAAGTCTATAGTTCAGAATTTGAAAGAATATTTTTTTTAGAAAATTTTAACCTCCACATCAAAGAAAAATAACGATCAACTTCAGATACGTCAATTCCGTCTGCTTTTTTTGAATGGAAAATCGAATCGGAATTGACCATTTTGTAAGTTTTTGAAAGTACAGTTATTCAATTGTAACAAAAAATATTTCGATAACCACAATGAAAACCGGACCCCAGTACAGTGACCAAAACCTTATTTATCCCTAAGTTTCAGTATGTGTATAATTTTATATTCCAAACAAAAGAAGTTGAATGCTCTAGTTTGTAAAAGGCCAAAAAAAAACATATTACACAATACCATGGCCAAGTTTAGTAGAAGCGGGAAGGCCAATATGGACTACCCAACTTTGCATCACAACTCTCAAATAATGTAATCTTCACAACAAGAGTAACATACCAAAGGTAATATTATCAATACAATGCAAGAGAAAAACATATTTCTAATCCAGATGGTAACAACAATAATCCATTACACTAAAAAAAATATTAAATCGATCAGCAAAAAATAGTAAAGAATCAGCTGACTCTCTCTTTTTGGTTCCAGACGATTTGGTCGATCAAAGCAAACCACTCAATTGAAGGTACTGCATTTATGCAACAGCAGGCATGTCCTTGAGCCAGGCATCCAGCGGCTTACCAATGGAGTACACAATGAAGCCAATCTCCCTCAGCTTTTCAACATTGATAACGTTCCTACCATCAAAGATGAAGGCAGGTTTTTGCATGTTATCATATATCCTCTGGTAGTCAAGAGTCTTGAACTCTTCCCACTCAGTCAGAACGCACACAGCATGGGCATCCTTTGTTGCCTCATAAGCATCCCAAACAACGCTCACTTGCTTCACAGCGGTGGGGCTCATTGGCTGGAGGTGAAGGGGATGGTCCCAGTCAAATTTGTTCATTGTAAGGTCTCTCTGCATCTGATCCTCAGTCACTTGTGGGTCATAGATGCTAATTCGAGCTTTGTCACCCAACAAACCCTTGCAAACATCAATGGCTGGGGTCTCTCTGGTGTCGCCTGTATCCTTCTTAAAGGCAAATCCTAGGATGGCAACTTTCTTGCCTGAAACTGTGTTAAACATGGAGGCAACAACACGGTTTACAAAACGACTCTTTTGATAATCATTAATCTTAATGACTTGCTTCCAGTATTCTGCTACCTCTGGAAGGCCATTGCATTCACAGATATAAACCAGGTTCAGGATGTCCTTCTGGAAGCAAGATCCACCGAAACCAACACTAGCATTCAGAAACTTGGGACCAATCCTTGTATCCTTGCCAACGGCATATGCTACCTCACTAACATTTGCACCAGTAGCCTCACAGAGAGCGGACATGGCATTAACAGACGAAATTCTCTGTGCCAAGAAGGCATTGGCTGCAAGCTTTGAGAGCTCTGCAGACCATAAATTGGTGGTGATAATTCTATCTTCTGGAACCCACTGGGCATAAACATCCTTCAACGCTTGAACTGCCTTCTGGCCTTCTGGGGTTTCGCGGCCTCCAATAAGAACCCGGTCAGGTTTAAAAAGATCTTCGATTGCGGTCCCCTCAGCAAGGAATTCAGGGTTGGAAAGAATTTGGAAGTTGATTCCCTTGCTGTTATGTGTCAGGATTTTTTCAATGGCTTCAGCTGTTTTGACCGGGACTGTTGATTTCTCAACCACTATTTTGTTGGATTTTGACACATCAGCAATCATGCGAGCAGCACTCTCCCAATATGTCAGATCAGCAGCTTTGCCAGCTCCAAGGCCCCGAGTCTTGGTTGGGGTGTTGACAGAAACAAAGACTATATCAGCCTCAGACACATGTTTCTCCACGTCTGTGCTGAAGAAGAGATTCTTGCCTCGGCACTGCTTCACCACATCGTCAAGACCTGGCTCGTATATGGGGAGCTGGTCACTATTCCAGGCTGATATTCGAGGCACAGATATATCAACAACAGCTACCTCAACGGAAGGGCACTTAAGTGATATCACTGCCATGGTCGGGCCCCCAACATATCCAGCACCAATGCAACAAATCTTCACCATATTTTCTTCTGATGTGTAGTCTGAATAAGCAAGCTCATGAATCAGAATTAACATTAACAATCAGGAAAAATATTTCCTGGTTTTTTTAAAGCTTTCAGATTGTGTTTAGCAAAAGAGTAGATGACATGAGAGTTAAAGATCAACTACTCATCTCATGCTATAGTATTTGAAACCGATAAATAACAGTTCAAGGCTTAATGTGATGTTCTCAATGAATACATTTACAAATTCTAAACTAGCCAAGTAATTTCATGTAATCTCATACTGCATCCATGGCCCCGGCAATGATCAGAACATTGGAATGATTTACATTAAACTTTCTACCAGGTCCGAATTGTTGATGGTCACATGATCACCCAACATGTTAATTGTTTTTTGATGTCAAAATGAACAAAACACGCGAGATATTATAACTCCAAATATGAATGTTGAAAACTCCTTTTACAGTGAATTCATTTAGATTCAAAAAGACATATATTCCAGTTTAGGGAACAGAAAACTTGACCGACGCTAAGTTAAAGCAACTAGGAAAAATCAATATAATTCCCGGGTGAGTACTGAAAATTAAATGCCCCTAAATAATCAACAGGGATCATAGATCCAGCAATTGCCTAAACAATGCTAATGGATCTGAAAATCTATAACAACTAACAACATAAAAAAACAAAAATAACAGATTCATTGAGCTAATCACGAACACGATGCATCATTACATACAACATCAAATCCGATTAGATGCAAATATAACAAAATTAACAGCAGAATAAGCAATTAACCATGGAATTGAACGAATGAGACATTAAATAATTCGAAATGAGATCACAGTTACCTTGTGAATCCCTCGTTTGTGGGAGATGGAGAATTCTCTGAGGAGAGGAGAGGAGAGGAGAGGAGAGGAGAGTTTGTATGTGTAAAATATATGAAACAAAGAAAGCGGGGATCTGTTTATATAGTCGTTGCGCTCCCAATATCTCCGTCTACTCTTTTGAGTGTTGATGTGAATAGCTCAACGCATGACCAGCGCACATTTGCCGAATTAAACGACAAAGGGTAAATATTACATGTAATTTTACCCATTCCGCTCACAATTTCAATTTCAATTTACATTTTTTACACTCACCTCCTATTTTCTCTTTCATGTAATAATAATCAAATGGGTAATTTTTTTAGAAAATATGTTGATAGTACGAGGTTAATAAAATAGAAATTAATAAGTGTGACATGACAATATTTAGCTAACTTTTAATATAAGTATATGAATTAGAAGCATGATTACAATTTCATTAAAAAAATTACTACTAAGGGGTATTTGATAAAAAAAATTAAATGAATCTGAATCTAAATAAAAAAATTGTTTGATAATTGACATGTTTGAAATATTTGAATAATAAATTCTATTATTTTATCCCTCTAAAAAAAATTAAAATTGTTATAAATTTATTTAATATTATAAAAAAAAACTTCATCCAGCCCTCACAGTCCATTCGACCAAAAAAATGACACTAAATCATTCAACTTAAATTGTCTGAATGAATGATTTCTCAAAACAAATCGATTTAATTATTCGACGATATTTTTTATAATATGCAATAGAATGTAATAATACATAAAGAATTTTATAATATGCACATAGAATGTAATAATACATAAAATTGAATATTTTGCAATGAATCCTTCTAGGGGACCCGCGGGTTCCATCGAGTGATCGATTGATTTTTTTTTTTTGATTATCAATCAATTTAATTATTCAATTCAATTATTTATGTCAATAAACAAAAAAATAGGATACGCATTGGTATGCATTTATATTTTATTTTGTCTACGTAAAAATACTGAGTTTTATAATATGCACATAGAAATTAGAATGTAATAATACATAATACCGGCACCCACTGTCATACACGACCGTCCCGTCGCCCTCCTTTCCTAGACGGTGGTGAACAGTCGTCTTTAATTCTTTTATAAAAAAAAACGACGTATTTAATTCTATATATTTACGAATATTCTTTGAGATTTTAAATCATTTCAATTTCGAAAATTTAAACATTCTTTTCATTCTAATTATAAGATTTGGAGTAGGGTAATTAAAAATAAGTATAAATAATTTATTTAATTTTTTAACTCTTGATTGATTATTTAAACATATTACGATCAAACATTAGGTAACATGCATGATTTATTATTTACGATTTCTGAAATTCCGCTAGACTTTACCGTCAGAGTTACCAAAAAAATAATTAGAGGTCTTAGAATTTAAATTTTAAATAAGTCATAAATAATATGATAATGATCTTTTTAATAATATTTTATATCATAACCAATTATAATATACACAACTAATGTAATAATGACATATTTTCTTTAGAAAAATAATTATCCTTTTCTATAACACAAGAAGAAAAAAACAATTTAAATAAAATGAAAAGAGGGGATGTGAAGTTAGATACACATAATTTTACTCCATGCATTTTGCGAAAAGAATCCTATTTGTTTATATGATTTTTATAAAAGTTTAATAATAATATACAATTTTCTCAAACTTATTATCACAATTTTATCTAGCTGCATTATTTAACGATACTAAATATTTAATAAACAGAGGAGTAAACATGAAACAAAATAAAAATATTTTCATTTTTCTAAATTAAGATTTGAGAAAAAAACATATGAAGAAGAATTAAATATTACTCATATATCTTTTTTCTGCTGAAGTTATTGAAAGACATAATAATAGCTTCAAAAGAAAGAAAAATTATTGCTCAAAAGAGACAAAATTGAGTGAGATATCTATAATATAAAAGAGAGTAGAGAGAGAAAATAGATAAGTGTCCCATCAACATTCACGTCAGAAGGTCTCTCTCATTTTTTTTTATTCAAATTTAAAACCCCTTCTCCGTCTCTCTATCTTTTTACGCACACAGAGCTCTAACTCCCCTAAATCTCTCATCTCTCATACCCAACCCTAATTCCAGCCCTAAATCTATCATACTCAACCCTAAATATCATACCCAGCCCCTGGTTTATGATCCGGCGTTACTGTCCTCGACACCTCCGACGTGATACTCTCAGTTGGTTTCCTTAGCCATTCTTACTCTCAGTTCGTTACAAGAACGTGAACGACTAGCATATATTGTCTTCGATTGAGCAGAAGGAAGAATCAAGAGGGAACCATCAGAATGCAAATCGGATCAAAGATTATAGACAGAAGGTTGAGTCAGAGCTGACAACTATTTGTAATGATATCATGTGTGTGATTGATGAGCACCTCATTCCTTCATGTGGTGCCGGTGAATCCACAGTGTTTTACTACAAGACTTTGATGTTTTATTAAGAATTTATTATTTATATATAATTATTATTAGTAATTTATATTGTTTTTGCATTTATATACTTATCGAGGTTTCTGGTTATGATTTTTGTGGGTGCAGGAAAGGGGATTATTATAGATATCTCGCAGAATTCAAGACTGGTAGCGATAGAAAGGATGTTGTTGATCTTTCACTGAAAGCTTATGAGGTACATAGTCATCTTGCTTTTGTTATTTTTATGTTGTTAGTGTTTGTGTTTTGTCCATTGAATGATTTAAGTTAATACGGTCCTCGGAAACAAATGAGTGATATGGTGTGGTATATTGAACTAGAATATTGACGCGTTTGCGTAGCATCTGTTCTCTGTTCTCAGAATGTTTGTATGTTGCTTGACTGTTGATCTCCTTGAAATATGTGAGTTATATATTGATTAATATTATTGTACCATAAAATATATCTTGAATCTCAGGCCACTGTTTTATCATTGAAGATCATTTCCTGATTGCACTGTATAATTAAAATTAGTCGTGCTGCTGTTAAGTACTTTGTGTGCATCATTTGTGTGAATGTTGTAACATTGTGAGCCAAACCCCTGCTGCATTGCGCACCGGGTGTGGCATAGTTTTCACGGCGACAAGGTGGGGCACGGTGGTAGTTGACCGTCAGGACGCTTAGATGCCCGCACGGTGGTATTTTTTAGCTTCCCCCAAATCAACACCACAAATATCAGAAAGCCAACTGTTAATCAAACTTCAAATTTAGATTGTGTGGCAGTATTATTGTTTGATATTGATATTGGAACTTTCACAAAAAAAAAAAAAATTATTGATCTTGTATTGTCTTTGACTTTCTGCTGTAAATTAAGTTGAATTAGGACCATCAGTTAAAACGGGATGTGGGAAGAGCCTATTTATAAACACCATTTATTTGGATAATTGACTTGTATTTCTCTTCCTCACAAGAATCTGATTAAAAAGTTATTAGATTGGTTACCTCAAGGACAAAAAACCTACAACAACCAGAACTCCAAATTCTTATTAGCATACTACGCATGTTAATCATATTTAAGTTCCACCCTACAATTCATTTCCAAAGTAGGTAATTTACTCAAAAGAACAATAGAAGGGGAACAACAAAAACAAAAAACGTATTTATGATCAAAGTAATTTAATAGTTAGACATCCAACATGATCAAATAATCAAAGGCAACATCTCACAGTCATTATTATACATACAACAAGCTCAAATGAAAAATATATAATGAAGCTCATGTGACCATCTTTTCTACAACTAAAACATACCTTGGAAGGCTGTGAAGAGTTTGGACTTATGTGTCCCTCCTCTCCGCATCTATAGCATCTAACCGGTACGTCGTTCTCCTCCCCCAGAAATTTGTTCTTCTTCTTAACGCCTTCCCATCATCGTTAAATCTTCTCTTCTTGAATTTTCCACTTCTATTATCTTGGCCATGATTACCATCGAAGTGGTTACCATTCTTGGCATGTTAATTTCCTCCACGATGGTTATCGTTGTTCCGATGGTCGTTGCCACCGGTAAGATTATTATCGTGTTGTTGGTCGTTGCCTTTTGGTTGTGCTGACTCATTATCGCGCTCCAATAACTGAGCCCTATTCACAACATCTGAATATAAACAAAGTTTATGAGAAATGAGGTATTGACGTATATTGGGTTTCAAACTTCTTAGAAACATTCGCTCCTCATTATCGACCAAATGGGATGCAAACCGGGATAACTCCGCAAATTTAACACTGTCACAAAACAAGGGTTAATTGACATATCACATATTATCCCTATACTCTGACCGACCAATTAAATACCAAATAAACTTAGGTAGGTCATACTAGCGAAGGAATTCCTCATCTCTCCCCTCCTAGTTCTTATCTCACATCTTAGCCAGGGATCATATCCCTAAGCTTTGATACCAACTGTGATGCCCCCAAAATAGGTATACATCACCCATCTTGAGTCGTCAAATACATGGTACAAAATACAAATAAAAACTTAATTATACAACTGTCGTGTAAAATACGACAAAACATGTGTTATGAGTTTTAATACAAATATTGTCATCTAGACAATATCCACACTCAATGGAGTCCTCATTACATTTATTGTCACACTATTTAACAGAATAGTGAGGACTACTAATGCTATCATCTGGACCGTCACTCCGTTCCCCGACTCGTCCTAGCTATATTATCATTTCTTGAAGAGAACAATGAAAGAAAGAGTGAGCTCAACTAGCCCAGTAAGAAATATTATGACTAAGATAATGCAGAATAAATTATCATTAGTCTTTAACAATGTTAAACTGATAAAATACAATAGACATCAAGTTTAACTGCAGCGGAATAAGCAATCCATTAGAATAGTCAAGTATAGCATAAAATCTACTATCTTCTATGATTTAAAAAGATTTTCATCAACTTTATCGCTGAGACTTAGCTTAATAAATAAACCACATCATCCCGCACTTTTACGGCGAGGATATTCATGTAATCATCAATGGTCAAGATTATCTTTAATAATCCACAGTCATAATCATACCAACAACTCATCCACCAATGAACTACAGAAGCGATGATGACTTTTACCACATCATTTGTTATATTACGGTCAAATGATTATACCGAATAATCTCTAGTCATAATCATACCAAGTCCATCTCTCCTTACGTAAGCCAAAGATAACTTTCATCATAATATAAGCGTGAGGATGATGACAATAATATAAGTATTAATCAAACGAAAAACAAGGATAAATATTAAAGACTTTAAATTTATCCAAATATTATACATCCCTTAAATAACTCATAATCTAATATTATAACAATATTTTAATCACTTCTTAAACTTATAAACAATTTAATTTAATTATTTACACTTTACCAAATAATGTATTTAATCATTCAAAAATGCCATACTCATAAGATTTCATCACCAATGATCAAATCACTCATCAAAAATCTGCATATACCTTATATAGGATTTCAAGCCCTAAAATCCTATTTACCAATTCTTCAACTTCACATAACATATTTAACTCATATGTTTGTAACTAAACCATTTTCATAAAAAATTACCAAATCAATTTATTATTTTTCTATCCTTTTTTCAAACATATATACATATATTTCATACACAACAAGTATTTTTTTATAATTTTTCAACTCCCTTAAGTATTTTTCAAAAATTAATTTCTAATTAATTCCTTAAGAAATTAGCTACCTCAAGTTTAACTCCAGAAATTCCCAAATTTTGGCAGGATCTTACACATTTTAATGCGATCTTCCGGTTTAAATTTCATGGTCATCGGAGTTATGGAACTCTGGTTATAGCGTTTTTCTTCGGAAAAACCTAAATATTGAAATAGTCATAACTTGCTCATTTTATGTCAGAATGAGCTCATTTTTGGACAGGAGATACTTTATACCACATATTTCTATGTCCCAAAAGGCCAGAATTTATTTCACAAACTAAGTGGCCAAAAATGCCCTTTTAAATTTCTGGGCAGTAGCTTTTTGGTACTTTACAATTTTTGACTCCTTTGTTAAAATCAGTCCACACGAAAATCTACAACACTTTTTCCAGTGATTCCACTTGGATAAGTTAGAAAACTCATAGATCTAACTCTAGAACTTGACCACACTCAAAAATTAGAAATATAATAGGAGATATGGTCAATTGAATTTCATGTTCTATTTTCACCAAAATCTGATTTTCAACCCTTTGTGATTTCTAAGAAACTTTCATGTTTTCACATAATAACCAACATAACTCATCATAATTGTGACGCCCCCAAAATAGGTCCATTCCATCCAACCCATTCTGAGTCGCCAAATACATGGTACAGAAATGACTACAACTTTATTATTACAACATATAAATCTGTGAGTTTAAATACGAGATATTGCCATCTGCATAATATCCACACGCAAATAAATCCCCATCATTATTATTGATACATTATTTTACAAAATGGTGAGGACTACTAAACAACTCTCTCTCGAACCTTCATTCCATACCCCGACTAGTACTTTACATTCTCGCCCCGAGAAGAAAAAATGGAACAAAAAGGAAAAGGGTGAGCTCAACTAGCCCAAGAAAGAATATTATGACTAAGATAATATACAACAAATTATCGTTAGTCTCCAACAGAAAAAATCTAATAGAATACAATAGACAACCAGTTTTAAATCAACAATCGCTGCGGTGAAACAACAATTCATTAGAAGAGTTAAGTAGAGAATGCAAACTACTATCTTCATATATGAATTTAAAAGTTCATCGTCGATATTTTATCCTCAACAACATCAATCAATATATATCCGAATCAAATATTCATCTTTTGCACTCTGAGCCAAAGATATTCATCGATTAATCATGTTCATCTAAACACTGCTCATCTTTTGCACTACGGGCCAAAGATATTAATCAGTCGGTCATGTTCATCTCAACACTGTTCATCTTTGCACTACTGGGCCAAAGATATTCATCAAGAAATCATTCATCTTTGCACTACAGGCCAAAGATATTCAGTAATATCATCATTTAGGATTGAGGATGATGAAAAATATTTTAAAGGTAACGAATCCAGTGAAACAAAAGAACAAATATTAAGGATTCGTATTTTAAACAATCCAAGTTCAAAAATATTTCATAAGTAATCAGAGTGGAGTAAAATTCAAGAATGATCAAAACATGGATACAATCAAAGCTAGTATCCATAATAGATATTTTGGACAAAAAGAAGAAATTTTATTTTTCTATTGAATAGTGCAGTATTAAATGAATAGTCAGAGTATCGTGAATAGTCTTAGTATCGTGAATAGTAACTCAACACCAAAAGATAAAAATTTCACAAAAAAAACATCTTCACGCTTCTATGAATAGTACTCGTGAATAGTAACTCGTGAATAGTAACTCATGAATAGTAACTCGTGAATAAGAACTCAGAGCATGAAAAGTTTCAAATTTGATAAAAAGTTCCAACCAATATTTGACATAATGATATTGAAGAAATAATATCATTTGAGAAGAAAATAACATCCACTTACCTCGAAAGACGGTACTTCTAGTTGAAACACCTGATATAAAGCTATGACTTGAACTTGCCGTATAGCAATACTCAAAATACTCACAAGAATACGCCGATAATATAGAGAGAAAACTTCGATTTACGGTGTGATTTTCAATTCTAACCTAAGCACCTTATTTATAGAAATTGCTTAGAACACCAAAAGCGAAAATTGAATATAATAATATTATATATAAACAAAATTCATACGCCCACATCTTGAATCTGAATTCAGCCACCATGCACATATTAAATATGCCCAACAACATAAAAAACGTTTTATTAATAAAATAAATAAAACTTCCAAAATCAATTATTTGAAACTTGAACTTCAATAATTCATAATAAATAGCCATTTTATCGAAAAATTTGAATCTCGCGACTTTTTATAGGAAATTCAATTCTACGCAACTTTGCAGAAGAAAGTTTTCCAAATTCCAAATGTAAAATTGACCGAAATCCACATACGGACAATTTTACAAGCTTATAATCAAATTTTAGTCAAGAAATGGGGTCCACCGACATGTTTAACTTTGTTTTAAACATTTATTGCAACAAAAATACTCTTCCTCCTCGTATACTCATATATCCCACATTCGTTGTAAAAATATCACCAAGTTAATATATTTTAAAATAATATATTTAAATGAATTATTTTATTAGAAAAGATAAAATATTAATTTTCAACAATTGTCATTTTAAAAATTTCTCCATCTATATCCACATAAAATCAATATTTTCCTCATCATATAAATCAATAATTAATTATTCACAAATAATATTACGAATCACATTATTGATAACCGAGGCGGTTCATTTGGAAGAGGGGCTTTCGATAAGAATTTCTTCATCTTGTGCCTATGATTAGGTGACCAAACCTCTCCTTAGATGTAACTTTCTAGACATTGCCAATAATGTTATCTAATAATATTATTCATATAATATGAATTATTGCTTCGATAATAAAAAATACTTGTGTGTGACAATTATTGAAACAACAAAGAATATAAAATATCAACGCAGTAATTATTAAATCAATAAAATCTTTGAATAAGAATTACAGAACCATTATTGAGTAGTGCCTTCTTACGTAAGAATCAATAATTGGTGCAATACTGGTGTCTTCTTGTGTTTTAACCAATCGAGTATTTTAACGGTAGATTAATGATAATAACTACGCCAGTTATTTTAAACAACTTATATTTGTCGTTTTCTTCATCCAATCGTTTTTTCGTTATGGGGCCCACAAAAGACCGCGCCGTCGTACGAATATTCCCCGACAGCAAGAATATTCCACGACCAAATGAATATTCCCCGACAACAATGAATATTTTGTAACCACTTGCTTATTCAAAATATTTGCGTATTTTACCCATAACTATCCACATTAATCAAATCAACCCTTACTATTTCAAAATAATAAATAGAGGAAAATAAATTTCATTTATTAATAATTTGGGGTCTTACAATAACACTTACTAATACTACATATACCCATGATTTTCATCAGTCCAATGCTTTTATTATGACTTTCATCATAATCAACAGTTCAATGCTTATATTATGACTTTCATCATAATCTACGTAAATAGATCATTTCCATAATTTAATAAAGAATGAATACAAATGATCATTCACCATGCATGTGGTAATCCACATAGTCGAAGTTATTCAATGTAATAATAAAGAATGAAAAAAGCTGAAGAATTCACCGTGCATGCGGTGCTTGGCGTGACAAGTTATTTCAATGTAATAATAAATAATGGAACCGGTCGTGCGTAAACGCACGCAGACGTGATATTCCGGCGAGTAATAATAAAGAACGGAACCGGTCGGGCGAAATTACATGCCGATAGGATATTCAATGAGAATAATAAAGAATGAAATAACAATGAAATCACCACGCATGCGATGAAGCCATGCAGACGTTATTTCAACGAGAATAATAATTAATGGAGCGAGGTCAGGCGTGTCACGCCAAGCAGCGAAATATTCCAACAAAATGATAAGGAATGGAATAATGAAGAATTTTACCATGTATGCGTATTGCTTGATGTACGCGAGTTATTCCAACATAATAATAAAGAATGGAATAATAGAAGAATTTCACCAACTATGCGGTACTTCACATAGACAGGTTATTCCAACATAATAATAAAAAATGGAATAACAGAAGAATTTCACCAAGTATAGGGTAGTCCACGTATACAGGTTATTCCAACAGAATAATAAAGAATAGAATAACAGAAGTACTCTTCATGAATACAAAGGAAATAATGCCCTTACGAGTACAACAAATAATATCCCTTACCTTAGAAGAACTGGATATTGGAAAAGTGAGGTAGCAGACTTCTCTTCTTCTTTCTCTCTATAATTTCTCCCTCTAGAGTTTCAATGAATTTATCTCTCTTCTTATTCTTCTGCTTTGGTGTTCTAAGAAATTTCCTATAAATAGAGTGCTTAGGTTAGAATTGAAAATCACACCAGAAACTGAAGTTTTCTCTCTCTATATTATCGAGCGTATTCTTGTGAGTATTTTGATACTTTAGTGTTGTTATACTGATGCAAGTTTCCTTCAAAGACTATATCTAGTATTCGAATGTAAGTACCGTCTTTTCGAGGTAAGGATATTATTATTTTTTAAAATAATATTATTTCTTCTAATATCATTATCTTTAGGAATATTGGTAAGATTTTTCTTGTGAAATTCTTGTCTTTTAGTGTCGGGTTTCTTATTCACGTGATCACAGACTATTCACGAATCTGATCTGATTCACGGAAAAATTAAATTTTCATTTTTTGTCCAAAATATCTATTATGGATACTAGCTTTGATTGTATCCATGTTTTGATCATTCTTGAATTTTACTTCACTATGATTATTTATGAAGTATTTTTAAACTCGGATTGTTTAAAGTACGAATCCTTAATATTTGTTCTTTTGTTTCACTAGATTCATTTTCTTTAAAATATTTTTCATCATCCTCAGTCTTAAATGATGGTATTACTGAATATCTTTGGCCTGTAGTGCAAAGATGGTTGATTTTCTTATGAATATCTTTGGCCCGTAGTGTAAAGATGAACATGTGTTGAGATGAACATGACCAATGATGAATATCTTTGGCACAGAGTGCAAAGATGAATATTTGATTCAAGATGTATATTGATTGATGTTACGAGGATAAAATATTGATGATGGACTTTTAAATTCATAGATAATAGTAGATTTCATTCTCTACGTAACTCTTCTATGAATTATTATTTCCGCTGCGAATATTGATCTAAAACTTGATGTCTATTATATTTTATCAGATTTTTCCCTGTTGAAGACTAACGATAATTTGTTCTATATTATCTTAGTCATTATATTCTTCTTGGGCTAGTTGAGCTCACCCTTTTTCTTTTTTGTTCTATTTTTCTTCTCGGGAGGCGAGAGAATGTTGCAAGTACTTAGTCGGGGTATGGAATGAAGGTTCTAGAAAGTTGTTTAGTAGTCCTCACCATTTTGTAAAATAATGTACCAATAATTGTAATGAGGACTTATTTGGGTGTGAATATTGTCTAGATGGCAATATTTGTATTTAAACTCACAGTTTTTATGTTGTATTAATAAAGTTGTAGTTGTTTCTGTACCATGTTATTGACGACTCAAAATGGGTGATGTATACTTATTTTGGGGGCGTCACACCCCATGAATAGTATCCCGACACGAAAAGTGTCCCAAATACCCGAGTGAACAATACTAGAGTGAATAGTAACTCGTGAATAGTAACTCGTGAATAGTAACTCCGACACAAAAAGTGTCTCGAATACCCGATTGAACAATATAACCTCCAGACATCAATTATTATCGAAATAAATTTTGATTTCCAATAACACAAATAATTTCAACATAATGGAACTATCAAATTCATCTTTAATCAACACGAACTTATTCATCATTAATATTATAACTCATAATATTTAACAACCAGGTCGTTCCCAGGAAAGAGGGGGCTTTCCGATAAGGATTTCTCCCTATTGGCGCGTAATTAGGTGACCAAACCTCTCCTTGACAGAACTTCTAGACATTATAAACATTGCAATTTAATAATATGAACAACTTTGTCATCTCAATTATTGATTTAATAATATATCATATTATGCAGATGATACTGTGACTATAATCGAATCAATAATATGAGAGATATGATGCGACAATTCTTAGTAATAATTTAGTATAAGCGATTGACTTCTTACGTAAGCATCAATAATCAATATTGTGTGCTTCTTATGCAACCACAGCAGACATCGTACTTTTACTACTGGGTAGTTCAACAGTTTTAACGGTAATACTCCCGCCGTTATTTTTATAAAATGATAATTCTAACGTTATCTAAATACAATAATACTTCCGTTGTGGGTTCACCAATGATTGTGACGTCGTACGGATATTCCAGATAAAAAGAATATTCCCCAACCAAACAAATATTTTATAACAACCTGCTTACTTTGCAAAATTTATAAATATTATCCACAACTATAATATTATATCAAATCCACACCATAATATTGAAAAAAAAATTCGAGAAATTTAAATCTTTATTCATAAAATTTGGGGTCTCACAATCTCCCCTCCTTATGAAATTTCGCCCTCGAAATTTACGTACGTACCTGGTATGCCGAAGAGGTGAGGATACCTTGACTTCATTTCAGATTCTAACTTTTGAGGTATAACCTTTGAGTGTCGAATAGGATCCTTCTTATCCAAGATTTTAACATGTATCTCCTCATACATTAAATCTTCTGCTATCTCGTCTAGTTCCAATTCAATAATGTGGTTCGAGTCGTCCACATTTACGTAACATCGATACGTGAAAAACGTTATGAACACGCGACATACTTGGCGGTAAAACAAGTCTATAGGCCACAGTTCCTACTCGATCAAGGATTTCAACTGGGCCAATAAAATCGAGGGTTGAGATAACGCTTTCTTGAACCTTCTTCTTCACATTCATCAGCTCCAGGTGTGTAGTTTGAGCGGCTTTAACTTTATTGATAAAAGTCGATTCTACTCATATATTTGATATCACCACATGGGTCCTTAGAGTTTTTAACTCTATCTTCATCCTTTGTAAGTTATACAAAATGGGTTTTTGTGTTAACAACATTGCACTCGTAAACGCATACGATCTTCTACTCAACGCGTCAGCTACCACGTTCTCTCTTCCACGATGATATTGAATGGTATGATCGTAATCTTTAACAGCTCGAGCCAACGTCTTTGGCGCATTATACGTTCGTTTTGGTTGAAGAAATATTTAAGGGTTTTAGAAATAGGGTTTGTACTTGGGTCAATACAAAATTCGATTTCACACTCTGGGAGTAGGCCAGGAAGTCTTCAAGAATACGTCAGGAAATTTATTATCAATAGAAATATCATTCAAAACTATGACCCTCGTCCAAAACTTGGATAGCACGTCACATTGATACCTATCAACTTGCCATCGTCATTCATGACGTCGCCTACAGAAAGTCTGGCTTCGGTGCATTCCACACAACGAAGTCACCAGATAAAGGCTCGGGACTCTTTACTTATGGCTTGATATGACAATGATTGACTTTAGTGGTTTGGTTGCTTGAATTCACATAACAGGTTGGTTAGGAATATGAAAGCTAACAGCCTTACGAAAATAATCGGTTTTAGCATGATGAGTAGTTAACCAATCAATCCCTAAAATCACATCAAATACAAATATTTTCACAGAAATAAGATCGACATGTAACGTGCGGTTACCAATTTGAATTAAACAAGACTTATAATGTAAGACCCCAACTTTTATGAATAAAGATGAAGTTTCTATAATTATCAATTTTGAATATTATGGAATGAATTTGATATAATGTTATAGTTGTGGGTAATAGTTATAAATTTTGCAAAGTACGCAAGTTGTTATATAATATTCGATTGGTCGGAGAATATTCATTTTAACAGGGAATATTCGTACGACAGCACAATCATTGGTGGACCCCACAATGAAATTATTGTCGGACTGATAAAATGACAAAAATATTTTATGAAAATAACGGCGAAAGTTTTATCGTTAACTGTTGAAACACTCGGTGTTAAAAGTATAGGAATACGCGTGGTTGCATAGTAGCACACGGTATTGATTATTGATGCTTACGTGAGAAGTCACACAGTTTTATTCAATTATTGCTTCAGTAATTGTTGCATAGTATCTCATGTTAATTGATTCAATTATTGTCGATATTTTATATATTCTTAAATCAATAATTGAGACGACGAAGTTATTAATATTATTATTTTCAATATTAGCGATGTCTAGAAGTTCTGTCAATGAGAGGTTTGGTCACCTAATTGCGCGCCAATAGGGAGAAATCCTTATTGGAAAGCCCCATCTTTCCTGGGAACGACCTAGTCGATTAATAGTGTGAATTATAATAATAATGAAGTTTTGTTTTATTAGTATTATTAATGTAATAAAACAAAAAAAGCTTTTATATAAAATGTAATACTTTTATAAATTATTCATTTTATTATACTATAAATAGAATATATTATATTACTATTATGCATAGTATTTTACATAGTAAAATATTTTATATAAAATGCAATACTTTTATAAAGTTATTCGTTTTATTATACTATAAATAGAATATATTATATTTTATTATGCATAGTGTTTGCATAGTAAAATCTTTTATATAAAATGAATACTTTTATAAAGTTATTAGTTTTATTAGATTATAAATAGAATATATTATATTTTATTTAAAAGATTTTGTTTTATTAGAATATTTTATAGTAAACCAATACGGACCGTCTGCATTTAAAAATAAATCAATGGACCGCTCAGAATTAGTTACTATTCAGTCCATTCTCCAATAAATAGAAGCTCATTCCTTCATTATTTCTTACGAATTCACTAAAACTCTAAAGAGAGAAACTATAGAGAGAAAGAAGAAAAGTATTCTGCTATTTCACTACTCTTATATCCAGTTTATTCTAAGGTAAGGGATATTATTTCATTCGTATTCCTGAAGAGAACTTCTGTTATTCCATTTTTTTATTACATTGGAATAATCAGATATGCTGTGATCACCCTATACCGGTGAAATTCTTACATTATTCCATTCTTTATCATTATATTGGAATAACTTTGTCTATCTGGCAATCTGCATACATGGTGAAATTCTTCAATTATTCCATTCTTTATTATTCATTTGAACATCTTGTGCGTGCATTTACGCATGACTTGGTTCCGTTATTTATTATTACATTGGAATATCTTGTCTTATGCGTTTTCTGGCCGGACCTAGTTCCGTCTTTATTATTACTGTTGGAATAACTTTGCATATGCGACTGTCGCATGCCTGGTGATTTTTTTTGTTATTCCATTCTTTATTATACTCAGTTGGTTAAAGTTTTAACTTCTATACTCCATGAAATTAGTGGAATATCCTTGATATTTGCGCTTCATCCAGTATCTTTTCATGGAAATATTCTTCTGAGCATTCTTGAATTTTACTCTACAAAGAAGTATCATGTTGACAATTTGGACGTTATTAGTTCCTGGATAAATTAATTCTTGAACTTGTTTTATTGAATTCATATATCATTGTCATCATCCTCATGTTTATATTATGTTGAAAGTCATTTGTGGCCTGTAGTGCATAGATGGACTTGGTATGATTATGACCAGGGATTAATTGGTAAAATCATGACCGTAATATTACAAATGATGTGGTAAAAGTCCTCATTGGCCCACAGTGCATTGATGGACAGTTGTTGGCATGATGTGGTAAAAGTCCTCATTGGCCCGTAGTGCATTAATCGGTTGACGCGAATGTTTCTAAGAGGTTTGAAACTCGATATACGTCAATATCTTATCTCTCATAAACCGTGTTTGTATTCAGATGTTGTTAATATGGCTCAGTTATTGGAGCGCGATAATGAGTCAACCCAACCAAAAGAGAGCGGTAGCGTGAAAATGATAATACCGGTGATAATTGATCATCAAAGCGGTGACAATAAGCGTGGAGGAATCAACATGCCGAAATGGTAACCACTTGATTGGAAATCATGGCCAAAACAATAAGAATGGACATTTCAAGAAGAGGAGATTCAACAATGATAGAAAGACGTCAACATCAGCACCTGTCGTTAAGGAAGGAGAACGACCACCTATCATATGCTTCAAATATGGAGGAGAGGGACACATCAGTCCAAACTGTGTGATGCCATCCAAAGTATGTTACAATTGTGGAAGAGAAGGTCACCTGGCCCAATTTTTTTTGCAGCATCAAGACAAGTCTAGTTTGGGATGGAGGCATCAAAGGTAGTCCCTGACAAGACAAAATCGGTGAGTTCAAGGAGGCGTTTTAAGTGATCTCCCGAAAAGCAAGGAACCCGAACGAGGTCATCACAGGTAAGCTTATCATAAACTCTAGCGATGTTTATACCTTATTTGATACTAGTTCTACCCATTCTTTTATTTCTCCTACTTGCGCTCAACATTTAAATTTGACTCCGGATAAATTAGACTTTGACTTATCTGTTGAAACTCCATTGGGAGAAACCTTCATTACATCTACTGTTTATAAGTCTTGTTTGGTTCAAATTGGTACCCTCACATTACCTGTCGATCTTATTTCATTGAAAATACTTGCATTTGACGTAATTCTAAGGATTGATTGGTTAACTACTCATCATGCAAAAATTGATTGTTTTCGTAAAGTTGTTAGCTTTCATATTCCTAACCAACCAATTATGCGAATTCAAGCAACCAAACAATTAAAATCAATCACTGTCATCTCAAGCCATAAAGCTATTCGTTTATTGAAAAACAGATGTCAAGCTTTCTTAGCTCATGTCACGGATCTAAACAAAAATACGTCAGTTTTGAATGATATTTCTATTGTTAATGAATTTTCTGACGTATTCCCTGAAGAACTTACTAGCCTACCCCCAGAGCGTGAAATTGAATTTTGTATCGACCTTGAACCCGATACAAAACCCATTTCCAAAGCCCCATATCGAATGACTCTATTGAACTTGAGAGTTAAAGACCCAATGCAGAATTGTTAGACATCCGGTTTCATTCGTCCTAGTACGTCTCCTTGGGTTGCTCCTGTTCTATTCATGAAGAAGAAAGATGGGAGTATGCGACTTTGTATTGATTATCGGAAGTTGAATCATGTCACCATCAAAAATAAGTACCCATTGCCACGTATTGATGACATATTTGACCAGTTGCAAGGAGCCAAATTCTTTTCAAAGATTGATCTTCGTTCCGGATATCACCAATTGAAGATTAGAACCGATGACATTCCAAAGACGGCGTTTAGAACTCGGTACGGGCATGATGAACCAAGTATTCAAGGAATATTTGGATCACTTTGTGGTTGTCTTTATTGATGACATCCTTATTTATTCCAAAAGTCGTGAAGATCATGAGCAACACTTGAGGTTGATACTTCAAAAGCTTCGTGAATATAAGCTTTATGCCAAGTTAAAGAAATACGAGTTCTAGCTTAAGGAAGTGGCATTCCTTGGGCACGTGGTATCAAGTCATGGAATATCTGTTGACCCAGCAAAGATTGAAGCTATTCAAAACTGGGAGCAACCTAAATCAATGACCAAAGTACGTAGCTTTCTCGGTTTAGCTGGTTATTATCGGATATTCGTAGAAGGGTTTTCTCGAATAGCAACACCATTAACTCTGCTGACTCGGAAAGATACAAAATTCGCTTGGAACGAGGAATGTGAGAAGAGTTTTCAAGAACACAAGAGGAGGCTCATTTCAGCACCTGTTCTGACAATACCATCTGGCTCGGTGGGATTTGTCATTCACAGTGATGCTTCGGGCAAAGGGTTAAGATGTGTTCTCATGCAACATGGGAAAGTCATAGCCTATGCCTCTCGAAAACTCAAAGAATATGAGAGGAATTATCCTACTCATGATCTAGAGTTGGCAGCTGTTGTTCTCGCACTTAAAATTTGGAAACATTACTTGTATGGGGAGAAAGTGGAGATCTTTACGGATCATAAAAGCCTCAAATATTTCTTCACTCAAAAGGAACTCAACATTCGACAACGACGTTGGCTTAAACTGTTGAAAGATTATGATCATACCATCTAATACCATCCTGGAAAAGCGAACGTGGTAGCTGACGCATTGAGTAGAAGATCATATGCGGGTACGAGTGCAATATTGACAACGCAAAGGCCCATTTTGTGTGACTTACAAAGGATGGAGATAGAGTTAAAGACTCCAGGGACCCATGTGATCATGGCAAATATACGTGTAGAACCAACTTTAATTGATAAAGTTAAAGCCGCTTCGAGTTCTGATCTGGAGTGATGCGTATGAGGAAGAAAGTGCAAGAAGGTGCTATCTTAAGAAGCAAGAATCGATGAAGAGGAATACTTCGAGTCAACTCCAGACTTTGTGTTCCTAACGACCCTGATTTAAAATATAAAATCATGATGGAGGTGCACAACACACCATTTGCAATCCATCCTGAGAGTACCAAAATGTATCGTGATCTTCGTCATACATTTTGGTGGAGCAATATGAAGAGAGATATAATTTTTTTATCTCTCAAGGTGTCTAACTTGTCAACGAGTCAAAGCGAGCATCAAGTACCAAAAGGTCCATTGCAACCACTTGAAATTCCGGAATGGAAGTGGGAGCACATTACCATGGATTTAATTACTTAGTCTTCCCAAGGTTTCTCAAGACATAGATGCAATTTGGGTCATTGTTGATAGATTGACCAAGTCTGCTCATTTCTTACTAATACGAGAAACTTATACACTTGAACGCCTTGCTCAAATGTACATAAACGAGATTGTAAGACTACATGGTATGCCAGTATCCATATTTTTTGATCGTGACTCAAGATTCATTTCACGATTTTGGGTTAGTTTGCAAAAAGCTATGGGCACGAACTTACGATTTAGTTCAGCATATCATCCTCAGACGGACGGACAATCAGAGAGGACTATTCAAACTCTTGAAGATTTATTAAGACTATGTGTCCTTGACTTCAAGGGAAGTTGGGACAAGTTCTTACCATTGGTAGAGTTTTCCTACAATAATAGCTATCAAGCAAGTATTGGCATGGCTCCATTCGAAGCGTTGTATGGAAGAAAGTGTCATTATCCAGTATGCTGGGATGAGGTGGGTGAAGCAACGTTGTTGGGACCGAAGTTGGTACGTATGACTAAGGAAAAGATTCAAACGATACGACAACATATAAAAACCTCACAAGATCGACAAAAGAGTTATGTTGATCTTCATTGAAAGGACGTGGAATTCTATATTGGAGATCATGTGTTGTTACGTGTTGCTCCATGGAAAGGAGTTACGAGATTTGGAAAGAGAGGAAAGCCCAATCCTCGATTTATTGGCCCATTTTTAATCCTCGATCGAGTAGGAACTGTGGCGTATAGACTCGATTTACCGCCAAGTATGTCTCGTGTTCATAACTTTTTTCATATATCCATGTTACGTAAATATGTGGAAGACCCGAACCACATTATTGAGTTAGAACCGGACGAAATAACGGAAGATTTGACATATGAAGAGGTTCCTGTTTAAATTTTGGATAAGAAGGAACATATTTTACGCTCCAAGGTTATACCTCAAGTCAAAGTTTTATGGAGGAACCACGATGTTGGGGAAATGACCTGGGAGTTAGAATCTAAAATGAAATCAAGGTATCCTTACCTCTTCGACATACCAGGTACGTACCCTAATTTCGAGGGCGAAATTTCATAAGAAGGGGAGATTGTAAGACCCCAACTTTTATGAATAAATATGAATTTTCTTTAATTATCATTTTTGAATATTATGGAAAGAATTTGATATAATGTTATAGTTGTGGGTAATAGTTATAAATTTTGCAAAGTACGCAAGTTGTTATATAATATTCGATTGGTCAGGGAATATTCATTTTAACAAGGAATATTCATACGACGACACAATCATTGGTGGACCCCACAATGGAATTATTGTCGGATTGAGAAAATGACAAAAAATATTTTATGAAAATAACGGCGAAAGTTTCATCGTTAACTGTTAAAACACCCGGTGTTAAAAGTACAGGAATACGCGTGGTTGCATAGTAGCACACGATATTGATTATTGATGCTTACGTGAGAAGTCACTCAGTTTTGTTCAATTATTGCTTCAGTAATTGTTGCATAGTATCTCACGTTAATTGATTCAATTATTGTCGATATTTTATATATTATTAAATCAATAATTGAGACGACGAAGTTATTAATATTATTATTTGCAATATTAACGATGTCTAGAAGTTCTGTCAAGGAGAGGTTTGGTCACCTAATTGAGCGCCAATAGGGAGAAATTCAAGCCCCCTCTTTCCTGGGAACGACTTGGTCGATTAATAGTGTGAATTATAATAATGATGATGAAGTTTTGTTTTATTAGTATTATTAATGTAATAAAATAGAAAAGCTTTTTATATAAAATATAATACTTTTATAAAGTTATTCGTTTTATTAGACTATAAATAGAATATATTATATTCTATTATGCATAGTATTTTGCATAGTAAAATCTTTTTATATAAAAATGTAATATTTTTATAAAGTTATTCATTTTATTAGACTATAAATAGAATATATTATATTTTATTATGCATAGTGTTTGCATAATGCTTGCATAGTATTTTTGATAGTAAAATCTTTTTATATAATAATAAAATACTTTTGTAAACTTATTAGTTTTATTAGATTATAAATAAAATATATTATATTTTATTTAAAAGATTTTGTTTTATTAGAATATTTTATAGTAAACCAATCTGGATAGTCGCTTTTAAAAGTAAATCAATCTGCATCGCTTAGAACTAGTTACTATTCATCCATTCTCCTATAAATAGAAGCTCATTCCTTCATTATTTCTTACTTAATTTCTTCAAACTCTAGAGAGAAAACTACAGAGAGAAAAGAAGAAAAGTATTACTGCTACTTCACTTCTCTCCTATATCCAATTTATTCTAAGGTAAAGGGTATTATTTCTTTCAGTATTCATGAAGAGAACTTCTGTTATTCCATTTTTTTATTTTCTGTTGGAATAATCTGTATATGCGGTCTATCCTATACTTGGTGAAATTCTTCTTTTATTCCATTCTTTATCATTATATTGGAATAACTTTTATCTATCTAAATCTGCATACATGGTGAAATTCTTCATTATTCCATTCTTTATTATTATTCGTTGGAACATCCTCGCTCGGTCGCAATTTCACCGACACGGTTACGCTTATTTATTATTTTGTTGGAATATCCTGTCTGTGCGTTTACGCATGAAATGGTTCCGTTATTTATTATTTTGTTGGAATAACCTATCTGTGCGGTCTATCGCATACCTAGTGATTTCTTTTGTTATTCCATTCTTTATTATACTCAGTTGGTTAAAATTTTGACTTCTATACTCCATGAAATTAGTGAAATATCCTTGATATTTGCGCTTCATCCAGTATCTTTTCATGGAAATTTTCTTCTGAGTATTCTTGAATTTTACTCTATAAAGAAGTATCATGTTGCCAATTTGGACGTTATTAGTTTCTAGATAAATTAATTCTTTAACTTGTTTTATTAAATTCTTATATCATTGTCATCATCCTCATGTTTATATTATGTTAAAAGTCATCTGTGGCCTGTAGTGCATAGATGGACTTGGTATGATTATGAACAGGGATTAATCGGTATAATCATGACTGTAATGTTATAAATGATGTAGTAAAAGTCTTCATTGGCCCGTAGTACATTGATGGACAGTTGTTGGCATGATCATGACCATTGATGAATACACGAATATCATTGGCCGGTAGTGCATGGATAATTTATGGTTGTGATACTAATGAATATCTTTGGCCGTAGTGCAGGGATGATGTGGATTATTTATTAAGTTGAGTCTCAACGATAAACGTGATGAAAAACCTTTTAAATCATAAAAGATAGTAGATTTTATTCTCTACTTGACTTGTTTAATGGATTGCTTGTTCCGCTACAGTTAAACTTGATGGTTGTTATATTGTATCAGTTTAACACTGTTGAAGGCTAACGATAATTTATTCGGTATTATCTTAGTCATAATATTTCTTACTGGGCTAGTTGAGCTCACCCCTTTTACTTTCATTGTTCTCTTCAGGAAATGAGAACGTAGCAGGGACTAGTCGGGGTCCAGATAATAGCATTAGTAGTCCTCACTATTCTGTTAAATAGTGTGATAATAAATATAATGAGGACTCAATTGAGTGTGAATATTGTCTAGATGACAATATTTGTATTAAAACTCACAGCATATGTTTTATCGTATTTTACACGACTGTTGTATAATTAAGTTGTATTTGAATTTTATACCATGTATTTGGCAACTCAAGATGGGTGATGTATACCTATTTTGGGGGCGTCACATATAAACCGTGGATGTAATGAAGGTTTCTCCCAATGGAGTTTCAACAGATAAGTCAAAGTCTAATTTCTCTAGAGTCAAATTTAAACGTTGAGCGCAAGCAAGAGAAATAAAATAATGGGTAGAACCGGTATCTAAAAAAGTATGGATTTCACAAGAATTTATAATTAACTAACCCGTGCTATCTTCGTTCGGGTTACTCGTTTTTTTAAGAAGTCACAAAAAACGCTCTTCCTGAAACCACCGACTTTGTTTTGTCCGTATCCGCCTTTGGTTCCACCGTCCCAGCTGGACTTGATTTCGCTACAGAACAAAATCGAGCTATGTGACCATCTTTTCCACAACTAAAACATATCTTGGAAAGTTGTGAACAGTTTGGACTTATGTGTCCCTCCTCTCCGCATCTATAGCATATAACTGGCGGTCGTTCTCCTCCCCTAGAATTTGTTGTTGCTGCCGACGTCTTCCCATCATCGTTAAATCTTCTCTTCTTGAATTTTCCACTTCTATTATCTTGGCCATGATTACCATCGAAGTGGTTACCATTCATGGCATGTTAATTTCCTCCACGATGGTTATCGTTGTTCTGATGGTTGTTGCAACCGGTAAGATTATTATCGTGTTGTTGGTCGTTGCTTTTTGGTTGTGCTGACTCATTATCGCGCTCCAATAACTGAGCCCTATTCACAACATCTGAATATAAACAAAGTTTGTGAAAAATGAGATATTGACGTATATCAGGTTTCAAACCTCTTAGAAACATTCGCGTCATTCGCTCCTCATTATCGACCAAATGGGATGCAAACCGGGATAACTCAGCAAATTTAACACTATCAAAAACAAGGGTTAATTGACATATCACATATTATCCCTATACTCTGACCGACCAATTAAATACCAAATAAACTTAGGTAGGTCATACTAGCGAAGAAATTCCCTGTCTCTCCTTTCCTAGTTCTTATCTCACATCTCAGCCAGGATCATATCCCTAAGCTTTGATACCAACTGTGACACCCCCAAAATAGATATACATCACCCATCTTGAGTCGCCAAATACATGGTACAAAATACAAATAAAAACTTAATTATAAAACTGTTGTGTAAAATACAACAAAACATATGCCATGGGTTTTAATACAAATATTGTCATCTAGACAATATCCATACTCAATGGAGTCCTCATTACATTTATTGTCACACTATTTAACAGAATGGTGAGGATTACTAATGCTATCATCTGGACCGTCACACCGTTCCCCGACTCATCCCTGCTACGTTCTCATTTCCTGAAAAGAACAATGAAAGAAAGGGAGAGCTTAACTAGCCCAGTAAGAAATATTATGACTTAGATAATGCAAAATAAATTATCATTAGTCTTTAACAATGTTAAACTGATAAAATACAATAGACATCAAGTTTAACTGCAACAGAATAAGCAATCCATTAAAAGAGTCAAGTAGAGAATAAAATCTACTATCTTTTATGATTTAAAAAGGTTTTTCATCACTTTTATCGCTGAGACTCAGCTTAATAAATAATCCACATCATCCCTGCACTACGACCAAGGATATTCATTAGGGTCATGACCACAAATTATCCATGCACTATGGGGCAATGATATTTGTGTATTCATCAATGGTCATGATCATGCCAACAACTGTCCATCAATGCACTTCGGGCCAATGAGAACTTTTACCACATCATTTGTAACATTACGGTCATGATTACACCGAATAAACCCTGGTTATAATCATACCAAGTCCATCTATGCACTACAGGCCATAGATGACTTTAAAAAATAATATAAACATGAGGATGATGACAATGATATAAGAATTCAATAAAACAAGATCAAGAATTAATTTATTCAGGAACTAATAACGTCCAAATTGTCACCATGATACTTCTTTGTAAAGTAAAATTCAAGAATGCTCAGAAGAATATTTCCATGAAAAAATACTGGATGAAGCACAAATATCAAGAATATTCCACTAATTTCATGGAGTGTAGAAGTCAAAACTTTAACCAATTGAGTATAACAAAGAATGGAATAACAAAAGAAATCACCATGCATGCGGTGCTTGGCATGTATAAAGTTATTCCATCGAATAATAATAAATAACGGAACCAGTCGAACATAATTACAAGCACCGGCAAAGATGTTCCAACAGAATAATAAAGACGGAACCAGGTCCGACGTAAAACACAAACATGATATTCCAACAAAATAATAAAGATTTTAACCAGTCCCACTTAAAGCATGATGCGGATATTCCAAATGTAATAATAAAGAATAGAATACGTAAGAATTTCACCAAGTATAGGTAGCTCACAGTATCTGAGTTATTCCAATGAATAATAAAGATGGAATAATAGAAGTTCTTTTAATGAATACAAAAGAAATAATACCCATTACCGTAAAAGAAACTTGATATCGAAGTAGTGAAGTAGCAGAATACTTTTCTTCTTTCTCTCTATAGTTTCTCTTTCTATAGTTTCTCTCTCTAGAGTTTCAGTGAATTCGTAAGAAATAATGAAGGAATGAGATTCTATTTATAGAAGAATGGAATGAATAGTAACCAATCCATGAACGGTCCAGATTGATTTACTTTAATCGGACAGTCCATATTTAAAGCAAAATCTTTTAAATAAAATATAATATATTCTATTTATAATATAATAAAACGAGTAACTTTTAAAATCATTTTACTATGCAAACACTATGCAAGCACTATGCAAACACTATGCATAATAAAATATAATATATTCTAATTATTGTCTAATAAAATGAGATAACTTTATAAAAGTATTACATTTTATATAAAAAGATTTTACTATTAGCCTAATAAAATGAATAACTTTATAAAAGTATTCATTTTTATATAAAAATTACGCTTTTATTACGTTAATAATACTGAATAAAACAAAACGTCATCATCATTATTATTATTTACACTATTAATCGACCGAATTCGCTCCTGGAAAGAAGGAGCTTTCAATAAGGATTTCTCCCTATCATGCCGCAATTAGGTGACCAAACCTCTCTCGCGTAACTTCTAGACATCGTTAATAATGCAAATAATAATATTAACAACTTCGTCATCTCAATTATTGATTTAATAACATATAAAATATCGATAATAATTGAATCAAACTGAGTGACTTCTCACATAAGCATTAATAATCAATACCGTGTGCTACTATGCAACCACGTGTATTACTGTACTTTTACTACCGAGTAGTTCAACAGTATCAACGGTAAAACTTCCGTCGTTATTTTCATAAAAATATTTTTGTCGTTTTCTCAATCCGACAATAATTCTGTTGTGGGGTCCACCAATGATTATGCCGTCGTACAAATATTCCCTGACCAATTGAATATTATATAACAACTTGCGTACTTTGCAAAATTTATAAATATTATCCACAACTATAACATTATATCAAATTTATTCCATAATATTCAAAAATGATATTTATAGAAAATTCATTTTTATTCATAAAAGTTGGGGTCTTACAATCTCCCCTTCTTATGAAATTTCTCCCTCGAAATTAGGGTACGTACCTGGTATTTCGAAGAGGTAAGGATACCTTGATTTCATTTCAGATTCTAACTCCCAGGTCATTTCCTCAACATCGTGGTTCCTCCATAACACTTTGAGTTAAGGTATAACCTTGGAGCGTAGAATATGTTCCTTCTTATCCAAGATTTGAACAGGAACCTCTTCATACGTTAAATCTTCCGCTATTTCGTCCGGTTCTAACTCAATAATATGGTTCGGGTTTTTCACATATTTACATAACATGGATATATGAAAAACGTTATGAACACGAGACATACTCGGCGGTAAATCAAGTCTATAGGCTACAGTCCCTACTCGATCGAGGATTTAAAATGGGCCAATGAATCGAGGATTGAGCTTTCCTCTCTTTCCAAATCTCGTAACTCCTTTCCATGGAGCAACACGTAATAACACATGATCTCCAATATCGAATTTCACGTCCTTTCGATGAAGATCAGCATAACTCTTTTGTCGGTCTTGTGAGGTTTTTATACGTTGTTGGATCGTTTGAATCTTTTCCGTAGTCATACGTACCAACTCTGGTCCCAACAACGTTGCTTCACCCACCTCATCCCAGCATACTGGAGAACGACACTTTCTTCCATACAACGCCTCGAATGGAGCCATGCCAATACTTGTTTGATAACTGTTGTTGTAGGAAAACTCCACCAATGGTAAGAACTTGTCCCAACTTCCCTTGAAGTCAAGGACACAGAGTCTTAATAAATCTTCAAGAGTTTGAATAGTCCTCTCTTATTGTCCGTCCGTCTGAGGATGATAAGCCGAACTAAATCGTAAATCTGCGCCCATAGCTTTTTGCAAACTAACCCAAAATCGTGAAGTGAATCTTGGGTCTCGATCAGAAACTATGGATACTGGCATACCATGCAGTCTTACAATCTCGTTTATGTACATACGAGCAAGACGTTCAAGTGTATAAGTTTCTTATATTGGTAAGAAATGAGCAGACTTGGTCAATCTATCAACAATGACCCAAATTGCATCTATGAATTGAGAAACCTTGGGAAGACCAGTAACAAAATCCATAGTAATGTGCTCCCACTTCCATTCTGGAATTTCAAGTGGTTGCAATGGACCTTTTGGTACTTGATTCTCCGCTATGACTCGTTGACAAGTTAGACACCTTGAGATAAACAACGTTATCTCTCTCTTCATATTGCTCCACCAAAATGTATGACAAAGATCACGATACATTTTGGTACTCCCAGGATGGATTGCAAACAGTGTGTTGTGCGCCTCCATCATGATTTTATACTTTAAATCAGGGTCGTTAAGAACACAAATTCTGGAGTTGACTCGAAGTATTCCTTCTTCATCGATTCTTGCTTTCGATATAGCACCTTCTTGTACTTTCTTCCTCATATGCATCAGCTCCAGGTCTGTAGCTTAAGAAGCTTTAACTTTATCGATTAAAGTCGGTTCTACTCGTATATTCTCCATCATCACATGGGTCCCTGAAGTCTTTGATTCTATCTCCATCCTTTGCAAGTCACACAAGATGGGCCTTTGCGTTGACAATATCGCACTTGTACCTGCATATGATCTTCTACTCAATGCGTTAGCTACCACGTTTGCTTTTCTAGGATGGTATTGGATGGTATGATCATAATCTTTCAACAGTTCAAGCCAACGTCGCTGTCGCATATTGAGTTCCTTTTAAGTGAAGAAATATTTGAGGCTTTTATGATCCGTAAAGATCTCCACTTTCTCCCCATACAAGTAATGCCTCCAAATTTTAAGTGTAAAGACAACAGCTGCCAACTCTAGATCATGAGTAGGATAATTCCTCTCATATTCTTTGAGTTATCGAGAGGCATAGGCTATGACTTTCCCATGTTGCATGAGAACACATCCTAACTCCTTGCCTGAAGCATCATCAGAGATGACAAATCCTCTCGAGCTGGATGGTATTGTCATGTAATGCAGTCTTGAAATGAGTCTTCTTTTGAGTTCTTGAAAACTCTTCTCACATTCCTCGTTCTAACTGAATTTTTTATCTTTTTGAGTCAGCTGAGTTAAGGGAGTAGCGATTCGAGAAAACCCTTCTACAAATCTCCGATAATAACAATTCCTGCAGTTGGGTCTTTAACTCCTGAAGTTCAATAGGAGCCATTCGATATGGGACTTTGGAAATAGGTTTTTTACCAAGTTCAAGGTCGATACAAAATTCAATTTCACGCTTTGGGGGTAGGCCAAGAAGTTCTTCAGGGAATACGTCAGGAAATTCATTAACAATAGAAATATCATTCAAAACTGACGTATTTTTGTTTAGATCCGTGACATGAGCTAAGAAAGCTTGACATCAGTTTTTCAATTAACGAATAGTTTTATGGCTTGAGATGACAGTGATTGATTTTAATTGTTTGGTTGCTTGAATTCCCATAATAGGTTGGTTAGGAATATGAAAGCTAACAACCTTACGAAAATAATCAATTTTTGCATGATGAGTAGTTAACCAATCAATCCTTAGAATTACGTCAAATGCAAGTATTTTCAATGAAATAAGATCGACAGGTAATGTGAGGGTACCAATTTGAACCAAACAAGACTTATAAACAGTAGATGTAATGAAGGTTTCTCCCAATGGAGTTTCAACAGATAAGTCAAAGTCTAATTTCTCTGGAGTCAAATTTAAATGTTGAGCGCAAGTAGGAGAAATAAAAGAATGGGTAGAACTGGTATCAAATAAGGTATAAACTTCGCTAGAGTTTATGATAAGCTTACTCGTGATGACCTCGTTCGGGTTCCTTGCTTTCTGGGAGATCACGAAAAACGCTCTCCCTTGAACTACCGGTTTTGTCTTGTCTGGGACGGCCTTTGATGCCTCCATCCCAGCTAGACTTGTCTTCGGTGCACGAAAAAATTGGGCCAAGTGACCTTCTCTTCCACAATTATAACATACTTTGGATGGCATCACACAGTTTGGACTGATGTGTCCCTCTCCTCCATATTTGAAGCATATGATAGGTGGTCGTTCTCCTTCCTTAACGATAGGTGCTGATGTTGACGTCTTTCTATCATTGTTGAATCTCCTCTTCTTGAAATGTCCATTCTTATTGTTTTGGCCATGATTACCACCGAAGTGGTTACCATCTCTGGCATGTTGATTCCCTCCACGGTTATTGTTACCGCTTCGATGACTGCTATCACTGGTATTATCATTTTGTCGGCAGCTTTCCTTTGGTTGGGTTGACTCATTATCGCGCTCCAATAACTGAGCCCTATTAACAACATCTGAATATAAACACAGTTTATGAGAGATAAGATATTGACGTATCTCTAGTTTCAAACCTCTTAGAAACATTCGCGTCATTCTCTCCTCATTATCAACCAAATGGGACGCAAACCAGGACAGCTCGGCAAATTTGGCTTCGTACTGTGACACGATCATGTTGTTTTGTTCCAGTTTAATGAACTCTACCTCTTTCATGTGACGAATACTTTCGGGAAAGTACTTGTTATTGAACAGTTCTTGGAACTTCTCCCAAGACATCTTCGGCGGCGGCAGTTGAGTACGCTTTCTGATTCCCACCAATGTCTCGCCTCTACCCAACACATGAAAGTGGAAAAGGGAACCTTTTGCTCCTGAGCAATCCAAGACATCAAATATCTTGTTGATCCGCTTTATCCACGTCTCGCCTTTTAAGTGGTTTTGGCTCTCAAAAAAAACTCCGAGGGTCCCAGCTCCTTGAAGCTGTTTGGTGGTGACCAGTCCGAGAGTTGCCGGTGTTTCCACACCGCATTTTGGGCCAGGAGCCGCTCTCGCCTGATATTGTATGAATTATATGAAGCCTCAGAACATTCCATCGTTCATCATTTGGTCAGTGTTGTTGTTTGCATTAGGATTGTCGCCTTCCTGATGCACATTATCCTGATTATTGATCTGTGGAGACTCAACGGTCTCCTGTGCTCCATTGATGTTCTCAACATTCTCGAATGCCATTTTCAAATACTGCCACAAAACAAGGGTTAATTAACATATCACATATTATCCCTATACTCTGACCGACCAATTAAATTCCAAATAAACTTAGGTAGGTCATACTAGCGAAGGAATTCCCCGTCTCTCCCCTCCTAGTTCTTATCTCACATCTCAGCCAAGGATCATATTCCTAAGCTTTGATACCAACTGTAACGCTCTCAAAATAGGTATACATCACCCATCTTGAGTCACCAAATACATGGTACTAAATTCAAATACAATTTGATTATACAACAGTCGTGTAAAATACGACAAAATACATCTTATGAGTTTTAATACAAATATTGTCATCTGCATAATATCCACACTCAATTTAGTCCTCATTACATTTATTATCACACTATTTAATGTAATAGTGAGGACTACTAAGACACCATCTCGGACCATCACTTCGCTCCCCGACTTAGTCTCTGCCACGTTCTCATTTCCTCAAGAGAATAAAGTGAAAGAAAGGGTGAGCTCAACTAGCCCAAGAAGAAAAATATTATGACTAAGATAATGCAGAATAAATTATCATTAGTCCTCAATAGTGTTAAACTGATAAAATACAATAGACATCAAATTTAACTGCAGCGGAACATGTAATCCATTAAAAGATTCAAGTAGAGAATAAAATCTACTATCTTTTATGATTTAAAAAGGTTTTTCATCACTTTTATCGCTGAGACTCGGCTTAATAAATAATCCACATCATCCCTGCACTATGGCCAATGATATTCATTAAGGTCACGACTACAAATTATCCATGCACTACGAGCCAAGGATATTTGTGTATTCATCAATGGTCATGATCATGCCAACAACTGTCCATCAATGCACTTCGGGCCAATGAAGACTTTTACCACATCATTTGTAACATTATGGTCATGATTACACCGAATAATCTCTGGTCATAATCATACCAAGTCAATCTATGCACTACAGGCCACAGATGACTTTCAAAAATAGTATAAACATGAGGATGATGAAAATGATATAAGAATTCAATAAAACAAGTTCATGAATTAATTTATTCAGGAACTAATAACGTCCAAATTGTCAACATGATAATTCTTTGTAAAGTAAAATTCAAGAATGCTCAGAATAATATTTTCATAAAAAGATACTGGATGAAGCGCAAATATCAAGAATATTCCACTAATTTCATGGAGTGTAGAAGTCAAAACTTTAACCAATTGAGTATAACAAAGAATGGAATAACAAAAGAAATCACCATGCATGCGGTGCTTCGCATAGACAAGTGTTATTCCATCGAAATAATAAATAACGGAACCAAAATCGAGGCGTGTCATGCTTGCAAAGACATGTTCCAACAGAATAATAAAGACGGAACCCGAATCCGACGTAAAACACAAACATGATATTCCAACGTAATAATAAAGATTTTAACCAGTCCCATTTAAAAGCATGCATGTGATATTCCAATGAATAATAAAGAATAGAATACAGAAGAATTTCACTAAGTATAGGGTAGTCCGCGTATACAGGTTATTCCAACAGAATAATAAAGATGGAATAATAGACGTTCTCTTCATGAATACAAAAGAAATAATACCCCTTACCGTAAAAGAAACTTGATATCGGAGTAGTGAAGTAGCAGAATACTTTTCTTCTTTCTCTCTATAGTTTCTCTCTCTAGAGTTTCAGTGAATACGTAAGAAATAATGAAGGAATGAGCTTTTATTTATAGAAGAATGGAATGAATAATAACCAATCCATGAACGGTCCAGATTGATTTACTTTAATCGGACGGTCCATATTTAAAGCAAAATCTTTTAAATAAAATATAATATATTCTATTTATAATCTAATAAAACAAATAACTTTTAAAAAGATTTTACTATGCAAACACTATGCAAGCACTATGCAAACACTATGCATAATAAAATATAATATATTCTAATTATTGTCTAATAAAGCGAGATAACTTTATAAAAGTATTACATTTTATATAAAAAGATTTTACTATTAGCCTAATAAAACGAATAACTTTATATAAGTATTCTATTTTATATAAAGGTTTTTTCATTTTTTATTACGTTAATAATACTGAATAAAACAAAACATCATCATCATTATTATTATTCACACTATTAATCGATCGAATCGTTCCCGTGAAAGAGGGCTTTCCAATAAGGATTTCTCCCTATCATGCGCAATTAATTAGGTGACCAAACCTCTCCTCAAGCGTAACTTATAGACATTGTTAATAATGCAAATAATAATATTAACAACTTCGTCATCTCAATTATTGATTTAATAACATATAAAATATCGACAATAATTGAATCAAACCGAAAGTGACTTCTCACATAAGCATTAATAATCAATATCGTGTATTCTTATGGAACCACATGACATCGCATACTTTTACTACCGAGTAGTTCAACAAAGATTAATCTGTGAAAACTTCCGTAGTTATTTTCATAAAAATATTTTTTGTCATTTTCTCAATTCGATAATAATTCTGTTGTGGGGTCCACCAATGATTGTGTCGTCGTATTAATATTCCCTGACCAATCGAATATTATATAACAACTTACGTACTTTGCAAAATTTATAAATATTACCCACAACTATAACATTATATCAAATTTATTCCATAATATTCAAAAATGGTATTTATAGAAAATTCATTTTTATTCATAAAAGTTGGGGTCTTACAATAGAACTAGGAGGGGAGAGACGAGTAAATCCTTCGCTAGTGTGTCCTACCTAAGCTTATTTGTTAGTTGGTCAGTATATAGGGATATTATGTGATATGTTGATTTCCTTAATTAACCCTTGTTTTATGGCAGTATTTGAGAATGACAACTGAGAATGTTAATAGTGGAACAAATGAGACCGTGGAGACACCTTTACCCACCAACGAGGAGAACGTGCAACAGGCTGACAATGTTCCTCCTGTGAACAACACCACTGAGCAGATGATGAACGACGGAATGTTTAGAAGCTTTTTGCAGTTCATGCAAAATCAGACGAGGGAGACTCGTCCACAAAAATACAGGTGGAAATGATAATAACGTACGGTTTGTCACAGCTAAGCAGTTCAAAGAGTTGGGACCACCAAAATTCTGGGGAAAGCCGGATCCGATTAAAGCAGAAACGTGGGTCAAACAAATTATCAAGATATTCGTTGTCTTGGGATGCATGGAGGAACAGAAGGTTCCATTTGCCACCTTTATGTTACAGAATGAGGCGATTCATCGTGGAAATCAGAAAGCGTACCCATCCAGCCGCACTCAGCATGTCTTAAGAGACGTTTCAGAAACTGTTCAATGACAATTACTTTCCTGAAAGTATTCGTTTTATGAAGGAAGTGGAGTTTATTAGATTGGAACAAAACAACATGACGATGTCCCAGTACGAGGCAAAGTTTGCAGAGTTATCCAGGTTTGCACCTCATTTGGTGGAGAATGAGGAACTTATGACGCGCATGTTTCTCATTTCTCATAAATTTTCTCTCTATTCAGATGTTGTCAACATGGCTCAATTATTAGAGCAAGATAACGAGTACGTTCAACCGAGGGACCACAACCAGGATCATACCGGAGATAGCAGTAATCAAAACAACGATAACCAAATGGAGAAAGAAAATACTGATAAAAAATGGTAACCACTCTGGTGGTAATCATGGCCATGAAAATAGAAGAAGCGAGTCGGGGAGATTTTAAAAGAGGAGATTCAACAATGATAATGTGAAGACGTCAAAGACCAAAGAGTGAATTGTTTTAAGGAGGAGAGAACGACCACCGGGTCAGATCTATAAATGCGGAAAGAGGGACATATCATTAAAACCGCCCACAACAGTTCAAGGTATGTTATAATTGTGGAAAGGAAGGACATATCGCTCGAGATTTTACAGCAGCGAAACCAAGTCCAGCGGGGATGGTGACTCAAAAGTGTGACGCCCCCAAAATTAGGTATTCATCACCCATTTTGAGTCGCCAAATACATGGTACAAATACATATAAAATATTTATTATACAACTGTCATGTAAAATACGACAAAACATAACTGAGATTTTAAACAGGAATATTACCTTCTAGACAATATCCATTCTCAAATAGAGTCCTCGTTATATTTATTATCACACTATTTTACATAATAGGACACCATCTCGGACCATCACTCCTTTTCCTCATTATCCCCATTTCAACCCAAATTACACTCTTTATTACACGAAAGGAATTGTGAAGCAAAAGGGTGAGCACAATAAGCCCAGTAAAGAATATCATGACTAAAGATAACTACATTATCAATAACTTTCATCAATAATAAATCAGAGATTTAGAACATATGGTAGATGATAAAACTTTAATTTCAACCATAGTCATAGTGAACGAGCAATCCATTAGAAGAGTCAAGTAGAACATAATGTCTACTATCTCCTCCAAATTAAAAGTCCATCGTTAATATTTCATTCCTGTAATACTCATCAACAGTTCTTTGTTGTACCCAAGACAAAGAGAACTTTCATCACCTGTATTCACCTGAACCACTAAAGATTTTAATTAAGTTCACAATTCATATTTATAATCATGTAAATCAACAGTTTTTCCTTGCCACAAAGGATTAATAGAATGTTTACTCAATATCCTTACCCCAAGGCTAAAGATATTCAAATGTAATAACAATGATCATACCAATCAGTTGTCTACCTTTGCACTACGTGCCAAAGATATTCAACTATAAAACTAATCGCTGAGACTCAGCTTAAAAATAATTTCCATCATCGAATCATCCCTGCACTACTGGCCAAGGATATTCGTTAGTATCACCAGTGGTCATGATCATGTCATACACTTGTCCATCTTCGCACTACGGGTCAAGGCTATCAAACAACAGATCATCTTTGCACTACAGGCCAAAGATATTCAATCAGAAAACCAATAACCAACAGTTCAATAAAGAATATAAGCGTAAATGGATTTTCACCGCCATGCGGTAATCCACTTGTACATATTATTTTCATAATTTAATAAGGAATGAATATAAAGGATCATTCACCATGCATGTGGTAATCCACATAGGCAGTGTTATTCCAATGTAATAATAAAGATTTAAACTAGGTCCCACGTAAAGCACGAGACGAGGATGTTCTAACAAAATAATAAAGACGCGAGAATAATAAAGATTTTAACCGTGTCCCATGTAAAAGCCTGACGCAGGATGTTCCAACATAATATTAAATAACGGAATAACAACGAAATCGCCAAGAAATCTGCGGTAATCCACGATACAAGGTTATTCTAACGAGAATAATAATAATCTAACCAGTCGTGAAATTCACAAGCGGTGATATTCCGACGAATAATAAAGAATGAGAATAATAAAAGAATTTCACCATGTATGCGGTATTGGCGATAAATAGGTTATTCTTGCTACCATAAAATGATATCCTCTTACCACAATAATAACCTACCTTACTTAGCATGTGACTTGATTACGCTTTTCTGCCATGAAATTTATCGTTTAAAAAATGTTGAAACCCCATAGATTACAAACGCTTTCCATGTATATACAAACCACGTTTGACCCCCTTCACCGGAACTAGTTAATAGTCGATTGAAGCCCAAGATACTTGCGGCAAAGAAGATAGAGCGAGTTATACTAAAATTTAATGCTCAAGACAAGTGATGAAGTCGGATTCTATCTTGAGTAGCACAGAGCCGATCTACTTGTCATAAAGACTCCATGAGTTGGAAATTCTTCCATCGACGATCAAGATCGCATCGAGGATCTCTAACAATCTGAGCTTTGTTGAGAAACCTCAATTTCTCGCTTGAAACAACCAAATGAAGATCCTTTCTTGTGATGATACACCATACTAGTTACATCGAAGCTAATGGAATTATGCATTCTTGTAGATCGCTACAATCACATATGGTATAATGAAGTAACAGAACATAAATTTGGTGGACGTGGATGTGTATCTCAAGAGTACCCATCATACTCTATATCATGATTGGACGGTGGTAAGCCCTCCGGTATGGTCTCGAACTTGAAATTATCGAACCCGTTCACTCACGCATATCCTTTTGACTGGAGTAACCGCCGGTGGTTGAACTCGGTGTTGACAAAGGTGATATAAAAGCTTCTTGAGTGGAGAAGCTTGGCTAGTTGCATTACAGGGCTTACATGGCCTTGTGCCCAATGGATAACAGTTCTTTCACCACGTGTTCGGCAATTCGGACGGCGTCGATTATAAGCTTCACTTTCACCCACGGCGGTGGAAGTGATAAGGTCCACTAAATGTAGCTGCCGATAACTAGCCATGAATGGCCGTAATAGTTCGCCATATTTCATTTGAAGCTCACCGGTTGAGTTGAGTGTGTAATGTAACGGCGGCTACAACAGAGTTTTCACCGGAGAAGACAACGAGGTTAGTTGTTCCGAGCTGGCCGGCAAAGGTTCGGTGATTGGTCATCAACATCGGTCATGAAAAATGATGTGGTCGGAACTGTTTGATGGTCGTAGTTTGTTCGGTGTGAACCACCTCTCCTTGTTTTTCTCTTTTGGATCCTCAAATGGCTGCTGCAGCTCTCCTCCATAATACTATTATTGTTCTCCCTTTAAGAAGAGGAGAGAGCACAAAACACTTCTCTCTTATCGTCCCATCTTTATTTGATCCGCTTACAAGCCTTCCCACCTTCTCGAATCTGAAGGCTGTTCCTTCTTTTCGCCCAATCAGAAGTCGGGGAGAGAATGAGGAGAAAGAGATTTTGATCAATTTCCTTGTAAAGAAATTATGTCCCCTCCTTAACAATACTACCTTTGTTATATAAATGAGAGAGAGCGATTTTTAGTTCTCATTATCGAAGAAGAAATATATGTATCCCTTATTTTTTTCCTCACTTTATTTCTTTTCCTTCCCCCACATGCACATGCACATGCACTTGTCTATCCTTCTTTTATTTTATTTCCCCCGTGGCTGAAATTACTAATCGCATGTTACTTTAATAACAGATTGATTGAAACACGCTTTTAGCAACTTATGCGTAATTTATGCAAATTATAACCCCATATGATTTGATATATAAATATAACTCTTTATGAACATATCTCAAAGCAAATAAATAAATAAATAAATAAATAATTTCAAATATACCTTTAAATTTAAACCTTTATCAATTTAATTATTCACAAAAATAGAAAATTGAATAATTTTTATTTCATAAAAATTCGGGGTCTCACAAAAAGGCTATCCCAGAAAAGTTAAAGTCAACGGTTCCTGGAAGAGCGTTTGTCGTGACTGGTCAAAATACGAGGAACCCAAACGAGGTGATCACGGGTAAGCTAATCATAAATTCTTGCGAAGTTTATACCTTACTAGATACCGGTGCTACCCATTCATTTATCTCTCTACTTGTGCTCAATGTTTAAACTTGAATCAAGAGAAATTAGACTTTGATTTATCTGTGGAGACTCCGTTAAGAGAAACTTTCATCACATCTCCTTGGGGTGCTCTTGTTTTATTTGTAAAGAAGAAAGACGGGAGTATGCAACTTTGTATTGACTATCGGGAATTGAACCATGTCACTATCAAGAATAGGGATCCGCTACCTCGCATTGATGACCTGTTTGACCAGTTGCAAGGAGTAAAATTCTTTTCAAAGATCGACCTTCGTTCTGGATATCATCAGCTGAAGATTAGAACTGAAGATATTCCAAAGACTGCCTTTAGAACTCGGTATGGGCATTATGAATTCTTAGTCATGTCTTTTGGATTGACTAATGCTCCTGCTGACTTTCATGGATATGATGAACCAGAGTATTCAAGGAATATTTAGATCAATTCGTTGTTGTCTTTATTGATGACATCCTTATATATTCCAAAAGCGATGAAGATCATGAGCACCATTTGAAGTTTGGTACTCCAAAGGCTTCGTGAAAACAAGATATATGCCAAGTTGAAGAAATGCGAGTTCGGGCTTGAGGTAGTAGCATTCCTTGGGCACGTGGTGTCAAAACATGGAGTATCTCATGACCCGTGAAGATTGAAGCAATACAAAGTTGGGAGCAACCGAAGTACGTAGCTTTCTGGGCTTAGCTAGTTATTATCAGAGATTTGTGGAAGGATTTTCTCGAATCGCTACTCCTTTAACTCAGCTGACTCAGAAAGATACCAAATTCGTATGGAGCGAGGAATGTGAAAAGAGTTTTCAAGAGCTTAAGAGGAGACTTATTTTGGCACCTGTTCTGACAATACCATCTGGTTCGGATGGATTTGTTATCTACAGCGATGCTTCAGGCAAAGGGTTAGGATGTGTTCTCATGCAACGTGGGAAAGTCATAGCCTATGATTCGCGATAACTTAAAGAGTATGAGAGGAATTATCCTACTCATGATCTAGAGTTAGCGGCCGATCGTTTTTCAGCATGCTAAAGATCCGGAGGCACTATCTATATGGAGAGAAGGTGGAGATATATTCAGACCATAAAAGCCTCAAATATTTCTTCACCCAAAAGGAACTCAACATGCGGCAACGACGTTGGCTCGAGTTATTAAAAGATTATGACCACACCATTCAATACCATATTGGAACGAGTGCGGTGATGTCAAGTATACGCATAGAACCAACTTTAATCGATAAAGTTAAAGTTGTTCAAGCCACCGACCCGAAGCTAATGCGTATGAAGAAGAAAGTACAAGAAGGTGCTATTCTAGAAGCAAGAATCGATGAAGAAGGAATACTTCGAGTACACTCCAGACTTTTGTGTTGCTAACGACTCTGATTTGAAGTACAAGATCATGATGGAAGCACACAATACACCGTTTGCAATCCATCCTGGAAGTACCAAAATGTATCGTGATCTTCGACATACATTTTGGTGGAACAATATGAAGAGAGAGATTGCAAAGTTTATCTCGAGGTGTTTAACTTGTCAACGTGTAAAGGCGGAGCTTCAAGTTCCTAAGGGTCCATTAAAACCACTTGAGATTCTGAAATGGAAGTGGGAACACATTACCATGGATTTTGTTATGGGTCTTCCCACTGTTTCTCAAGGCATAAATGCTATTTGGGTTATTGTTGATAGATTAACCAAGTCTGTTCATTTCTTGCCGATACGGGAGACTTATTCCCTTGAACGTCTTGATCATATGTATGTAAATGAGATTGTGAGATTGCATGGCATGCTAGTATCCACAGTTTCGGATCGTGACCCAAGATTCACATCACAATTTTGGGTTAGCTTGCAAAAAGCTATGGGCACGGATTTACGATTTAGTTTGACATACCATCCTCAAACGGACGGACAATCAGAAAGGACTATTCAAACTCTTGAAGATCTATTAAGATTCTGTGTCCTAGACTTCAAAGGGAGTTGGGATAAGTATTTACCATTGGTGGACTTCTCCTACAACAACAGTTATCAAGCAAGTATAGGTGTGGCCCCATTTGAAGCATTGTATGGACGAAAGTGTCGTTCTCCAGTATGTTGGTATGAGGTTGGTGAAGCAACATTGTTGGGACCAAAGTTGGTACGTATGACTACGGAAAAGATTCAAATGATTTGACAACGTATACAAACGGCACAAGATCGACAAAAGAGTTATGTGGATCTTCATCGAAAGGACGTGGAATTTAGTATTGAGGATCATGTATTATTGTGTGTAGCTCTATGGAAGGGAGTTACAAGATTCGGGAAGAGATGAAAGCTCAATCCACGATTTATTGGTCCATTTCAGATTTTTGACCGAGTAAGAAATGTAGCTTATAGACTCGCGTTACCTCCAAGTATGTCTCGTGTTAATAATGTGTTTCACATATCTGTGCTTCGTAAATATATGAAAGACCCGAACCACCTTATTGAGTTAGAACCAGATGATATAGCCGAAGACTTAACGTACGAAGAGGTACCTGTCAAGATCTTGGATAGAAAGGAGCATGTCCTACGCACAAAGGTCATACCCCAAGTCAAAGTTTTGTGGATGAACCACGCTATTGAAGAAATGACCTGGGAGTTGGAAATGGAAATGAAAGTGAGGTATCCTCACCTTTTCGAAACACAAGGTACGTACGTCAATTTCGAGGACGAAATTTCATAAGAAGGGGAGGTTGTAAGACCTCAACTTATTATAAATAAAATTGAATTTTCTCTATTTATTATTTTGAAATAGTAAGGGTTGATTTGATTAATATGGTTAGTTATGGGTAAAATGCGCAAATATTTCAAATAAGCAAGTGGTTATAAAATATTCATTGTTGTCGGGAAATATTCGTTTGGTCGTGAAATATTCTTACAGTCGGGGAATATTCGTACGACGGCGCAGCCTTGTGTGGGCCCCATAATGGAAAACGATTGGATGAAGAAAACGACAAATATGAGTTGTTTATAAATAACGGCGTAGTTGTTACCGTTAATACTGTTGGAATACCCGGTGGTTAAAACATAGTAGCACACGGTATTGCACCAATTATTGATTCTTACGTAAAAAGACACTACTCAATAATTATTACAGTAATTACTGTTCAATATTTTATTTTATTGATTCAATAATTGCTACGTTGATATTTTATATTATTGTTGTTTCAATAATTATCATTACACAGTATTTTCCATTATTGGATCAATAATTCATATTATTTGAATAATATTAGTAGATAACATTATTGGCAATGTCTAAAAAGTTCTATTTAAGGAGAGGTTTGGTCACCTAATTGCGCGCCAGTAAGGAGAAATCCTTATTGGAAAGCCCCCTCTTTCTTGGAGCCTGGTTGCCAGTATTGTGATTCTGTAATATTATTTGTGAATAATTAATTATTGATTTATATGATAAGGAAAATATTCATTTTATGTGGATATAGATGGAGAAAATTTTTAATGTGACAATTGTTAAAAATTGATATTTTATCTTTTTCGATAAAATAATTCATTTAAATATATTATTATATTTTAATAATATAATAATGGTGATATTTTTACAATGAATGTAGGATATATGAGTATATGAGGAGGAAGAGTTTTTTTTTACTATAAATATTTAAAACATGTTTTCATGTTTGTGGACCCCATTTCTTGACTGAAATTTGATTATAGCTTGTAAAATCGCCCGTTTGTGGATTTCGGTCAATTTCTGTTTGGAATTTGGAAAAACTTTCTTTTGCAAAGTTGTAGAGAATGGAATTTCCTATGGAAGGGACATGAGGTTCGAATTTTTCTGATAAAAGGGTTATTTATTATGAATTATTGAAGTTCCAAAGTTCTGAAATAATTAATTTTTGAAGTTTAAAATATTTTAATTAAGAAAAACGTTTTTAATGTTTTGGCACATGTGTGGTCATGTTGTGGGATGGTAAGTGGGCGTAGAAAATTTGAAAAAATTATATTAATATTATATTAAATTTTTTGCTTTGGTGTTCTAAGCAATTTCCTATAAATAGGGTGCTTAGATTAGAATTGAAAATCACACCAGAAACTGAAGTTTTCTCTCTCTTTTTCTCTCTATATTATCGAGCGTATTCTTGTGAGTATTTTGATACTTTAAGTGTTGTTATATGGTGCAAGTTCCCTTCAACACTATATCCAGTATTCCAGTCAGAAGTACCGTGTGACGCCCCCAAAATAGGTCCATTCCATCCAACCCATTCTGAGTCGCCAAATACATGGTATAGAAATAACTACAACTTTATTATTACAACATATAAAAGCGTGAGTATAAATACGAGATATTGCCATCTGCACAATATCCACACGCAAATAAATCCCCTATCATAATTATTGATACATTATTTTACAAAATGGTGAGGACTACTAAACAACTCTCTCTAGAACCTTCATTCCATACCCAACTAAGACTGCTTTACATTCTCGCTTCCTGAGAAGAAAAATGGAACAAAAAGGAAAAGGGTGAGCTCAACTAGCCCAGTAAAGAATATTATGACTAAGATAATATACAACAAATTATCATTAGTCTTCAACAGGGAAAAAAAACTAATAGAATATAATAGACAACAAGTTTTTAAAACTAATATTCGCAGCGGAAATAATAATTCATTAGAAGAGTTAAGTAGAGAATGCAACTACTATCTTCTATGTATGAATTTAAAAGTTCGTCGTCTATCTTTTATCCCTGTAACATCAATCAACATACATCTGGAATCAAATATTCATCTTTGCACTACAGGCCAAAGATATTCATCAGTTGGTCATGTTCATCTAAACACCTGTTCATCTTTGCACTACGGGCCAAAGATATTCTTCAGAAATCATTCATCTTTGCACTACAGGCCAAAGATATTCCATAATATCATCATTTAAGACTGAAGATGATGAAAAATATTTTAAAAGCGAATCCAAAGGAAACAAAATGACAAGGATTAAGGATTAAGGATTCGTACTTTGTTTTATCCACGTCCAAAAATACCTCAAAAATAATCATAGGGGTGTAAAATTCAAGAATGATCAAAACATGGATACAATCAAAGCTAGTATCCAGAATAGATATTTTAGACGAAAAGAAAAATTTTCATTTTTCTATGAATTGTCTTGTGTGATTAAGTGAATAGTGCTTATATCGTGAATAGTCTTGAGTATCGTGAATAAGAACTCCAACACCAAAAGATAGAAATTCTACAAAAAAAAAATCTTCACGCCTACTTAATAATAGTACTTTCGTGAATAGTAATTCATGAATAGTAACTCGTGAATAATAACTCATGAATAAGAACCCGACATGAAAAAGTTCCAAATTTGATAAAAGTTCCAACCAATATTTCAAAGATAATGATATTGAAGAAATAATATCATTTGAGAAGAAAATAACATCTCTTACCTCGAAAGATTAAGTACTTAGTGGAATCTGGGTATAGTCTTTGAAGGAACTTGCACCGTCTAACATTACTCAAAGTATACTCAAAATACTCACAAGAATACGCTCGATAATATAGAGAGAAAAACTTCGATTTACGGTGTGATTTTCAATTCTAACCTAAGCACCCTATTTATAGGAAAATGCTTTAGAACACAAAAAGCGAGAAAATTTAATATAATATTATTATTTATAATAAAATTTCCTACGCCAACCTTCCAAGAACTGAATTCAGCTCATTCAACCCACATGGGTAACACACCATAATGAAAAAAAACGTTTTCTAATTTTAAATATTTTAAACTTCCAAAAATCAATTATTTGAAGCTTGAACTTCAATAATTCATAATAAATAGCCCTTTCATCAGAAAATTCGAATCTACGCAAGTTTTTATAGGAAATTCAATTCTCTACAACTTTGCGAAGAAAGTTTTACCAAATTCCAAATAGAAATTGACCAAAAATCCACAAACGGGCGATTTTACGAGTTATAATCAAATTTACATCAATAAATGGGGTCCACCGACATGTTTAACATGTTTTAAACATTTATTGCAACAAAAATACTCTTCCTCCTCAGTATACTCATATATCCCACATTCGTTGTAAAAATATCACTAGTTAATATATTATTAAAATAATATATTTAAATGAATTATTTTAACGAGAAAAAGATAAAATATTAATTTTCAACAATTGTCATTTTAAAATTTTCTCCATCTATATCCACATAAAATCAATATTTTCCTCATCATATAAATCAATAATTAATTATTCACAAATAATATTATGAGAATCACATTATTGACAACCAGTGCGGTTCCTGGAAAGAGGGGCTTTCGATAAGAATTTCTCCTTCTTGGCGCGCAATTGATTAGGTGACCAAACCTCTCCTTAGATGAACTTTCTAGACATTGCCAATAATGTTATCTAATAATATTATTCGGATAATATGAATTATTGCTTCGATAATAAAAATATTGTGTAATGACAATTATTGAAACAACAAGAATATAAAATATCAACGCAATAATTATTTAATCAATAAAATAAAATCTTTGAGCGATAATTCATCGTAACAATTATTGAGTAGTGTCTTCTTACGTAAGAATCAATAATTGGTGCAATACTGGTGCTTCTTGCTCAACAACGCGATTAGTGTGTTTTAACCATCGAATATTCCAACAATATTAATCTGTAATAACTACGCCAGTTATTTATAAACAACTTATATTTGTCGTTTTCTTCATCCAATCGCTTTTAGTTATGGGGCCCACAAAAAGATCTGCGCCGTCGTTTAATATTCCCTACAAGATGCGAATATTCCACGACCAAACGAATATTCCCAAACAATAATGAATATTTTATAACCACTTCCTTATTCAAATATTTGCGTATTTTACCCATAACTATCCACATTAATCAAATCAACCCTTACTATTTCAAAATAATAAATAGAGGAAAATAAATTTCATTTATTAATAATTTGGGGTCTTACAACCTCCCTCCTTATGAAATTTAGTCCTCGAAATTGACGTACATACACGTGTGTTTGAAAAGATGAGAATACCTCGCTTTCATTTCCGTTTCCAACTCCCGTCATTTCCTCAATAGCATGGTTTCTCCACAAAACTTTAACATGTGGTATGACCTTCGTCATAGGACATGCTCCTTCCTATCCAAAATCTTGACGGTACCTCTTAAATACGCTTAAGTCTTGGCTATCTCGTCCGGTTCTAACTTCAATGACGCGTGGTTGAATTAGTCCACATATTTACGTAACATCGATCGTGAAAAGCGTTATGAACACGCGTCATACTTGGCGGTAAAACGAGTCTATAGGCCACGCGGTTCCTATTCGATCGAGAATTTTAAATGGATTAATAAATCGAAGGTTTGAGCTTTCCTCACCTCACCCATTCTCTCGCTTTTGAAATAACAACTTCTTGCACCTCCTTCTTCAAATTCATCACTCCGTTGTGTGTAGCTTGAATGACTTTAACTTTATCGATTAAAGTCGATTATACTCAGTATATCATCACGTGGGTAACTAGAGTTTTCATCTCCATCTCTATTATTTGTAAATTATTCGAAATGAGTCTTTGACAATATCGTTCTTTCGTACTTGTATCGATCTTCTACTCAACACGTCGGCCTACCACGTTAAACTTTTCCAGGATGGCATGGTCGAACATGTCTTTGAAATGAGTCTCCTCTTGAGTTCTTGAAGCTCTTCCCACATTCCTTGCTCCATTCGAATTTTGTATCTCTGAGTCAATTTGCGTTAATGGAATAGCGATTCGAGAATATCCTTCAACGAATCTCCGATAATAACCAACTAAGCCTGAAAGCTACGTATTTAGATTCTGAAACTTAGGTTGTTCTCAATCGTGACTCATATCCCAACCTTGGATAAGCGTTACAATGACACCTATCGGTTTACTATCGCATCGAATATGGTGTCCCTTATGGAGAGTCATCTTGATTGCATTCCACAAAGGAAGTCACCAGGATAAAGGCTCGGTACCAAATTCTATAGTTGAATTTTTAACTCCACGAAGTTCAATAGGAGCCATTTGATATGAGATTTTAGAAATGAGTTTTGTACCGGGTTCAAAGTCGATACAAAATTTAATATCACGCTTTAGGAGTAAGCCAAGGAATTCTTCAGGAAATACGTCAGGAAAAATAAATAACAACAGGAATATTATTCAAATCTGACGTGTCTTTATTCAAATCCATAACATGGACTAAGAAAACTTGACATCCGTAATAAACGAATGACTTCATGGCTTGATATGAAAATGTTTGACTACAATGGTTTGAATGCTTGAATTCGAATAACAGGTTGCTTAGGAATATGAAAACTTGTTACCTTACGAAAGTAATCAATTTCGGCATGATGAGTAGTTAACCTTAAAATCACATCAAAAGAAAATATCTCTATAGAAATAAGGTTAACAGGTAATGTGATAGTGCCAACCTGAATCAAGCAAGATTTTTAAACAACGGATGTAATGAAAGTTTCTCTAATGGAGTCTCCATGAGATAGGTCAAAGTCTAATTTCTCCGTAGTCAAGTTCAAACGTTGGCGCAAGAAAGAGAGATAAAAGAATGGGTAGAACCAGATTATCTAGTAAGGTATAAAATTCGCGAGAATTTATAATTAACTAACCCGTCTAACTTCGTTCGGGTTCCTCGCATTTTGACCGGGTCCACGACAAAGCGCTTCTTCCGAGGAACCGTTGACTTTGACTTTTACGGGACATCCTTTTGAGTCACCATTCCATTGGGTGGGTTTTGATATCGCATGATCTCGAAAGCGATATGTCCTTATTTTCCACAATTATAGCATACCTTTAAGCTGTTGTGGGCGGTTTGGGTTGATATGTCCCTCTTTCCAAGCATTTGTAACTTACTCGACCGGTGGTCTTTCTCCTCCTTGGAACTAGTTGCTCTCTGGCCGACGTCTTCAAATGGTCGTTGTTGAATCTCCTCTTTTAAAATCTCCTCCCGACTTCGCTTCTTCTATTTTCATGGCCACGATTACCACCACGGAGTGGTTCTACGCCTTTGTCCGTATTCTTCTTTCTCCGTTTGGTTATCGTTATTACGATGAATGCTATCTTGGTATGATCCTCGGTTATGGTCCCTCGGTTGAGCGTACTCGTTATCTCGCTTCTAACAATTGAGCCACTGTTGACAACATCTGAATAGAGAAAATTTATGAGAAATGAGATCTTGGCGTATCTTAGAGTTTCAAACCTCTCGAAACATCCGCGTCATCGTTCCTCATTCTCCACCAAATGAGGTGCAAACACGGATAACTCATGAACTTCGCCTCGTCTTTGGGACACCGTCCATGTTATTCTCGCTCCAATCTAATAAACTCCACTTCCTTCATATAGATGAATACTTTCGAAAGTACTTGTCATTGAACTGCTTTCTGAAATGTCTCCGTGATATCTTTGAGTGCGGTTTGGATGGAGTACGCTTCACGACTCCCACCAATGAATCGCCTGCCACGGAACATAAAGGTAGTGAATGGAACCTTCGTTTCCTCGTGCATCCCAAGACATCGAATATCTTGGTAATTTGCTTGACCCATGTTTCGCTGGCCATGATCGGATCGGCTTTCCCTTAAATTCGGTGGTCCCAACTCTTTGAATCTGCTTGGGCGTGTGACAACCCGTGAATTGCTATCATTTCTCTTGTATTTTGAACACGAGTCTCCTCGTGCGATTTTGCATGAACTGCAAAAAGCTTCTAAACATCCCTCGTTCATCATCATTCGATGGTGTTGTTCACAGGAGGTACATTGTCGACTGTTGCACGTTTTCCTCGTTGGTAAAATACGAGCATCTCCACGGTCTCATTTACTCCATTTGTTAATATTCTCATTCGACATTCTCAAATCATCATAAAAACAAGGGTTAATTAAGGAAATCAATATATCACATAATATCCCTATATCTTGACCAACTAACAAATAAGCTTAGGTAGGACACCTTTAGCGAAGGATTTACTCGTCTCTCCCTCCTAATATTATTCCCCGATCTCCGCCAGATCATATCCTAAGCTCGATACCAACCGTGGCGCCCCAAAATAGGTCCATTCCATCCAAACCATTACGAGTCGCCAAATACATGGTGCGAAATAACTACAACTTTATTATTACAACATATAAACTGTGAGTTTAAATACGATATTGCCATCTAGACAATATCCACACGCAAATAAATCCCCATCATAATTATTAATACATTATTTTACAAAAATGGTGAGGACTACTAAACAACTCTCTTTAGAACCTTCATTCCATACCCATTAGTACTCATTACATTCTCGCCCTCACGAGAAGAAAAATGGAACAAAAAGGAAAAGGGTGAGCTCAACTAGCCCAAGAAAAGAATATTATGACTAAGATAATATACAACAAATTATCATTAGTCTTCAACAGGAAAAAAAACTAATAGAATACAATAGACAACAAGTTTTTAAACCAATATTCGCAAATTAAATAATAATTCATTAGAAGAGTTAAGTAGAGAATGCAACTACTATCTTCATGTATGAATTTAAAAGTTAAATAAATCTATCTTTTATCCCCAGTAACATCAATCAACATACATCTGAATCAAATATTCATCTTTTGCACTCTGGGCCAAAGATATTCATCGATTAGTCATGTTCATCTAAACACTGTTCATCTTTGCACTCTACGGGCCAAAGATATTCTTCAGAAATCATTCATCTTTTGCTTACTGCCAAAGATATTCCATAATATCATCATTTAAGACTGAAGATGATGAAAATATTTTAAAAGAAACGAATCCAAAGAAACAAAATGACAAGGATTAAGGATTAAGGATTCGTACTTTTTGTTTTATCCACGTCCAAAAATACCTCAAAATAATCATAGGGGTGTAAAATTCAAGAATGATCAAAACATGGATACAATCAAAGATAGTATCCAGAATAGATATTTTAGACGAAAAGAAAAATTTTCATTTTTCTATTGAATTGTCTTGCCGTATTCGTGAATAGTCTCAGATATACATGAATAATGTCGTATCGTGAATAGTAACTCAGACACCAAAAGATAGAAATTCCACAAAAAAACATCTTCACGCTTACATGAATAGTACTTTAACGTGAATAGTAACTCATGAATAGTAACTCGTGAATAAGTAACTCATGAATAGTAACCCCAGACATGAAAAAGTTCCAAATTTGATAAAAGTTCCAACCAATATTTCAACATAATGATATTGAAGAAATAATATCATTTGAGAAGAAAATAACATCCCTTACCTCGAAAGATTAAGTACTTACTAATTTGAATCTAGGGTATAGTCTTTGAAGGAACTTGCACCGCCTAACAATACTCAAAGTATACTCAAAATACTCACAAGAATAATACCTCGATAATATAGAGAGAAAAAACTTTTACGGTGTGATTTTTAATTCTAACCTAAGCACCTATTTATAGGAAAATGCTTAGAACACCAAAAGCGAAAAAATTTAATACAATATTATTATTTATAATAAAATTTCCTCGCCAACCTTCCAAGAACTGAATTCAGCTCATTCAACCCATGGGTAACACACCATAATGAAAAAAACGTTTTCTAATTTTAAATATTTTAAACTTCCAAAATCAATTATTTGAGCTTGAACTTCAATAATTCATAATAAATAGCCCTTTCATCAGAAAATTCGAATCTCGCGAGTTTTTATAGAAAATTCAATTCTCTACAACTTTGCAGAAGAAAGTTTTTCCAAATTCCAAATAGAAATTGGCCAAAAATCCACAAACGGACGATTTTACGAGTTATAATCAAATTTCGTCAATAAATGGGGTCCACCGACATGTTTAACATGTTTTAAACATTTATTGCAACAAAATACTCTTCCTCCTCGTATACTCATACATCCCACATTCGTTGTAAAAATATCACCATTAATATATTATTAAAATAATATATTTAAATGAATTATTTTAACGAGAAAAATATAAAAATTAATTTTCAACAATTGTCATTTTAAAATTTTCTCCATCTATATCCACCTAAAATCAATATTTTCCTCATCATATAAATCAATAATTAATTATTCACAAATAATATTACGAGAATCACATTATTGACAACGAGTGCAATTCCTGGAAAGAGGGGCTTTCGAATAAGAATTTCTCCTTCTTTGGCGCTTGATTAGGTGACCAAACCTCTCCTTAGATGTAACTTTCTAGACATTGCCAATAATGTTATCTAATAATATTATTCAGGATAATATGAATTATTGCTTCGATAATAAAAAATATTGTGTAATGACAATTATTGAAACAACAATGATATAAAATATCAACGCAATAATTATTTAATCAATAAAATAAAATCTTGAATAAGAATTAATTCGTAACAATTATTGAGTAGTGTCTTCTTACGTAAGAATCAATAATTAGTGCAATCTGGTGTCTTCTTTATTCAACAACGCCAGCAGTATTAGTGTTTTTAACCACCGGGTATTCCAACAAAGATAATCTTGGTAACAACTACTGTGCTATTTATAAACAACTTATATTTGTCGTTTTCTTCATCCAATCCCTTTCCAGTTATGGGGCCCATAAAAGATCACAGCACATACTACGAATATTCCCAAACAAGATCTGAATATTCCACGACCAAAAACGAATATTCCCAAATAATAATGAATATTTTATAACCACTTGCTTATTCAAATATTTGCGTATTTTACCCATAACTATCCACATTAATCAAATCAACCCTTACTATTTCAAAATAATAAATAGAGGAAAATAAATTTTATTTATTAATAATTTGGGGTCTTACATACCGTCTTTTTGAGGTAAGGGATATTTTTTTTTTAAAAATGATATTATTTCTTCTAATATCATTATGCCGGAATATCGGTATGATTTTTCTTATGAAATTCTTATCTTTTAGTGTAATAAGTTACTATTCACGTATACGACACTATTCACGTAAAAAATTAAATTTTGGTTTTTTTTTGTCCAAAATATCTATTATAGATACTAGCTTTGATTGTATCCATGTTTTGATCATTCTTGAATTTTACTTCACTATGATTATTTATAATGTATTTTTGAACTCGGATTGTTTAAAGTACGAATCCTTAATATTTGTTCTTTTTTTTCACTAGATTCGTTTTCTTTAAAATATTTTTCATCATCCTCACTTCTAAATGATGGTATTACTGAATATCTTTGGCCTGTAGTGCAAAGATGGTTGATTTTCTTATGAATATCTTTGGCCCGTAGTGCAAAGATGAACAGGTGTTGTGATGAACATGACCAACTGATGAATATCTTTGGCTTGTAGTGCAAAGATGAATATTTGATTCAAGATGTATATTGATTGATGTTACAGGGATAAAATATTGATGATGGACTTTTAAATTCATAGATAATAGTAGATTTTATTCTCTACGTAACTCTTCTATGAATTATTATTTTCGCTTCGAATATTGATATGAAACTTGTTGTCTATTGTATTTTATCAGATTTTTCCCTGTTGAAGACTAACGATAATTTGTTCTATATTATCTTAGTCATAATATTCTTTACTGGGCTAGTTGAGCTCACCCTTTTCCTTTTTCTTCCATTTTTCTTCTCAGGAGGCGATAATGTAGCAAGTACTAGTCGGGGTATGGAATGAAGGTTCTAAAAAGTTGTTTAGTAGTCCTCACCATTTTTGTAAAATAATGTACCAATAATTGTAATAAGGACTTATTTGGGTGTGAATATTATCTAGATGGCAATATTTGTATTTAAACTCACAGTTTTTATGTTGTATTAATAAAGTTGTTGTTGTTTCTGTACCGTGTTATTAACGACTCAAAATGGGTGATGCATACCGAATAAACAATCCATTAGAATAGTCAAGTAGAGCATAAAATCTACTATCTTCTATGATTTAAAAAAAAATTCATCAACTTTATCGCTGAGACTCAGATTAGTAAATAAACCACATCATCCCTGCACCACGGCCAAGGATATTCATGTAATCATCAATGGTCATGATTATACCGAATAATCCCTGGTCATAATCATACCAATAACAGTCCACCAATGAACTACATGCCAATGAGGACTTTTACCATATCATTCGTTACATTATGATCATGATTATACCGAATAATCTCTAGTCATAATCATACCAAGTTCATCTCTGCACATAAGTCAAAGATGACTTTCATCACAATATAAGCATCAGGATGATGACAATAATATAAGCATTAATCAAACGAAAAACAAGGATAAATATTAAAGACTTTAAATTTATCCAAATATTATCCATCACTTAAATAACTCATAATCTAACATTGTTAATATTATAACAATATTTTAATTACTTCTTAAACTTATAAACAATTTAATTTAATTGTTTACACTTTACCAAATAATGCATTTAATCATTCAAAAATGCCATACTCATAAGATTTCATCACCAATGATCAAATCACTCATCAAAAATCTGCATATACCATATATAGGATTTTCAAGCCCTAAAATCCTATTTACCAATTCTTCAACTTTACATAACATATTTAACTCATATGATTTTAACTAAACCATTTTTATGAAAAATTACCAAATTAACTTATTATTTTTTTATCATTTGTCCAAACATATATACATATATTTCATACACAAAAAGTATTTTTTTATAATTTTTCAACTCCCTTAAGTATTTTTCAAAAATCAATTTCTAATTAATTCCTTAAGAAATTTGTTACCTCAAGTTTAACTCCAGAAATTCCCAAATCTTGACAGGATCTTACACATGTTAATGTGAGTTTCAAGTTTAAATTTCATGGTCATCGGAGTTATAGAACTCCGGTTATAGCTTTTTTCATCGGAAAAATCTAAATATTGAAATAGTCATAACTTGCTCATTTTAAGTCGGAATGAGCTCATTTTTGGACAGGAGTTACTTTATACCATATATTTCCATGTCCCAAAAGGCCAGAATTTATTTCACAAACTAAGTGGCCGAAAATGCCTTTTTAAATTTCTGGCCAGTAGCATTTTGGTACTTTACAGTTTTTGACTCCTTTGTTAAAATAAGTCCACACGAAAATCTACAACACCTTTTCCAGTGATTCTAGTTGGATAAGTTAGAAAACTCATAGATCTAACTCTAGAACTTGACCACACTCAAAAATTCAAAATATAATAGGAGATATGGTCAATTGAATTTTATGTTCCATTTTCACAAAAATCTAATTTTCGACCCTTTGTGATTTCTAAGAAACTTTCATGTTGTGACATAATAACCAACATAACTCATCATAACACTTACTAATACTAAATATATCCATGATTTTCATCAGTTCAATGCTTTTATTATGACTTTCATCATAATCAACAGTCCAATGCTTATATTATGACTTTCATCATAATCCACGTAAACAGATCATTTTCACAATTTAATAAAGAATGAATACAAAGGATCATTCACCATGCATGTGGTAATCCACATAGATAGGTTATTCCAACAGAATAATAAAGAATAGAATAACTGAAGAATTCACCATGCATGCGGTACTTCGCATAGACAGGTTATTCTCAATAGAATAATAAATAATGGAACCAGTTCATGCGTAAACGCACAGATAGGATATTTCGACAGAATAATAAAGAACGGAACCAGGTCAGGCGAAATTCTCACCGACAGGATATTCCAACAGAATAATAAAGAATGGAATAACAACAGAAATCACTATGCATGCGATAGACCGCACAGATAGGTTATTCCAACAGAATAATAATTAATGGAACCAGGTCAGGCGTAATATGCACCGACATGATATTCCAACAGAATGATAAAGAATGGAATAACAGAAGAATTTCACCATGTATGCGGTACTTCGCATAGACAGGTTATTCCAACATAATAATAAAGAATGGAATAATAGAAGAATTTCACCAACTATGCGGTACTTCACATAGACAGGTTATTCCAACATAATAATAAAGAATGGAATAACAGAAGAATTTTACCAAGTATAGGGTAGTCCGCGTATACAGGTTATTCCAACAAAATAATAAAGAATGAAATAACAGAAGTTCTCTTCATGAATACAAAAGAAATAATGCCTCTTACGACTACAACAAATAATATCCCTTACCTTAGAAGAACTAGATATCGGAAAAGTGAGGTAGCAGACTTCTCTTCTTCTTTCTCTCTATAATTTCTCTCTCTAGAGTTTCAGTGAATTCGTAAGAAATAATGAAGGAATGAGCTTCTATTTATAGGAGAATGGACTGAATAGTAACTAATTCATGAACGGTCCAGATTGATTTACTTTTAAACGGACGGTCCATATTGATTTACTATTAAAACTTAAAGCAACGGTCCATACTGATTCACTATTAAAACTTTAAACCAACGATCCATATTAATTTACTATTAAAACTTTAAACCAAATGATCCATATTGATTTACTATTAAAACTTTAAACCAACGATCCATATTGATTTACTTATTATAATTTCAACCAACTATTCGAAAAATTAAAGACATCTCCTCATGGAATAATATTGTACCCAAAAATGATTTGACCGAAAAGAAATATATTTTTCGGGTGAATAGTACTTCAGGAATAGTACCCCGTGAATAGTACCCCGACACGAAAAGTATCCCAAATACCCGAGTGAATAATACTAGAGTGAATAATAACCGGGTGAATAGTAACCCGTAAATAGTAACTCGTGAATAGTAACTCCGACATAAAAAGTGCCCCGAATACCCGATTGAACAATATAACCTCCGGACATCAATTATTATCGAAATAAATGTCGATTTCCACTAACACAAATAATTTCAACACAATGGAACTATCAAATTCATATTTAATCAACACGAACTTATTCATCATTAATATTAAAACTCACAATATTTAACAACCAGGTCATTCCCAGGAAAGAGGGGGCTTTTCGATAAAGATTTCTCCCTATCAAGCCGCAATTAGGTGACCAAACCTCTCCTCGATGTAACTTCTAGACATTATAAACATTGCAATTTAATAATATGAACAACTTTGTCGTCTCAATTATTGATTTAATAATATATCATATTATGCGAGATGATCTTAGTGACAATAATTGAATCAATAATATGAGAGATATGATCAAGAATTACTTTAGCAATAATTGAGTATAATCGAGTGACTTCTTACGTAAGCATCAATAACCAATACTGTAGTGTTATTATGCAACCACGCAGATTCTTGTACTTTTTACTAATGTAGTTCAACGATTTTAACGGTAATACTTACGGCGTTATTTTTATAAAATGATAATTCGCCGCTTTCTAAATACAACATTACTTCCGCTGTGGGTTAACTATGATTGTCTTGTCCGTAATTTGGATATTCCCGACAAAAAGAATATTCCCACCAAACGTAATATATTTTATAACAACTTGCTTACTTTGCAAAATTTATAAATATTATCCACAACTATATTATTATATCAAATCCACACCATAATATTCAAAAAAAATTGAGAAATTTAAATCTTTAATCATAAAATTTGGGGTCTCACATTTATGATCAAAGTATTTTAATAGTTAGACATCCAACGTGATCAAATAATCAAAAGCAACATCTCATAGCCATTATTATACATACAACAAGCTCAAATGAAAAAAAATATAATGAAGCTCAGTGTTATTTGTTTGATTAGATTCTGTTTAGTTGGTAATGTTGAGATTTTAAGTTTTGAAGCAACTTATTTATGGAGATGGTCTCTATATATACGAAAAGGCGATTGAAATGAAGGCCGATTCATCGTAGTCTGCTCAATCGGAATAGTTCTTTCATTTTATAATAGGATCTGTGGTTTTGACATCCATTAGGAAAGACTCATTATAAGATTGGACCTCCAATGCTGGGTGAAGGTGGCTAATCAGTAAGACATGTGCTGTAGATAACTTCCAAGTAATTATTCTCTTTTCAACTCTTCTAAAAACAATTCATTGAAAAGAAGTGAAGTGGTTTGAATTATCCAGAGCTGAACCTAAGTTATGGCATTGTTGATCGTGCCATCTGAAGCTGAATATAAATCAATTAATAGTTATAAAGGTTCTTTGTCATTTGTTATGAGGAGGAAAAGGAAACAACGAAAGGGATTGTTGAGCTTAAAAATATATCGTGATTGGTTGTCCACAGATGCAGATCGTTAGTAAAAATTTATAGTTTTATTTCATCTGAAGAGTCTAAGAGGTATCATAAATACTTTGAAAGCATGTAATGTTATCGGCATTTACGCGATCTTCATCAAAGTCACGATCATTTTGATAATTGATTAATCCATTATTGCAACGTCAAGAGGCAGGCATAAATCTGTTGCACGATGCCAAATTGGTCAGTCAGTTAACTAATATACTAAGTAAAGGCATAAACGTTGTGACGAACGAGAATTTTGTAATTAATTTTAATATTTATTGAATTAAATAAATATTGTGATTTTAATTGTAGATTTTTGTAAATTAATTTTAATATTTATTGAATTAAATAAATATTTTTCGATGATTTAATTATTGGATTAAATAATTATTTGATGCATTGTGGTAGATTAATTTAATTTATGTGTTACATTTATTAAATTAATGTAGAGAATAATTATTATTCAAATATGTAATTATGTGAGCTTATCGAATTAAATGAAATATTTAATTAAGCATGATGTTATTTAATTAATTTAATTATTAATTAGAGAGTTAATAATTTGACATTATTTATTAATGAGAAAATTAATAATGTGACTATGTGAAATTATGAGAAATTATTATATTTTATTTAAAATAAATTAAATAAGATATTGATTTATTTTATGAAGGAGTGTGACATTAATAAAACTATATGATAAAGTTTTATTAAATTAAATGTTTTTTAAATCTATTTTGCTAGCCAAAAACAAGGCCCCATGGGGAGTTGGAGCAGCTACCCATTATTGGGTTAATCGACCACTCGATCGTCGATTCTCTTATTATATCATACGCCTTCTTTTCTTTCTTCATTTTTTTTCCTAAGTCTAGAAAAGTAGAAGCAGAGAGAGTTTGAGAGAGATTGAGAAGTGTTGAGAAAGAATTTTGATTGAAGAAGAGTTGAGAAGAAATTATTCCCTATTAATCTATACTTATTCTCGGTAATCTCCTCTTCTCAAATTCTAAATTTCACGTCATTAGTTTTTATAAAAATGGCTTTCATACATTTTGTAAAATCTCTGTAATTGAGAAAGGGTTTGATTATGAGTTTATATATGGGTTAAGATGTATCAAATCGTATTTGATTATATATATATTATGTGAATTATCATGTCATCGGTTCATAATACTATGAATTGCTATTTCAAAATTTATAGAGTATGGGTTTTGGCCTTATGGCCTTATACGTGATATTTTATGTATTGATCGTATGTTATCCCTAAATTTTACACTCGTATATTATTATGCATGTTGATTTGAAGAGACCAAAGTTTAAATAAACGGATTCGGTGTTATAACTTGAATCCAGTAGTGACAATTTTCATGTTTTATTTTCAAAACCTTCAAGAACATCAAGAAGCGGTGAAAGTAAATGTGTTTGTGGACGCCCCAAAATAGGTATACATCACCTATTCCGAGTTGTCAATACATGGTATGCGAAACAACTACAACTTTATTATTACAACAAAAAATCGTGAGTTTGAATACAAATATTATCTTCTAGACAATATCTATACTCAAATAAATCCTCATCACATTTATTGATACATTATTTTACAAAATGGTGAGGACTACTAAATAATCCTTTCTAAAACCTTCATTCCATACCCCAGGCTAAATACTCGCTATATTCTCGCCTCACGAGAAGAAAAAAATGGAACAAAAAGAAAAGGGTGAGCTCAACTAGCCCGATAAAAGAATATTATGACTAAGATAATATACAACAAATTATCAATTAGTCTTCAACAGGAAAAAATAATAGAATACAATAGACAATAAATTTTAAATCAATATTCATGGATGAAATAATAATTCATTAGAAGAGTTAAGTAGAGAATGCAAACTACTATCTTCTATGTATGAATTTAAAAGTTCATCGTCTATCTTTTATCCTGTAACATCAATCAATATACATCTGGGAATCAAATATTCATCTTTGCACTACTGGGCCAAAGATATTCATCGATTAATCATGTTCATCTAAACACTGTTCATCTTTGCACTTCACGTACCGAAGATATTCTTGAAAATCATTCATCTTTTGCACTTCTGGGCCAAAGATATTCAATAATATCATCATTTAAGACCGAGGATGATGAAAAATATTTTTTTTAAAAACGAATCCAATGAAACAAAATGACAAGGATTAAGGATTAAGGATTAGTACTTTGTTTTATCCATGTTCAAAAAATACCTCAAAAATAATCATAGTGGTGTAAAATTCAAGAATGATCAAAACATGGATCTGATCAAAGCTAGTATCCGAATAGATATTTTGGACAAAAGAAGAAATTTTATTTTTAAAAGAATAGTAAAATAGTATCGTGAATAGTCAGATATCGTGAATAATAACTCCGACACCAAAAGATAGAAATTCCACAAAAAAACATCTTCACGCTTACGTGAATAGTACTTTGTGAATAGTAACTCGTGAATAGTAACTCATGAATAGTAACTCGTGAATAGTAACTCATGAATAGTAACCCGACATGAAAAAGTTCTAAATTTGATAAAAAGTTCAACCAATATTTCAAAGATAATGATATTGAAGAAATAATATCATTTGAGAAGAAAATAACATCCCTTATCTCGAAAGATTAAGTACTTCTAGTTGGAATCTAGGGTATAGTCTTATGAAGGAACTTGCAGCACCGCCTAAACAATACTCAAAGTATACTCAAAATACTCACAAGAATACGCTCGATAATATAGAGAGAAAACTTGAGTTTACGGTGTGATTTTCAATTCTAACCTAAGCACCTATTTATAGGAAAATGCTTAGAACACCCAAGCGAAAAATTTAATAAAATATTAATATATATATAAATTTCCTTAGCCCATCTTTGAAGATCTGATTTCAGCAATTAATATCACATGTTAGCCCACTTAAATGCAAAAAAACGTTTTTCTTTAAAATAATAATTAAAACTTCCAAAAATCAATTATTTGAAGACTTGAACTTCAATAATTCATAATAAATAGCCCTTTTATCAGAAAATTCGAATCTCGCGAGTTTTTATAGGAAATTCAATTCTCTACAACTTTGGAAGAAAGTTTTTCCAAATTCCAAATAAAAATTGACCAAAATCCACAAGCGGGCAATTTTACAAAATTTATAATCAAATTTCGATCGATAAATGGGGTCCACAGACATGTTTAACATGTTTTAAACATTTATTGCAACAAAATACTCTTCCCCTCGTATACTCATATATCCCACATTCGTTGTAAAAATATCACCATTATTATATTATTAAAATATAATAATATATTTAAATGAATTATTTTATCAAGAAAAGATAAAATTTCAATTTTCAACAATTGTCACATTAAAAATTTTCTCCATCTATATCCACATAAAATTAATATTTTCCTCATCATATGAATCAATAATTAATTATTCACAAATAATATTACAGAATCACAATATTGTGACCGAGCGGTTCAGGAAGAGGGGCTTTCCAATAAGAATTTCTCCTTACTGGCGCGCAATTAGGTGACCAAACCTCTCCTTAGATAGAACTTTCTAGACATTGCCAATAATGTTATCTAATAATATTATTCAGATAATATGAATTATTGCTTCGATAATGAAAAATATTGTGTAATGACAATTATTGAAACAACAGCAATATAAAATATCAACGCAGCAATTATTAACTCAATAAAATCTTGAGCGATAATTCTGTAAACCATTATTGAGTAGTGCCTTCTTCGTAAGAATCAATAATTGGTGCAATACTGGTGTCTTCTTGTGTTTTAACCACCGAGTATTTTAACAGTATTAACGGTAACAACTACGCTATTATTTTTAAACAACTTATATTTGTCGTTTTCTTCATCCAATCGCTTTCCGTTATGGGGCCCACACATGGCTGCGCCGTCGTACGAATATTCCCCGACAGTACGAATATTCCACGACCAAACGAATATTCCCCGACAATGAATATTTTATAACCACTTGCTTATTTTGAAATATTTGCGTATCTTACCCCTAACTATCCACATTAATCACATCAACCCTTACTATTTCAAAATAATAAATAGAGAAAATTAAATTTCATTAATAATAAGTTGGGGTCTTACAACCTCCCCTCCTTATGAAATTTAAGTCCTCGAAATTGGCGTCACGTCACAGTGTTTGAAAAGGTGAGGATACCTCGCTTTCATTTCCGTTTCCAATTCCCGGTCATTTCCTCTATAGCATGATTCCTCCACAAAACTTTAACTTGTGGTATGACCTTTCTTGGCGTGGGACATGCTCCTTCCTATCCAAGATCTTGACAGGTACCTCCTCATACGTTAAGTCTTCGGCTATTTCGTCCGGTTCTAATTCTATAACGTGGTTCGGGTCTTTCACATATTTACAAAGTACAGATATGTGAAACACATTATGAACACGAGACATACTTGGAGGTAACGCAAGTCTATAGGCTACATTTCCTACTCGGTCAAGAATTTGAAATGGACCAATAAATCGTGGATTGAGCTTTCCTCTCTTCCCAAATCTTGTAACTCCCTTCCATGGAGCAACTCGCAATAATACATTATCCCCTACACTAAATTCCACGTCCTTTCGATGAAGATCCGCATAACTCTTTTGTCGATCTTGTCTTGGTTTGTATCGTTGTCGAATCATTTGGATCTTTTCGGTGATCATCATACGTACTTACTTCGGGTCCCAACAATGTTGCTTCACCCACCTCATCCCAACATATTGGAGAACGACATTTTCGTCCATATAATGCTTGAATGGAGCCACACCTATACTTGCTTCGATAAGCTGTTGTTGTGGGAGAATTCCACCAATGGTAAATACTTATCCCAACCGCCCTTGAAGTCTAGGACACGAGTCTTAATAGATCTTCAAGAGTTTGAATAGTCCTCTCGATTGTCCGTCTGTTTTGGGATGGTATGCTTAACTAAATCGCAAATCCGTGCCCATAGCTTTTTGCAAGCTAACCCAAAATCTTGAAGTGAATCTTGGGTCACGATCCGAAACTATGGATACTTGGCATGCCATGCAACCTCACAATCTCATTCACGTCGTATACTAGCAAGGCGTTCAAGGAATAAGTCTCCGTGTCGGCAAGAAATGAAGCGGAGACTTGGTTAATCTATCAACAATAACCCAAATAGCATTGATGCCTTGAGAAACCGTAGGAAGACCCATAATGAAATCCATGGTAATGTGTTCCCACTTCCATTTCGGAATCTCAAGTGGTTGCAACGGACCCTTAGGTACTAGATGCTCGCCTTTACCGTTGACAAGTTAAACACATTGAGATAAACTTTGCAATTCTCTCTTTCATATTGTTCCACCAAAATGTATGTCAAGATCACGATACATTTTAGTACTTCCGAGATGGATTGCAAATGGTGTATTGTGTGCCTCCATCATAATCTTGTACTTCAAATCGAGTCGTTAGGAACACAAAAGTCTAGAGTGGACTCAAGTATTCCTTCTTCATCAATTCTCGCTTAGGAATAGCTCCTTCTTGTACTTTCTTCTTCATACATACGCATCATTTCGGGATTGGTGGCTTGAAGCAACCTTAACTTTTTCTATTAAAGTTGGCTCTGTCGTATACTTGACATCATCGCACTCGCTCCTTCCGCATATGATCTTCTACTCAACGCGTCGGCTACCACGTTCACTTTTCCGGGATGGTATTGAATAGTGTGGTCGTAGTCTTTCAATAGCTCGAGCCAGCGTCATTGCCGCGTGTTGAGTTCTTTTTGAGTGAAGAAATATTTAAGGCTTTTATATGATGCGAATATATCTCCACTTTCTCCCCATATAGATAGTGCCTCCATATCTTTAAGCGCAGCGATCACGCTGACTCTAGATCATGAGTAGGATAATTCCTCTCATACTCTTTAAGTTATCGCGAGGCATAGGCTATGACTTTCCCACGTTGCATGAGAACACATCCTAACCCTTTGCACGAAGCATCATCAGAGATAACAAATCCATCCGAACCGGATGGTATTGTTAGAAACAGTCTTAGAAATAAGTCTCCTCTTAAGCTCTTGGAAACTCTTCTCGCATTCTTCACTCCAAACGAATTTTGTATCCTTCCGAGTTAGCTGAGTTAATGGAGTAGCGATTCGAGAAAACCCTTCCACGAATCTCCGATAATAACCAGCTAAGCCCAAAAAAACTACGTACTTCATTCACCGACTTCGGTTTCTCCCAACTTTGTATTGCTTCAATCTTCGCCGGATCAACAGATACTCCATGTTTCGACACCACGTGCCCAAGGAATGCTACTTCCTCGAGCGAACTCGCATTTCTTCAATTTGGCATATAGTTTGTTTTCACGAAGCCTTTGGAGTACCGACTTCAAATGGTGCTCATGATCTTCCGACTTTTGGAATATATAAGGATGTCATCAATAAAGACAACAACGTCTTGATCCAAATATTCCTTGAATACTCGGTTCATCATATCCATGAAAGCCGCAGGGCATTAGTTAGTCCGAAAGACATGACTAAGAATTCATAATGCCCATACCGAGTTTACAAGGCGGTCTTTGGAATATCCTCGATTCTAATCTTGGTGATGATATCCGAGCGAAGATCGATTTTTGAAAAGAATTGTGCCCCTTGCAACTGGTCAAACAAGTCATCAATACGAGGTAGAGGATACCTATTCTTGATGGTGACATGGTTCAATTCCCGATAGTCAATACTGAGTCGCATACTCCCGTCTTTTTTCTTTACAAATAAAACAGGGAGCACCCCAAGGAGATGTCTTGGGGCCAATGAAACCGATGTCCAACAATTCCTGTAGTTGGACCTTTAACTCTGAAGTTCAATAGGAGCCATTCGATATGGGGTTTTAGAAATGGGCTTTGTGCGGTTCAAGATCAATAAAGAATTCAACTTCACGCGTTACGGGGTAGGCCGGGAAGTTCTTGAAATACGTCGGAAAAGTCAATAACAACGGAATATTATTCAAATTTGGCGTGTCTTTATTCAAATCCATAACATGGGCTAAGAAAGCTTGACATCCGTTTTTCAATAAACGAATAGCTTTATGATTAGATATGATGGTGATTGATTTTAATGGTTTAGTTGCTTGAATTAAATACAACGGGTTGGTTAGGAATATGAAAACTAACAACCTTACGAAAACAATCAATTTTGGCATGATGAGTAGTTAACCAATCAATCCCTAAAATCACATCAAAAGCAAGTATCTTTAAAGAGATAAGGTCAACGGTAAGTAATGGGTGCCAACTTGAATCAAACAAGATTTATAAGCGATGGATGTGATGAAAGTCTCTCTAGCAGAGTTTCCACGAGATAGGTCGAAGTCTAATTTCTCTTTAAGCGTTGAGCACAAGGGTATGCACGGTATCAAGTAAGTTTCCCGGAATCGTTGACTTTGACTTTTACGATCTTTTGAGTCATAATCCCCATTGATTATAGTGTTCGGTTTGTAATATTCATGAACCAATCAAATTGCATAAAAAAGTGCGAGCGTGTAAAAAATCGAGTTTAAAATTTTAAACCATATACGGGATCACCCTTTATGCATAATTATTAATTAAGCGAAAAGATAAAGAATAAATCATACCCTTGAAGATCGAGCTTCCTCGGTACAAGTTCACCTCCAAATCCTTTTCGCGTTCAATCTTGAATCCACCGGGTTTGGTTCCTTCCTTTGATCAACGTTAGCCACCCAAATGTTTGGCCTCTGGGTGATCCACCAAGGAAGAAGAAAATTCAAGAAGATGGGTATTTGGCTCAAACCCTAGTTTTCTATCTCTATAGAAAAAGTGTACTCTCTCCACAATTGGAATTATTCGTATGTTGTTGAAAAGTCAACAACCCCTTTACCCATAATAAGACTCCTCTTATTTATAGATGTGAGCAACCCACCTTAACAATTAAGGAATTGGGTTTTATTTAATTAATTAAATTCTTTTAATTAATTAAGCTCCTAATCTTATTAGGGATAATTAATTAAACTCCTTTAACTAATTTTCCTTCCTAATCCAATTAGGAATAAATGAGAGTACTTATATTAAATTAATTCTAAACTCTTTTAGAAATTAAAATAATAATAATTGTAATAATATTAATAAGACTCCTCTTATTAATTTATATTTAATATTTCTAAAATATTAAATAATAAATATTAAGCTATTTAATTTATTCATCACCATAGATTAAATTAAATATACTTAATATTATTACGATTATGCCATTAACTTCTTAAATAATTATTCTTCCTTTTATGGTGTGACCCTTTAGGTTCTCCATATTAAGCCAGGTTGTGAATAAATCAATTAGAACAATTCTAATCTTATTTAAATAAATAAATTAAACAATTAATTTATTTAAATAAATAATATTTATTCTACAATAGGGATAAGCCTCCTAGCGATCAACGACTTTCCGGATAATATAGATTTCAACATTAATCATTAAAGAACCTTTGAGTAAATAGTTACTGCAAATGCAATTCAATCCTTCCACCATCTGATGTCCCAATTAAATATAAGGCATGGAATTCTTGTCGAGTCTTATTTTATTTAATTATATGTATTTCGATCCTTAAATGCACACTCCAAATAATGCAAATTAGAAACTCCTTTCTAATTTCATTCTACCTAAACCAAGGACTCTTTGGGTTGTCATTTATCGAATCACATAGGACATTTCTCTTCTTTTATTAGAAGTGGTAGATTCTTTATTGATCATACATTATCTCCATGTACTGACTTATTATACCCAAGCATACCCTTTGATATACCCTAAGGGTCTTAAGGAATAAGTCAAAGTATAACTCATCATACACAAGATCTTATGATGATCTCAAGTCCAAGGATCACTTGTCTTACTATCACTCTGAGAATTCCTATTGACGAGGCAAATAAAACTCCATTAGGTATTCCTTAGCGAGCCACGTTCGTGAACTTATTCTCTAATAAGCACCTACATACTTGCTTTAGTGTCTCCACACAAATGATCATGAGATCAATCATCCTCATCCAATGAAAAGCAAGCAGCGTATGTACCAATCTATCCGGATTCACTAATCCCCGATTTAGTAATCCAATGATTGGGAACTATTTTAGTTTTAAGCTTTCTAAAATTTAGATCTCATTAGAATGATCATCATCATTATTCTAAAAGCATTGCTTAAAACTATGGGTTTATCACATATTATAAAAGCGACATCGTGTAGATAATTAAAAGCCTTTAATAAATTAATACTTTTTATTAATAAATGAATAAGATTGTTACAAAGTATATGCTTTATCATCAAACATGATTGGCTTGTGTGCATACTACTTTCAATCTCCCATTTGCACTAAAGCCAATCGTCATGGTATCTCATACTCTTCTTCTCTAAGTGGCGATTATCCTGTTTGTTGGATAAGCTTTAGTTAATGGATATGTAATGTTGTTTTTGAGAGTCCACTATCTCTATAGTGATTTCCCATCTTTCAATGATTCTAATAATCAAATAAAAGTGCCACAACACATGTTTATATCCAAGATGAGATTTAGGAACTATTCCTAGTTCTGTAATGAACTTTTAATCCAAACAATCAACTTGCGGCTTCATTTATAGCTATATACTTTGTCTTTATCACTAAACCAACAACTCTTTCTTTGTTTGGAACCTTTCGATTCAACTTTGCCACTTTTTATTCGAGGTAACACTTTACCTTAAAGTGGATTTTACATCGTCTTGAGTGCATCTGAAAAAACTTGAGTCTGTTAAGCCCTCTAGTTTTAATTTAGACCCACCATGAATATGATCACATCCTTAGTGCTTGGGTTAAGCACTTTAAGATGTTTTCAGCGACTCATAGTGAACTTCTCCATAATATGGTGATCGACATCGGGTGTCTCGTACATTTCATTGCATACATGATTGTCACTCATGCGACCTCTCTTTTTGAGAGTCTGTGGGGACTATTAAGAGATACACTCCATAGCTCATCGACATGAGACATCTCTTGGGTTTGCCATGCTAAACGACTTTAGCATCAAATGAATATCGTTCCTTGGGTTAAGTCGAGCATCCTCTTAAATCTATCTATATAGATTTATATCCCCAATTAAGATACTCTTCCAAATCATTCATGGAGGAATGTTTAGACAACTTTATCTTTACTGATTGTAGCATTGGTATGTCATTCCTTATCCGTAGTATATCAACATATAATACTAGAAATTTCACGATGCTCCCACTGACCCTTTTGTACACACTAGAAGTCTTATCTCATCGAATGTAACTCTGGATCATCATCTTCTATGATGTGTACCTCATCATCATCATCCATGATGAATCCATACCTCCTAGGTATCTTCAGTACTATTCCAGTATTACGATTCAGTTGTGGTATAATAGGTCTATCTACAGGTTCCTCTTATTTGACTTATAGTGTTTTGTGGTTCTTGAACTCTTCAAGATCTATTATCCTCCCACTAGCCCATTCAATGATAAACACATTTATCTTAGAAGGCGGCGTGTTTCATAACAAACACCTTTTGCTAAGTAGGATTATAGAACATATACCTAAACTTACTTTAGGATGTCCCTAAACTTACTTTAGGATCTTGTCCCAAAACTTATCCTTTGAAACCTTTTCACATAAGTTGGACAACCCTTATCTTAACATACTTAAGATTAGGAATCCTCCATCCTTAACTTTTATGGAGTCTTGGGGTTTTGGATTTTGAGGTTACCCTTTTACGTGAATGTCACGACCATTTCTAGGACATGATCCTGAAGGATCTTTGGAATGTCGGTAAAATCATTATGGACCGCACCATGTCCAACAAGGTATGATTTTTCCTTTCGGATACATCAATCAATTATTGCGTGTCGAGGATGTGTCCATTATGAGAAAAACCATTTGAGATGATCTAGAAACTTATTGCACAAGTATTTATTCCTTGATCTAATCAAAGAATCTTAATACTTTGCCAATTTGTTTCACTTACGAATTCTTTGAACCTTTCAAATAATTCACACTTGTATTTCAACAAATACATACATTCAACTCTTTGAATGATCATCTCCTTTTCTTATACTAGTTTGTTCAATATGCAAAATATATTTTCATGTAAATCAGTATACAAAATCCATTAAGTAATATTCGATTCTATACAAAACATTATTATTATAAATAGAACAACAATTGTTCTTAATTATAATACCAAAGATTTCATTGTCCAACAATAAAATGGAAATAATATTTTTAACAAGAACCTGGAATACAATAACAACTTATTGACTTAATAGATTTGCCGTAGGCATTCTTAAACTATAAGTTTCTATAGCTAATGCACGCAACCTTTGCTTCATTTTCCACACATAGGATTACTTATCTTTGTTTAACTTTCTACTTACCTTGGTCCTTCATAAATCTATATTTATGATAACTAAAAATCGGTATCCAATACCCAGTAGAACCTTGACTTAAAGAAAAATTTATTTCAATCATGAACAAAAAAAGCGTATTATAACAAAAACTTCACTAAGCTTCTTTGGTTAGCCTCTGCAAGATGCTTCTCATGATTTCTTTCCGGTGTCGGGCTTATTGCGGTGGAAGCAAACTCCTTTCTTATCCGTGTCGATTTTTTCTTATTATCCTTTGTTTACGCCTTTCTATTTACCTTCTTTGAATCGTTCTTCTTTTGGAAGATCCTTTGGCCCCTACCGGTAAGACTTGGTCTTTCTTGGTTGGAAAGTGACTCTCAACATTTTTCAACATGTTAAGCAAATCGTGAGCTGATATCTAGCTTGTTCATATGAAAAATTCACAACAATTGTGAAAGAGTCCGGGGAGTGAGTCAAGATCAAATCTTGGCTCAACTCTCCATCCATGACAAAACTTCGTTGTCTAATTGATCAATCAAATTGATTATGTTAAGAACTTTTTATGCATCTTATAGTGCCATTGGCCATTCTAGATCGGAAGAGCTCCTTGAATATCGATATCTATCGGTCCTACTTTCCTCACCATCAACTACTTGATGTGCGGGAATATAGTAGGAAGCATCCATAGTTTCATCTTGTGGCTGAAGCTTCGTTACTTTCGTGGATCTGAGCATGATGCGTTGAGCCAACTATGCATCATCTTGCCACTTTCTAAAAGTAGCAATGTCTTCCTCGGGCATTATGCGCAACCATTCTGAGGATAGGCGTATTAAGGACATAAGATAGCTTTTCGACTATGAGAACTATTCTCAAATTCCTTAACCAATCCATTTAATTGATTCGGTTAATTTAGCATCTAATATGCTTTGTGCGATGATAGTAATTTTAGACATTGTAAAATTACGTAAATGAATTTGTAATTAACAACATTTTAACATACATTCTTTTATTAATTACCAAAATAAATTAGGTCTTGTTTTAAATTGGTATCTCCCACTATTTTCTTCAAACTATATTACCCTCACTTATATAGTTAAGCAAAATCTAATTAAAGATTTGCTTTAGTGAGAATAAGGATCCCATTTCAAATGTATATAGCCTTGTGGTGACACAACAAACTATATATAAATAAATAGGTAGACAACTTTTTCAATTACATCAACTATGCAACTCCTTGTATTTTGCCTCTTAGATTATTTTGATCAGTGGTGGCACATCCAGAATCAAAATTATCCAAGTTAAGTCCAACTAGCACTCCATATATTCAAAAAGAAAAATATCATCCTTGTGGTGACACAACAAAACAATATTGTTCAATTTTCTTTATAAGCATCAAATGTGATAAATTAACATCTTAAATACTTAATACTTGCCTTGTGGTGACACAACAAACTCATATTAAATATTTAATACTCTATTAATTTTATCATGCTTTAGAAAGCGACGTTCGATATTCCAAATATCTTTGAGCGCTTAGGACTTAATATATAAAAATTGAGGGGTTTGTTATTAATTTGTCTCATCTTGTTTAGCGCATTTACATATATATATAAAATACGCGTCGTATTAATTAACATCGAAAGCATGTTTGCATAATATATAATATATATAGTATAAGCGTGCACATATAGAATACTATATTCTACCCGGATTGATTATGGACTTTTATTCTAGTTTGGTTCACTTTAGAGCCACCAAGTGAACCAAAAGGTCAAACTCCCCCAGGGGTGCAAGAAATAATATTTAAATATAACTATTACATTTAAACCCTGGGCTCTATTACAAAGCGGGTCTTTAAGCTCTCCTTGCTCCTTGATCTCCAATTTTTCAAAATTAATTCTAACTATTCCTATTACAAAACTATTTAAAATAAATAGAAACCTTGATCGTGATCGAGGGAAATGCATAGGAGGAGATAGAATTTACATTAAGAAAAATTAGAGAAGGCGAGTCTGTGAACCCCATTTAATAAAACCCATACATTCATGCATCCAACTAAAATAAAATTCAATCATATTGGTTGATAGTCCATAATCAATCCCATTTATTATCATACACATCATCATATGCATCGATAAATAACATTCATCTTATGAATAATAAACATTTAATATATATATTGATATCATTTAATGGACAAATTTAGTTAGTATAAAATCTAATTTTGAATCAAAATAAACTCCTTTATTTTAATCCAAATTTAAATCAAAATAAAACTATTTTATTTTAATTTATCCAATTTTGAATAAAATAAACTATTTTATTTTAATCAAAATTTTAATCAAAATAAACTCCTTTATTTTAATTAATTATGGAATCCAATTCCATGTAAAAAAATATTAAAGGAAACACGGATTATCTTTCTATTTCCTATTCACAAATAAACTCTTTTATTTTGAATAATATGAAATCTTATTTCATATTTAAATAAACTCCTTTATTTAAGGAAACATGGATTTTCTTCTTTCTATTCACAAATAAACTCTTTTATTTTGAATAATATGAAATCTTATTTCATATCTAAATAAACAACTTTTATTTAAGGAAAGATGGATTTATTCCTATTCACAAATAAACTCCTTTATTTTAATAATATGAAAATAAAATCCAATTTCAACTCCAATTAGTTATCATGGAATCCAATTCCAACTCTAATTAGTTAGCATGAAATTCTAATTTTAAAAATTAAAATAAAAATTTTTTTTTTAATATTAAAATAAACCTTTTATTTAAGATTAAAATAAACCTTTTATTTTAATTATAAAATTATTAAAATTAAAATAAAACTTTATATTTTAATATTAAAATAAACCTTTTATTTTAAAATATAAATAAACTTTTATTTTAATTATATAATAATTAAGAATATATATATATATATATATATTATATAATATATATATATATATATATATATATATTCAGATATATTATTAATTTTATACATTTATATTGATTGAAAAAAAAGTCTTTTGAATTTTTTTTTTTTTTTTTTTTTTTTTTTTAGCGCAACCGTGAATTCCAATTATCTCAAACTGGAACTTTCGTAAATTCTTTATCTCAAAATTTCCTTTATCCATGCATTTACTTTTAAATATAAATAAAATCGGAAGTTTATAAAAAAAAAAAATTTGCGGCATGTCCGGTTTTTTGAAAAACAATTAGCGTGTTTTTTTTTTTTTTTTTTTTTTTTTTTTTTTATTTTTATACAATAAAATTATGCCCAATTAAATTGTTCTAAACACATATCATATACATATCAAATTAAAACAATTAATAATTAGCATAAAGGTTTGGCTCGATGCCATTTGTTAGGTTTATAATATTATTCAAGTATGCATGATCAAATTGCATAAAAAGTGCGGAGCGTGTAAAATCGAGTTTAAAATTTACAAAATCATATGCGGGATCACCCTTTATGCATAATTATTAATTAAGCGAAAAAGATAAAGAATAAAATCATACCCTTGAAGATCGAGCTTCCTCGAATCTGCAAGTTCACCTCCAAATCCTTTCGCGTTCAATCTTGAATCCATCGGGTTTGGTTCCTTCCTTTGATCAACGTTAGCCACCCAAATGTTTGGCCTCTGGGGTGATCCACGAGGAAGAAGAAAATTCAAGAAGATGGGTGTTTGGCTCGAACCCTAGTTTTCTATCTACATATAAAAAGGTGTATTCTCCCAACAATTGGAATTATTACGTATGTTGAAAAAAGTCAACAACCCTTTACCCATAATAAGACTCCTCTTATTTATAGATGTGGGCAACCCACCTTAACAATTAAGGAATTGGGTTTTATTTAATTAATTAAATTCTTTTAATTAATTAAGCTCCTAATCTTATTAGGGATAATTAATTAAACTCCTTTAACTAATTTTCCTTCCTAATCCAATTAGGAATAAATAAAATACTTATATTAAATTAATTCCTAAACTCTTTTAGAAATTAAAATAATAATAATTGTAATAATATTAATAAGACTCCTCTTATTAATTTATATTTAATATTTCTAAAATATTAAATAATAAATATTAAGCTATTTAATTTATTCTATCACCATAGATTAAATTAAATATACTTAACATATTATTACGATTATGCCATTAACTTCTTAAATAATTATTCTTCCTTTTATGGTGTGACCCTTTTAGGTTCTCCATATTAAGCAGGTTGTGAATAAATCAATTAGAACAATTCTAATCTTATTTAAATAAATAAATTAAACAATTAATTTATTTAAATAATATTATTCTATTCTACAATAGGGATAAGCCTCCTAGCGATCAACGACTTTCCGGATAATATAGATTTCAACATTAATCATTAAAGAACCTTTGAGTAAATAGTTCTTAAATGCAATTCAATCCTTCCACCATCTGATGTCCCAATTAAATATAAGGCATGGAATTCTTTATCGAGTCTTATTTTATTTAATTATATGTATTTCGATCTTAAATGCACAACTCAAATAATGCAAATTAGAAACTCCTTTCTAATTTCATTACGCCTTAACCGAGGACTCTTTGGGTTGTCATTTATCGAATCACATAGGACATTTCTCTTCTTTTTATTAAAGTGGTAGATTCTTTATTGATCATACATTATCTCCATGTACTGACTTATTATACCCAAGCATACCCTTTTGATATACCCTAAGGGTCTTAAGGAATAAGTCAAAGTATAACTCATCATACACAAGATACTATGATGATCTCAAGTCGAGGATCACTTGTCTTTACTATCACTACTGAGAATTCCTATTGACGACAGCAAATAAAACTCCATTAGGTATTCCTTAGCGAGCCACGTTCGATTGAACTTATTCTCTAATAAGCACCTACATACTTGCTTTAGTGTCTCCACACAAATGATCATGAGATCAATCATCCTCATCCAATGAAGCAAAACGACGTATGTACCCGATCTATCCGGATTCACTAATCCCCAATTTAGTAATCCAATGATTGGGAACTATTTTAGTTTTAAGCTTTCTAAGAATTTAGATCTCATTAGAATGATCATCATCATTATTCTAAAAGCATTGCTTAAAACTATGGGTTTATCACATATTATAAAACGACATCATGTAGATAATTAAAAGCCTTTAATAAATTAATACTTTTTATTAATAAATGAATAAGATTATTCAAAGTATATGCTTTATCATCAAACATGATTGGCTTGTGTGCATACTACTTTCGAGATAGGTCAAAGTCTAATTTCTCCTGAGTCAAGTTTAAACGTTGAACACAAGCGGGAGAGATAAATGAATGGGTAACCGAATTATCAAGTAAGGTATAAACTTCGCAAGAATTTATAAATAGCTTACCCGTGATCACCTCGTTTGGGTTCCTCGCATTTGACCCGACCACAACAAACGCTTCTTCCCGAAATCGTTGATTTTGACTTTTTTCTCGACGATCTTTTGAGTCACCGTCCCCATTGAACTAGGTTTCGCTATCAGATAATCTCGAAAGCGATATGTCCTTCCTTTCCACAATTATAGCATACAAATTGTTGTGGACAGCTTGAATGATATGTCCCTCTTTCCGCATTTATAGCATATGATCGGTGGTCGTTCTCCTCCCTTAGAACCGATTCTTGTCACGCAAGACTGCTCGTCTTCATATATAGTTGTTAAATCTCTCTTTTTAAAATCTCCTCCCGACTCGCTTTTCTTTTTCATGGCCATGATTACCACCAGAGTGGTTACCATTTTGTCCGTCTGTTTTTTCTCCATTTGGTTATCATTATTCTGCTGATCGCTATCTCAGTAAGACCTCAAATTTTTTTAAATAAAAGGAATTTCCTTTATTTATTATTTTGAAATAGTAAGGGTTGATTTGATTAATGTGGATAGTTAAGGGTTAAATACGCAAATATTTCAAAATAAGCAAGTGGTTATAAAATATTCATTTACGTTGGGAATATTCGTTTGGTCGTGGAATATTCGTATCTTTGTCGGGGAATATTCGTATGCGACCAGCAAATGATGCATGTGGACCCCATAACTGGAAAGCGATTGGATGAGGAAAACGACAAATATAAGTTGTTTAAAAATAACTACGTAATTATTACCAATTAATCTTGTTGGAATACCCGGTGGTTAAAACACACTAATCTGGCGTTGTTGAGCAATGAGAGACACGGTATTGCATCAATTATTGATTCTTACGTGAAAAGGCACTACTCAATAATTGTTACACGAATTCTTGTTCAATAGTTTATTTTATTGATTCAATAATTGCTTGCGTTGGTATTTTATATTATTCATTGTTTCAATAATTGTCATTTGCATAGATTTTTCCATTATCGGATCAATAATTCATATTATTTGAATAATATTATTAGATAACATTATTGGCAATGTCTAAAAAGTTACATCTCAGGAGAGGTTTGGTCACCTAATTGCACACCCGAAGAAGGAGAGATCCTTATTGAAAGCCCCTCTTTCTGGGAAATGACTTTCGTCATTATAAATGTGATTCTGTAATATTATTTGTGAATAATTAATTATTGATTCATATGATAAGGAAATATTTATTTTATATGAATATAAATGATGGATTTATTTATGTGGTTATTAATGAAGGAATTAATCTTTGAGATGTTTTATTTGTATTTTGTCGAATTGGAGGTATTAAAAGATCAAATTGGTGTTATTACGACTTTATTGTGTGAGTTATAATATTTAATCCGAATAGTTGGATCGTTGTAATTTTTTGGATATGTTATACATATATAAGTTGAGTATATGTCCACAAATTTTGAACCGTTAAAAATGAGCGTATAATTTATTATGAATTTTAAGAGGTGACTGATTCGTAAATTAGGTTATAAATGATTTTGGTGAAAATTCTAGAATTGGTGGGCCCCACTTTTGGTTGGTGAGAAATGTGCTCAATTGAATTTTCAAATGTGGTGGGTGGGAATAGTAGCGAGTAAAGCCATCGAGTTTGCGAGTTAAGTCCGCTTGGCGTCTTAACATTTTCTATAAATAGAGGCTTTAAGTTAGAATTGAAAATCACACCGTAAACAAAGTTTTCTTTCTTTCTCTCTCTATATTATTGAGCGTATTTTGTGAGTATTTAGATACTTTGAGAGTTCTTTGTTAAGACAAGTTTCATTCAAGATCACTTGAGCCTTTCCTTCCGGCTTGATTCTTTGAGGTAAGGGATATTATTTTTTGTAATGATATTATTTCTTCATATCATTATCTTTGAAATGTTGATCTGAAGTTTTATCAAATTTGGAACTTTTTCATGTCGGGTTACTATTCATGAGTTACTATTCACGAGTTACTTATTCATGAGTTCTTATTCACGATTCTTATTCACGAGTACTATTAATGAAGCGTGAAGATGTTTTTGTGGAATTTCTATCTTTTGGTGTCGATTCTTATTCACGTATCACGACCTTATTCACGTATCTGACTATTCACCAAAAATAAAATTTCTTCTTTTCGTCAAAAATATCTATTCTGGATACTAGCTTTGATTGTATCCATGTTTTGATTATTCTTGAATTTTACATCACTATGATTATTTTTGAGGTATTATTGGACATGGATAAAACAAAGTACGAATCCTTAATCCTTAATCCTTGTCATTTTGTTTCAATTGGATTCGTTCTTTAAAAAATATTTTCATCATCCTCGGTCTTAAATGATGATATTATTGAATATCTTTGGCTGTTAGTGCAAAGATGAATGATTTCAAAGAATATCTTTGGCCCATAGTGCAAAGATGAATGATTTCTGAAGAATATCTTTGGCTTTGTAGTGCAAAGATGAGCAGTGTTTAAATGAACATAATCGATGATGAATATCTTTGGCCTTTAGTGCAAAGATGAGCAGTGTTGAGATGAACATGACCGATTGATGAATATCTTTGGCTTTGTGGTGCAAAGATGAATATTTGATTTGAGATGAATGTTGATTGATGTTACGGGGATAAAATATTGATGATGGATCGTTAAATTCATAGATTATAGTAGATTTCATTCTCTACGTAACTCTTCTATGAATTATTATTTCCGCTGCGAATATTGATCTGAAACTTGTTGTCTATTGTATTCTATCAGATTTTTCCCTGTTGGAGACTAACGATAATTTGTTGTATATTATCTTAGTCATAACATTCTTTCTTGGGGCTAGTTGAGCTCACCCTTTTCCTTGTTGTTCCATTTTTCTTCTCGGGAGGCGAGAATGTAGCGAGTACTTAGTGGGTATGGAATGAAGGTTCTAGAGAGAGTTGTTTAGTAGTCCTCACCATTATTGTAAAATAATGTATCAATAAATGTGATGAGGATTTATTTGAGTATAAATATTGTCTAGAAGATAATATTTGTATTTAAACTCACAGTTTTATTGTTGTGATAATAAAGTTGTAGTTGTTTCTATACCATGTATTTGGCGACTCAGAATGGGTTGGATGGAATGGACCTATTTTGGGGTCGTCACACTATCTCTGGTACGATCCTGGTTGTGGTCCCTCAGTTGACCGTACTCGTTATCTCGCTCTAATAATTGAGACCTGTTTACAACTTCTGAATAGAGAGAAAGTTTATGAGAAATGAGATCTTGACGTATCTTGGGGTTTCAAACCTCTAAGAAACATCCGCGTCATCGTTCCTCATTCTCCACCAAATGAGGTCTGAAACACGGATAACTCTGCAAACTTTGCCTCGTCTTTGAGACAAATCGTCATTTGTTTTGCTCTAATCGATGAACTCCACTTCCTTCATATAGCCCGAACACTTTCGGAAAGTATTTTCATTAAATAGTTTCAAACGTTTCCCCGAAGACATCTTGAAAAGCGGTTTGGATGGAGTGCGCTTCACGAGACTCCCACCAAGAATGCCTGCGCCACTTTTAACATAAAGGTGGCGAATGGAACCTTTGTTCTCCGTGCATCCCAAGACATCGAATATCTTTGTAATTTGTTTGACCCATGTTTCCGCCGCGATCGGATCGGCTTTCCCTTAAATTCGTGGTCCCAACTCTTTCTGCTTTTGTGACAACCCGTGAATTCTTATCATTTCCTCAGTATTTTGAACACGAGTCTCCTCGTGCGATTTTTGCATGAATCGCAAAAAGCTTCTAAACATCCCTCGTTCATCATCACGCTCACGGTGGTGTTGTTCACGGGAGGAACATTGCCCGACTGTTACAGCGTTCTCCCGTTGGTGAAAATAGGTCTCCATCTCATTTCACCTCATGACATTCTCAAATTGTCGAAAACAAGGGTTAATTAAGAAATCAATACATCACATAATATCTTATATTATTACAACACACTAGAAAGGATTTACTCGTCTCTCCCCTCCTAGTTTATTCCCGATCTCATGAATATTATCTTAGCTCGATACAATATCGCCCCCACTAGGTATAATCATCCTCATCACATTTATTGATACATTTATTATTACAAAAAAACGTGAGTGATACAAATATTATCTTCTAGAACATCTATACTCAAATAAATCCTCATTCATTTATTGATACATTATTTTACAAAAATGGTGAGACTACTAAACAATCCTTTCTAAAACCTTCATTCCATATTAGAGCCTCTCGCCTCACGAGAAGAAAAATGGAACAAAAGGAAAAGGGTGAGCTCAACTAGCCCGATAAAGAATATTATGACTAAGATAATATACAACAAATTATCGTTAGTCTTCACGAGGAAAAATCTAATAGAATACTGATAGACAATAAATTTTAAATCAATATTACATGATGGAATAATAATTCATTAGAAGAGTTAAGTAGAGAATGCAAACTACTATCTTCTATGTATGAATTTAAAAGTTCATCGTCTATCTTTTATCCTGTAACATCAATCGATATACATCCGGAATCAAATATTCATCTTTGCACTACAGGCCGAAGATATTCATCGATTAATCATGTTCATCTAAACACTGTTCATCTTTTGCACTCTGACCCAAAGATATTCTTGAAATCATTCATCTTTGCACTACGGGCCAAAGATATTCAATAATATCATCATTTAAGGCGAGGATGATGATGAAAATATTTTTTTAAAAAAGCGAATCGATGAAACAAAATGACAAGGATTAAGGATTAAGGATTAGTACTTTGTTTTATCCATGTTCAAAAATACCTCAAAAATAATCATAGTGGTGTAAAATTCAAGAATGATCAAAACATGGATCTGATCAAAGCTAGTATCCGAATAGATATTTTGAATGAAAAGAAGAAATTTTATTTTTTAATGAATAATAGTTCAGTATCGTGAATAGTCTTGAGTATCGTGAATAATAACTCAGACACCAAAGATAGAAATTCCACAAAAAAACATCTTCACGCTTAATGAATAGTACTAAGTGAATAGTAACTTCGTGAATAGTAACTCATGAATAGTAACTTCGTGAATAGTAACTCATGAATAGTAACCCAGACATATGAAAAAGTTCAAATTTGATAAAAAGTTCCAACCATATTTGACATAATGATATTGAAGAAATAATATCATTTGAGAAAAAAATAACATCCACTTATCTCGAAAGATTAGTACTTACAAATTTGAAATCTAGGGTATAGTCTTTGAAGGAACTTGCACCGTCGTCTAACAATACTCAAAGTATACTCAAAATACTCACAAGAATACGCTCGATAATATAGAGAGAAAACTTGAGTTTACGGTGTGATTTTCAATTCTAACCTAAGCACACCTATTTATAGGAAAATCTTTAGAACACAAAGCGAAAAAATTTAATAAAATATTAATATATATTATAAATTTCCTTAGCCCATCTTTGAAGATCTGATTTCAGCAATTAATATCACATGTTAGCCCACTTAAATGCAAAAAAAAAAAAAAACGTTTTTTAAAATAATAATTAAAACTTCCAAAAATCGATTATTTGAACTTGAACTTGAATAATTCACAATAAATAGCCCTTTTATCAGAAAATTCGAATCTCACTTGCGAGTTTTTATAGGAAATTCAATTCTCTACAACTTTGCGGAAGAAAGTTTTCCAAATTCCAAACAGAAATTGACCAAAAATCCACAAGCGGGCAATTTTACAAAGTATAATCAAATTTGATCGATAAATGGGGTCCATGACATGTTTAACATGTTTTAAACATTTATTGCAACAAAAATACTCTTCCTCTCGTATACTCATATATCCCACATTCGTTGTAAAAATATCACCATTATTATATTATTAAAATATAATAATATATTTAAATAAATTATTTTATCGAAAAAGATAAAATTTCAATTTTCAATAATTGTCATATTAAAAATTTTCTCCATCTATATCCACATAAAATTAATATTTTCTCATCATATGAATCAATAATTAATTATTCACAAATAATATTACGAATCCTGATATTGTGACGAGGCGGTTCAGGAAGAAGAGGGTTTTCGAATAAAATTTCTCTCTTCTTGGCGCATGATTAGGTGACCAAACCTCTCCTTAGAAGCGAACTTTCTAGACATTGCCAATAATGTTATCTAATAATATTATTAGGATAATATGAATTATTAGCCGATAATGAAAAATATTGTGTAATGACAATTATTGAAACAACGATATATAAATATCAACGCGACAATTATTAACTCGATAAAATCTTTGAGCGATAATTCTTTGTAACCATTATTGAGTAGTGCCTTCTTACGTAAGAATCAATAATTGGTGCGATCTGGTAATCTTCTTGTGTTTTAACCAAAGTATTTTAACGATGATTAACGGTAACAACTACTGTTAGTTATTTTTAACCAACTTATATTTATCGTTTTCTTCATCCAATCGCTTTTCCAGTTATGGGGCCCACACATGGCTGCTGGCAGTCGTCTGAATATTCCCAAAGCGATCTGAATATTCCACGACCAAACGAATATTCCCAACAATGATGAATATTTTATAACCACTTGCTTATTTTGAAATATTTGCGTATTTTACCCTAACTATCCACATTAATCACATCAACCCTTACTATTTTAAAATAATAAATAGAAAATTAAATTTCATTAATAATAAGTTGGGGTCTTCTGACCTCCCTCCTTATGAAATTTAGTCCTCGAAATTGGCGTACGTACAGTGTTTGAAAAGGTGAGGATACCTCGCTTTCATTTCCGTTTCAATTCCCGTCATTTCCTCATAGCATGATTCCTCCACAAAACTTTAACTTGTGGTATGACCTTTCTTGCGTGGGACATGCTCCTTCTATCCAAGATCTTGGCAATTACCTCCTCATACGTTAAGTCTTGGCTATTTTCCGGTTCTAATTACTATAACGTGGTTCGGGTCTTTCACATATTTACAAAGTACGGATATGTGAAACACATTATGAACACGAGACATACTTGGAGGTAACTTGTGAGTCTATAGGCTACATTTCCTACTTTCGGTCGAGAATTTGAAATGGACCCGATAAATGCGTGGATTGAGCTTTCCTCTCTTCCCAAATCTTGTAACTCCCTTCCATGGAGCGACTTCATGACAATCATTATCCCCTACACTAAATTCCACGTCCTTTCGATGAAGATCCGCATAACTCTTTTGTCGATCTTGTGCCGGTTTGTATCGTTGTCGAATCATTTGAATCTTTTCGGTGATCAATACGTCTTAACTTCGGGTCCCAACAATGTTGCTTCACCCACCTCATCCCAACATATATTGAGAAGCGACATTTTCGTCCATATAATGCTTGAATGGAGCCACACTATACTTGCACGATAAGCTGTTGTTGTAGGAGAATTCCACCAATGGTAAATACTTATCCCAAGCGCCCTTGAAGTCTAGGACACGAGTCTTAATAGATCTTGAGAGTTTGAATAGTCCTCTCTGATTGTCCGTCCGTTTTGGGGATGGTATGCGAACTAAATCGCAAATCCGTGCCCATAGCTTTTTGCAAGCTAACCCAAAATCTTGAAGTGAATCTTGGGTCACGATCCAAAACTATGGATCTTGGCATGCCATACAACCTCACAATCTCATTCACGTACATACTAGCAAGGCGTTCGAGGAATAAGTCTCCGTATCGGCAAGAAATGAAGCGAGACTTAGTTAATCTATCAACAATAACCCAAATAGCATTGATGCCTTGAAAGCCGTAGGAAGACAATAATGTTGAAATCCATGGTAATGTGTTCCCACTTCCATTTCGGAATCTCAAGTGGTTCTGCAACGGACCCTTAGGTACCGATGCTCGCCTTTACGTTGACAAGTTAAACACATTGAGATAAACTTTGCAATCTCTCTCTTCATATTGTTCCACCAAAATGTATGTGAAGATCACGATACATTTTAGTACTTCGAGGATGGATTGCAAATGGTGTATTGTGTGCCTCCATCATAATCTTGTACTTCAAATCGAGTCGTTAGGAACCTGAAAGTCTAGAGTGGACTCAAAGTATTCCTTCTTCATCGATTCTCGCTTTAGGAATAGCTCCTTCTTGTACTTTCTTCTTCATACGCATCGGCTCAAGATTGGTGGCTTGAAGCGACCTTAACTTTTTCTATTAAAGTTGGCTTTATCGTATACTTGACATCATCGCTTTTCGTTCCGCGTATGATCTTCTACTCAATTGCGTCGGCTACCACGTTCGCTTTTCGGGGATGGTATTGAATAGTGTGGTCGTAGTCTTTCAATAGCTCGAGCCAGCGTCATTTGCCGCGTGTTGAGTTCTTTTTTTGAGTGAAGAAATATTTAAGGCTTTTATGATGCGAATATATCTCCACTTTCTCCCCATATAGATAGTGCCTCCATATTTTTAGCGTGAAAATTTACTTTAACTCTAGATCATGAGTAGGATAATTCCTCTCATACTCTTTAAGTTATCGCGAGGCATAAAGTATGACTTTCCCACGTTGCATGAGAACACATCCTAACCCTTTGCACGAAGCATCAGAGTAGATAACAAATCCATCCAACGGATGGTATTGTTAGACAGTCTTTGAAATAAGTCTCCTCTTAAGCTCTTGGAAACTCTTCTCGCGTTCTTCACTCGAAGCGAATTTTGTATCCTTAGAGTTAGGCTGAGTTAATGGAGTAGCGATTCGAGAAAACCCTTCCACGAATCTCCGATAATAACCAATTAAGCCCAAAAAGCTACGTCTTGATCCATGACTTGGTTTCTCCCAACTTTGTATTGCTTGATCTTGGCCGGATCAGCGGATACTCCATGTTTTGACACCACGTGCCCAGGAATGCTACTTGTTTGTAATATTCATGAAAAGCCTTGATCAAATTGCAAAAAAAAGCGAGCGTGTAAAAAAATCGAGTTTAAAATTTTAAACCAACCATATACGGATCACCCTTTATGCATAATTATTAATTAAGCGAAAAGATAAAGAATAAAATCATACCCTTGAAGATCGAGCTTCCTCGGTGCAAGTTCACCTCCAAATCCTTTTCGCGTTCGACTTGAATCCACGGGTTTGGTTCCTTCCTTTGATCGGCGTTAGCCACCCAATGTTTGGCCTCTGGGGTGATCCACGAGGAAGAAGAAAATTCAAGAAGATGGGTGGTTGGCTAAACCTAGTTTTTCTATCTCTATAGAAAAAGGCGTACTCTCTCACAATTGGAATTATATACGTATGTTGAAAAAAGTCGACAACCCCCTACCCCCGTAATAAGACTCCTCTTATTTATAGATGTGGGCAACCCACCTTAACAATTAAGGAATTGGGTTTTATTTAATTAATTAAATTCTTTTAATTAATTAAGCTCCCTAATCTTATTAGGGATAATTAATTAAACTCCTTTAACTAATTTTCCTACTAATCGATTAGGAATAAATGAAATACTTATATTAAATTAATTCCTAAACTCTTTTAGAAATTAAAATAATAATAATTGTAATAATATTAATAAGACTCCTCTTATTAATTTATATTTAATATTTCTAAAATATTAAATAATAAATATTAAAATTATTTAATTTATTACATCACCATAGATTAAATTAAATATACTAAACTTTATATTATTACGATTATGCCATTAACTTCTTAAATAATTATTCTTCCTTTTATGGTGTGACCCTTTAGGTTCTCCGTATTAAGCGGTTGTGAATAAATCAATTAGAACAATTCTAATCTTATTTAAATAAATAAATTAAACAATTAATTTATTTAAATAAATAATATTTATTCTCTGATAGGGATAAGCCTCCTAGCGATCGGCGACTTTCCGGATAATATAGATTTCAACATTAATCATTAAAAGAACCTTTGAGTAAATAGTTCTTGTCTGCATTCAATCCTTCCACCATCTGATGTCCCGATTAAATATAAGGCATGGAATTCTTTGTCGAGTCTTATTTTATTTAATTATATGTATTTCGATCTTAAATGCCTGACTCAAATAATGCAAATTAGAAACTCCTTTCTAATTTCATTACGCCTTAACCCGAGGACTCTTTGGGTTGTCATTTATCGAATCACATAGGACATTTCTCTTCTTTTATTAGAAGTGGTAGATTCTTTATTGATCATACATTATCTCCATATACTGACTTATTATACCCAAGCATACCCTTTGATATACCTAAGGGTCTTAAGGAATAAGTCAAAGTATAACTCATCATACACGACGAATCTTATGATGATCTCAGTCGAGGATCACTTGTCTTACTATCACTCTCTGAAATTCTATTGACGAGGCGAATAAAACTCATTAGGTATTCCTTAGCGAGCCACGTTCGATGAACTTATTCTCTAATAAGCACCTACATACTTGCTTTAGTGTCTCCACACAAATGATCGTGAGATCGATCATCCTCATCGATGAAGCGAAACAGCGTATGTACCCGATCTATCAGGATTCACTAATCCCCGATTTAGTAATCGATGATTGGGAACTATTTTAGTTTTAAGCTTTCTAAAATTTAGATCTCATTAGAATGATCATCATCATTATTATTCTAAAAGCATTGCTTAAAACTATGGGTTTATCACATATTATAAAAGCGACATCGTGTAGATAATTAAAAGCCTTTAATAAATTAATACTTTTTATTAATAAATGAATAAGATTATTCTGAAAGTATATGCTTTATCATCAAACATGATTGGCTTGTGTGCATACTTACTTTCAATCTCCCACTTGCACTAAAAAGCGATCGTCGTGGTATCTCATACTCTTCTTCTCTAAGTGGCGATTATCCTGCTTTTTGGATAAGCTTTAGTTAATGGATATGTAATGTTGTTCTTGAGAGTCCACTATCTACATAGTGATTTCCCATCTTTCGATGATTACAATAATCAAATGAAAGTGCCCACACACATGTTTAGATCGAAGATGAGACTTAGGAACTATTCTGAGTTACGTAATGAACTTTTAATCCAAACAATCAACTTGCGACTTCATTTATAGCTATATACTTTGTCTTTATCACTAAACCGACAACTCTTTCTTTGTTTGGAACCTTTCGATTCAACTGCACCCTTTGTTCGAGATAACACTTTTACCTTAAAGTGGATTTTTACGTCGTCTTGAGTGCATGCGAAAAACTTGAGTGCATTAAGCCCTCTGGTTTTAATTTAGACCCACCATGAATATGATCACATCCTTGAGTCTTGGGTTAAGCACTTTAAGATGTTTTTTCAGCGACTCGTAGTGAACTTCTCCATAATATGGTGATCGACATCGGTCTCGTATATTTCATTGCATACATGATTGTCACTTTCATGCGACCTCTCTTTTTTTAGAGTGCATGGGGACTATTAAGAGATACACTCCATAGCTCATCGACATGAGACATCTCTTGGAGTTTGCCATGCTAAGCGACTTTAGCATCAAATGAATATCGTTCCTTGGGTTAAGTCGAGCATCCTCTTAAATCTATCTATATAGATTTATATCCCCGATTAAGATACTCTTCCCAATCATTCATGGAGGAATGTTTGAGACAACTTTATCTTTCTTGATTGTAGCATTGGTATGTCATTCCTTATCAGTAGTATATCAACATATAATACTAGAAATTTCACGATGCTCCCCCTTGACCCTTTTGTACACACTAGGTTTTCTTATTTTTGATAAGTCTTACTCTTACCTCATCGAATGTAACTACGGATCATCATCATCTTATGATGTGTACCTCATCATCATCATCATCATGATGATCCATACCTCCTATCTCATCATCCATCTTGATCTTACTCCTATTCTTGATTTCGATTCTGATTGATTTGTGGTATAAATAGAATTACATCTACGAGTTCCTCTTATTTGACTTATAGTGTTTTGTGGTTCTTGAACTCTTGAAGATCTATTATCCTCCACTAGCCCTTGATGATAAACACCTTTATCTTAGAAGGCGTGTTTTTATGTAAAACACCTTTTTTAAAGTAGGATTATAGAACATATACCTAAACTTACTTTAGGATGTCCCACAAATCGTACTTGTCGAATCTTGTCCCAAGCTTATCCTTTGAAACCTTTTCACATAAGTTGGACAACCCTTATCTTAACATACTTAAGATTAGGAATCCTCCACATCCATAACTTTTATGGAGTCTTGAAATAGGATTTTGAGAGGTTACCTTTTAAATGATGTCGACCATTTCTAGGACATGATCCTGAGAAGGATCTTTGGAATGTCGGTAAAATCATTATGGATAGCACCATGTCCAACAAGTATGATTTTTCCTTTCGGATACATCAATCGATTATTATGTGTCGGGATGTGTCCATTATGAAAAACCATTTGAGATGATCTAGAAACTTATTGCACAAGTATTTATTCCTTGATCTAATCAAAGAATCTTAATACTTTGCCATTTGTTTCACTTACGAATTCTTTGAACCTTTCAATAATTCACACTTGTATTCAACAAATACATACATTCGACTCTTTGAATGATCATCTCCTTTTCTTATACTAGTTTGTTCGATATTGCAAAATTATTTTCATGTAAATCGAGTATACAAAATCCATTAAGTAATATTCGATTCTATACAAAACATTATTATTATAAATAGAACAACAATTGTTCTTAATTATAATACCAAAGATTTCATTGTCCAACAATAAAATGGAAATAATATTTTTAACAAGAATTGGAATCTGATAACAACTTATTGACTTAATAGATTTGCGGTAGGCATTGCTAAACTATAAGTTTCTATAGCTAATCTGGCAACCTTTGCTTCATTTCCACACATAGGATTACTTATATTTGTTTAACTTTCTACTTACCTTGGTCCTTCATAAATCTATATTTATGATAACTTGAAAGTCGGTATCCATACCCAGTAGAACCTTGACTTAAAGAAAAATTTATTTTAAATCATGAACAAAAAGCGTATTTATGTAGAAACTTCACTAAGCTTCTTTGGTTAGCCTCTGCAAGATGCTTCTCATGCGATTTCTTTCCGATGTCGAGGCTTATTGCGGTGGAAGCAAACTCCTTTCTTTATCCGTGTCGGTTTTGTTCTTATTATCCTTTGTTTTGCCTTTTTATTTTACCTTCTTTGAATCGTTCTTCTTTTGAAAGATCCTTTGGCCCTACCGGTAAGACTTGGTCTTTCTTGGTTGGAAAGTGACTCTCAACATTTTTTTCAACATGTTAAGCAAATCGTGAGGTGATATCTAGCTTGTTCATATGAAAAAAATTCACAACAATTGTGAAAAGAATTAAGTGAGTGAGTGCAATCAAATCTTGGCTCAACTCTCCATCCATGACAAAACTTCGTTGTCTAATTGATCAATCAAATTGATTATGTTAAGAACTTTTTGCATGCATTTATAGTGTGCATTGGCCGTTCTAGATCGGAAGAGCTCCTTGAATGCCGTCGATATCTATCGGTCTACTACTTTCCTCACCATCGACTACTTGATGTGCGGGAATATAGTAGGAGCATCCATAGTTTCATCTTGTGGCTTGAAGCTCGTTACTTTCGTGGATCGAGCATGATCGTTGAGCAATGTGCATCATCTTGCCACTTTCTAAAAGTAGCGATCTCTTCCTCGGAGGCATTATGCGCAACCATTCTGAGGGATAGGCGTATTAAGGACATAAGATAGCTTTTTCGACTATGAGAACTATTCTCAAATTCCTTAACCAATCCAGTTTAATTGATTACGGTTAATTTAGCATCTAATATGCTTTGCGATGATAGTAAATTTTAGACATTGTAAAATTACGTAAATGAATTTGTAATTAACAACATTTTAACATACATTCTTTTATTAATTACCAAAATAAATTAGGTCTTGTTTTAAATTGGTATCTCCCACTATTTTTTCTTGAAACTATATTACCCTCACTTATATAGTTAAATGAAATCTAATTAAAGATTTGCTTTAGTGAGAATAAGGATCCCATTTCAAATGTATATAGCCTTGTGGTGACACAACAAACTATATATAAATAAATAGGTAGACAACTTTTGTCGATTACATCAACTATCTGACTCCTTTTCTTTTGCCTCTTAGATTATTTTGATCAGTGGTGGCACATCAGAATCAAAATTATCGAAGTTAAGTCAAACCTAGCACTCCGTATATTTCAAAAAAAAAAATATCATCCTTGTGGTGACCTGACAAAACAATATTGTTCAATTTTCTTTATAAGCATCAAATGTGATAAATTAACATCTTAAATACTTAATACTTGCCTTGTGGTGACACAACAAACTCATATTAAATATTTAATACTCTATTAATTTTATCATGCTTTAGAAAGCGACGTTCGATATTCAAATATCTTTGAGCAACTTAGGACTTAATATAAAAAAAATGAGGGTTTGTTATTAATTTGTCTCATCTTGTTTAAGCGCATACATATATATATATAAAATACGCGTCGTATTAATGAACATCTGAAGCATGTTTGCATAATATATAATATATATATATATATAGCATGCACATATAGAATCTTATATTCTACTACGGATTGATTATGGACTTTTATTCTAGTTTGGTTCACTAGAGCCACCAGTGAACCAAAAATTGAAACCCTAAAGTGCGCGAAATAATATTTAAATATAACTATTACATTTAAACTAGGGCTCCATTACAAAAGCGGGTCTTCAAGCTCCTCCTTGCTCCTTGATCTCTCAATTTTTCAAAATTAATTCTAACTATTCTATTACAAAACTATTTAAAATAAATAGAAACCTTGATCGTGATCGAGGGAAATGCATAGGAGGAGATAGAATTTACATTAAGAAAAATTAGAGAAGGCGAATCTGTGAGACCCCATTTAATAAAACCCGTACATTCGTGCATCCAACTAAAATAAAATCCAATCACATTGGTTGATAGTCCATAATCAATCCATTTATTATCATACACATCATCATATGCATCGATAAATAACATTCATCTTATGAATAATAAACATTTAATATATATATTGATATCATTTAATGGGCAAATTTAGTTAGTATAAAATCTAATTTTGAATCAAAATAAACTCCTTTATTTTAATCCAAATTTAAATCAAAATAAAACTATTTTATTTTAATTTATCCAATTTTGAATAAAATAAACTATTTTATTTTAATCAAAATCTTTAATCAAAATAAACTCCTTTATTTTAATTAATTATGGAATCGATTCCATATAAAAAAAAAAAATTTTAATTAAAATAAACTTTTTATTTTAAAGGAATTACGGAAAAAATCTTTAAAGGAAACACGGATTATCTTTCCTATTCATAATAAAACTCTTTTTATTTTGAATAATATGAAATCTTATTTCATATTTAAATAAACTCTTTATATTTAAAAAAAATTTTTTTTCTATTCACAAATAAACTCTTTTATTTTGAATAATATGAAATCTTATTTCATATCTAAATAAACTCCTTTATTTAAGGAAAGATGGATTTCTTTTCTGTTCAAAATAAACTCTTTTATTTTTGAATAATATGAAATCTTATTTAAACTCCTTTATTTAAGTTATCATGGAATCAATTTCAACTCTTTATTTAGTTAAAATAAAATCAATTTTAACTCTAATTAAAATAAATCCAATTTAACTTAATATTAATTAAATAAACTTTTATTTTAAAATTAAAATAAACTTTTTATTTTAATATTAAAATAAACTTTTATTTTAAATTAAAATAAACTTTTTATTTAATAAAATATAATAATATATATATATATATATATATATATATATATATATATATATATATATATATATATATATATATATATATATATATATATATATATATATATATATATATATATATATATATATATATATATATATATATATATATATATATATATATATATATATATATATATATATATATATATTAATATATATATATATTTTATATATTTTTATATATATTTTTATTTTTTTTTAATAATATATATAAATCAATATTTAAATAAATATATATATTTATATATTCAATTATATATTTATTTTATATATATTTATTTTTATAATATAGCAATTTTTATTTAATTTAATTTTATGAAAAAAAAAAAAATTTTTTTTTTATTTTTAAAAAAAAAAAAAATTTTTTTTTTTTTTTTTTTTTTTTTTTTTTTTTTTTTTTTTAAAAATTTTATCTGATAAAAAAATTATGCCCAATTAAATTATTCAAACACATATCGATATATCATATCAAATTAAAACAAATTAATAATTAGCATAAAGGTTTGGCTCGATGCCCTTTATTAGGTTTGTAATATTCATGAAACCTTGATCAAATTGCAAAAAAAAGCGAGCGCGTGTAAAAATCGAGTTTAAAATTTACAAACCATATACGGATCACCCTTATATGCAATTATTAATTAAGCGAAAAAGATAAAGAATAAAATCATACCCTTGAAGATCGAGCTTCCTCGGTCTGAGTTCACCTCGAATCCTTTTAGCGTTCGACTTGAATCCATGGGTTTGGTTCCTTCCTTTGATCGGCGTTAGCCACCCAAATGTTTGGCCTCTGGGGTGATCCACGAGGAAGAAGAAAATTCAAAGAAGATGGGTGTTGGCTGGCGAACCTAGTTTTCTATCTACTATAGAAAAGGTGTCTCTCAACAATTGGAATTATTACGTATGTTGTGTTGAAAAATCGACAACCCCCACCACCCATAATAAGACTCTCTCTTATTTATAGATGTGGGCAACCCACCTTAACAATTAAGGAATTGGGTTTTATTTAATTAATTAAATTCTTTTAATTAATTAAGCTCCTAATCTTATTAGGGATAATTAATTAAACTCCTTTAACTAATTTTCCTTCTAATCGATTAGGAATAAATGAAATACTTATATTAAATTAATTCCTAAACTCTTTTAGAAATTAAAATAATAATAATTGTAATAATATTAATAAGACTCCTCTTATTAATTTATATTTAATATTTCTAAAATATTAAATAATAAATATTAAACTATTTAATTTATTACATCATCACCATAGATTAAATTAAATATATATAACTATATTATTACGATTATGCCATTAACTTCTTAAATAATTATTCTTCCTTTTATGGTGTGACCCTTTAGGTTCTCCATATTAAGCAGGTTGTGAATAAATCAATTAGAACAATTCTAATCTTATTTAAATAAATAAATTAAACAATTAATTTATTTAAATAAATAATATTTATTCTCTGATAGGGATAAGCCTCCTAGCGATCAGCGACTTTCCGGATAATATAGATTTCAACATTAATCATTAAAGAACCTTTGAGTAAATAGTTCTGCAAATGATTCAATCCTTCCACCATCTGATGTCCCGATTAAATATAAGGCATGGAATTCTTTGTCGAGTCTTATTTTATTTAATTATATGTATTTAGATCTTAAATGCCTGACTCGAATAATGCAAATTAGAAACTCCTTTCTAATTTCATTACGCCTTAACCCGAGGACTCTTTGGGTTGTCATTTATCGAATCATAGGACATTTCTCTTCTTTTATTAAAGTGGTAGATTCTTTATTGATCATACATTATCTCCATATACGACTTATTATACCCAAGCATACCCTTTGATATACCTAAGGGTCTTAAGGAATAAGTCAAAGTATAACTCATCATACACAAGAATCTTATGATGATCTCAAGTCGAGGATCACTTGTCTTACTATCACTTCTGAGAAATTCCTATTGGCGAGTGAAATAAAACTCCATTAGGTATTCCTTAGCGAGCCACGTTCGATGAACTTATTCTCTAATAAGCACCTACATACTTGCTTTAGTGTCTCCACACAAATGATCGTGAGATCGATCATCCTCATCGATGAAGCGAACAGCGTATGTACCCCGATCTATCAGGATTCACTAATCCCCGATTTAGTAATCCAATGATTGGGAACTATTTTAGTTTTAAGCTTTCTAAAATTTAGATCTCATTAGAATGATCATCATCATTATTCTAAAAGCATTGCTTAAAACTATGGGTTTATCACATATTATAAAAACGACATCGATAATTAGATAATTAAAAGCCTTTAATAAATTAATACTTTTTATTAATAAATGAATAAGATTTATTTACAAAGTATATGCTTTATTTGGAATACCGGTGGTTAAAAAATCTGATGTCTGGCGTTGTTGAGCGATAGCACAGGTATTACCATATTATTGAATTATTGATCCTTACGTGAAGGCCTTTACTCGATAATTTTTCACGATGAATTCTTTATTCGATATTTTATTTTATTGATTGATAATTCTTTGCGTTGATATTTTATATTATTGTTGTTTTTGATAATTGTCAACTTTTGCATATTTCCATTATCGGATCGATAATTCATATTATTTGAATAATATTATTAGATAACATTATTGGCAATGTCTAGAAAGTTACATCTAAGGAGAGGTTTGGTCACTAATTGCGGCGCCCGATGAAGGAGAGATCCTTATTGGAAAGCCCTGCTCTCTCAGGAGGAGCGACTGGTTGTCATAAATGTGATTACGTAATATTATTTGTGAATAATTAATTATTGATTCATATGATAAGGAAATATTTATTTTATATGAATATAAATGATGGATTTATTTATGTGGTTATTAATGAAGGAATTAATCTTTGAGATGTTTTATTTGTATTTTTGTCGGATTGGAGGTATTAAAAGATCAAATCGGTGTTATTACTGACTTTATTGTGTGAGTTATAATATTTAATCCGATAGTTGGATCGTTGTAATTTTTGGATATATTATACATATATAAGTTGAGTATATGTCCACAAATTTTGAGCCGTTAAAATGAGCGTATAATTTATTATGAATTTTAAGAGGTGGTGATTGAAATTAGGTTATAAATGATTTTGGTGGAAAATTCTAGAATTGGTGGGCCCCACTTGGGTTGGTGAAAAATGTCTGAATTTTATTTCAAATGTGGTGGGTGGGAATAGTAGCGAGTAAAGCCATCGGGTTTTGGTTTAAATGCTGCTTGACGTCTTAACATTTTCTATAAATAGAGGCTAAGTTAGAATTGAAAATCACACGAAACAAAGTTTTCTCTCTTTCTCTCTCTATATTATTGAGCGTATTTTGTGAGTATTTAGATATACTTGAGAGTTCTTTATTAGATCAAGTTTCATTCGACATCACTTGAGCCTTTTCCTTAGAAATCTTGATTCTTTGAGGTAAGGGATATTATTTTTTTAAATGATATTATTTCTTGATATCATTATCTTTGAAATATTGATTGAACTTTTTATCAAATTTGGAACTTTTTCATGTCGGGGTTACTATTCATGAGTTCTTATTCACGAGTTACTATTCATGAGTTCTTATTCACGATTCTTATTCACGAGTCTTATTAAGTGAAGCGTGAAAATGTTTTTGTGGAATTTCTATCTTTTGGTGTCGAGTTTCTTATTCACGTATACGGCCTTATTCACGTATCTGACCTTTCACGTATCTGGCCTATTCATAGAAAAATAAAATTTCTTCTTTTAAGTCAAAATATCTATTACGGATACTAGCTTTGATTGTATCCATGTTTTGATCATTCTTGAATTTTACACCACTATGATTATTTTTGAGGTATTATTGGACATGGATAAAACAAAGTCTGAATCCTTAATCCTTAATCCTTGTCATTTTGTTTCCTTTGGATTCGTTCTTTAAAAATATTTTCATCATCCTCGATCTTAAATGATGATATTATTGAATATCTTTGGCACGTATGATTTCTGAAGAATATCTTTGGCACATGGTGCAAAGATGAATGATTTGAAAGAATATCTTTGGCACATAGTGCAAGATGAGCAGTGTTTAAATGAACATGACCGAATATCTTTGGCCTTTATGAATGAATATCTTTGGCCTTTAGTGCAAAGATGAGCAGTGTTGAGATGAACATGGCAGATTGATGAATATCTTTGGCACATTGCAAAGATGAATATTTGATTTGAGATGAATATTGATTGATGTTCTGAGGATAAAATATTGATGATGGTACATTAAATTCATAGATTATAGTAGATTTCATTCTCTACGTAACTCTTACATGAATTATTATTTCATTATGATATTGATCTGAAAACTTGTTGTCTGTTGTATTACTATCAGTTTTTCCTGTTGGAGACTAACGATAATTTGTTGTATATTATCTTAGTCGTAACATTCTTCTTTTGGGCTAGTTGAGCTCACCCTTTTCCTTGTTGTTCCATTTTTCTTCTCGGGAGGCGAGAATGTAGCGAGTCTTAGTCGGGGTATGGAATGAAGGTTAGAGAGAGATTGTTTAGTAGTCCTCACCATTTTTGTAAAATAATGTATCGATAAATGTGATGAGGATTTATTTGAGTATAAATATTATCTAGAAGATAATATTTGTATTTAAACTCACAGTTTTATTGTTGTAATAATAAAGTTGTAGTTGTTTACATACCATGTATTTGGCGACTCGAGAATGGGTTGGATGGAATGGACCTATTTTGGGGTTAAATCACGGTTAATATCGAGCTTAGGGATATGATCTCTGGCGGAGATCGGGGAATAGAACTAGGAGGGAGAGCAGAGTAAATCCTTACATTAGTGTGTCTACTAAGCTTATTTGTTGGTTGAATTAATATATAGGGGTATTATGTGATTTGTTAATTTATTTAATTAACCCTTGTTTTATGATAGTTTTTAAGAATGGGCTGAGAGAGCGTTAACAATGGGTGAATGAGATCATGGAACACCTCTCGTCCAACCGAGGATAATGTGATGTCGGTGAAGAAGAATTAGAGATATCCGTGTGGTGAGTGAAGAATTGATAGTTACTTTTTTAGATAATCGCGGAGAGTAACGGTGAGAGTGAGGAAGAAGAGGAAGAAGAATTACACGAAGAGAGTTTATTAGAGGTATTTTATGATCAAAATGTAGAATTGCAAAATCGTATTCATGAGTTAGAAGAAGCGGTTTGAAGAATTGCGAGGCGATCGTGGAAGCAAAAGGATCTGACGATTCAAGCTTGTGTTACCCGTATGTGATGCTTGAAAGAAGCACACTCTTTGGCGAGTATAAGATGATAAAATTTGGAATCTGGTTTGAAAGAAGAAATAAGCGAGCAGTGAGAATGAGTGATGCATGGGTAAAAAGCCATGACGCGTTGATATTATGGAAAGAGATGTCGATCTAAAGAAAGATTTAACGATGGCGGGAAGGCGTCGGCGGCGACATCGGCACCATCAACAAATTCTAGGGAAGAGAGCGATCGCCGGTTAGATCTTCTGAGATGTGGAGGAGGAGGGACATATAAAGGTCAAACTGTTCAAAGCCTTCAAGGTATGCTATAATTGTGGAAAAAGAAGGACATATAAACGAGATTATACGATATGAAACCCAGTCCGGCGAGAATGGTGACTCGAAAAGGATGTCCCGAAAAAGTCAAAAGTCAGCGGTTCTTGGAAGGCGTTTGTCGTGGCCAGGTCAAAATCACGAGGAACGAGCGAAGTTAGCAGGTTAGTTAATTATAAATTCTTGCGAAGTTTATACCTTACTAGAATATTGGTTCTACCCATTCTTTTATCTCTCTTGCTTGCGCTCAGCGTTTGAACTTGACTACGGAGAAATTAAACTTTGACTGTCTGTGGAGACTCCATTAGGAGAAACTTTCATTACATCCGTTGTTTAAAAATCTTGCTTGATTCAAGTTGGCACTATCACATTACACATTAACCTTATTTACATAGAGATATTTGCTTTTGATGTGATTTTAAGGTTAACTACTCATCATGCCAAAAATTGATTGCTTTTGTAAGGTTGTTAGTTTTCATATTCTAAGCAACTTTGTTATTGAATTCAAGCAATCAAACCATTGTAATCAAACATTTTCATATCAAGCCATGAAGTCGTTCGTTTATTACGGATGTCGAGTTTTCTTAGTCCATGTTATGGATTTGAATAAAGACACGTCGATTTGAATAATATTCTTGTTGTTATTGATTTTTCTGGCGTATTTTACGAAGAATTTCTTGGCTTACTCCCAAAGCTTTGATATTAAATTTTGTATCGACTTTGAACCGGTACAAAACTCATTTCTAAAATCTCATATCGAATGGCTCTATTGAACTTGAGGAGTTAAAAATTCAACTATAAATTTGGTACACGAGCCTTTATCTTGTGACTTCCTTTGTGGAATTCACTAAGCGAGAACTCTCTGTAGGGGCGTCATATTAGATGCGATAGTAAAGCGATAGGTGTCATTGTGACGTCTTATCCAAGATTGGGATATGAGTCGCGATTGAGAACAACCTAAATCGATGTCGAAATCGTAGCTTTACAAGGCTTAGTTGGTTATTATCGGAGATTAGTTGAAGGATATTCTCGAATCGCTATTCCATTATCGTGGTGACTCGTAGAGATACAAAATTCAAATGGAAGCGAGGAATGTGGTAAGAGCTTGAAGAACTCGAGAGGAGACTCATTTAAATATATGTTACGACCATGCCATCACGGAAAAGAGCGTGGTAGGCGGCGTGTTGAGTAGAAGATCGTTATCTGAAATCTGATGCGATATTGTCAAAGACTCATTTAGTATAATATACAAATAATAGAGATGGAGATGAAAACTCTAGGTACCCGCGTGATGATATCTGATGCGTGATGATATCTGAGTATAATCGACTTTAATCGATAAAGTTAAAAGGCTGTTGAGCTACACACTGGGTGATGAATTTGAAGAAGGAGGTGCTGAGAAGTTGTTATTTCAAAAGCGAGAATCGGTGAGGTGAGAAAGCTCAAACCTTGATTTATTAATCCGGTTGAAATTCTCGATCGAATAGGAGCGTGGCTATAGACTCGTTTTACCGCCAAGTATGTGCGCGTGTTCATAACGTTTTTTCACGTGTCGATGTTACGTAAATATATGGACGACCGAACCACGTCATTGAGTTAGAAGCCGGACGAGATAGCCAGAAGACTTAACGTGTGAGGAGGTACTGTCGAGATTTTGGATAGGAAGGAGCATGTCCTACCTGAGAAAGTTATACCACAAGTTAAAGTTTTGTGGAGGAATCATCTTATAGAGAAATGACACAGGGAATTGGAAGCGAAATGAAAGCGAGGTATCCTCACATTTTGAAAACACCGAGTCGTCGTCGATTTCGAGGACGAAATTTCATAAGGAGGGAGGTTGTAAGACCAAAATTTTTTAAATAAAAGGAATTTCCTTTATTTATTATTTTGAAATAGTAAGGTTGATTTGATTAATGTGGATAGTTAAGGGTTAAATCATAAATATTTCAAAATAAGCAAGTGGTTATAAAATATTCATTTTTGTTAGGGAATATTCGTTTGGTGGTGGAATATTAAATCTTTGTCGGGGAATATTAAATGCGGCCGCAGCGACCATGTGTGGCCCCCCATGCGAAAGATTGGATGAAAAAGCGACAAATATAAGTTGGTTAAAAATAACGCGTAGTTATTCTGAGATTAAGGCTGTTGGAATACCCGTGGTTAAAATCTGATGTCTGGCGTTGGTTGCGCGATGAGCTGCGGTGTTACAGATATTGTTGAATTATTGATCCTTACGTGAAGGCCTTTACTCGATAATTTTTCACGATGAATTCTTGTTCGATATTTTATTTTATTGATTCGATAATTGTTGCGTTGATATTTTATATTATTATTGTTTGATAATTGTCCTTTGCGCGATATTTCCCATTATCGGATCGATAATTCATATTATTTGAATAATATTATTAGATAACATTATTGGCAATGTCTAGAAAGTTACATCTAGGAGAGGTTTGGTCACCTAATTGCGGCGCCGATGAGAGAGATCCTTATTGGAAAGCCCCTCTTTCTGAGGAGCAGCGCTGGTTTGTCATAAATGTGATTACGTAATATTATTTGTGAATAATTAATTATTGATTCATATGATAAGGAAATATTTATTTTATATGAATATAAATGATGGATTTATTTATGTGGTTATTAATGAAGGAATTAATCTTTGAGATGTTTTATTTGTATTTTGTCGGATTGGAGGTATTAAAAGATCAAATCGGTGTTATTACTGACTTTATTGTGTGAGTTATAATATTTAATCAAATAGTTGGATCGTTGTAATTTTTGGATATATTATACATATATAAGTTGAGTATATGTCCACAAATTTTGAGCCGATTAAAAATGAGCGTATAATTTATTATGAATTTTAAGAGGTGGTGATTGAAATTAGGTTATAAATGATTTTGGTGGAAAATTCTAGAATTGGTGGGGGCCCACTTTTGGTTGGTGAAAAAATGTGCTCAATTTTATTTTTCAAATGTGGTGGGTGGGAATAGTAGCGAGTAAAAGCCATCGGGTTGCTTGAGTTAAAATGCCTTGACGTCTTAACATTTTCTATAAATAGAAATTTAAGTTAGAATTGAAAATCACACGAAAACAAAGTTTTCTCTCTTTCTCTCTCTATATTATTATTGGCGTATTTTGTGAGTATTTAGATACTTTGAGAGTTCTTTGTTAGATCTGAAGTTTCATTCGACATCACTTGAGCCTTTCCTTAAAATCTTGATTCTTTGAGGTAAGGGATATTATTTTTTTCTCGAATGATATTATTTCTTGATATCATTATCTTTGAAATATTGATTGGAACTTTTTATCAAATTTGGAACTTTTTCATGTCGGGTTACTATTCATGAGTTCTTATTCACGAGTTACTTATTCATGAGTTCTTATTCACGAGTTTCTTATTCACGAGTACTATTAAATAGGCGTGAAGATGTTTTTGTGGAATTTCTATCTTTTGGTGTGAGATTCTTATTCACGTATCTGGCTTTATTCACGTATCTGACATTTATTCACGATATCGTATCGACCTTTATTCACCAAAAAAAAAATTTTTCTTTTAAATCCAAAATATCTATTACGGATACTAGCTTTGATTGTATCCATGTTTTGATCATTCTTGAATTTTACACCACTATGATTATTTTTTGAGGTATTGTTGGGGCATGGATAAAAAAAATACGAATCCTTAATCCTTAATCCTTGTCATTTTGTTTCCTTTGGATTCGTTCTTTAAAAATATTTTCATCATCCTCGGTCTTAAATGATGATATTATTGAATATCTTTGGCTTTGTAGTGCGAAGATGAATGATTTCTGAAGAATATCTTTGGCACGTAGTGCATGAATGATTTCTGAAGAATATCTTTGGCTTTGCAGTGAGCAGTGTTTAAATGAACATGAATGAATATCTTTGGCCTTTATGAAAGATGAGCAGTGTTTAAATGAACATGGTGATGAATATCTTTGGCCTTTAGTGCAAAGATGAGCAGTGTTGAGATGAACATGGTGGAATTGATGAATATCTTTGGCTGTGGTGCAAAGATGAATATTTGATTTGAGATGAATATTGATTGATGTTACGAGGATAAAATATTGATGATGGTATTAAATTCATAGATTATAGTAGATTTCATTCTCTCGTAACTCTTACATGAATTATTATTTCCATTGCGAATATTGATCTGAAACTTGTTGTCTATTGTATTACTATCAGATTTTTCCTGTTGGAGACTAACGATAATTTGTTGTATATTATCTTAGTCATAACATTCTTCTTGGGCTAGTTGAGCTCACCCTTTTCCTTGTTGTTCCATTTTTTCTTCTCGGGAGGCGAGAATGTAGCGAGTCTTAGTCGGGGTATGGAATGAAGGTTTTAGAGAGGATGTTTTAGTAGTCCTCACCATTTTTGTAAAATAATGTATCAATAAATGTGATGAGGATTTATTTGAGTATAAATATTATCTAGAAGATAATATTTGTATTTAAACTCATTTTATTGTTGTGATAATAAAGTCAGAGTTGTTTCTTACTTATTGTAAATAAAGTTGTAGTTGTTTCACACTCTGATACCATGTATTTGGCGACTCGAAATGGGTTGGATGGAATGGACCTATTTTTGTCAATACACGGCACGTAAACAACTACAACTTTATTATTACAACAAGAAAAGCTGTGAGTTTGAATACAAATATTATCTTCAGACAACATCTATACTCAAATAAATCCTCATCACATTTATTGATACATTATTTTACAAAAATGGTGAGGACTACTAAACAATCCTTTCTAAAACCTTCATTCCATACCCAGGCTACAATACTTACATTTATATTCTCGCCTCTCGAGAAGAAAAATGGAACAAAAAGGAAAAGGGTGAGCTCAACTAGCCCGAAGAAAGAATATTATGACTAAGATAATATACAACAAATTACCGTTAGTCTTCAACAGGGAAAATCTAATAGAATACAATAGACAATAAATTTTAAATCAATATTCGCAATGAAATAATAATTCATTAGAAGAGTTAAGTAGAGAATGCAAACTACTATCTTACTATGTATGAATTTAAAAGTTCATCGCCTATCTTTTATCCTGTAACATCAATCAATATACATCCGGAATCAAATATTCATCTTTGCACTACTGAGCCAAAGATATTCATCAGATTAATCATGTTCATCTAAACACTGCTCATCTTTAGCACTCTGACCCAAAGATATTCTTCAAAATCATTCATCTTTTGCACTTCTGGGTGCCAAAGATATTCAATAATATCATCATTTAAGATCGAGGATGATGACAAATATTTTTTAAAAGCGAATCCAATGAAAACAAAATGACAAGGATTAAGGATTAAGGATTAGTACTTTGTTTTATCCATGTTCAAAAATACCTCAAAATAATCATAGTGGTGTAAAATTCAAGAATGATCAAAACATGGATACAATCAAAGCTAGTATCCGAATAGATATTTTGACAAAAAGAAGAAATTTTATTTTTCGTTGAATAGTTAAAGATATCGTGAATAGTCTTGACATCGTGAATAATAACTCAGACACCAAAAGATGAAATTCCACAAAAACATCTGCAGACGCTTATGACTTGAATAGTACTTCGTGAATAGTAACTTTCGTGAATAGTAACTCATGAATAGTAACTCGTGAATAAGAACTCATGAATAAGAACCCCAGACATGAAAAAGTTCCAAATTTGATAAAAGTTCCAACCAATATTTCAAAGATAATGATATTGAAGAAATAATATCATTTGAGAAGAAAATAACATCCCTTATCTCGAAAGATTAGTACTTACAAGTTAATCTAGGATATAGTCTTTGAAGGAACTTGCACGTCTAACAATACTCAAAGTATACTCAAAATACTCACAAGAATACGCTCGATAATATAGAGAGAGAAAACTTGGCTTACGGTGTGATTTTCAATTCTAACCTAAGCACCCTATTTATAGGAAAATCTTTAGAACACCAAAGCGTAAAATTTAATAAAATATTAATATATATTATAAATTTCCTTAGCCCATCTTTGAAGATCTGATTTCAGCAATTAATATCACATGTTAGCCCACTTAAATGCAAAAAAACGTTTTCTTTAAAATAATAATTAAAACTTCCAAAAATCAATTATTTGAGCTTGAACTTCAATAATTCACAATAAATAGCCTTTTATCAGAAAATTCGAATCTCATGAGTTTTATAGGAAATTCAATTCTCTACAACTTTGCAGAAGAAAGTTTTTCCGAATTCCAAACAGAAATTGACCGAAATCCACAAGCGGGCAATTTTACAGTTATAATCAAATTTCGATCGATAAATGGGGTCTCTGAGCATGTTTAACATGTTTTAAACATTTATTGCAACAAAAATACTCATCCCCTCAGATACTCATATATCCCACATTCGTTGTAAAAATATCACCATTATTATATTATTAAAATATAATAATATATTTAAATGAATTATTTTATCGTAAAAGATAAAATTTCAATTTTCAATAATTGTCATATTAAAATTTTCTCCATCTATATCCACATAAAATTAATATTTTCCTCATCATATGAATCAATAATTAATTATTCACAAATAATATTACAGAAATCACAATATTACAACCGTGCGGTTCCGGAAAGAGGGGTTTTCCAATAAGAATTTCTCCTTCTTGGCCAAGCAATTAGGTGACCAAACCTCTCCTTAGAGCCAGAACTTTCTAGACATTGCCAATAATGCTATCTAATAATATTATTCGGATAATATGAATTATTGCTTGATAATGAAAAATATTGTGTAATGACAATTATTGAAACAACAAAGAATATATAATATCATCAACGACAGAATTATTAACTCAATAAAATATTTGAGCGAAGAATTCATCGTAACCATTATTGAGTAGTGCCTTCTTACGTAAGAATCAATAATTGGTGCAATACTGCAGGTGCTACCTTGTGTTTTAACCAAGAGTATTTTAACGATATTAGCGATAACAACTACGCTAGTTATTTTTAACCAACTTATATTTGTCGTTTTTCTTCATCCAATCGCTTTCCGTTATGGGGCCACACATGGTCGCTACTGTCGCATTTAATATTCCCCGCGATCTGAATATTCCACGACCAAACGAATATTCCCGACAACAATGAATATTTTATAACCACTTGCTTATTTTGAAATATTTAGCGTTTTACCCCTAACTATCCACATTAATCACATCAACCCTTACTATTTTAAAATAATAAATAGAAAATTAAATTTCATTAATAATAAGTTGGGGTCTTACAACCTCCCTCCTTATGAAATTTCGTCCTCGAAATTGACGTCGCGTACTGGTGTTTGAAAAAGGTGAGGATACCTCGCTTTCATTTCCGTTTTCAATTCCGTGTCATTTCCTCTATAAGCATGATTCCTCCACAAAACTTTAACTTGTGGTATGACCTTTCTTGGCGTAGGACATGCTCCTTCCTATCCAAGATCTTGACAGGTACCTCCTCATCGTTAAGTCTTGGCTTATTTCGTCCTAGGTTCTAATTACATAACGTGGTTCGGGTCTTTCACATATTTACAAAGTACGATATGTGAAACACATTATGAACACGAGACATACTTGGAGGTAACGTAACGCAAGTCTATAGGCTACATTTCCTACTCGGTCGAAGAATTTGAAATGGACCAATAAATCGTGGATTGAGCTTTCTCTCTTCCCAAATCTTGTAACTCCCTTCCATGGAGCAACTCGCAATAATACATTATCCCCTACACTAATTTCCACGTCCTTTCGATGAAGATCCGCATAACTCTTTTGTCGATCTTGTGCGGTTTGTATCGTTGTCGAATCATTTGAATCTTTTCTATGAGTCATACGTCTTAACTCGGGTCCCAACAATGTTGCTTCACCCACCTCATCCCAACATATTGGAGAACGACATTTTCTTCCATATAATGCTTGAATGGAGCCACACCTATACTTGCACGATAACTTTGTTGTTGTAGGAGAATTCCACCAATGGTAAATACTTATCCTAACCGCCTCAAGTCTGGACACAGTCTTAATAGATCTTCAAGAGTTTGAATAGTCTCTCTCGATTGATTGTCGTCCGTTTGGGGGATGGTATCTTAGAACTAAATCGCAAATCCGTGCCCATAGCTTTTTTGCAAGCTAACCCAAAATCTTGAAGTGAATCTTGGGTCACGATCCGAAACTATGGATATCGGCATGCCATGCAACCTCACAATCTCATTCACGTATATACTAGCAAGGCGTTCAAGGAATAAGTCTCCGTGTCGGCAAGAAATGAAAGCGGACTTAGTTAATCTATCAACAATAACCCAAATAGCATTGATGCCTTGAAAAACGTAGGAAGACCCAGAACGAAATCCATGGTAATGTGTTCCCCACTTCCATTTCGGAATCTCAGTGGTTGCAACGGACCATAAGTACCGGATCTCTACTTTTTACACGTTAACAAGTTAAACACATTGAGATAAACTTTGCAATCTCTCTCTCTTCATATTGTTCCACCAAAATGTATGTCGAAGATCACGATACATTTTAGTACTTCCATTATTGAGTAGTGCCTTTCACGTAAGAATCAATAATTGGTGCAATCTGGTGTCTTCTTGTGTTTTAACTACAGAGTATTTTAACAATGATTAATTGCAGAATAACAACTTCTGTAGTTATTTTAACCAACTTATATTTGTCGTTTTCTTCATCCAATCGCTTTCCAGTTATGGGCTCCACACATGGGTTTACCATGGTAAATACGAATATTCCCCACAAAGATCTAATATTCCACGACCAAACGAATATTCCCAAACAACAATGAATATTTTATAACCACTTTGCTTATTTTGAAATATTTGCGTATTTTACCCCTAACTATCCACATTAATCACATCAACCCTTACTATTTCAAAATAATAAATAGAGAAAATTAAATTTCATTAATAATAAGTTGGGGTCTTACAACAATGATTGGGTAAGTCTAAATTCGTGTAAAAAATAACTAATAGGAAGTTATGGCCATATTCATGTATAATTTTACGTGTGATTGATTTTTGGCCTAATTTGGCCTTGTTATGTTCATGAATATGAGCTATGACTAGAAACTAGAAAATGAGCATGGTAACCCAGCCCCGTGGCGTTACTAAACTACATTACCATTTTACGTGATCGAAAATAATAATAATAAAAAAAATATATTCGATGAAAATTATTATTAAAATATTTATAAAATAAATTAAATATTTTAATTGAGATATTTATGGAATAAAATAAATATTCGATGAAAATTATTATTAAAATATTTATAAAATAAATTAAATATTTTAATTGAGATATTATGGAATAAAATAAATATTTCATGAAAATTATTATTAAAATATTTTAATTGAGATATTTATGGAATAAAATAAATATTCGATGAAAATTATTATTAAAATATTTATAAAATAAAGTAAATATTTTAATTGAGATGTTTATGGAATAAATTAAATATTCGATGGAAATTATTATGAAATAATTTATTAAAGTGTAATAATAATAAAGAGAATGAAAATATTCTAATTTAATTAAGTAATTAAATTAGAAGGGTAATGATTTGTTAAATAAAGTAGAGTTTATATTAAATAATTAAGTGAAAATGTAACTAATGAATGTAGTGAATACATATGGTATGTGTGTAGGATTTGTGGTGAGCGGAGTAGTAGTAATCGTTTAGCTTACGCATTTGAGGCAAGTTTCTAACCCTACTTGTCATTATTGTTCAAGTTTATTATTTACCTCGAGTAATTATCATTATTATTATTCAAGTTCAAATGTTATATTAAAGATTGATTATCTTTTCAAAGCATGATTCAGTTATACAATAATTGTCTATTGTATACTTCTTCGCATTATTATTCAATTTAAATATCATTATTGTTTGAATCTTGTTAGACTAGTGAACCTTATTGATTCGACTAGTCCATAGTTGATGAACGTTCTAAATTTCGTAACCCTTATTGAATTATCCAAACCAAAATTCCTTTGGTGCGGACTCGAATGTCAAACCGAGATGAACAACCTGCGCAAAGGATTTACTTATCGTTAACGTTAAGACATTGTGCATGATGTTGTCTTCTAGGGTGATCCCCAAGTCGCAGTAGAAAGGTCCATAGTCTTATGATCATAAAGGTTTCGTGTATAACCCTTGATAACTCAGACCTAGTTCAAGGTCTTATGACCCTCGAAATTCTTTTGTTTCTTTCATTATTCATTCTTGATTCAAAAGTTGAGCTTTTATTCGGATGTCTTTGATTCACTCGCATGTTATTATACTTTGTTATTTCATTATTATACTTGTGGGCATTAGTGCTCACTCGCTTATAATAACATTGCGATTAAGAACGAAAGAACCGATTTACCTTCCACTAGTAAAGGCAAGGCAAAGTTAGCAAGTGTTGAAGACTTGTTATTTTATTTGATGATGTATTTATGTTAGACTTAAGTTAATGATGTTGTTTAAGACTTAATTGTTTATGATTCCAACATGATGTTTAAGGTTAGAGTAACTTTGGATTGTATTTATTATGTAGTTGATGTAACCCCATAAGGGAGATTTATTATTATTTCTATCTATTGTATGGTTTGCATTTATGATGGATAGATAGATAGATGATATTTATGTCAGATGAACACCAAATCCGTGGAATTGAAGTACCTTGATTGGGGGTGTCACAAATATTTTTGATGATTTAATTATTAGATTAAATAATTAATTGACGCCTTGATTGTGGTAGATTAATTTAATTATATGTGTTACATTTATTAAATTAATGTAGAGAGTTTTATTATCAAAGTATGTGATTATGTGAGCTTATTGTATTAAAAGAAATATTTAATAAGCATATTGGTATTTTAATTAATTTAATTATTAATTAGAGAATTAATAATTTGACATTATTTATTAATGAGTTATTTAATTATGTGACTATGTGAATTTATGAAAAATTATTATATTTTATTTATAATAAATTAAATAAGATATGAGTTTATTTTATAAAGGAGTGTGACATTAATTAAACTATATAATAAAGGTTTTATTTAATTAAATGAGATTAAGTCTTTTGAAGTTAGCCAAACAAGGCCCTAAGAGGAGTTGGTGCAGTTAACCCATGATTGGGCCAACTGACCACTCTGCTTTCGATTATCCGATCATTATATCTGACGTCTTCTTTTTTCTTTTTTTCATTTTTGCTTTCTAAGTCTAAGAAATATTCGGAGAGAGTCCGAGAATTTCCAAGAAGAATTAAGATCTTGTGAAAGAGAATTGAGAGTGAGGAAACTAAGCTCTACTAATTATATCTTACGAGGTAATCTTCTCCTTCCCAAATTCTATTTTACGTATTTAGTTTTTTCATAAAATGGGTTTCATAGTTTTGGCTTTCAAACCTCTCATTATGTCTCTGTAATTGAGAAATTGTGCTATTATATGGATATATGTAATAATAAGAGTAGCATAACATGTTTTATATATATATTGCATGATTCCATATCATCGGTTTCATAGTATTACATCGTATATGATTTCTACAAAATTACAAAGTTTGGGTTTTGGCCTTAAGGCCTTATACGTGATTTTAGTATGTCAAACATAAATGTTTTCGTAAAATTTACTTTCATCGTATGATGTTATGCATGTTGATACGAAGAGACCAAAGTTTAAATAAACGGATTCTTGTTATAACGAATCCAGTAGTGACAATTTTCATGTTTTATTTTCAAAACCTTGAGAACATCAAGAAACGGTGAAAGTAAATGTGTTGATTTTGCAAATTATGTGTTGTAACTTGTTAAAAATCATGCTAGATGGGTTAAGTAATGATTATATATGTATTACAATGATGATAGGTAAGTCTAAATTAAAAAAAAAAATAACTAATTGGAAGTTATGGCCATATTCACGATAATTTTACGTGTGATTGATTTTGGCCTAATTTGGCCTTGTTATGTTCATGACTGCAAGCTGAGAATGAAATGAGCACAGGTAACTTTAGCCCCATTGGCGTTACTAAACTAAATTACCACTTTGACAAATAAAAAATAAATAAATAAATAAATAAAATATAAAAAAAAATAATAAATAAATATTTGATGAAAATTATTATTAAAATATTTATAAAATAAATTAAATATTTTAATTGAGATATTTATGAAATAAAATAAATATTCGATGAAAATTATTATTAAAATATTTATAAAATAAATTAAATATTTTAATTGAGATATTATGGAATAAAATAAATATTGGATGAAAATTATTATTAAAATATTTATAAAATAAATTAAATATTTTAATTGAGATATTATGGAATAAAATAAATATTCGATGAAAATTATTATTAAAATATTTATAAAATAAATTAAATATTTTAATTGAGATATTATGGAATAAATTAAATATTCGATGGAAATTATTATGAAATAATTTATTCGAGTGTAATAATAAGTAAGAGAATGAAAATATTCTAATTTAATTAAGTAATTAAATTAGAAGGGTAATGATTTGTTAAATAAAGTGGAGTTTATATTAAATAATTAAGTGAAAATGTAACTAATGAATGTAAATGAATACATATGGTATGTGTGTAGGATTTGTGGTGAATGGAAGTAGTAATCGTTTAGCTACTACGAAGCGAGGCAAGTTTCCTAACCCTACTTGTCATTATTGTTCAAGTTTATTAATTACCTCGAGTAAATTATCATTATTATTATTCATGTTCAAATGTTATATTAAAGATTGATTATCTTTTCAAAGCATGATTCAGTTATACAATAATTGTCCTATTGTATACTTCCTGAGATTATTATTCAATTTGAATATCATTATTATTGAACCTTATTAGACTAGCGAAACCTTATTGATTAAACTGATAGTCTATAGTTGATGAAATGCTCTAAATTTCCGAACCCTTGATGAATTGCCCAAACCAAACTTCCTTCGGTGCGGACTCGAATGTCAAACTGAGATGAACAACCCTGCAAAGGAATTTACTTATGCGTTAGAGTTAAGATATTGTGCATAGTATTGTACTAAGGGCTGATCCCCCTAAGTACGAGTAGAAAGGTCCATAGTCTTATGATTGTTAAAGGTTTCAAGTATAACCCTTGATAACATAGGACATAGTTCAAGGTCTTATGACCCTCAAAATTCTTTTGTTTCTTGTTATTCATTCTTGATTCAAAAGTTGAGCTTTTATTCAGATGTCTTTGATTTACTCGCATGTTATTATACTATTATTTCATTATTATACTTGTGGGCATTAGTGCTCACTCTTACTTAATAATAACATTGCGATTAAGAACGAAAGAAGCAGACGAACCTTCCACTAGTAAAGGCGAGGGCAAAGTTAAGCAAGTGTTGAAGACTTGTTATTTTATTTGATGATGTATTTAGGTTAGACTTAAGTTAATGATGTTGTTTAAGACTTAATTTCTTATGATTCCATACGAGATGTTTAAGGTTAGAGTAACTTTGGGATTGTATTTATTATATAGTTGATGTAACCCCATAAGGGAGATTTATTATTATTTCTATCTATTACATGGTTTGCATTTATTATGGGTAGATAGATAGATGATATTTATCTGATGAACACCAAATCCATGTGGAATTGAAGTACTTGGATTTGGGGGTGTCACTGAAGTTAGTATCAAAGTCATGAGGTTATGAACCTTAGGTGGGGAACAACCTTAGGTAGTAGTAGCCTTATAGAAAGAAGATAGTGATGGAAAACTCTTATCGAGTTATAAGAAATGAATTTATGTAATTCATTGAAGATAATAAAAGATCGTATGTGTTTATGTGTTAAAGTATGCGTTAGATGATACGACTTAGTAACTAAAACTTAAAATTTTGTGTCGGGGATGTCGAATGTTGGAGAAGCTAGTCAAGTGGGGAGGAAGAACCCCAGTACCTATAATACCGACAAGCGAGGAGGAGCCCAGAGACATTCATATGGATTAGGGAGCAATTGGTACAGAGAGAGTCATCTCCATTGATCACCATTGTTGGTCGGAGCATGAGCCCAAACCGATCCGATCTGAGGAGAATTTGTTGAGGAAGAGGAAGAGGAAGAAGAGGAGTTACCACGGTACACCGCTTGATCTTTGAGATGTATGACACGTTATACGGCCACCGTAACGTGGAGTTACGAGATGAGGTCCGAGATTCGATCGGTGAGCGAAAGGTTATTCAAAGATATTACTTACTCAGAAAGCGAAGGAGAGGAGATTTCGACTCTTCACTCTCGACTGGCAAATGTAGAATGGGATTTGGTCCATGAGAAATGTCAAACTGAAGATAAGACCGAGGAGATAGAAAAGCTGAAGAAGGAACTGAAGGAAACCTCCGAAAGACTGAACATAGCAGAAGAGGGATGGGTAAGAGAATCGCATCGAGCTGATCGTGCAGAAGATGATAGTCGTGCAAAGAAGGCAAAGCTTGAAGAGACATATTCTACACTTAATCATGCAATGGATGAGGCCCAAGATCGAGTTTTGAGGTACCCCATTCAGTTCGAAGGACTTCCATCGTATATGCTGGATCGCAGGACGATGTCTCGTATCATGGATGAGGAGGCGTGGCAAGGCTATTCAAAGACCTTGATGAGCAAAGTGATAGAATTTGTTTAATTATGTGAAAGACTTAATTAGTTTTTATATGTAAATTCTGACGTGTTTATGAACGAAAGAATATTTGAATGTTTTAAATCTTGTGGATTCTTTATTCCAGGATAGTTGATGTAAATAGCAGTTATGCTATCGTTTAATGTTAAAACTTTGATTTGAATGCAAATATATCAAGTGGTTTGAGATGATGTGTTAAGTGATATGTTAAATTTTTGAGTAATGCCTTAACTATTTAGAGAAATAAATAAAGTTCTAATAAAGCGTTTATTTAACAGAAAAATGCCGCCAAGGAGAAGACAACAACGTCAACCTACTCAAAGAGTCAACCAATAATAACAATTATGCTAACGCTAATCCCGTCGTGAATTGGTGAACTTATCGACCGGAGCCATGAATAACCAACCTTAAGCTCCACCAAACATAACGTTGAAGTATTTCTGGGTGGGACCGCCAGAGTTCAAAGGTTCCATGAACCCAATCGAGGCTCAAACGTGGGTTATGGAAATGGAGAAGGTTTTCGACGTTGCTAGGTTAGAGAGACCGAAAACCGCTTTTACAACGTTTATCTTTGAAGTCCGAGGCTAGCTACTTGGTGGCAAGCAAACAAAGTGCGAGGAGGTGAAGGTATAATTACGTGGGAGAGATTTAAAGAGATGTTTTTCGAAATGTATTTCCCAACTAGTTCACAAGAACCGGATGGAGGTTCAATTTCTAGAGTTGAAGCAGGGAAATATGAGCGTGCCTGACTATGCGGCTAAATTCAACGAATTGGAAAGGTTTGCCCCGTATCAAGTTCACACGGATGAGAGAAAGGCGAGACGGTTTGAAAGCGAGGACTAAAGCCTCAGGTGTATGCAAAGAAGTATCAATGTTTTAGCTCAACACGTTTCATTGGAGTCTTGAAAAGGCCATCCTCACTGAAGGAGGAAGCGATGCGGTGACCAAGTACAATCAAGATCAAAAGAAGAAGAAGAGTGAAGGTGAAGGAAATAACAAGGTCAGTGGAAGTGGCACAGGAGGTGGAAATTTCAATCAGAAGAAAAGGTGGAACGACAGCTCATCATCGGGAATCGCAAGGTAGTCAAAAGAAAAGAATCGAAGCATGCCCGACTTGCGGGAAAGCCCATCTGGGAGTTTGTATGAAAGGAAAAAGAGTGTGCTACAATTATGGATGTGAAGGCCATATAGCACCAAACCGTCCAAAACCCAAAGAAGGGTGCTTGTTTTACTTGTGGTTCAAGGACCATCTGCAAGAGATTGTCCCAAGAAGGATCGGGAGGGATGTAATCGAGAGGAAACCAGGAAATAATAACGGTGGAAATGCCTTAACCATCACCGACCAACCGCATAAAACCGACCGACCGCCCGGACTTTCAATATGACGGTGCAGGATGCAATCCAGTCTCGTGATGTGTTGTCAGGTATCATTCCGATCAATGAAATTAATGCTTATGTTTTATTTGATTCGGGTGCTACTTGTTCGTTTATATCCGAAGACTTTGCTAATAGTTTAGATTTGCTTATGGATGAGTTGGAATATCCCATGAATATAGAAATTGCGAATAGGAGATAATTCTCATTAAGTGCGTGTTTAAGAACCGTAGAGTGGATATTAAGGGTAATATCATGAACGTAGATCTTATCCCTATTCGACTTGGGAAATTTGACGTTATTTTGGGAATGGACTGGTTATTCAATTACGGGGCTGTAATTGATTGCCAAAATAAGCGTATTAACCTTATGACTCCATCAAAGGTTGTGTTTTATGGTAGCAAGTCGCCTAGACAAGCGAGTTGTCTGACGATGATGCAGGCCAGGAAGTTGTTAAGACAAGGCTGTGTAGGATACTTAGCTTACATAGTCGATAGTCGAAAAGAGAATCCGAAGGTAGAAGAAATACCGATTGTGAGGGACTTCGTCGACGTATTTCCAGACGATTTACCAGGACTTCCACCAGATAGAGAGGTAGATTTTGTAATCGATTTGGCACCCGGAACTGCTCCAATATTGAAGGCACCATACCGAATGGCACCAGTAGAGATGAAGGAATTAATGGTACAACTACAAGAATTATTGGACAAGAAGTACATTCAACCGAGCGTATCGCCGTGGGGAGCGCCGTGTTGTTTGTGAAAAGAAGGATGGATCGATGCGACTCTGCATTGACTACAGAGAACTGAATAAGGTCACGATTAAGAACCGATAACCATTACCGGGGGTTCGCCAACTGTTTGATCAATTGAAGGGAGCGAGGTACTTTTCCAAGATAGACTTGAGAAGCGGTTATCATCAATTGAAGGTGAGGCCGGAGGATGTACCAAAGACTGCGTTCAGAACACGATACGGTCACTACAAATTTTTAGTAATGTCGTTTGATCTTACGAATGCTCCTGCATCATTTATGGGACTAATGAATGGTGTGTTCAATCTGTTTTTGGACAAGTTCGTAGTGGTATTTATAGATGACATTTTGGTCTATTCGAAAACCAAAGAAGAACACGAAGAGCATTTGAGATTAACGTTGGAAGTATTGAGAATGGAAAAGTTGTATGTCAAGTTTTCGAAATGCGAATTTTGGATTGAACGAGTGCAATTTCTTGGGCACGTGATCTATAAAAACGGAATTTCGATAGATCCATCCAAAGTCGAAGCCGTGATTAACTAGGATCAGCCGAGGACGCCATCGAAAGTACGAAGTTTTCTTGGATTGGTAGGATATTATAGAAGGTTCATACAAGACTTTTCCAAGATCGCAACTCCGTTAACGAATTTAACTCGAAAAGCTGTGAAATTTGTTTGGACGGATAAGTGTGAGGAAAGTTTTCAAGAATTGAAGAAGAGGTTGAGTACGGCCCCTGTGTTATCTCTTCCGGAGGATATGGTGAATTTTGTTTTTATATAGTGATGCATCGCGTAAAGGACTTAGTCGTGTCTTCGATGCAAAACGACAAAGTCATCATTGCGTATCATCACGACAATTGAAGGATTACGAGAAGGGTTACCCGACCCATGATTTGGAGTTAATTGCGATTGTTTTTGCTTTAAAAATTTGGAGGCACTATCTATACGGGGAGAAGTGTGAAATATATACGACACAAAAGTCTCAAATATATTTTTACACGTAAGGATTTGAACATCGCGCCAAAGAAGATGGTTGGAATTAATTAAGGATTACGATTGTGAGATTTTATACCATCCGGAGAAAGCAAATGTGGTTGCCGACGCCTTAAGTAGAAAGGGTCGTGAGAATTGATGATGATGTTAATCGCTCAGAGGAGCTAATTACGAAATGGAGAAACTGGAGTTGGAAGTGAAGTATCCTATGGAGATTGATGAGAAGCTATTTCAGATGCAATCTGCACAACTCTACTAGATAAAGTAAAGGAGGCTCGACTTGGGGACGAAGAATGTAAAAAGGTGACAAAGAAGATATCCAAGGAACCGAACCAAGATTTAAGATGGATAAGGAAGGAATATTTGAGATTTGAAAATAGAATCTGGATTCCACCAAGACAAGAAATTAAGGAAGAAATTTGAGTGAGGGTCATAGTTCGAGATATTCGATTCACCGGTAGTAGTACAAAGATGTATCAAGATCTTGAAAACATTTTGGTGGCCGAATTTGAAACGCGATGTTGCAGAATGTGTTGCCAAGTGTCTGACTGTCGGAAAGTAAAAGCAGAACATCATAGACCGAGTGGATTGCTACAACCGTTAGAAATCCCAGAATGAAAATGGGAACATATTATAATGGACTTCGTGGTTGGCCTTCCGACAACTCAGAAAGGCTACTGACGCAGATATGGGTTATCGTTAATGAATCGATGAAATCCGCACACTTCCTTCCAATCAAAATCGATTCAACTTAGATCAATTAAGCAAGGTTATATGTGAAAGAGATTGTTTGAGACACGGAGTGCCGGGTGTCAATTATTTCGATAGAGATCCGCTTTACATCAAATTTCGAAATGTCTTCTTCAGAATGTATGGGTATGCAATTGCGAATGAGTCTGACTTACCACCCTCAAAACAGATTTTACGAATGAGAGAAAACGATTCAAATATTAGAAGATATGTTGAGAACTCGTGTGATGGACTTCAAAGGAAATTGGGATGATCACTCACCGTTAGTAGAGTTTGGCTACAACAACGAGCTACCACGCTAGTATAGGCATCATGCGCCACGAAGTTATATCTGTGAAAGTGCGAAACTCCGCTTTCTTTGGGATGAAGTTGGTGAAAGACAATTCTTAGGGCGAAATCGAGTACGTAAGACTACAGAATAGTCAAAGTGATCCGAAACACGACTAGTAAGCGGCTCAAGATCGACAGAAGAAATCTGTTGATCCACATCGTAAAAATATCGAGTTTGAATCGGTAGTTATATTTTCTTGAAGGTCTCTCCTGGAAGGGAAGATCGAGTTCTAAAGAAAGGGAAATTGAGCCCAAGATTCATTGGACCCTTTGAAGTCTTGAGAAGAATCGAGAGAGAAGTTGCGTCTGAGGTAGCCTTACCTCCAAAGACTCGAGAATGTCCACAACGTCTTTCATATTTACGTATTATGACCCTACAAGGCCGATTACAAGCATGTAATTGAATATGAACCCCTACATTTTGAGAAAGACTTATCTTACGAAGAAATTCCTGTCCAAATTGTCGACCGAAAAGAACAAGTTCTCAAAAATAAAGTTATACCTTCTGTTAAGGTAATTTGGAGGAACCACAACGCTGAAGAAGCTACGTGGGAACTCGAAGAGAATATGATGAAGAATTACCCTCATTTATTTACTTAATTATGTGTAACCGATTCTCGGGAATGTAATCTTTGTAAGGGGGGGAGAATGTAACGGTCGAATTTATTGAGTCGTGATTACGGGGGAGAATCCTTTTAGGGGGGAAGATGTATTGAACGAGAATTTTGTAATAAATTTTAATATTTATTGAATTAAATAAATATTTTTCGATGATTTAATTATTAGATTAAATAATTAATTGATGAATTTGTGGTAGATTAATTTAATTATATGTGTTACATTTATTAAATTAATGTAGAGAGTTTTTATTATCAAAGTATGTGATTATGTGAGCTTATTGTATTAAAAGAAATATTTAATAAGCATATTGGTATTTTAATTAATTTAATTATTAATTAGAGAATTAATAATTTGACATTATTTATTAATGAGTTATTTAATTATGTGACTATGTGAATTTATGAGAAATTATTATATTTTATTTATAATAAATTAAATAAGATATGAGTTTATTTTATAAAGGAGTGTGACATTAATTAAACTATATGATAAAGGTTTTATTTAATTAAATGAGATTAAGTCTTTTAAAGCTAGCCAAACAATGCCCTAAGAGGAGTTGGTGCGATTAACCCATGATTGGGCCAATGACCACTCTGCTGCTTTCGCTTATCCGATCATTATATACGATGTCTTCTTTTTTTCTTTTTTTTCATTTTTGCTTTAAGTCTAAGAAATATTCAGAGAGTCTGAAAATTTTCAAGAAGAATTAAGATACTGTGAAAGAGAATTGAGAGTGAGGAAACTAAGCCTACTAATTATATCTTACAGGGTAATCTCCTCCTTCCCAAATTCTATTTTACGTATTTAGTTTTCATAAAATGGGTTTCATAGTTTTTGCTTTCAAACCTCCGTTATGTCTCTCGTAATTGAGAAATTGTGCTATTATATGGATATATGTAATAATAAGAGTAGTATAACATGTTTTATATATATATTGCATGATTCCATATCATCAGTTTCAAAGTATTACATCGTATATGATTTCTACAAAATTACAGAGTTTGGGTTTTGGCTTTAAGGCCTTATATTGTGATTTTAGTATGTCAAACATAAATGTTTTCGTAAAATTTACACTTTCGTATGATGTTATGCATGTTGATACTGAAGAGACCAAAGTTTAAATAAACGGATTTGGTGTTATAACGAATCAGTGTAGTGACAATTTTCATGTTTTATTTTCAAAACCTTCAAGAACATCAAGAACAAAGTGAAAGTAAATGTGTTGATTTTGCAAATTATGTGTTGTAACTTGTTAAAATCATGCTAGATGGGTTAAGTAATGATTATATATGTATTACAATGATTGGGTAAGTCTAAATTAAAAAAAAAATAACTAATTGGAAGTTATGGCCATATTCACGTATAATTTTACGTGTGATTGATTTTTGGCCTAATTTGGCCTTGTTATGTTCATGAATCGCTGAATCTAGAAAATGAGCACAGGTAACTTTGCTTCCGTGCATGCGTACTAAACTAAAACTAAATTACCAACAATAAAAATAAATAAATAAATAAATAAAATAAAATAAAAATAAAAAATAAATAAATATTTGATGAAAATTATTATTAAAATATTTATAAAATAAATTAAATATTTTAATTGAGATATTTATGAAATAAAATAAATATTCGATAAAATTATTATTAAAATATTTATAAAATAAATTAAATATTTTAATTGAGATATTATGGAATAAAATAAATATTGGATGAAAATTATTATTAAAATATTTATAAAATAAATTAAATATTTTAATTGAGATATTATGGAATAAAATAAATATTCGATGAAAATTATTATTAAAATATTTATAAAATAAATTAAATATTTTAATTGAGATATTATGGAATAAATTAAATATTCGATGGAAATTATTATGAAATAATTTATTCGAGTGTAATAATAGTAAGAGAAAGAAAATATTCTAATTTAATTAAGTAATTAAATTAGAAGGGTAATAATTTATTAAATAAAGTGGAGTTTATATTAAATAATTAAGTGAAAATGTAACTAATGAATGTCGTGAATACATATGGTATGTGTGTAGGATTTGTGGTGAACGGAAGTAGTAATTGTTTAGCCTACGTACGAGGCAAGTTTCCTAACCCTACTTGTCATTATTGTTCAAGTTTATTAATTACCTCGAGTAAATTATCATTATTATTATTCATGTTCAAATGTTATATTAAAGATTGATTATCTTTTCAAAGCATGATTCAGGTTATACAATAATTGTCCTATTGTATACTTCCTTGAGATTATTATTCAATTTGAATATCATTATTATTGAACCTTATTAGACTAGCGAACCCTTATTGATTCGACTAGTCCATAGTTGATAAATGTTCTAAATTTCCGAACCTTGATGAATTGTCCAAACCAAACTTCCTTTGTTGCGGATTCGAATGTCAAACCGAGATGAAACAACCTCAGAAAGAGATTTACTTAAGCGTTAGCGTTAAGATATTATTGCACAAGATGTTATCTTGAGGGTGATCCCCTAGTATGCAGTAGAAAGGTCCATAGTCTTATGATTGTTAAAGGTTTCAAGTATAACCCTTGATAACCTAGGGGCATAGTTCAAGTCTTATGACCCTCGAAATTCTTTTGTTTCTTGTTATTCATTCTTGATTCAAAAGTTGAGCTTTTATTCGAGATGTCTTTGATTTACTCGCATGTTATTATCTTTGTTATTTCATTATTATACTTATGGGCATTAGTGCTTACTCTTGCTTAATAATAACATTGCGATTAAGAACGAAAGAATCGATTTAACCTTCCACTAGTAAAGGCAAGGGCAAAGTTAGCAAGTGTTGAAGACTTGTTATTTTATTTGATGATGTATTTAGGTTAGACTTAAGTTAATGATGTTGTTTAAGACTTAATTGTTTATGATTCCATATGATATTTAAGGTTAGAGTAACTTTGGGATTGTATTTATTATGTAGTTGATGTAACCCCATAAGGGAGATTTATTATTATTTCTATCTATTGCATGGTTTGTATTTATTATGGGTAGATAGATAGATGATATTTATACAGTGAACACCAAATCCCGTGGAATTGAAGTACCCGAATTTGGGGGTGTCACAAACGTAACCAAATATAATGGACAGTCGTGATTGGTTGTCCACATTTGTTTTATTTTGACTCATATATTTCGATAATTTTTATATTTCAAATATTTTCAGGTATACATTGAAGGATACTTGGTGTAAGCTGTAAAGTAATGGGTCTTATGCAACATGTTGTTTCTTTATTTTCTGCACATTTGTATTTTTTGTGTTCCGTCTTTTGTAAAGTTAACTAATTATACATGGTTATAATGATTTTTTGGTATGGAATGATGGTTTTTTTGGTGGTTTGGATATGTGTTGATGATTATAAGTATTGTAAACATGTTTAGAAATTTTTTGGATATCTAATTTTAAAGGAAACTCTGCCGAAATTTCTTGAAATTAGTACCTACTAGCTCGATGTTTTGGTAGTTGGACATGTGTTGATGATTAAGTATGTATTAATTGTTGTGGTGGTATGTGTCTTTAGATAATGTAATATTTTTCAAAATTTAATTTAATTTTTCGTTACATCGTGCTTTCAGGCACGGGTTATCGCTAGTAAATAATAAACTCAAGACCTACTTGATGTGAGTGGAATTCGAAGCCAAGACCTCCGAAATATTCCAAAATATTGAACCACTTAGTCAAGCCGTGGGATTAAAATATTGAACTTTATACTTATAGTATTTTAATTTTTTTATATTTTGATACTAAATAATATTCTTTTAATTCGTAAAAGGAGTTTTATTTTGAATCTTAAAATCAATTTGTCAAATATTAATAAGATAACCCGTGTAAGTTATGAAAATAATTTTTTTGTAATTAATAGTATTTTTAAATATTTCACTAAAAAGGACTATATTGCATAAAATAGAATAAGTTACATTAGTTTTCATTATGATTTCATTTTAAAATAAATTTAATTTATGGAACATATGGTATATTAATTTTGATTTAAGGGAAGAAACAATAAATAAAAGATGAACCACATGAGTCGCATTGGAGAGAGAGGCACTTAGAGTTCGAGTCAATAGATTGATAAATAACTCGTATTTTAAATAAATATAAAAATCATCGTATATCAATTCTAGTATATATCAAGTCAGTAATCCATTCACTTTTCAATTTAATTAAATTAAATTGTTCCGTCGGCTTAACTCAAATAAGTTAATTCAAACTAAGTTAATAAATAACTTGTACTACTAAATTATTCATTCAACTTTTATTTTTTACTCCATTAACTTTCTCTCACTACTATATTAATTATTTCTCTTTCTTTTCTTTTTCTTATGAGAGCAGATTCTCTGTCCCCAAATTTCCTGTCCCCTTGTGTCCCTCCACTTAAATTTTGACACCAAATCTCTTACTTAACACTAAATAATTCTAAAATTAAATAAAATGACATGTGTCAAAATTTAAGTGGAGGAACACAAATAGGACAGGAAATTTGGGGACAAAGGATCTGCTTTCTTTTCTTATTAGGTAGCAAAATTCAAAATTAATTCTAACAGCTTTTAACTTCATTAATATGTGTTAGAGTCTACATATTTAATTTGATGATGATATAATTAATGCATACTTAAACTAATAGCTTCAATAAAGTCCTTAATTAGATCGTACAGTAATGTACACGGACTTAGAGTAGAAAATATCATATATGTTAGGTAAAGTACGTAAACGAGCCAACACAACAAAGCTCACTTCGAAAAAATCTGACGATGCTTTCTGATTAGATTAATAATATGATCCAAATCTGAGCATTAAAAATAGTTCGAATAAAAATATGAATAGAATCTGAGCAAAGTTATACTCGACTCGTTTAATATTCAAACTACTCGAATTTTTTATTGTGATTCGATACATACTCGGTTAATACATATTCGATTAGATTTTCGATACATTCTCTTATAATATATACAAATTTAAGTCAAATTAGGATAATTAGTTATTATTTTGTTTTGTTTTTAATTTTAATTGTGATTTTATATTTGTAAATTGTAATAATAAATATATTTTCTCATTTTTAAGTAAAATAACAAATTCAATTTATAATTATATTTATTATAAAACTAGTTCTTATGTGGAGATTCGAATTTGAGCTTGAATTTGAAGCTTGCGAGTAATTTGAATAAATATTTGAGTCGAGTTGGATCGAATTCGAGTAACAAATATTCGAGTCGAGTCGAATCTGAGTAAGAAATTTGAAATATAATTCGAATTCGAGTCGAACTCGAGTACGAATTTATCATTTCGAGTCGAATTCGAGTAGCTCTCTATTCGCTCCGGTTCGACTCGTTTACACCCTTAGTGTTAGGTTGATCTTAAGAAATGTATAGATGATAAGAATATTTAAGTGATCGTAGTGTATTGTTAATCGATCGTAAAATTACTCTGCCTATTATTAATCGCAAAGTAAGTTATGTCTTCGTGGATCATCAAGTTCGATCGTAGAGTTTGTATTCTCATCGTAGAGTTCACTCCTAATCGTATAGTGAAAATTATATCGCAGAGCTAAGTCAAAAACGTAGAGTTAACTCCAGGTCGTATAGTGAAATATATATCGTAGAGTAACTCAAATATCGTTCAGTGAAGAAAGATCGTACAGTACCTCTATACTAGTAAAAGATCAAGTTGTATAGCATAACGTAGAGTTCAAATCATAGAGCAAAGTCAAACAATGACTCTACGTTCCTCATCTGACCTTATGATTGAATCAGTTCGTAGAACAATTCAGAATTGACAGAAATTTGATAATAAAGAGTGTTGCAGATTGATCTTCCCAATGTATTATCCAAATATCCTTAGTTGAAATCGAAGATCAGAAAATATTTGTTTCTAAACAGCTAGTTCGGTGAACTGACAACTTAATCATGTGGTTGGCAGAACTGCAAAATGATGTGACATGTAAAAGAAGTCGAAGCAAGCTGAAACAACCACCCTAAAAGTCAACATAAGGATCATAGAGTATTAGAGCATTAAATGCTCAACGGGAATTTATAACGAAAATAACTCAATGAAGTTTATAAAAGACAATGAGTTTCAAATCATCAAGTACGAATCACAAAGCTAACAAGTTGGAACTCTGTCAAACCCATAGTCTTACCATACGAACTTGAACTACTTGTTCAAGCTGCTAAGTACTAAAGAAGTCAAACTTATTGCAAACTTAGTAGGACCTCACAACATCATTCAATCAACAATTATTACATTGTAATCTTTCAAGTCTAATTGACTTGAAAAGATTTTAGTGATTTGGACTAAGTGCCTCTATTCTGAAACTCTGTGACTCAAAGAAACCTTAGTGGTTAAGCTGTAAAAAATATTTGTGATCTATCCTTAGTGGATTTCCTACTCGTAAAGTAGAAGAGTGGACTATGAGTTGTTATGTCTCCGAACCACTTAAATTTTCCTTGTCTTTTACATCCAATCTTTATATTCTGCATATGTTATATGTTGTGGTTAACCTCCAAAGAATTAAACTCATAACTGAGATTTCATCATAATCTTTAAAGGGATTTCAAATTAATATTCCGCTGTGTTTAATTAATACTGATTAATTAATTATCTAGTAATATATTCTTTACTAAAATAAAATTTGTTAAATGATCTATTCAACCCCTTTATAGATCTCTTCATGCCTCTGGGAAACAACAATATGCGATTACATAATTTTAATAGTATAAATTAAATAAATACTATTTAATTATTCACATTTTAAAATTCATGTAAGTGGATATTTTTATCTATATTACTTATACATATTCACTACAAAAAATACATACAAGTAATATTATTTATCAACATACTCACACGGACATATTATATATATAATGAATAAAATATATAAGTACTCCCTCACTTTCGTTAATTTTTTCTCCCGTAAAACTAATTTGTCATTGTGATGTAGCTTAACACCATCAATTTGTATGTATAAGATGAAATTCTACAAAAATAATCAATATAAATTATTCACTTCTCTTTTAATACTAATGAGTTTAATTTCTTCAATTTTTGAGAAATATAATTGATATATAACTTATAAGATTAATAATATATATATATATATATATATATTTTGAGATTTAATAGAACATAATACAAGTAAAATATTTTTAAAACTATTTTAAAAATTAGTTCTTGTTTGGCAAGGATCGTAAGCTTGTATATATATATAAAAGGAGCATGCTAGGATTCCTCTAATGTTGTATATGAAGCATGAGTTTCTACTTTCTACGTTTATGTTTATAAAAAACTTCAAAATATTTAAGATATATAAATCCTTACATAGAAGCCCCAAATGAACCCAAGTTTAATAATTCAACGGGGGCGGGGACAAAAAGATTACCGCTGGCGCTGGATATAAATTAACAAAAGGGCTCATTTTTGTGGGAAAAAATAAATTGTTATCTCCATAAAAAAATTTGATATTTATAAATGTGGGTCCTAGTAATTAGTTATGTGAAGGAGATTTGCGTAATTATAAATTTTTCTTTTGAAAATATTATTTTATAAAATAAAATGAAAATAGACTTATAATTATGACACCTAATTAATAAATTACTTATATTAGACGTCATTATGACTATTTTAGTAAGTTATTACGATCCTAACATTGCTGGTATAAATTTTAACTCATAAATAAAAATTAAAATATAACTTATTAAAATTCAATATCGTTAACAATATTTGCAAACGAGTAGTATAACCTTGTTGGGGAGAGTAAAATGCTCTCTAAAAAGTACTATTGTAAATAAAACACATTCTTTACAAAGCACATGTGTGCCAAAGAGTATTACTTAAGATAATTATCATTATTTACAATTACTCTTTTGGTCACACACTTCGTGTTAATTATTAATAATTAAAAGTAGTAAAATAAAAAAAGTATGTAATGAAAGAAAATTAGGATATAAGAGAGAAAATTAAAAAAAATAGAAAAGTGGATAAATGAGAGTAAAAATAGAGAGTAATTGAGAGAAAAATAAGAAAGAGAAAACTTAAAGAGCCTTTAATTACGTTAATAATTATGAAATTATAATATTTTCTGTAGTTAATAAGTGAGGATATAATTAAAATTATAAATTGAGTATGCCAAGAGACCACACAATTAAAATTATATAATTGTGTTTTAAATATCTGGTTAGCAAATAATTTAATTTATGTTTGATAACTAATAAATTTAAAATTCACATGCTATAACTCAAAAAAATTATCGTCTTTATAATTAAAAAAATTGTATATATATATTTTTCTCAATATAAAATACTTTTTATGTAATAATGTAAATTTAAAACGAAATGAATTGTTAAACATATAGCTAAAGTTGAGGTATTTCAGTAATATGCACCTTAATCAGTCAGATCGGACGGTCCATATTGATAAATATAACTTCAATTGCAATCTAACGCCCCTAAAATAAGCCCACAAAAACTAGCCGTTACGAGAGCGTCCAGAGCTCAACGTTCTTCTTCTTCACTCCATCACTCCACCCCAACCCAATCTACTCCCACTTTCTAATCTATAATCCAACACAGACTGATCTGAGAACGGTAAAGCACAACTCCTTTCTCTCTCTCTCTCTCTCTCTACATATGTATCGACTCTCTCATCAACTTATTACTCAGTGAAATTCACTTTTAATTTTTTCCGGCAACTTCCCGATGGATTTTTGCGGCAAGAGTTTCGGTCCTTCCGGACCAGTGACCCCTTTGAAAGACCCACAATCGAATCGATCAAAGGTTTCCCAAATAAAAGATTCCGAGAATTCGAATCCCAATTTCACAAGCCCTGATTCGAAATTATCGAATTCAGCAGCAATCAAATATGCCAAAAAGGCCCAAAAATCTGCCCCAAAAAACCCTAAACCCGTTGCCTCACCATCGCCGCGCAACAAGATTCGGGAACGAAAGTTTGTGGTGGCAAAAAAGAAATCTAAGAGAGAGAAATCCAACTCTTCAACAGTGGTATGTAAGTGCAATATTAGTGGTAAGTCACATAAGTGTGTCTGTGTTGCTTATGAAACTCTTAGGGCTTCTCAGGAAGAATTTTTCGGGAATCGGGCTAATACAAACGATTACCCTGATATAGTTGAAAATGAAATCAAAGAAGAAGAAGAAGGAATGAATCCCGTTATTCAGAATCCTGAAATTCCAGATGGGTATGAAGAAAATTTTGGGGGAGATGATTGTTTGGAGAAAAATGGATTGGATGAGGCTGAGGTGAAAAGTGAAGTGGGGAGTACAACTTTGAAGAGGAGGAGAGATAAATTGTTGGAAGAAGCAAGGCAGAGTGTGCCTGAACCTGGGTCTGGAAGAGTGATGCATTTGGTTAAGGCCTTTGAGAAGCTCCTTTCAATACCAAAGTCAAAGGAATCAGATGAAAAAGATGACAAGGAATCAGAAGATAGTAAGAAGGGTATGAAATGGGCATTGCCAGGATTGCAACCTAAGGCTCCTGAAACACAGGTCTCATCTTCTTCATGCTGCCCATCAGAATTTTTCCTCACATCGGAGAGTTTAGGATTGGATTCTCGGGTTTGTTCTTCGTTGGATAGCATCCAAGGAAGGTTGGTATTGGTAAATTGATTCATATATTCCAGTCAACAATCTATTTCTTTTGGATTTCTTGTAATCGCCTTGATTTGAATACTGATATTGGTTTTGGTTTTGTATTCTTTTCAAGCTTTACTGTTTCAAGTAGGAATTCTGGTGGTGGGAGAAGGAGCAGACGAAATGTATGAATTTAATTTGTGCATTCTATATTTGATATTGAGATGGGTTATGTGCATTTTTATGTGATGATTTTTCTGATTCACATTTAATGCAGAGTCTTGAATCATCTGGGACATTTGGTGGAAGGCAATGGAAGAGGAGGCAGCATAAAGTTACCTCCCAGAAACCCTTCAAGCTTAGAACCGAGGTTTGTTTTATTGAATAGTAGTATGAAATATGCCTGTGAGGTTGAATTCCTGCTTTATTTGTCTTAATATGCATGCTTTACTCTGGATTGTAGCATCTTATATCACTTGAAGAATTAAAGAATTAACAGTTTAAATGATGGAAACTAAATAGTAAACATACAAATTAGAGAGCCATAATTCACCCCTCCCTTGAATGAAGATCTCTTCACTAATCAATTGAATAGCTTTACAGTCTACCCATTGGGAATAGTAATGAGCTTTAAAGTGGAGTTTCTAGAGTTTCTTTCTCCTAAGATAGTTCTCATAAGTGGAAAAGTCCAAGGAGCTAATTGTTCCCTGCCTTTTCAAGGTCTGAACAATTAAGAGTGTTTAAAAGCCATAGCTTTGGCAGTCTCAATAAGTAATCTGTAACTATAATAAAGCCTGCAAGAGATAATCAACCTAATTCATCAATTGGCCAAATTAAAATTTATTATAATTAGTTTATGCTATTAAAATTTTGGTAATCACAACTTCTCCTTGATATGGGCCCATTTCATGAATTAATTTTGTTTTAGTGCTTCCATCTTTGCTTCATTTCACTTGAACTTGAATAATTTCTGGTAATGGATTTTTCTGCAGCAAAGGGGAAGGTCTAAGGAAGAAGAGTTCAACAAGAAAGTAAAAGAAATGATGATGGAGGAGGAAAAGCAGCGGATACCAGTTGCCCAAGGTCTCCCATGGACAACAGATGAGCCAGAGGTGAGCCTGTCTAAATATTCAATTAAATTTGCAATACAGAAACAAAGAAAGTCTTTATTGAATTTGCACATGTATGAATGATTCTGTTGGACAATTATGAAAATTCACTCTTTTTTACTTGGAAATATCTGCCATCATTATATTTAGATGAAAAAGAAAGACTTTTAAAGGTCTGCCATCATTATATTTAGATGAAATTCCTTTTTTCAAACTTGAAAGAAATTGACTTTAATATGAAATGCAAAGATGAAAGGTAGTTCTAAATATTCAATTAAATTTGCAATACAAAAACAAAGAAAGTCTTTATTGAATTTGCACATGTATGAATGATTCTGTTGGACAATTATGAAAATTCACTCTTTTTTACTTGGAAATATCTGCCATCATTATATTTAGATGAAATTTGCAATAAAGAAAGACTTTTAAAGGTAGTTCTACGGTTCTGTCTTGAATTTTGCGGATGCATGTTCTGTTGGATCATTGTGAAAAAGTCTCCTTTTTTTCTTTTACTAACTTGATGTGTCAGGTTGAATTTCAATATGAAATGTAAAATTGAGAATATATATAATCATTAAAACAAATAAACGCCACAACTTTCAAGATAAAGAATACAAAATAAATTTATTAAAGCCTGTAGTGACCTTGTCTAATAAACAGCAGCATAAACTTATTTGACGTATGAAAACCATATGGTGCACTCTATGTGGGTAGCTTTTTTAATAAGTATTCTATTGTTTTTGTGAGTTACATCAGCGCCTGGCAAAGCCTCCGGTCAAGGAAAGTACCAGGCCAGTTGATTTGGTGCTGCATAGCGACGTGAGGGCTGTGGAGCGTGCTGAGTTTGACCAGAAGGTACAACCTCCTCCCTTTCTATCAACAATTAAAACCAGTCCTGATGTATGTGCCATTCTTCAATCCCTGTGTTCAAAATAGGTCAAAAACTTTGAAAAAGCAACTGGCTTGACTTATGTGTGTTTTTCTTAATGTGCATCTCAGGTGGCAGAGAAAATGAGCTTTATTGAGCAATACAGAATGGAAATGGAAAGACAACAGAAGGTAGATAGAAATTTGTTTTTGTTTAGATAATATTACATATCATACTAGTATTTAACTTTATCTATTCTTTCTTTCTTTTTTCTTTTTCCCTTTTTCTTTTGTCTTATAGTTGGCAGAAGAAGAAGAAATAAAGAGACTAAGAAAGGAGCTTGTTCCAAGAGCTCAACCCATGCCCTATTTTGACAGGCCTTTCATTCCCAGAAGGTATAATCTACCTAGTTTTCTACTTATTATGCATAGCACATAAATCCATTTGTTGGAAAATATATTGAGCTTTATATTTGCAGGTCAGAGAAGCATCCAACTATACCTAAAGAGCCTAGGTTCCACCTACCTCAACATCAACATAAGAAGATCAAGTGTTGCATGTCTTGGAATGACATGTACACACCCGCAGTAGAACCAAGTTAAGGACTGTGAGATGAAGTCAAGATTCTTAATTCTTTGGGCCCTGGTGAATAACCATAAAACTCCATTTTTTCCCCAACCAAATTTTTGTCTCAGTTGTATATGATAATCTAATTTGTTGCAATTTTTGTTGAACAAAGTGATGATAATTTGTTGCTGGGGCACATTTGTGTGCCATTTTAATGAAATTCCATATTCATTGTAATTTTAGATTTCTTATTTTATTTTACTTTTTTGGTACCAAGGATTCAAATTTAATCCCTACTACCTAGTTATTATAAACATAATGACCCAAAATAGAGGTATCAAAATGTTTTCCTAACACCCATATTCACTTCCTAATAATTATTATTCAAAAAATATTTATGTAGTTTTTTTATAGGAAAATGTGGTTTTTATAGGAAATGTAGTCTTTTATAAGAAAATGTAGTCATTTATAGAAAATGTAGTCTTTTTAAATTAATTTTGTCTCTCACAGAATAAAATTGGTCACACCTTTTTTATAATATTGTAGAGGTGAGATATGTAGAGGAAATAGTTTTACAAAAAACACCCAAATCATTAAAAACTCATGCCAAAATAGTGGAAAACCTATTCTACAAGTAATATACACTTATTAAAGTAACTACTCAAAATATGATGTTCCTCTTTCTCAACTCATTATTTTTAGGAAATTCATATTTTTAAGTGATTTTTTGATATTTTCATATGAAAAGTGTTGTTAATAGATGTATATCGACGATTTTTATATAGAAATATCAAAAAATCAAGTTAAAATATCAGTTTCCTTATTTTTACTCTCGTTTAGAAAATTGGTTGTGTGGTGTACAAATCCATAATTATTTCTTTGCTTATAAATATTGCACAAAGTTAATTATTCATTTTATTTGTGTAGTCATGGTAAAGGGTATTATAGACAATTAATACTATATTTAATGATATACAACATTTCCTTACTTATTGCGGACAACTCTAAAACTTCATATATTATGGGACGAATGGAGTAACTTTTAGGTTATTCAGAAATGAAAATTGATATTTTTACATGACTTTTTTATATTTTCACATACAAATTGTCGCTATACATGTATAGCAAAAAGTCATATGATATCATTTTCCGAAATGGAAATTGACAAAGCTTTTTGCAATTTAAGAGCAAGGTGTGTAATGGGCTTTAAGGCCGTAAAATGAATAAATAATTCGAGCTCGGTTCGTATTCGCTCAACTAAAAGTTTAATTTGAGTTCGACTCGAAATATAAATGAGTCAAATATGAACAAATTTTAAAGTTTTATAAATTACTCGAACCTCCTCAAATTGTAATTTTCTATTGATACTCGAATCATATTCGTTCGAAAAGTTCAAACTGCTCGGACTCAATTTGAAATCATACTCGACTCGATAGCTAAACGAGTCAAAATCAAACTTTATTTTATACTCGATAAATTTTGTGAACCGAACAAGTCAAAATTAAACTCGATTCAATTTATTTACGCCGTTAGCTGACTTGACAGAGGAAGTGGTTTTTACTAGCTTGTTAGAGAGCGAAAAATACAAGTAATATTTTAAAATTAACAGACCAAGGAGAATTTTGTTGAACAAGGAGAATTTTGTTGAAATAGTAGTATCATTTTACTTGCTAAATCCCAAAAATTAATTGGTATTTATGTTTTGTCCGTTTGTGTGAAATACCAATTAATTTTCGGAACCAATTTACCCATCTCCACTTCTATTATTTTTGTATAAAAATAACAACCGAGTCAGCTCCCTTTGTTTATTCCCCCTTTTACATCTTTTTCTCTATACCAAACCCTAGCAGGAGAAGAAAGTCAGCCATGGCGATACGGCACCTCCTAACCTTAGCTCGCCGTTCCCACAAACCATCACAGGGTTTCCGCGCCCTCTCCTCCTCCGCCTCCGTCGCCACCATCTCCCCCTCCCCGCCACCCTCTCCCCCACCCCCAAACGCCATGATTTACGATCGCCTTGCCGAATCTGTGAAACAAAAGCTTAAATCCCTAGAAAATCCGGACCCACGCTTCCTACAGTACAACTCCCCTCACCCAACCCTAACAGATCACAACTCAATCCTCGCCGCCCCACTCACCCGAGTCACCACTCTTCCCAACGGCCTCCGAGTCGCGACGGAGTCCACTCTCTCCTCCAAAACCGCCACCGTGGGCGTCTGGATCGATGCGGGATCCCGATTCGAGTCTGACGAGACCAACGGCACCGCCCATTTTCTTGAGCACATGATATTCAAGGGGACAGAGAAGAGGGCTGCGAGGGAACTGGAGGAGGAGATTGAGAATATGGGAGGGCATTTAAATGCTTATACTTCCAGGGAGCAGACAACTTATTATGCAAAGGTTTTGGATAAAGATGTGCCCAAGGCGATGGATATATTGTCTGATATTTTGCAGAATTCTAAGTTTGATGGGAGAAGGATTACTCGAGAGCGTGATGTGATTCTCAGGGAGATGGAGGAGGTAGTCAATTGTTAACACACACGCACACACACATGAATAAGTTTAAAGATTACACACTCACACATATATATGAATAAGTTTGAAGATTGCATTTTTATTCAATTCTCAAGTGTTTTTTGAAGCTGGTAATAGGAAATTTTAGTGTATTAATGTAATGGATGTTGCTGTATTTGCTATAATCTATAGAGAATTATGTATTTGAAAATTATAGGACTACAGAGTTTCAAAAAATTGTGATACCTAGAATGATACAGATTTTGTTTCCATTCAATTATTTTATTCATGATGAATTTTAAGTGCTAATTGCTTTTTGAAGTTGGTAAGGACATATAAGAGTATTTATGTAGTTGGTTAAAAAAATGGATATGTTCTCTCAACTGATTGATGGATGTCTTAATGTTTGAGTTTAGTGAATTTCTGATGTTAAATTGTTGATGTGTGTAATAGTATTATGTTGTGTGTCTGAGCCTTGCTAATGGTTTTTATTCTGATAATGTTAATTCATAATCTTGTAGGAATGGTTGCTTGGTAAGTATGAATACTGCAGTTACCTTGATGATGATTTCTGATATTTATATTTACACACTACAGATAAAGATGGATATAGTTTATGTGTGTTTCAATATGAAGTGGTAGGGCATGCAAGAGCTTTTGGTCTGTTACCTTGTGTCTAACATAGTTGTCAAATTGTGAATCGAGTATTGGAAAATCCGTGTCGTGTTTTATTTATCGTATCGTACGATATGAAAACAAAAGGAAAAAATGTGGTAATATATTTAAACATATAAAACACATAATCTATTGGACGATCAAACATATTAGCATTACTATATATTAAAATAGTCAAGTAAATATTATTATAGGCTAAAAACAAATTTTAAAGCTAAATAGTAGCCAAATACCATAAATTCATTTATTAGATATTATTTAATTATTTTAGTAATGTTTATAAAGTAACAAGAGAAAACGAAATTGCAGTTTCACCTTTAAACTATTAAACACGAGAATAATTCAAATTAGCAAGTGGAGATTTATGTTTCTACTTGTAGAAAGTGATGATAGAAAAATAAATCGACATTCTATAGAAGATGTGAAACTCTAAAAAATAAAAAGTGATTAAAGGCTCATCAAACGATATAGAATACGTTAATGCCAAAAATCATTTTCATTTGAAATAGAGGGCTCAAAAGTTTTGTTTTTACTCTTCTGAATTTACATAAAAAAAAATTCAAGTCAGTTGCTAGCTTTAAAATGTATTATGGATTGTATCGTATCGTAAGATGCTTATTGTAACTAAATCGTATGATAGTGTCATTTTTGATTCACCCTACGATATGTATAGAATCGTATCCGCATCGTACAATACACGATCGATATGTATCGCATATCGTACATTATGAATTTATGATAACTATGGTGTCTAGAACTACAATATTATGTCTTAAAATCTGATGCAAGTGGTCCAAAAGAAATTAGATCCGACTTTTTTTGTAATATATCGGTCTCTCTTGAGAAGAGAATGATTACGTTTGTGGATATTTTAATCCAATTGTGGTAATGTATTTGTCTCCATAAAGCAGTTGTAATCTTCTTTCAGCCAGGATATCCTCATGTTCTTTCAACCAAATACTGTGCCTTTGCAAGACTGATTGTCCTCTTCGAGCTTTAAAACCAATGGTAAAAAGATAGTAGATTATCAGTTTTTTTTGTTCTACAAGCTTTAAAATTATTGGTTTACTGCTCAAAGGCTTGAAAACCAATGGTAGATGGATGAAATGTCTTTATGATCTGCATCATTGATACATACATTTTGTTGATTGTCTTAAACTGACTTGTGTAAAGTTGTTATGCTTATTACTAACTAATGTGTTGCCACTTGTATATTCATGTCGTAGGTGGAAGGTCAAACAGAGGAAGTTATTTTTGACCATCTCCATGCAACTGCATTCCAGTATACTCCTTTGGGGAGAACCATTCTTGGACCTGCTCAGAATATTAAGACTATCACGAAGGAGGATCTTCAGAACTATATATCAACACACTACACTGCTCCCAGAATGGTGAGAATGAACTAATTGTTTTTTAATCGACTAATATTTAGTCAATTTAGTTTCTCACCTAATTGCTTAGTTTCTGTATTTGAATTTTAACTTCTGCTAATAATTATTCTAAATTTTGACCTTAGATTTCTAATTGAGAATTCTATTTGCAGGTAATTGCTGCTTCTGGAGCAGTTAAACATGAAGATATTGTTGAGCAAGTAAAGACATTGTTTACCAAGTTGTCAACGGATTCAACAACTACTTCTCAGTTAGCTGCAAAAGAACCTGCAGTCTTTACGGGCTCTGAGGTGAGCTTTATATGCTGCAGTGCAAGTCCATGGGCCGAAAATAGAGCTAAATAGTCTAGGGGCTTGTTAGTTAGATCTTGTAGAACATGCTTTACTAACTAATAAGTACCTAGACTTTATTTAATTCAATATATGACCACGGCCTTGCACAGTGTTCAATGATCTTTCTCAAGTTGAACAAAGTGCTCATTGCTTCTAACAATTTGTTGGAAATCAGGTGAGGATAATTGATGATGATATTCCTCTTGCTCAATTTGCCGTTGCTTTCAACGGGGCATCTTGGACAGATCCAGATTCAACTGCTTTGATGGTAATGCAATCAATATTGGGTTCTTGGAGTAAGAATGCAGGCGGTGGAAAGCATATGGGGTGAGTCCTTTCACATCATTTATGGAAATTAATTAATTCAAGTGCTCTGTGAGGTTGTGACACTATCTTGTGATGTATGTAAACAGTTCTATGCTTGCCCAGAGGATTGGCATTAATGAAATAGCAGAAAGCATGATGGCTTTCAACACCAACTATAAAGACACTGGCCTGTTTGGTGTTTATGCTATTGCTAAGGTGGGTCTCTCTTCAATTAATTGAACTTTGTATGTATGTTTTCACTTTTGGATGATAAGCTTCAATCTTTTATGTTACTGTTATATTCATTTCACTTTCCCAATTACCAATTACCAATTACCAATTACCAATTACCAATTACCATTACTACGGGACTAGTAACAATAAGATGATTCATCAAGTGAGGTTATAACCGATGCTTCCTTTTCGAGAGAGTTTAGACTAAGATGGTTCATCAAGTTAGGTTATAACCGATGCTTCCTTTTCAAGAGAGTTTAGACTAATCATTGTTTGATGTAAAATGCTTGTGGTATACCCAAATTACAAGCTTATTTGTAGAGAAGTATGCATATTACTTGTTTTTCAATTAATATATAGATATCTATAATAATTCTTATTAAAAATTTATTTATAATAGCTTGCATGTTTTTATTAATTGGTGCATGGATCATAATCTTACACGTATGCATTGTTTCTAAAAATTACTAGGTGGCTGAAGGGGGCACCTAATGCCTATGCATTTTCGTAGGTGGTCTTATTTATGTTTCTTTTAATCGTATATATTTGTATTTATTATTTAAACCATGTATTTAAAGATTCTAAATTTTACATGAAAATTGTCAAATCTCATAAATTCACTCCCTTTGTCCCCAAAAAGATGATTAAAGGTACAATTTTTTTTATCTCCAAATAGATGAGATAAAGTACATAAATTAACTAAGTTATTTAGTGAGGTCCATTAGTATAAAAAAATTAAAGTACTAATCACTTTTATTTAATATTGTGGGGCTACTAGGGATAAATTTGAATTTTTTTTTTATCCTATTTCCTCTAGGTTTACTTTTTTTAATATGGGCAAATTGTACTTTGCTAATCCTTTTGGTGATGGAGGGAGTAACAAATTATTTATAAGCATTATAGAGCTTCAAAATGATCATTAAATTGATGCACATTGTTAGAGATTAATTTTGTCTTGGGAGCCCAACCAAATCGATGGAGTAGAGGTAGGCGGGGATTTTTAGTAGATTGCATGTGTTATTTGTGGATCAATTTAGATAACTTATTCTGGTTCTATGAGTCATTCATTTGTCAACTGTTATATTTATGTGGGGGTTTAGGCGCCCTACCAAATCAATGGAGTAGAGTAACGGTAGGCAGGGATTTTAGTGGATTGCATGTGTATTTGTGGATCCATTTAGATAACTTTTTCTTCTGGTTCTATGAGTCATTTGTCAACTGTTATATTATGATCTAGGTGTAATTCTTCTGGTTCAATAATATACTTGTTAAATAAGCAGATATAGATTTTTCAGAGCAGATATAAAAGTTTTTACCTTTTATATTTCAAGATGGTGCTTCTCCAATAAGCATATGCAAATGTTTAGATCAATAGAAAAGTATCACAGGTAAGATATATTAGATATATAAGCACAGATACTTGTGATACGATGTATATCAAGTATAAAAGATAAATCAATTAAATGATAGTTTATATAAGCAATTATATAATCAAAGAATATAACTGTTAATATATAAACAAATTATATAACTGAAAAACTTATCTCAGATTTTGACCAACTTCTCTTCTTTAAAGATTGAAAGCTATTTTGCTTTGAAGAGATTTAGAGAACTAAAAATGTAGGCAAGGAGGCTTTAAGGATTTTGCAAAATTGGTTATTTTGAAAGTGAATGAGAAGCGTTGTATTTATAGGCAAAATAAAAGGCCTCAAGGGTAGTTTTGTCCACCATATTTCCAACGGCCAAACCACTCAAACTTAGCTTGGCAATTTTGGTTAAGAGTGGAGTGGATTGAGTTGCTTTTTCCTTTCATAGATTTTTTAATTTGAAAATTTGCTTTTTTTGCTTTTCAATTTTTATCACATGTTGTACTTTTCTTTATTATAAAGGAACCATGATAAAACCAATCATGCAGGAAAGCTCAAGACTATATATAAAAAAATCTAGTTTTGGTTTGTCATGCTTTCTAATATGATCCAATGGTTAAGGCTTTTTTTTTTTTAATCTAGTCTTTAGACATGTTTTATTTTATGGAATTTTCCATGGATAAAGCTTTTACCTAACCAATCATTAGAAACATTATTGTTAAAAAATTATGTCTTTTTCCCCCAGATCCGTATGGAAAATCCGCATTTTTTTGACTTCATTTAAAACCCGACACTTGATACTTTTTATGCTTAAAAAGTCTTTTTGTTTTTTGGTATTTAAATGTTGCTTTAATGTTGAATTGTTGTTTTATCTTTGACAGTTGATATTAATTTTCAAGATCATTGATAAACTAATTCAATTTAAGTAAGAAAAAGATTTTGGTAATTTGTTTTTAAAATAAATATTAAGTTATATAAAATATTTATATAACACATAAATCATATGGAGAGGATTCTAATTAATATTTTTTGATTCCTATATTAATTCTAATTCGTTATCATTAAAATTATTATCTAAAAAGTGGAGACCCAACATTCCTGATGTAGACTATTAAAATTTCCTGATCAATATTAAATATCCTAAATCCCCACTAATAAATAAATCAGTACTCCCTCCCATGAAAGATGATTGAAATACAAAAAAATTGGTCCAGTTAATTTATGTAAGTGTCAAAAGTACACAATTCAAATGCAAAATGGTATATAAAGTATTTCACCCTCAAAAGTAGTTATGTATGGTCCACTAGTTTTAGATAAAAGAGAGGATCTGAAATAACAAAAAAATAAATTGGTCCCATTAATTTAATAAAGTGTCAAAGTACACGTTTCAAATGCAAAATGGTATATAAAGTCTATTTCACCCTCAAAAGTACTTATGTATGGTCCACTAGTTTTACATAAAAGAGAGAATCTTTAGTGTACTTTTTTGGGGTTCATTGTTGGTAAAATGAAAACTTGTTTGTACTCCCTCCTCTACTTCTATTTTTCTTAAATTGTGTAAAAAGTGTACTTTAGACAAAAATCTTTTTATAGGTCAGAGGGAATAAATAATTACATCTACTTCTCCCAAATTAAACATAACAGCACTTTCATAAAATCAGGAGAAAGGAGAAATGTTTTTGTGGCTCTTGACCTCTTGTCCCCATTAGTTCCTACCTCTGTAATTGCATCTTTAAATGTTTAATTTTGTATGATTTCTGTTGATAGCTTTTCTACTTGTTGTTTGAACATTTTTTATTAGCACAACTGAATTTGAAACTTAAAAATGCCAACATCCTAGTTATTCATCTTTATATCTCATTTTTTAATCAGCCGGATTGCTTGGATGATTTAGCATATTCAATTATGTACGAGGTGACCAAGTTATGTTATCGAGTTTCCGAGGATGACGTGATTCGTGCTCGTAATCAGGTAACAGCCATTTTTATCATAAATAAATACCTTTATAATGGTTATGTGTATCAAAAATGTTAATGTTTTTAGTTACTGCAAATTGACCGATTTCAGGGACTGATGCTTTGATTTGATTATGTCTTTTAACTGAAAAGTTACCTTCTGTTGTATTATGCCACTCCAGAAGCTATTGGTGGTTGTTTAGTTCTGTATAACACTGGGATCATCATACTTGTAAATACACTTTGCAAATTGTTCTGTTGTATTTCGCCACTCCAGAAGCCATTGGTGGTTGTTTAGTTCTGTATAACACTGGGGTCATCATCCTTGTATATACACTTTGCGAATGAATTGAATCAATCCATTTACATTTGGTTCTCAGGATATGCATATCTCTCTCCCTCCCTCTCCCTCTCCCCCTTCTTGTATATGCACGATTAGCTGTGTATAATAGTTTCTTGTGGTATTTGTAACTTCTATAGAAAGGGGAAAAAATATCTGGCGGTACTTGGACAAGTATATGATGTTTTGTGTAATTTATTATTGCAAATACTCAACTGTGTTTTTTACAGTTGAAATCTTCTCTGTTACTCCACATGGATGGAACAAGTCCTGTTGCTGAAGATATTGGGCGCCAGGTAATATATTGATATCCAAATTTTAAGTCGTCTTGGCAAAAACCTATGGAAATTCTGGTTGAAATTTAGATGGAATTCTTAGTTTTGTTTGTTTGTTGTACATAGAATCAGAGTTGCCAAAACAATAAAAATCAGAACAGACCCTTCATATAATAAAAATGGTAATGGGAGTACACACCCCCCCTGGTACGTACACCCCAAAAAAACATGCATAAAAAAAGGAGTCTAGTTCGTCTTGTTTGTCAGATGTGAGAAGTATAGTGTTAATCATATGGTTCGAGGAAATTTTGGTTCCTTAACCTTCAGAAGATTACATTCTGAAACTTAGGTGTGAAAACATAGGGAAGGCCGTCCTTCCTCGTGCAAGATTTGCATATTTGCTATTTAATTGTGAAATTCTGCCAGATTGTGGATGATAAAATTCTCTTCGTTTTTCTCCCATGAATATTGCGCCATTTTATTTGTTAGTAAAGATCTACGAAGAACAATATTCTCAGTGTTTGTATCACTCGTGTATAACATGTTATAGTGGTCAACAAGTATTGGAGACCTCCCCAGCATCCTTATCCTTGAAGCAAACAATTGAACTCTTTTGAACACTTTTTTTTTTGGTTTGGACTCAAGGAGTAACCTGGGCTCAATTATAGCTCCTTTCGGATATGGTAGGCCTCGTTTTGGTAAAATACTAAATAAAACTATTTCATTACTTTTTCCCAAATAGTTGTTCCGACAATCAATTAAGCTGAATATAGATTTATGCGGATTCAGTTGAAGAATTACAATTCTTTTCTTGCGCCTGAATGTCAGAATTGTTTTCTTGTTTATATTCTCGTTGACTTGATTTGCTTTCAAGTGCATTTTCTTGTTTGAATTAAAAGCTAATTCAGTGCCTGAATTCTTAAATCCATGGGCCATTCAGGCTCTTAAAGCTGAACTTATGTTTGTATTTTCCAGATGAACAATGATATATATATATTCTTATTTTTCTAAACTAATTTTGCAGCTACTTACCTATGGTCGAAGAATTCCGTTCGCAGAGTTGTTTGCTAGGATTGATGCTGTTGATGCTAGAACTGTGAAACGTGTTGCGAACCGATTTATATTCGACAAGGTGAGTACTACAATATGCCCTAGCACTGATTTCTATGTTGCACACCTTTTCGTTTTGAAGTTCTGCTCGCTTTTGCATTTCTTAATTGTGTTATATTGACCTTTTTCAGGATATTGCTATTGCTGCGGTTGGGCCCATCCGGAGTTTACCTGACTACAACTGGTTTAGACGCAGAACCTACTGGAATCGATACTAGATTTCTGTTCATTTTGGTTTGTTATTTCGTTACCTACTTTAATTTTTGCGTGGTCCAAAAGTGGTTTCTTTTAACCCAGATAGGCTCAAGGGCCGGTCTCTATAACCTTTTGAGGCTTCCCTCCCCTCCTTGTCTCTGTAACATTTCTCTGCAAGTCGGAAATAATTGCTGTATTCAGTGATTTTTCACAATTTTTTAAGACAAAATCCAAATTTTACGGTATAATTCTAGCTTGATTTATTTACTAGGCATATAAATCCGAACTGTAAAGAGACCTTGGGCAGTTGGGCTATGGAAATAATTTCTCCTTTGTTTATGGTAGGCCGTTTGATTGTTAATTAATTATGGAGTGTTGTATAAACCTTGGAGGCATTGAATTCTCTCTCCCATACCTTGCTCTCTTTATTTCAAAACAGACGCATGCATGCCCCACATTTAAAGCGGAGGTTATTTAAAGTGTTGCAACTAATGTCTTCTGCGGGATTCCAAATTCTATGAAGGCTTTCCACAGGCTGATGCCGCTATTTCAATGATTTCTATAACCAAGGACTTTTTGCGCGACATATACATCAACAAATAACACTTTCAGTTTGGTACAAACACATCTGGTATCCTAAAATTTTGTTTATCTCGTTGATCTTCAAACACTTGTCGACCCAATGAAATGCTCTTCCATCCAAAACTAAATACCTGTTTTATTAACAACTCTTTTATGTTTTCATACACCCCAAATATTGGCCAACGGTGGTGGTGTGATGCTATGGCTTGAAATAATTCTAAAATCTTATTCTAATTAGAACAGATTGAGAAAAAAATTCAGAGCGGAGGAAGAATCTAGGGGAAAATATTTATATTACGATAAAAATATGACTTCAATTAAAAATTAATTGAGTACATGATGGAGACATATCCTTAACCAAGTATAACCAACCGTCTAAAAGCAATCATTCTCAAAAGACAATTGAGAAAGCATTCTTCCATAGATACAGTTTAAACGATGACTTTTAAAAGCAGGAAGTTTATCTTAATACAAGATATGAACTTTGATACAAGTAAAGAGAGATGATGACAGAAGATTTAACTGAAAAAATTTCTAATGGATGACACCTGGCTGGCTGATTTCATTCCGAAATATCATCAGCAATGTACATACATTACAAAAAGTAGAACGGAAGGGTACACCCCTCTTAAAAATACCCACCAAACATTACTTGTCAAAAAACAAATGAAAAACCCCCACCATATACATCCTAACAAATAAAAGAAAGTAAAAATTTCTTTAACATTCATCTTTTTGATGACCAAAAGCTCAACTATAAGCTATAGTGCTAAACCACATGCAGCTTTGGCAATAGCAAGATACGCCTAAAATGCCACATATGATGGAAAAAATGGGAGTACAACTACAATATTTAAGGCAAGATACTCATAAAAACTTATACAACAGACAAAGCCAGTTAAAAGTTCTTTCTTGGCTAAAGCCTTCAGGAACCTGGCTGCTCAGGTGCACTTTATCTTCCAATTCTGTTCTCAACCTTTCTTTCCCTCCTTTTCCTCCTAAACAATGTACATGTTAGTTGTATCTATGGTGTATTTACAACTAGAACTACAATCGCTGCCTACTTCTACTGCTACTGCCTTTCCTGCCATTGTTTACCCTACGTCCTGCACTTTCCCAATCTTCATCAGCATCATCATCATATTCATCATCCCCGCCCATCATACGGCCATCCATCTTCTTGGAGGAGGCGCAGACCCCATCTTCATCAGCATCATCATCATATTCATCATCCCCACCCATCATACGGCCAGACTTTCCACCTCTTCTTGGAGGGCGCTTCCTTTTGATGTTTGCTGTGTAGGTCGAGAAGTCGATGGTATCTTCCCTCAAGGCATTTTTGAATTCCTGAATAAAAATAAATGTTCGGGAAAATCCAACATCAAGGTTATACAAAGTTGAGCAAAAGCAGACCAGAAAGGAAAGTTGTGCATAGTCAACTAAGAGATGCAACAGGTAAAAGAAATTAGACAACGAAGACATTGGATAAAAGACTGCGTCATTCTTACTCTTAAGCACACTAAAAAAGGTTTCCCTATTAATTGGGTAAACTCAACTTGCTGATTGGCAGTTCAATAACAGTGGTTCAAAAATCAGTTAAATTTCAGACCCTAAAACTGTTCATTTAAATTTTAATCTAATACCATACAAAGAATCATTTGTGCTCGGTTATTATATGGAGCCTAAGCTTATAAGTTAGAGGACAATAGTTGTTAACCAAGTGAAAACATAGCTTTTCCATCAATTGGCTCCATATGATAGGTCTTCAACCAAACCCTTTTACATGTCAAGTAATGACGGAACATGAAAAAGTTGCAAGAGGAAATTCCTTTTCCTCGTTTCTTTGCCTACCGTTTGCCTTTTCCATTTTCTTACGATGAACTAAAAAAAGCACAAAAACTACGAGTATCAATACTTACCTAATACATAAAGCAATGTAAAGTTTAATTATGTCTACTAGCCACAATACCTACAAAGATGCTCCACCATACATTTGATGAGCATAGCAGCAAGAATTATTATTACACGTTTAAAAAGTGTTCATAAATATTTTGTCCTGTATGCCTGTCACCTGACACTGGCTGAGCAATTACATCAAAGTAAGTGTGCAAGGAAAAAGTAAAAAAGTTCAGAAAGCAGCTAGCACTTAATAACATACTGAGAGGAATCATGGATACCCATATCAGGGTCAAGTTACCTGATATCTTTCTAACAAGTCTTGATAAGTGTTAGGGAGATCAACACGTGTTTCACTGATGTTAAAGGGAACATTCTGCCGCGTGAGAACCTCCCCTGATTTTTGAGTTTCATTGGGAGAAAACGCCTGGTCAGAAAAAACAAACATCGTATGCAATTAGATTAGGTGTGCCACTCCACATAATTCTATCTATGACAGCAGTAGCAGAAACATCTCATAGAAGCATTACCTGGCATCGGGCATCATTAAGACTAAACACAATTTTTAGGTGCCTTTTTAGCTTCATTAGTAGTTGCAATGAAGAAGCTGCGAGACAGTCATCCTGCATAAGAACCAAAGTTCCAACAACAAATCAAAAACCAAGTTGTTGAAACGTAGAAGCAGTAGGAGAAGGATATAAGTAACAAACTGTAGAGAATATTAATGATTTAGCAAACTTGCATGTTACAAAAAACAAAGCAACCCTCAAATGCATGTATGGTAACAGTAAAGTACTCCGTAAAAATCCAAGATATATATACATTCATATATGCCACAATTTTTAAGGAAAAATACAATCATTGGAGAATATCAAAGATCAACCTATCCAAGTTGATAGATAAATATTACAAATGTATTCTACCTGAATTTTCTGCAAATCACCTTCAGAGATGCCACATGGTTTGCCCAAGGTCATAGAATGCAAATTTGAATCCCCATGTGCAGAATAATTAGAGCCAGGATGACCAGCACAATTTTCTTCAACTGCCCTATTCACATCAGCTGATACTATATCATTGTGAAAAGGTTGAGCAGATGGCTCCAGTGGAATCTTCCCATTTCCAGGAACCGACATCCGGCAATCTCCTTGTAATAAATGTAAAAAGGCCTTCATATTTGCCTCTAATGTCCCAGCTCTAACTTGTAATACTCGATTAATAGCATATACCAAATAAAGAGGTTCATCAATCAATGTGAAAGGAAGCAAAGCAAGAATCTCTGTGCAGTACCTGAGAAAAGGTAAGTATAGTTCAAGTAACATAACTAGAACTAGAGAAGATTCTAAGACGGTGATCGATGACAGAACTCACATTAAGAAAGGAATTACTAAGTTATTGCAACTAGGAGTATCAAATTTACGAATAACTGAGGACATAAACTTGTTCCTTGAAACACGATTCCCACGTATGAGCTTGTAGATTCGAGAAACCCCCAGCCTTGCATAAGCGAAAGAACTACTATTTGATTTCCCTTTCAGATTACCAGGTGCCTTGGATTGGAACTTCGGGTTTGAATTTTCAGAATAACTTCGACTCATGGATTGCATGAATATAAATGACATCTGAAGACCATCACCCAGACGACTCTCAAAGAATGACGGATATCTGAAAAGAAATTCCAAAAGTTGGCATACACAAATCAACAATGTAAAGATTTTTAAAGCGTATTAAAGAGAGGAGAGTACTTCTCATTCATATTCATCAACAGATGATGAGCCAGCTTCGAGTTCACCTCTTGAGGATCCGTTTCTAGAGCTATAAGGTATGGAACACAAGTAATGGGATGAACCAGACCTTGTCGTAGCACGATTTCCACAATCTGTGTCCATATAAAGCCAAGCCAAGAATAAATAGAGAATACAGTAGAAAATTCTAACTAAATGAACCGGATTATAACATAAAAATTCATCCATTCCATGAAAAAGCTATTAAGAAGGGCTTTTGGAGCAGTGATTATTTTCCTAAGAAAGGAAGGATTTGATCATTGTCTACTAAAAGGACCAAACTTTGAACTTGCAGAGCTTCCCCATGACCATAGAATCTTATGATACGCGATACATATCATACAATACGATACGTATCACAAGGTGAATAAAAAATGACACCGTATCCTACGATTCAGTTACGATTCTTACAAAACGATACAATGCACGATACTTTTTAAAGTTAGCAACCGACTTGAAATAATTTTATGTAGGACAAAAAAGTAAAAACAAAACTTTTAAGCCTTCCATGATTTCAAATGAAGGGTTTTTTTAGTATAAACATATTCTATATGACTTGATTAGCCTTTAATCCCTTTTTAGATATTTATATTTTATTCAGAATATCGCTCTATTTTTATCACATCACTTTCTATAAACAAATACATAAATCTCCTCTTGTTAATTTGAACTAGAATTTGAATTTTCGCTTTCTTGTTACTCTAAATATTACTAAAATAATATCTAATAAATCAATTTAAAGTATTTTGGCTACTATCTAATTTTAAAATTTATTTTTAGTTTAAAATAATATTTACTTGACTACTTTTATATATAGTCAAGCTAATATGCTTGATTGTCCAATAAATCTTGTTTTATATGTTTCAATATATATTACCACATTTTTCATTTCGTTTCCGTATCGTACAATACGATTCACGATACATGAAACGATATGAATACGATTCAACACCTATGCCCATGACAAACAAAAAATGGATACAAATTTAGATTAGAAATCATTGTAAGACCCGAGTAACAAATAGTGTTTACAGCACCAAGATTTGAACTTCAGATATCTGGCTTTCAGAGCTGCCCAATGGCCAACAAAAACCAAGTCAAGTATAAATGGGATGTCCTCTTTATCGGTTTTAGTGTGAATCAAGTTTTGAATCTGTTCTACCAGGTTGGTTAGAACAGTCATTCATATAAATTAAAGCCTCCAAATAAATGAGGATAAGTAGAAAGAAATTAGTTTGTCACCTTGAGAGCATTCTGCCTTACTGGTTCGTTAATATCCAAACATCTCCCTAAGATGCTTTCCCAATACAACTGAACAATTCCCCCACATATGTTAGTATCACCAGCACCAGCAGCAACAGGTACACTTTGGCCACCCTCTACAGAATAAGTAGCCTCATCATTACTGGCTTTGTCTGCCCCCATTTGACTTTCCGCATCAATAAGGTATTCATACACGTTCTGCAATGCTTGCATCTGGACAACAAAATATAAATTTAAAGCCTTTCATACCAAAGATTAGGTAAATCTGTGGTCCATAAGAAGCCCAACCCTGCTAACACCATTCAATAATTTGGGATCGGCTGGCAGCGGCTTTTACAGCGAGTAAATCTAAGGCATGTAACAAGGAAGAATATTACCTTTAGACGAGCATCTGTACTAGAAGACAACGTTGCCTCTAAAATTTTTCCCACATCCTTTTCCAACATATATTCAGGCCTAGCAACTAAGACATAACCTAATGCCTACACAGATCACAAACCACATGAGCAAAGATCATAACTAAACCAGACTTCGAAAGAGAAGACAAATAGAGAATCACCTGCAATGATCTGATCTTTATCACAAAATCTTCAGCCATAAGATACTTTTTAAATAAGTTGAGGCTGTTTACAACATCTAGATTTCTGTTACGGAGCTGGTAGTACTCAGCAAAGAGTTACCATAATTTAATTAACAATCCGAGACAGAAAAGAGACCGTCCCTACTTGCTGAAATTAGCAGGGGGGGAAATAATCAAACTTTTGAGTAATATGCGCTAAACATTTTGAACATAATGGAGACAAATGGGAAGTGAAAATCAAAGGAAAAGGGTAAGTTTGACACTTGGTATGAGCAACATATAAATTGTGAGGTATTATCTAATGAAGTATGAACATGGATACGGTCCATGAATACAACAAGATACCAGAATGCCTAAAGGAAAAAAATTAAGATGCTGGGCAAGATAAGGACACATAAATTATAGCAAAAGTAGGGTACAAACAACACACATTCCCAATAATAAGTAGTATCATATGGCCACAATATGAGCTTGTTACATTATGAATCACATAACAGTCGAACAATCACGTATGTTGAATTAAAAAGAATGAGACATGAATTTCTTTACAATGTGTTTTGTTAAGATATTGATATGTATTAAACATGGATACAATTTCTTTTTGAAAACAAACCACTAATATTGATGCAAAATCACATAACCCAAAATTAATAACAGAAACCAAAAAACCGAGGGTAAATGTGCGTGCCACGCTTTTTCCTTATTTTTTTTTATTTTTTTTTTTTTTTTTTGGGGGGGGGGGGTTTGAAGGAGTTTACTTATGATAACTGAAAGAACCAACCTGCTTATTGTCAAATCCTAGCGCATCCAATCGTTTCAAAAACACTTGAATAAGATACTCAACTACTGTTGCACCTTTTCCCGCTACTTTACTCACCGAGCAAAGGCACCTATGAAGTGAGATTTATATCAGTATCTATAAAGAAAGGGAAGGGGGGGGGGGGGGATAGAAAGAGCAGACGTGATATAGTTTATTTTAAGTGCTGAGAATAACAAAATTGTGTATAGACTGTGTTAGTCAAAGCTTCCCCTGACAACAAATAAAAATTAGAACACAGAAGTAGCATCTTTAATTCTCTATGGAAGCCCACTTACAATTTTTTTAACAGCTACGAGATAGTATTGTCTACTTATTAAACAAATTATCTAGTTGTCACAGGGAAAAAAATTCATAAGAGAACTAACAAGTACCAAAACAAATGAATAAACTTGTAAATAGTACAAGTAATAACAATGGAGCAACTGCAAGAAATGTAAATTACTTGATGCAAGCGTGGACAACTGTCAAAAAAGAATGCCGGACAATCATTTGCTTCAAATCTTGTTCAAGTTCTTCAGCTACAGTTTGGGGAAGCTTCCGAACCAAGGGCAGAACGGAATCAATTATAAAGACTATACTCTCCAACAGCTGCGCACCTACTCGACTATCGGCCTAAATACAAGTAAAACTGAGTTTAAGAGGATGATCAAAAATTTATTTATGTTCCAAGATACTCCCAACATGTAATTTCCCCACATTATATAAAATGGCTAACAAAATGAGCTGCTAAACCAAATAAACATAGAAGTTATAGGAATCAAATTACAGTAAAACAGTCAAGTCAGTCTACATACATTTACAAACCTATTGCATTGCTAGAATTAAATTAAAAATATAAAAGTTATCATTAATACCAAAATGTACTAAAAAAAATTTGACATCATTAATACATGAGCCCTTCTGACCAAGTAATCATAGTTCAGTAAGTTCAGGCTCAAAAGGTACTACTTGCATATTATGAGTAAAATTAAGACCATAAATTGAGGCAGGCTGACTCGTGACTATATTTTCAGTTTTCACAGAGAGAGAGAGAGAAAATAAACTAAAATAATTTGATTGAAACACATTCTTGAAGCAACTCAAAGTGAATGGGAAGGAGCCCTAGACAATATCTGTCAGTGCCAGACCACTTTGATCAAGTGAGACAGCCACAGAATATTACACAGTTCATGTATCAATTGTAAACACAAACATCAAAAGATCAAAGAATTATTAACCAAGACAAAAGATTAGGAAATAGATTTTTATTGTGTTATTTATAATACTTCAAAGTTCAAACAAGTAAAACAAATAAGCTAAGAAAAAGTTTGTCGATGACACAAGTAAGTTGGACCAAACTTCTGTTTCAGAATTTGGAAAGAGAAGCAACGAGAAAACATAGAAAGAAAAACTTGGATGATACCATCAAAACAACTTCAAATGATAAGTTCCAACTCTTAAGACAATCTAAGGTTGACTACAAGTTTACAACAGTCTTTCTCCACCAACAACTAATCCACAATATATTAAGACTGTAACCTCTAAACTAGGAAGAATTACCTCCATCATGTTGTATTTTCAAAACTTTTATCTAATTTAATGAAATTTTAAGGGGGAATAAGAAGTTTAGACAGAATTCTAAAATTAATGCATATGGACAAAAAGATTAACAGCACCAATCATGATAATCAATCGAATAATCTATAAGGCCAATCCTATCCCAACAAAAAAAGAGAAAGAAAGAAAGAGAAAGAAAAATTACATTTTCACATAAAAAGCACTATAATGGAGATCTTATTGACAAATCGTCAGATAATTACAAATTATGCCGTACAACAATATATTGTATAAATTGTTCGGCAGAAGCTTTTATTCCTATTGCAATTACCATGCTCAAGATAAATATAATCAAACTTTCAAAAACAACATAGCAAAACAAAAATTAACGACAAAAGTTAATTTATTGAGAACAAGACTTCTTTTTATGATGAAATTACTTTTATTGAAGAAAAAAATATATAGAATTTGAGGTTTCTTTTACTTAATTTTACATGAAGGATGATATTGTACGTAAAAATATAAAATTTTGTTTCACTTGTAGTAGCATTATCTCTTCTACTTTAGTTTAAACTTGAAAAAAGCTGACCAAAATCCAATCAATTTAAACTCAAAAAAGTTACTTAAAGAGAGAAGTTTAAAATTCATATTTTTATTGAGTCTTCGATCATCACACTATTATTTTTGAACCATCAAGGAATACATGGGTGTAAGATCGGAAAAGAAACGTTTCAGAAGCAGTACCATCTCAATTATCTATTGTGGGATATACTGTATTTTGGTGTTTTTTTTATCTAACATTTAGAAGTTGCAACTTAGCCAGCGTGATAGAAGGTTATGCCGCAATACTTATAAAACATGACTTTTCTTTTGTACTTCCCACACATTTCCCTGGAGGACTTCTCCTCCTCTAGTACAGTACTTACTCTTTCTTTCTTAATAAGTTCTTATATATTTGTTAACATATCAGGAAAAAAATATTCAATCAATACAAAAAAGCACAAACTAACTTGATTTTTGTCTAGTAACAGCGAAGTGCAGAAACCTTCAGGATTCTTTTGGAAACTAATCTGCTGAGCCCCAAGTCTTTCATTTGCAAACTTGTAAGGTCAGACTGAGCTTCATTAAGTTTTGTCAAACAATGGTGGACTCAAATACAACTCATTTTCTATTTAGAAGAACAAATTAATTCATGAGAAACTCAGGCATAAAATATAAAGTATATTACAGAGACTATGTCAACAAGAAGAATGTGAATAACCTGACTCTTCAAGTATGACTGTAGAGTAACCACAAACTGGGAAGGATCAGAAGCTGGTGCACAGAGGGCAGGATCCACAACACAAAAGGCATGCAACAGAAGGACATAAGGAAGTGTTCGCAACTCCACTTCCTCACTAGTCATTTCTTCTACCTGATGAGGAACAAGTGTGTCATCCGACTTAGTTTATCACTTTATCTAAATGAAAACAACAGAGAAAATATCAAATAAGCAGTGAAACAAAATCAAAAATAAATAAATACCTGAAGTATTCTCTCCAACAAACATTTGCACATTAGCTCACAGCGTTTATGTTGATGCAAGTGACATGGGATTGATCCCAACAGCTTTTGCCGACTGTGGGAAAAAATCAAGAGCTAAGTTACGCTTAATGACTGTTACTAGCAGTTGATGACTTTGCATCTTTCGCTGCATCTCGACTATCTGCTCAGTCTTCTTAGCCACTTCTAATGGTACAGAACTACTATCTCCATAAAGATGAGTCTGTGAACCAGAAGGTTCCTCAAACCAGAACTCATAAAACGTCTTGCACACAAGATCCTGTAGACCAATGAATAAAATTACATCTGGAATTGGCATGTAGAATAACAAAATATATGCCAACAATAATGCAAGATAAATAATAATAGAAAAAAATTATAAAAGTAATTTAATCAATTAATAAAAGCTTTTTATTCCTATTTTGTTGTCTTCCTCATAGAATTAAATTAATCTTGAATTAGCTTAGCCACGATCAACGCTCAAAATGAGTTTCCCATATTACCTTAAGAATACTTGGCACAAGTGCACATCTCGAGATAACAAGCAGATCAAAAAAGCTACCTAATGTTCATTATTTAAAAATTAAAAGGTATTATCCGGAGAACTTAGCAACAGAATCAACCCGTTTTTCTGGTATTATTCATCAAAGTACCTGATTGCAATAGTAATGAAATTATGCTTAAAAGAAGTATATGTAACAATATATAAACTCGATATTCCAAAACATATCACTATAACCAAACCATTTCCAATACACTGCATCTAACTAAAAAACTACCAAACACAAGTAGAGGAGTTGAGAGAGTAGAGCCTGAACAACATAATACATAATATACTGATTGCTTTGCTCCTGAACTACCTGAACACTGGATTCTTCATCACTAACACGAGAAATAATCACAATGCAAGCACTGGGAAATTCCGAAAAATTTGGATTTGAAGTGCACATATCTCTTATGATTTTGATGGCTCGTTTCCGCACACTCACTCCAGTATCCTTTATTCTCTCAGCAACCTTCTCAAAATACTATGAGAAACACACAAAAATTGGGTGAAGCTGAGAGTATTAGTATTATAGCAACCAGCATATATGGGGATGAGCAAGTTAAAATTGTAAATACCTTCAAACCAACATCAGGATGTGAGGTAATATGCCGACCAACAAGTTCGAGAGCTATTTCTGTAACAGATATAGAAGAGTCGCAGAACCTTCCTTCAACAGCAGTTTGAACAAGCTTATCACGCAAAGCCTCCGGATCAGCTTCAACAATAATACTAACCTGCTCTCATGAAAAACAAGGAGCACATGAAGTAAGTCCACAAAAAGAAAGATAGTAAGTGGTCACCGCAATAGTAAGTGGCTTGAGAATTCATTGACACTTCTACTTACTGCTCGTAATGCCTTGGCACGAATCACAGGTGAGTTCTCCCTTAAACTTGCCTGAAATAAGATACATAGTAAGGATGGCCATTATTTTTTACTAATAACTTAAGCAGCAAGAAATAATTAACTGACCAGAAGCATCTGAAGAATTTTATCAAATCCTCTGGAGAAAGAATTGTTTTGTCCCAATGACAAAGTTAACGTCTTGACTGAATTCCTTGTCAATACAGAAGAAACAGTCCCAGAGTCGCGCGCAATCGCTCTTGATTTTAGTCTAGCAAGGCAGAAGGATAACTTTTGTTGACAACCCAGGTCGTCTTTGTACCACAAGCAAAGATAGAACCTGCACACATACATTATTGGCAAGGTAAGCACAAAATTGCCCAAATGCCTAGAATCCTAAAGGTAATCGAGGTTAATAACTTCAGACCAGCGGGTAAATAGATGCACATCATCAGCAGAACCAGCATCCTGGAGATAATTCAGAAGCATCTGCTGGACAATCTCCATTTTTGTAGGTGGATCAGAAGCTTCAGAAGAACTACGATTCTTTTCACCATCATCCTTGCCCTGCGATTTGCAGTATGATTGTAACACAATAAGCTTGTTTCTTGCAGAGGCAAAACTGGCAGTGCCAGCTGCGGGTAGGAACTTCATTTTCTCTAACTCCCATGCAATCTACATGAAATAATCGCCGACAACCTTGGCATACAACCACTGATTTTTCAGTCCTTGCATCCAAGCAAACTGAACATGCATCTTTTGGGTAGCTGTGATCAACATCATCCTCACTCATCAACTGTTGCACTATCCAAAAAGTTTCTCTCCTACAAAGGAGAGCATCATGTTTCAACCTGGCAGCAATTGTACCAAGAAGATCGATGGCCATTGAACGGGCAGCAATATCTTTGGACTTGAGCCCTGCATTCTGGAGTAGTAGGGCGCAAAAAGAACCTGCAAGCAAGTGTCCTTTAACAAGAAAGCAATATCATGTGTTCAAGAATATGTAGACCAAACAGATGATACCTCCAGAATAGGAGCTGAAGCAGGATATTCAGGCAAATTCAATGTCATCAATAAATCTGTAACAAGATTATCCATAATTATCTTCAACTCGGATGCATCATGACTTTTGGTACTTGTTAATCGCTGAAGAACTCGAGTCCAGAAAAGACAGCATGCCTCAGTGACAGCCTCATGGCATTTGCTAAGGTAATTGGCATCGAATGAAGGTTCAAGAAAAGGACTGCCATGAGATTCCCTTATAGCATCAGGAAGGTTGGCACTACAATGAACCAACTGAATTAATAAAGCACTTATCATCTGAATCTGCCTCTGTTCTTCATCAGGCAGATAATAATTTCTGGCTGGCCGCTTTGAAATTGGCAACTTTAATAGCAGCTGCAGTGCCTCATCCATAATATACGTTCTATGTTGAGAGTATGAATGAAATATCTGCAATGCCATACCAAAGAGCAAAGCAATTCAGACCAAAAGAGACATCAATCCAAAGTACAAATACTCAACAACATGGCGAATACAAATCCATACCCCACTAATTAAACTTGTTGCTTTCAGTTGCAACAACTGGATATTGTCCACCAATAATGTTGTGAAGCATGTCTTCACCAATTGAAGAATGCAACTATCCGATAAGCGCTCTATCATCAGCAAGTCCTTCAGAAGACCAAGAATAGTGCACAACTTCTGAAGTATGGTATTTATAATCGTAGAAACCCTAAAAAATAAAAGTCAAGTTATAAGAACAAATCTTAGCAAATAAAAGTTCAAATGATATTCAAAGAGAGGGAGAGACCCTGTAAATCTATAAGCACACCTGTTCACAACTGATTTCCTCACTTTTACACTCTTAGAAATACGCCTTTTCTTAGTTGCAGAACCAAAATCAGCATCAGCCTCTTCATCATCTTCTGTTGACATTTGAAATGACAAAAAAAGGAATTATGAAAAGACCAGAAGTATATAGGAAGGTTAAAACACTTCAACGTAAACTTCTGCCACAAGGCACAAGTTTCTCTAGCACTGATTGCCCATGATATTCCAAAGGCCAAGCTTTGCTTCACCATGCCCCAACTGAGGCTTGAATGTTGCACATCCCCTGATGGGGCAACAGGAGAAGATACCCCAAGCAATGGAGCTGGTTGTTCATGTCAAATTGAACAGCCTAATTTCACGAACCTTTATTACAATAAATGATGCAAAGCATGAAAATCCATTACCAACAAACAAGTCAGAAGACTAACCTTCAAAGTTCCCATTGTCACTTGGTTTGTGCAGTGCACGATATGCTGGATCACAAGCTGACATGATGTCCATCATTTGATGCTTACAAAACTCCAGGATTCTTTCTATGGTCTAACACATAAAACTTTCAATCACCAAACAAAACTTCAAAATATTACAAATCAACAATTGGCACAACATCCACCCAAAAGTTTAAGCCCCAGTGAGTTGCATTAGTATTGCAGTTGAAGTGAAAACAAAAATCTAAAAAGATAATGAGCTTAGGCACATACCTCTTCGTTATAGAGCTGTTTTGGCATGCCTTTATTAGCCATTACCGCTAGAGCAGCGTGAATGGACTCGAGAGCACAACTAAGTGATGACACTACATCTGAATCTGACTGGAATTAAAAAAGTAGGGAAGTCAAGTAAGAAAAATATGAGCAGAAAGGAGAAAACATACTGCAATGCATCAGAAATAATAGCAGAATAAGATCTATCTGCTAAAAGTCCTCGCTTTCCAAGTAAATTTGAATTCTACTTACAAAAAAAGTACTTAACCAAAAAGCTTACAGCCAATTACAAATAAATTTCTTTCTGAACCTTCAAAATAAATTATATACATTTCAACAGCCAATTCAAAGACAAATAAATATATATATATTATCTTCTCCAAATGAACTTCTTCAGAAATAAATTTTTATATATATCATTTAAACAGTTCACCTAAACTGCATATATATATATATATATATATATATATATATATATATATATATACATATATATAAAGAACATTAATTGTATAATATAGCTAGGAATACATTACCCGAATTATAGAATGTGACTAATTGGAATATGTGATTTTAGGGTAAAATCGAAAAATGAGAATTGAGGTGTAGCACTCTACTACGTAGCTGCAGGGAGATTTCCTAAATTAAAAGCCTATCAAAATAACTTTTATACAGTAACATTCTTGCCTTCAACATACAAAACAAGAACTTGAAAAGCTAAAGTCCTAATCCATTAACAAATCCTCTCAATGAACATTCTGTCATCTGCCACAAAATACTATAGCTTCAAAATCAGAGGAAATCTGAAATCCTCTGTCATTTGCTTAATATTGGATTGGCATAAAATTCGCATTAAAGCTTTCAAAGCTGGTTGCAGATTTTTATAAGTTATAGTCCATTGAAATCAGGTACAAATACCATCAAAAATTGAAAGAATCGGCAGATATTGATTTTTTGTTTAGCTGTCTCATAATTCTACAAGTCCAGAATACCAAATCAAACTAAGTCAAACTTTTATTACTCAGAAAGGAAGCATACAAAAGTTTATCAATTATCGTACCAGAAGCAAGCATAACTAATGAAAGAAAGGGTGAGTGTTTGGCTTAATCAAGAAATATAAAAAGTCCAGGATAGAAACACATGCAACTGCACATGATTATATAATAGTAGAGATAATTATAAATGACATTTATTAGACCATAAACTATGGATTCCATATAAATCTGATCCAACTCAGTAAAAGAAAACCAACATCAAATATATGCTAAGAAACAATAACTTCATACAGACCATAAACTGTTTATGAATATAAAATTATAAATGAAAAGGCAGTATACTGATTCATCAAACCTAAAAAAAGAATACGAGTGTGGGGATGGGATTCATCACATCGGGATATACTGATTCACTACATATTAAAAATATGTGTGTGACGTTCACACATTTAGTTATTAAATATGCGTGTATGTACACGCACACATATATATACATATATAAATAAAACATTCAATAAAATAGATACTACAAGAGAAAAACAACATAAATTTCATGGTTCTACAAACATGAACTCATAAACATTACCAAAATTAATAATTTAGAATTTTCAAACACTTAAGTTACAAGGGAAGAGAAAATTCTGAGAGTCACTAGAATCGGAGAATCCACACTGAGAGAAGCCATCAAACTATTAACAACAAATTTTTAAACCCGGACAGTCATCGAACCAAAAAAGTTCTTTGGGTGGATGGGTCAATTGGTCAACGAAGGTCAGACATGCATCGTCAACTATTAACAATTTGTATCTTAATTATATTAATTATTATTATATATTATATATAATATTTAGTAAATATGTAAAATTAATCAATTTGTCAAAAAAAAAAACTAAACTCTCTAAGATACATTCAAATTCCAAAATTCAACCACAAGTTCAAGTGTTTGATTAAATGAATGCAAAAATATAAAAATACCAAACAAAGTCTCAACTAAATTACTAAAATAAAATGGAAAATGGTGAATCTTTAAGAGGAGGAGGACACTGGATAAGTATACATTAATTAAAATCAAGAAAAATGGAATGGTTTATACATACCTATCCAAGAAAATAAAACCTGAATATAACTTTTGTATCTAGTTTCATGCAAAAATACGGGAAGGATTTTATACATACAAATGTGGAAATATATAAAGGAGAGGACACTGGATAAGTAAACATTAATTAAAGTCAAGAAAAAGGAATGATACATACCTATCCAAGAAAATAAATGATTATACTGAATCAAAAAGGTTCTATACCCATTTCAAATATATAAAAAAGGATATAGGTCCCATTAAAATTCATCTGGGTTCTCTGTCACATGGATGTAGGTCCCCTAACTATTCATGTGAGAGGAACCATGTGAAAATATAATTTTCCTAAAATTATTATCTTTCCCTAACTTCACTTGTAAGTCATCTTTAACTTAATATAACGAGGCAAGGGCATTTCAGCTAATTTAGAAAGCGGAGACCAAGAGGCAACTAAACGATCCCCTCATATGGATCATATCACCAACAGATTTGCTTAAAGTTCTTAAATCTTATTAAGTCCAAAAATATTAACATTGCAAACATATCCATACCGGAATAAATATATGTTAATCGCACAAACTATCCAGCCATATCAGCGCAAGTTTTTCTCATAGCTGCTGGAAATGAGGTCCTTTAATTTTATAACTATCACTTAAAGCGCCAAAAATGGTGAGAAACCGTGCACACACAATTGTTGTATAAGCTATCTGAAGAATGACAGCACAACTTACCACAAAAAGCACAAAGGGAAATGAAGAAGGGTAATCTAACTCATCCCCAATAAAGGCCATGTAAAAATACTCAGCACTCGACAAAAAGCAAAAAGCCACATAAATACAAGATCAAGGACATGAGCCACAGAGTTGTAACAAGAAAATAACGAAAAGAAAAGTAAATCATTAATATCATAATTAACAAATGAGGCACATTTATATATATATATATATATATATATGTGTGTGTGTGTGTGTGTGTGTGTGTGTTTGTTATGAGGCGTGCACATATTCTGCTTAGCAATACAAATTACCTATAAAATTGATATGTAGGTGATGGTAAAATGCTATGTTTCATGAAATGTGATACGTTGATATCAACATTTTTTTTCATAAGTACTTTACCAACATTTTACAAGGGAATATAAAACAAAGTTAGTAAGAAAAAAAATCTTGCTAAGCAGTTTCCTTTCATTCACGATAAAGTGATCGAAGTAAATATCGAAGTAGAGAAAATTGGACATAGATGGCTTGAACATTAAAGGCAATTTTGTGGTCTTATTAATGTATTGAGTAAGATGATATTTTAGGAGTTGTGTGATTGCTGATACCAAATAAATTGAAGTAATTATATTTACAACTAAGCCGGCCTAAAGGCACTACACAATGAAGGAACATGTTCGCATAAGAGACAAATGTAATTGAACAAAGAAAAGATTAAAAAAATGGTTGTATAACAATAACCATTAAGACAAAGAAACGAAATGTGTTGACTATCAGTTGAGCAGGAGGATCTAGTGCGTTGTAGGTCAGTAATAGTAGGTGTATTCGGTCTGCTCAAATTTTAAAATTCTGTAAGAAGTTGGTAGTAGTTCAGAGCCATTGCGAGGAAGAAACGGTCGATCACCTCCTTTTCCTTTGTCTGGCTACGAAGAGTTTGTGGAGTGTTGTGCTTTTGATTTGTGTAGCTCTTGTGTGATGTGGAGGTCAGTGAAAACTTGCAAGCTTAGAGCAACGTGAGGATTAGGAAAGATTGGAGGGTGCCACATAGCATCTGGTGGACCCTTAAGTAGGAAATGAAAAATCAGTATTTTTCCTTGGCCTGATTTTCTTTTGGCTAGTCATAAGTGTTTCTGGCTTCGATATGTGCATGTAGAGGACTTTTTGGAAATTTGATTTAGGAGTCGGTGTTGGTTTTTTTGGGGGGAGAATCAATTTGTATAGAAGGAGATAATTTTGTATAGAGAGTGGTAATGGTTTTGTGCAACATGTACTGCCTTTCCACTATGTTGTGTATCACGTGTACTAGGGTTCCCACTTTTTGACGCTTGTAAAAAATTTATCATTTGCCCATTACAATAAAAATCCAAGGACAATCTAAAATTAAGACTTTTCAAAAAGAGATTGCTCTTGTACACATAAATAAGTAAAGATTACGCGTTAAATAGTTAAGTGGGGAACAAGATTGACAAACATAAATTACTCTCATACAATGGTTTGCAGCTTGGTCTAGCCTTGTAGAAACTAATAGTCATTGCTTCTATATATATATATATATATATATATATATATATATATATATATATGATTTAATAGTAGAGTTAATCTTATTGAGAAAGAATCACTCAATTAACATATTGGAAGTCAAGTACAAGACATTATTAGAGATTACCATATTTTAATTTTTTAAAATGACTGCATTAACTCATCACGGAAAAATGTAGGCAACTTGGCATTAAATTTTCATGCAATTATGCAAGTAAGCAAAAGATATTTTAATTCTAAAAATGTTTAGCGCAAAAAAATCTGCATCGAATTTTCATGCGAGCAAACAAAAAAACTATCTTACTCCCAAGGTTCCTAAAATCTATTTATCCAAGAAACGAGTACTCTTTATCTCTATACTAAATATAATCTTCACTTGATGACACCTACCAAACTCTTTCTAATCAGATGAATAAATACAATACAATATGAAGTAAATAGCACCAGAGCAGTAAAGTGGAATTATTCCGTACTATATGTTTAGACAACACTTAAATCACAAGAATATCCATGAAACTCTAATCAAAAGCCTCACAAATCTCCCTATGAATCCTTAATTTTACAATACTCAAGTTGTCAACAGCTAGAAAATTTTGGTGTTTTGGGAACGAGTGATGAAAACAACATTCAGTCTATGCATATATAAAGTCAATAATTATCAAAATCTTATCACACAGTCATCGACCCTGAGACTATCAAATACATGTACTTCAATAGCCTACAGTAGAAACTACAGTAACACCATACTGAGCATCTTTTGTACTACTTACTTCCAAAATATTTGACATTGCCTTGATAGGTAAAAAAATTATAATGAGAGGAAAATATGGGAGAATGACTTAGCATTATTGGCAGAATTCTCCTATCCTGGGAAAGAATCAAAGAATAATCAGTTCTGTACTGAAAAGGTTTTACCTCATTGTGTCATTAATGACACAATTTATAGAGGGTAGGGGTCCTTGGTCACGTACCACGTAGGGGTCACGTGCCCAAGTGGGACCCATGCACTGTCATGGTCATTCTCGTTCAAGAGGAAAAGATTAAGTTCTTAGTCCAACTCTCGACAACCCATATATTCCTAACTGCCAATCCAATACCTTAAGTAATGATCCCATACTTAGTCCCAATGAGCCTTCTGCTGGTAACCCAAATAGTGTACTGTAGTGGCCCCTGGAACCCGTGGGAGTTCCAAGAACTAAGTTCCCAACAGGTGGTATAATCTTGCCAAGTGTCACAATCAGAAAGGCCCGCGTGTTTACGGACTCACATGACTCACAACTGTTGTCCACGTGTCATTACCCGGCTGGCCAGCTGACATGGCATGAATGTGCTCACTTAGAATGTGTCATCTTCCTGGCAGCTCACGCGCCTTCTTTAGTTCCACGCACGAATTAACCAAATTGATCATGCGCCCCAAATCTAACTGGGCCACAGATAGTTCCTTTTTATCAACAAAGATGTTCCAGACTAAGTTCAAACATCAAATCAAGAAGCCATTCCGCATCAAACTTTTTTAATACAAATGAATATGGGGAATAAAGAAATAAATATTGGCCATGCTGATAATTTAGCTTTGTACTTGTCTGCTAAGACCTGGGATTCAGTCAAACATCAAACCTAGACACACGTTCATAGCAAAAAGTATCTAGGAACCCATATTCCCATCAAACCCCAAGGTGAATAACTGAAACTGGTTAAAACTTACAGAAACATGAAACACCGCTGTTGGTGTACATTCAGGTTAAAATACAGTTCAATGAATGATGGACAACTTTAAATTTCAATGTCAAAACAAACTGTTAATGTTGATATATATACAATGACGACTCAGATAGTGACAATATGGAATTGAGTGATCTGAGAACATTGATGAATTACTTAGACCATACTGCTGCATCAATCTGATTGGCAGATGAGTTTAAACTCAAACAGGAAACAAGGAAAATGAGGGATGCAAAGACAAACCCTGTTTAATAAATCTCGACTGTTTGCTACACTACATGTCTACAAAAAGCAGTATAAATATATCAAAATTGCAAACTTACATGTTCACATTCATTAATTGATAGACCTTCTGCCCGATGAATCTGATGATCTAAAACCCTTAACATTCTCAGAAGGATATCTACAGAAACGAAATGTAGGAAGTTCTTTTCTCAGATAGACATAATTTCATTCACAAGCATTCTCATATCAGCAACAGGCAATGATAACCACTCAGATTCATCATGATCATCACCAAGAATTTCTGCCCGACTACACAAATCCCCAACATCTCACAAAAGCCACCAACAGCGGCATCTACACCAAACCAACATGCATAATTACAACAATAAGACATATAGTAAAGGCATAATGAAGAAGCAAAAACAAGAAAACCTTGAAGCTCTTTTTGCATCTGGACCAGTAGATGACAATGTGACATCACTTCCTTTCTTCTTGACTTTTGGTTTCCTAGAAGAAGTTAACACCTTATCCTGCAATCCTTTCCAAAATCAGGATCATAACAACCATATTACCAACTGTTAAAAAATGAACAAAACTAACGTAATTATGCTGATTATTTTGAGTTCCTCCAGGGTCTCTTTGGGCTTGGCTAGTAACAGGTATATCCTGCTGAGAAGGCTTCTTTTCAGGTACCATACTCGTATACAATTGCTCCTTGACAGGACCTGAGAAACTTAAACAAAACAATAAACAATAAGCTCTGCAACATTAAAATACTTGAAAAACTATACATCTGGTCACCAAAAAGATGCATATGGATATATACATATACATATACATATATATATATATACAGATTTGAGGAATAGTGGCTGGCATCAGAAATGGTATCCTGGAACAAAACCAAAAAGCAAAAAAATAAAGCAATATAGTAATATAAGCCCTATCACCTTAGCAAACAAGTCTTAGTTGCAGCAAGCCACTGATGTTAGCAAGTAATAATAGGGATGTCGGTAGGCAATTGAAGAAAAGTTCAATTCATAGTCTAAATATATTGAGCTTTCACTATATAATTCTATAATTTTGTTCTATGTAAACAGATCCCATGAAGCAAGAGACGGAATTCAAGAGACTGGAAATGATTACTCCAAACAATATTTGTAACACCACAGTCCCACATCGAAAGATATGGGAAAAATTTGTCAATAAATAAGGAATTAAGTTAATAACAATAGTACCTTCAAGTCATGACCTTTTAGGTGAGCCTATGACGGACTAAAATGACCATACTATTGGGCTAGTGGTTTAAAGCCTTATTTGGATGGATTTTACCCGAGATTTGTTCCGAATTCGGGATTTGACCCGGGTTGTTTCATATGATATCATAACCGACTTTCGAAAGCTCGGGTCGGGTTATCCGATCAGGTTGCCGGAGATGGGCACACGAAGGCTGGTGGTATTATCCCACAATGGAGAGAGAGAGGTCCGGAGGTGGAGACACGAAATCAACCGGTATTATCCCACAATGGCTAGAGAGACAAAGATATGCAGACCGTGTGTGTGATCGATTTTGACGGAGACATCAAAAATTTAAGTGGGGTAGTTTGTAACATCCAGTCCCACATCAAAAGATATGGGAAAAAATAAGTCTATACTTAAGGAATTAAGTTACTAATAATAGTAACTTCAAATCATGACCTTTTGGGTAAGCCTGTGGTGGACTAAGATGACTTAAGAAGATACTATTGAGCTAGTGGTTTAAGCCCTTATTTGGATGGATTTTATCCAAGATTTGTTCCGGACTTAGGATTTGACCCGGGTTGTTTCAATATTACTATACAAAACAATAAAATCCATGAAATCCTAACAAAGGACAAATAAAAGAAAAATGGTCAACCGGAAGAACAAGTAATTTCACATTCAAATTCATATATAATTTTGTCTTTTTTTTAAAAGTTAATTTGCCAAATTGAACCCAAGGGGTGTTTTGGGAGAAATGGCAGAGGCCTTGAATCGGTGGTTACAATCCCCATACGTGGGGCCAAAATTACCCCTGGAATTTTTTTGTATAAATTGATGCTAGGATTCAAAGACGAGATAAAGAATGCAAATCCTAGAGACTATATTTTGCAATAGTAACTACGTCATTCAAGGGAGAATTTAGATATTCTCAAAAGTAGCATTTCAATTCCTTTAGTGATGCTACTATTTACATCACTAGTTGAAGCAGACAACTTTTTGTATTGATGCTGTTACTATGAAAAGAGGAATTTCATCCTTTTTACATGAAGAAAATAAGTTATTATGAATAAGAGAGAAAGTCCAACTTAGGAAGACAAGGGGTCCTCCAAGACATACACAAACAAACATTAAAACCAAGAAACTCAACAAAGGAAAGCTTTTGATTTTTTTTATATATAAAAAAAATGGAGAGAGAGACGATGTTACTTTTATCAAAAAGGACAGGAAGGAGAGTAATCTAATTCCAATCATGTCGAAAGTACAATAATGATTAATGCCACCCTTTGAAAACTCCATGCTGAGGACATAGCATACTCACAAATATATACTAGTACCAAGGAAGGAAAAAAAATCCAAAAAACATCATGTCAGGTCATCAATCTTATAACATGAAGTTTTACTACAGGCATGAAATATCAGCTCAATCATCTTCAAAAACTGTTGGCATCACCATTTAATTTGCTCAAACAAATAAAGGATGAACTATCATAGACCACTACACCGTGCATTTCATTACAATGTTTGACAAACAAATATGACAAGGATCACCAACTTATAGATTTTGACAGATATATGTTTGAATTAGGAATTAATATGTGAAAGCTTGGGGTCTGAGAGTGACTTTGATGATGTGAATAATAATATACTAATATTGTCTGGGGTTTCTAGGGTTAATTAGTAAAAGGAAAGTCTAGGGTTTGTGATGGTTGTTCTAGGGTTAAAGATATAGTTGAGTACAATGAGAGCACATAGCTTAGAAAGGCTGAGGGGAAGAGGAGTGCTTCACCCTGATCCATTACGCCAACAAGCCACCGCCACGACAACAAAAGCATTCAGAAATAATCAATTCCATACCTATTTTCTTTTGGAGTAGAGTTATTTGTTTTTCTTCTCTTTGGACTCGTGCATTAGGAGCTTTTTGAGGAATTTCTTTGTCTGGTCTTCATAGGGACTGGTGGGCAGTGCTTTACTAATCTTCAATGTTTTTTCCACTCATTTGCTTTACTTTCTTTGGGAGGACTTCATATAACATACTTCTTCTTAAACTATCTAAAACGAAGAACATCAATTAAATAAACAAGCACAAATGTGAAAATTGCGCATTAAAAAATGGCCAAGCACAAATGCTATTGTTGGAACTTGGAAGCCTACCTTCTAAAATCCAAAAGAAAAAAATTACAAAACTACTCCTGACACCTAACCATACCCAATAAATAATAATTCTATAATTACAACAATAAATTATAATGGAATCCAAATTAACCCTAAATACGTAATTAAAGAATGCTAACATTCTTTGACAGGTATTCCCCATCAACCAAGTGATCAGAAAATAAAACAATTCAAAACAACTCAATCAGACCATAAGTCAGAATTTGGAAGAGGGGTAAGCAGGAATTAACCTTGCCTACAGCAAGTTGCCACTGTAACTTTCTGATATGAAACACCACCGTGCTAACCAATTTTCCTAAAGATGGCATCACCAACAGTATGACTAACACAGAGAATATACATTAATAAAATGAATAACTAAATTCGTCACTATCATTTTGTGTTAGTTCTTAACTTCCAAAACAATCCACATCTGAACCAAACGCATTTCAACTTCCTTTTCACCTCAGTGTACTGAACGGACTCTTATTCACAACAGAAATTGAAGTAAAAATAATTCGAAATAGACATCCAAACAAGAAGATAATATCATATTCACTTTTGGCCAGACTATTTTTTTAACTTTCTACCTCCATAAACATCAAACAATTTGCATTTTAATCACATCTAAGTTTTCAACACTACCGACGAATGCTATTAAAAAAATTTAGATGACAACAATGGCTCCCTATCAACATAACCCGCCTATTAAAAGCATTTAGATGAGAACAATGAGTCACATACAAGAAGAATACATGTAACTAAAGCAACTTGTTAATCTACATAGGTGCAAAGACACCAAGCCACAACTTAAGATTAATTAACAGATAAATCCGATTAAACAAGTTTCAAACATGAAAAGACCATTAGACTCTTTTTCGAACGCTATCAGCTTAATGGATTTTGTTTACCTGGAGCATGGGACTCAAATGCTTCAGAATCGCATCGAAGAACTTCATCATAAAGGTCCACAGAACCAACAAAGCTGGATTGTAGAGAGCTTGCCTCAGCTTTGAGATTCCTACGTAGAAGAATCCAAAAGCACAGCATCCACAATAAACATAATGTTATTATCACAAAAATGAATCATTTGGATAATCTATATAAGAACTCCATGTCCATCGACTAAGCATACTATGAATGCAAGCATACTATGAATGCAAATATTTAAAGGGTTGTCAAGTAAAAGGCACCATGCCACAAGAATATAAGTACAATCAATCCTCCTATTCATTTCATTTTAAGACCAAAGTAATCATGAACTAAAACAATTGTTGTCCATAATTTTCTTCATTACGTATCATATATCATCGCATAATAGACATGGACCAAGCTAGAAAAGCATATCAACCGTAAAAAATGATTGCCCACAAGAATACAATAAAATAAGAAGGCAATAAATGATCTACATTCTTTTCTTTTGCAGCGAGAAAAAGGATATTGGCTTGTAAGCTAAAAAATAAACAAAAGTATGATTGCTATATTTAGGTACAAAAAAGTGATCACATCTTTACAACGAGGTGAGCACTTAGAATGGTGAAAAGAAAATCCAATGAGTAAAATGTTGAGGATATGAATCAATTGTTATATTACTTTGTAAATGGGGAAACCTCTCAAGGTAAAAATCATCAAGTGGAATTATAACATCAAGTCATCACGCTAATGACAACTATGACAGTCATGTGTATAACATGGTCCCCTTAAGGTTAGTTCAATTTAGGATATAGTATATATTCATTATATTGTTTCTTAGATTTAGTACCTACACCACACATGGTTGTATGTTAGTGACGACACACACACATCAACATAAGCGTAATATGGCATTTTACTTGATGATTTTCTTCTGTCAATTAAGATATGAATGGATCCTGGAGAATGATAGTTTTCTAAAGATCCTTTAAAGTTTAAAGAACTTCCCGATCTACACATCTTCAAAGATAATGGGTATATTTTCTACATAAATATATCAAAAGATCAAACCCTTGATTTTTCATATTACAATAAAGGGTCAAACAAAAAAAATTAGAAGACAATTGAAATTTGAAATAAATTAAATGTGATCGAAAATAAAACCTAACCTATTAACAACAAGCTACTAAAAGCACGATCTTGACTATGCCCAAGGTTAAAAAGGGCAATCTCTCACTATGGTCGTGAGGAAAATTACAAGTCAGAGAAGAAAAGAGGAGTTATTGACATCGAGCTAACTTTATCAAACTAATTTGAGCTAGTTTTAGCTACTATGGATGTTTCCTTTAGTGGATTGATAAGTTCACCTACGGCAGTGTGATCTTGTTGTATACTAAATAATATTCCTCGAGTTTGTACAGGGTCGCTCTAACACCCCTAGGATTTAGATAATTGATTACTTACTATTGATTATAATGACCTTTTTGAAATTTAAATGATAAAGTAATCAAGTTCTGAGAATAAGATTTCTCTAAATATGTGGCTGAAGATGAGGTTTCATCTTCACCATTGTGACAGCTTAGATCACTCCACTTAACCAAATCCTATAACAATTGGACATGAGAGCCATAATTGCACCTTTTAATGATGCTCTTACTTATAAAAGTTAATTATTAAAAACATGGGATAGATTTAGGCTTTTTCAGGTTTGCTTGTGCATTTTGTAGATTTATTGGAAGATTTTCTTTAGGAGTCAAGTGTAGGTATTTCCTTATCGGTAGATTCCTTTTATAGTATAGTCTAGTGCCTTGTTATCACCTATGCTCTTGTATACAACATGTACTTGGATTCTCCGAAATGATTTACTCATGCAAAAGAAATATGGGACCTCGTCTCTCACATTGGATGGAAATTAAGCTTTACAAATATATAATTATATACACACGCACAAAGATACTATCAAATTCCTAAGAAGTATTATAAGTTTATAACATGAAACATGTCATGACCATAACCTTTCTATATATAAAATTAAAAATTAAATAAAAATAAAGAGTAACACTCCATGACATTCTCAAAAGGTATGCCCATAAAAGGACATGCTGCAAACTACCTATTGATGGGGATCACAAGTCAATAGCAAAGCAAAGATTTTTTTATACTTATTACTTGGAGTTTCTATTATGTTTAATATGAGAGTAATTGATGTAATTTATTTATTTATTTTATTAATGGGAATTTAGGATATTTATAGTGATGTAATCCCTACAAGGTTATTGTAGAACAAACTATTGATTATTGCTATTGAGTTATAAAATATTTTCTCTCTTTTGCGGTAGAGAAACCCTTAAGGTAATGCTACGATGAACATCATGATCCTTGGTAGTGAGGTGCGGAATCTCGTTCAAGTTAATTTTCCGATTATTTTTCAGCAATTATTGGTGTTCAAATACAGTCCACATAACCTACACTAAACCAAATTCATGCTTTTCACTTCTCTGGGATATATAGACTGTTTAATTTACAATCTAATGGATAATTAGAGTCTAACAGTGAAAAATTTTTGGTACAAATGTTCCCACCCACTTCCATCACCGCCACCCAAAACAACAAAATTAATGTCAAGTGTTGTCATCAGTCCCTATCACTATGATCCAAGAAGCACAACGAAATCAATAAAGTAAATATAGTTGCCAGGTTCTTAATCTTCCAGTACATAATCTTGTAATTTGTAGCATTGCCTAAATTTCAATCAACTTCTTAATTTAAGTATTCGTTTAACCATAATTCAAACTGAAAGTGCTCACATTATCATATGTACACATGTATAAGTCAATAACTGACTAGGCACAAAAGTATTATACAAGCTCAAAAACAAATTTTTATGAAGAAAAAAATACAAAATTCAAAGCAAACGCTCACAAGTAAGAGACGTCAGTTCCTCCAAGTAAACTAGCAATCTTGTCAGCCTGATTAACAACATCATTCCGATTCAACGATCTATATCCACTTAACTCATCGGAATACCGAATCTCCTGATCAAGCGCACCGCAAAACACCGGCAGCGACGGCAACGGCAAGCAGGGCGCAACTTCGGAATGTACAGTATTCGAGATTCTTATGCCTCGGAGAACTCCGCCGGAATTCGACATGGAATTAGCTACAGATACATCAAGACACGCTGTCCGAACACTCACTAATGCTTAAAATTCAGAAATTTAGTGGACTTGTGGAGCGAATTAGGGTTTTAAGGGAGGTATAGAGTGAGGTTTCAGTGTTTGGGAAATGATGTTGCCCTAAAAAAGAGGAAAGTATAGGAAAAAGGACACAGAAACAAATGGCGGGGAAAGCGTGAAGAAAAATTTGGGAATTTTTCTCTTGCTGAAGAAGCTTGTATTGGGCGGTTGGGAAACTGGGTTAATGGCTTAATGTACAGTGGAATATAGTCCACCTTAAACAAAGTTACAATTATGTCCCTGTGAGATGTTCTTTTGACTTTAAGACGACGTAGTTTAGTACCACTTCTTTAGCCTGTGATAACAGTTACCCTAACAGACTCTATATCCTCACCTTTATATATCAATAAATTATTATTCAACAATTTCCTTATCTTTATTTAATGAATAATGCTAGAGACACAAACTATTTTACAAATATTTTATAAATCTGGCGATGTGGCGTCTACATCAAAGATTATCAATGGACCCAAAGACTACATTAAATAATTTATTGATTAATAAATTTGACGTGAAGTATGTCACATCGATTTGTAAAATATTTGTAAAATAGTTTGTGTCTCTAGCACCACTCATATTTAATACTCTATTTTAATCTCTATCAAAAGACAATTCTCTATATATGCAAAATGATATTTTACACCTTCATCTAAATAGACAACTCATCAATCATACACATCTTGACATTATTGTCACATGACTTTTTTTCTACTTCATTTTCAAATTATAAAATTAATATTTACTTTTAAAAAAAAATTAATTTCAAACACATTCAAATTTAAAATTGATATAAATTTATTTAATTTATGTCCATATAATTATAAATATTATAAAATTACTATTAATTATAAAATTTATTATTTTCAAATTTTAAATTAAACGAATCATATTAATTTTAAATTTAAAAATATCACAAATTAAATTTTTAAAGTTAATATTAATCTTATGTACATTTTCATTCTACAATCCATTCAATACTCACTCCATAAATTATTTAAAATATAAAATAAAATAAAAATTATTTTACAAAGGGAATAGAATTAATAAATTATATTCTTTTATAAATTATAAGAATGTTATTAATTTTTATAAGTCATTTGATGCATTCTCAAACTTATTAATGTTGCTAAGAAATGAAAAAATAATAAATTTCATAAGTAATAGTATTTTTTCTAAATAAGTTGCAATATGTATTGATTAAATTTATATTAATTTTAAATTTAAAATATCACCTACTTACTTTAAAAAAAATTAATAACGATTTTATAATTAAAAACAATAGGTTGTAATACATTACATCTATCATAAGCTTTAACCCATAAAATCAATACAAATGTCAAATAGTTACAACGGTCAAAACATGCTTTGAGAGTTAGAACTTTAAAATTTAAAATTTCATTATTCAAGGAATCAATATAAGGAATCTACCCAATGATATTGCAAAGATATAGATAAGAAAACTATTGTGAATGATGTGACGCCCTAAAATAGGTATACATCACCCATCTTGAGTCGCCAAATATATGGTATAGAATTTAAATAAAAACTTAATTATACAACTGTCGTGTAAAATACGATAAAACATAGTTGAGAGTTTTAACATGAATATTGTCTTCTAGATAATATCCAAACTCAAAGTCAATCATCATTACATTTATTATCACATTAAATGGTGAAGACTACTAAAACAACCATCTCGGACCATCACTCCATTCCCCGACTAGTCCCGGCTACGTTCTCATTTCCTTAAGAGAACAATGAAAGCAAAAGGGTGAGCTCAACTAGCCCAGTAAGAAATATTATGACTAAGATAATGCAAAAATAAATTATCGTTAGCCTTCAACAGTGTTAAACTGATAAAATATAAAAAATATCAAGTTTAACTGCAGCGGAACAAACAATTCATTAGAATAGTAAAGTAGAGCATGATATCTACTATCTTCTATAATTTAAAAAGTTTATCATTAATTTTATCCATGAGACTCAGCTTAATAAATAATCCACATCATCAAATCACTCATATACTACGGCCAAGGATATTTATTAATATCACGACCACGAATTATCCATGCACTACGGGCCAAGGATATTCGTGTTTTCATCAATGGTCATAATCATGCCAACAACTGTCCATCAATGCACTACGGGCCAATGAGGACTTTTACCACATCATTTATAATATTACGGTCATGATTATACCGAATAATTCCTGGTCATAATCATATCAAGTTCATCTATGCACTACGAGCCACAAATGACTTTCATCATAATATAAACACGAGGATAATGACAATGATATAAGATTTCAATTAAAAGAAAGCAAAGGATAAATTTTTAAAGATTTGTAATTTAATTTATCCAGAATTTAATAATATCCAAATTGTCAACATGATGCTGCTTTGTGTAGTAAAATTCAAGAATAATATTGTATCAAAAATAATTTGGACAGAAAAAAAATCAATTTTTATCGTGAATAGTACCTCGGGTGAATAGTACCTGAGTGAATAATACCCCGTGAATAATAATTCGGGAATAGTACTCCGTGAATAGTACTCCAGAATGAAAAAGTTAAAATTTATCAAGAATGTTCAGAATAATATTTTCATGAAAATATATTGGATGAAACATAAATTTTAAAGATATTCTACTAATTTCATGAAGTATAAAAGCCAAAACTTTAACAAAATGAGTATAAAATTTAGAATCTGAAACGAAATAATATTACTTACATACTACAGAGTATGAAAGAAAATATTATTTCATATGAATATCGAACAAAAATAACATCCATTACCTTAAAAAGAAGAGTATTCCAATTGGTAGAGGGATATTCTCAAGAAAACTTATACTATTTTCTACGCTTTCGAAGCTTCCTTAAACTCTAAAGAAATACGCTCAATATTATAGAAGAAGAATTCTCTGATTCTGGTGTGATTTTTAATTATAACTAAGCATCCTATTTATAAGAGAATGAAAAGGATACTATTTGAATTTAGAAATCACGGATTGCATAGTAAATTTCTCACGGGTGCGCCGAATCGTTTGATTTTTTTTTTATAATTTACTATGTAAATACTATGTAGGCACTATACAAATACTATGCATAATAAAATATAATATATTCTATTTTTCATAAAAAAAACAAAACATCATCATCACCGTATTAACCCGTGAATCCTCCCCCGTTTTCATTAATCCACCAACATGTGGGCCCCACCTGACCCACTCGTGCCCCCCACCATTAATATATATATATATATATATATACACACTGAATAATTTTCTACCGATTAATTTGAAAAATGGGTAAATGGGGGTCCATACAATAATCAAAATTTACAACAAATACTTCATAAAAAATTACCTCAATATTTTTAACAACATTTATTCATCATTATTATAACTCACAATATTAACAAACAGATTGTTCCCAGGAAATAGGTGACTTTTCGATAAGGATTTCTCCCTATTGACGCACAATTAGATGATCTAACCCCTTTCTTCGACAGAACTTTATAGACATTGTTAATTATACAAATAATAATATGAATAACTTGTCATCTCAATTATTGATTTAATAATATAAAATATTGTAATAATAATTGAATTAATAATGTGAGATACTATGCAGCAATTACTGTGGCAATAATTGAACAAAACTGAGTGACTTCTCACGTAAGCATCAATAATCAATACCGTAATGTTACGCATGCAACCACAGACATCGCATTTCTTTATCATCAGATAATTCAACAGTTAACGGTAAAACTTCCACCGTTATTTTTATAAAAAAATATTTATGTCGTTTTCTAACTCCGACAATAATTTTATTGTGGGGTCCACCAATGATTGTGCCGTTGTACGAATATTCCCTATTAAAATGAATATTCCCCGACCAATTGAATATTTTATAATAACTTGCTTACTTTGCAAAATTTATAAATATTACCTGTTATTTCTCGGAGGCACAATAGTTATCTAGAAGGGGGGTTGAATAGATATATAAAAATTTTCTTGTTTTACTTTGTTAGTTTGATTCAAACACAGCGGAATTAAGATTTGTTTAATCCCCCTTTTTAAATTGCGAGTTAATGAGAATGAAGCAAATATAATAGTTATAGCAGTTATGGCAAGAATGCAATAGACACAACAGTTTTAAGTGGTTCAGAGCACTTAAAGCTCCTAGTCCACTCTTCTACTTCTCGAGTAGGAAATCCACTAAGGATGTCTTTGCACTTTATGAATCTCACAGATTCCTTCTAGACCAGCAGTCTAGGAACTTCTTAGTTCACCCTTGAACTCTTCAAGTCCAGCAGACTTGGCTCTTCTCAGTTCATTTTAGAACTCTACAAGTCCTTCTGACTTGGAACTTCTTACTTCACTTGATTGGTAGTTGATGAGTTCTTGTGGTGCTACTCAGTTGCAGTTAAGCTCTTGTTTGAAAGAACTGAGTAGCTGAGCAAGCTTTATTTTCTTCTCAGATCGTAGAGTTGGGCGTTGAGTGTTCTTTCCATTTTTGTTCAATGCTTGCATTTTTTGATCATATGCTGATGTTGTGCATTTATGTGATTCTAGAAATCTATCCGTTGAATCCATCCGTTGAAGTATTTAATGCATTTGACGTTTCTGAGCTTTGATGGAGACTTTTCTACACATTATCTGAATTGCATTCTGGCCTACTGACACAGCAGACAGCTTTCTCACCTAACACCTGAAAAATATATTTTTTCTCGGACCCATGGTCCTTTACTTAGCTTCTTCAATATGTTTCCTTCGTTGCATACTAAGGATAATTTCTGTACCATTGGGACTGATGAGGACTTCAACGTTTATAACCCATTCCATATTTGTTGGAATTTATCTTTAAACAAAAGGGTAAGGCTCGATGTTTCTGACATAGGCAGATGATACTCTACGATTCAGATCGTGGTGTCTTCTTGCTGCGGTGCTTGATCGATCTTTATCAACCGAGAACACTACGATTTCTCTTAAGGACTGGCACACTACGATCTTTACTTGCCTGTCTTGCAGACTCTACATTTTCCGGGAGCACACTACGATCTTTGAGTTGGCTTTGACAAACGTCTAGGCCACTCTACGATTTCTGGAGAGGCCCTTCAAGGCAGACATACTACGATCCTCGATACTTTCACGATTACTCGCTTGCTTCGCAAGTTCTTGATCAGCTCATTAGACTGCGATTTTATTTGAAGCCTATCTATTACATTTCATAGATCAACCTAACATCTTTAATCTCTTTATCTATACATTCATTTACAGAATGATAAACATTAAAAGCTTAGATCAACCTAACAATTTGATCTATCACTAAGTCCTTGTACATATATTCCTTGAAGGACTTTACATATGATCATGAGCATTTACTTTAAACATCAAATCGAAATATGCACTTTTCCAACAATCTCCCCCTATTTGATGTTGACATAACCAAGGAGATTTGTTATCATGATTATCAAATTCTATATGCAGTTGCAGCAAAGTAAATATGACTTAATATTTTAGTGAGCAGCTGAAATTTCTAGAGAATAAGCATGAATTTATTGATGTTTGAAGATAGATATTACATTTAAGTTTGACTACATCAATAAGAATTAAAATTCAACTTATCTCTATTTCTTCGGTCTTTTGCCTCATGGAGGATTTGCATACTCCTCAGCTCTTCTTTTTCTGCTAGCTTCGTCTCTCCTGGCTAGATCTTCTAGCTCGCTTTGACTTAGTCTTGGATTGTGATCATGCCTATTCATGAATGCAGGATCTCCAATTAGCATTCTTAGGCCTATGGTGGTCACTTCTTGTGAGCTGGGAGTTGGCCCTAGACTCTTTAATGGTTGAGCCATGATGATTTGCTCACCATCAGATCGTTGAGCATGATGGCCAGATCGTGGAGTCTATTGGTGATACTGCCTTGGAGGAGGACTCCTTGATGATTGAGCTAAGAGTGTGCCTCTGCCCTTTCCTTGACCTCCTTTCCTTTTATTCTCCACTTTATGTCAGCATCAAGGGTTCGAATGTCTTCTGAGATGCGAGTCATTCTTTGGACAAGCTCGTTGAACTGACTTTAGGTTTGAGCAATATCCTCTCGATTCTCTTTGATTAGAGCATCAGATCGAACTTCCCGTCGTTGAAGGGTGTTCAGGACATTTTCAGTCTGTTGCATTTGGCCCATGGAGAATTCTTGAAATTCCTTCACTGCAGTTTGTAGACTTGTGATGCTGTTTATCATAAGTTCGTTCTGAGATTCTTGAGTCTTCTGTAAGATCAGAATAGCATCCCTATGTCTTTTAGCAGCTTGGAAATGGATCTCATCGCGGTCATGTATGCTCTGAAGCATCTCTTTTATGATTTCCCTAAGTCTCTGTGTGAACTCATAACTTAGAGTGCCTGGGAGAGCATTTACAGCATTGATCATATTTGTCAGTCTTATTTGAACGAGTTCAGTGTGATCTTCAAGATTGTCTTCTATGTCCTTGGTCACTTTCTGTGATGCTTCTAACAGCTCAGATTTGGTAGATAGATCTGAGATGGGTTTAATGAGTTTCGGACCTTGTGGAGGAGGGGCCCTGGTGTATTGATCTTGCAGGATATAAAGAGCAAGATCAAGGTTGAAGTATTCATTTGAGGACGAGGAAGGAATATCTGAAGGAGGGGCTGGTGTTTGGGCTTCATGAGGAGGTGAATTTATGATTTGGGCGTGTGTCTCTATAATTGAGCTCAAGTCAGCAATCGTAGAGATGGTGGGAGATGGGATCACACTAAAGTTGGGCAAATTTGGTTCATCAGTTAAAGGATGTTGGCATCTTGTAACTGGGAATTGATTAAGTGGATGTAGGCTCACTTCCAACCATCTTGTCATTTAATAGAATTGGCTGAAAAATGATGGTGGATAGTGATTAACTCTGAAAAAGATTGGGATAGATAGTACCTCATGCACAATTCTTGAAGAGGGACCATTTGTGATTAGCTGTTTGGCAAAGTTGAAGTTGCCTGGGAATCCATAAGCTAATACTAAGATTGTTGGATATACTTTGAAGCTCCAGAACATGTGATTCCAGCAGTTGAGAAATTGAGCTTTGTGGAAAGGCATCATGGGTAGATAGGAAAATAACTGATTGTAGTTGGCTCTCCTATATCTATCACAGCCCACAGCTATGATTTCTATTTCATCATCTTCTTATTCACTGTCTTCTTTAAAGGTTTCCACTACATCAATTACCTCTTTTTGACTTTCTTGCACTGGGGTTTTCTCAGTTTCTTCAGGAGCATCTGCTTTTGTTAAAGGAATGTCATGAGGCTCCCCCTCAACATGATCATCTATCAATATTTCAAGTAGCTCCCCCTCAGCTGGTTCATTCAATTGTAGTTCAAACAGCTCCCCCTCAGTTGGAGTAGTAACTGGAATAGGAGCTTCAGGTAGCTCCCCCTCAGCTGGAGCTTTGTCCTCTTGTCTTACTTCGGATAACCCCTTTTCAGTGGTTGTCTTCTTCTTTAAGTACTCCTTTGTTGACAAGGATGTACTTTTTGACCAATTTCCTTCTTGATTTCTTGTGATGAGCCACATCCTTAGGATTTTCTTCAGCTTCAGCTCTGAACTATTGATCAACCAGAGTATCTTTTGCAGCAACTTCTTTGGGAGAGGTGTCCAGTCTGGTCTCTACGATCGGTAGAGACTTTACGATCGAGGAGACAGATGGCATTTTGGACTTGTGACTGTTTTTATTCTTCTTCAACAGCTGAGAGATGGTGGCTCTGTCTTCATCTGCCTCAGCCTGCTGTTCTTTTCTTCTTAGGATTCTCAAAGTCTCAATGTCAGAGGACTCGACAGGTTTATCAGTGGTAGATCTTTGGGGTTCTTCTATCATTCGGGCCTTTAGCTTCCTCTTTCCCTTGCTTTTTCTGACCAGGGCAGAGGGTTCTTCTTTATTAGTTTCTTCTTCGTCTTCTTCAGTCTCCCTAACAACAGACATGTTCCCTGGAATCTCTGACTCCTTTGCATCAGCAGTCCTACCACTGGACTCAGACATTATTCGTACATTTTCAGCTAGATTCCTTTTCCAGTAATCGAACAGTTGTTAGGTCATTCTTCTGTTTGGATTTATTTGTTCACCTTCATCATCCTCAATTTTATCGCCCAAAGCAGACTGTAGGATGATATTGATGAAACGCCCGTAGAGCATCTTCCTAGAGCTTTTTAACTTCTTCGAGCCAAGAATCCACTTCCCAATCCATTCAAGCAGTAGGGCTCCATAGTTAAGCTGTATCCCATGACTGATGGCTGTCACGAGCTTGAGCTGCACTTCATTTACAGAGTCATGGCCGGAGCTCTTGCAGCATATGCATTTTCCAACAATGTCTGCCAGAAATTCGTACCTCTGAGGAAACTCATTTTTCTTGTATCCTTTGACATTGGGAAATTTCTTATGATGCATCCTTTTAAGTCCTTCATGGAAATCTATGACATCTATGAACGAAAACCCTTCAGATTTGAAACCTAGGGCTAGGTTGATGTCCTCAGCTTTCAGCTTGATTTCTACGTCCCTGACTTTCGTAGTGATGACATCGCTTTCGAACACACCATTTTTGTAGAATTCTTTTACTAGCTTAGGGTAGCTCAACGTGGCCATACCCAAAGCCTCTTCGAGACCAAATTTCTTTATCAGAGATAGGGTTTTGAGAAATTTGGGATCAGCTGTCTTGAATTCATCAAAACAGAGTCTATAACCAGATATCGATTTCTTTGCACATAGTATGATTGTTTGAGCTTCGGAAAGTTAGGGTTTCTGCTTGTAGAGAGAGTGAGGGAGATGAGATTTTTGAACTTCTGATTTCAAAAAGGTGTTTTTAAACTGTACTTATAACTTCCCTCTCTCCATTTGCTTAGAGGGGCATGTGTCAACTTCTGCTTGGCTTTATGAAATTTACTGAAGAGGAATGTACTGATTTGCCCTTAGCTCCCTTTGAGCTAATGTATTCATTTGAAAGACTACGATCGTTGAGGTACCTTTATGATCATCAAGTATGCTCTGCATTAGTTGAGTATGGTCTGCAATCGTCGAGTCTGCTTTGCAATTTTCGTGTCTGCTTTGCAAACGTTGAATCTGGATTGCGATCATTGAGTCTACTCTACATTCGTCGAGTCTGTACTGCGATCATTGAGTTTACTTCTGAATCTGTTCTAAGAATATTGACTACCCTGGTCCTTGTGATTGACCTTATGACATAGCATTTCTCTCGAGTTAAGGTAGCTCAGGAAGGGCCAACCTCTTAGGGTGAATTAAGGGCAGGTTTGTCCCTAGGGCGCTTTACAGAGAGATTGCTTTGAGTTGTTGGAACTATGTCATCACATAATTATTCTTTGATGGAGCTCTATGATCGTGGTCTTTCTTTGGTCATGTCTATGATTTCGAACTTGATCTTTATATCTGCATGGTTGGCATAAACTAGGGCATAGATTTTATGGTTGTAAATTTAAGATGCCTAGCTCACTTATTAATTTGTTAAACCTGGATTCATCTAAAGGCTTTGTAAAGACATCAACAAGTTAATTTTCAGTAGGGATATATTGTAAGGATATGGTTCCATTTTGCACATGATCCCTAATGAAATGATACCTTATTTTTATATGTTTAGTCCTAGAATGCATAACATGAGTGTGTGTTATTGCTATGGCACTTGTGTTATCACAGTGAACAGGTATAGATTGAATTCAAACCCATAGTCTGCTAGCTAATTTTTCATCCAGAGGATTTGAGTACAGCAGCTGCCAGCATCAATGTATTCAGCTTCAGCAGTTGAAGTAGATACTAAGTTTTGCTTCTTGCTGAACCAGGACATAAGTCTATTTCCTAGCATATGACAGGTGCCACTGGTATTCTTTTTGTCTATTTTGCAACCTACAAAGTCAGCATCTGTATATCCTGTTAGTTTAAACGAGGACTCCTTGGGATACCAAAGCCCCAGGTGAGGTGTGCCTTTGAGGTACCTGAAAATCCTTTTTACAGTAGTTAAGTGTGATTCCTTGGGATTAGCTTAAAATCTAGCACATATGCATGTTGCAAACATTATGTTTGGTCTACTGGCAGTTAGATATAGAAGAGAGCCTATCATACCTCTGTATTGAGTTATATCAATACTTTTACCTTTTTCATCTTTGTCAAGCTTGGTTTGCAGGTGCAATTGGGGTTTTCATGGGAGAGGCTGATTCCATGCCATACTTCTTAAGTAAGTATTTGATGTAATTGGCTTGATTTATGAAGATTCCTTCATCAGTCAATTTTACTTGCAGTCCAAGGAAGAAGTTCAGCTCACCCATCATGCTCATTTCAAACTTGCTATACATAAGCTTAGAAAATCTCTTGCATAACTTTTCATCAGTAGATCCAAAAATAATGTCATCAGCATATATTTGAACTAATAAGACTTAGTCTTTATGCCTTCTAAGAAATAATGTGGTATCTACTCTACCTCTACTGAACCCATTTTCAATAAGAAAGTTAGTGAGTGTTTCATACCAAGCTCTAGGTGCTTGTTTAAGACCATATAAGGCTTTGTCTAATCTATAAACATAATTAGAAAGAGATGGATTGATGAAACTTGGAGGTTGCTCTACATAGACTTCTTCTTGAAGTTCACCATTCAGGAATGCACTTTTGACATCCATTTGAAATATCTTGACTTTCATGTGAGCAACAAAGGCAAGGAATATTCTGATGGCTTCTAGTCTGGCAACAGGTGCAAATGTCTCATCATAGTCAATGCCTTCTTCCTGAGAGTAACCCTTAGCTACTAGTCTTGCTTTATTCCTGGTTATTACTCCATCTTCATCCATCTTATTCCTAAAGACCCACTTGGTGCCTATGACAGGATGATTTTTTGGTCTCAGAACTAATCTCCATACTTTGCTTCTTTCAAACTGATTTAGTTCTTCCTGCATGGCTTCTATACAGCTGGAGTCTTCTATGGCATCTTCTATCTTCTTAGGTTTTATTTGTAACAGAAAGCTCAGATAGAAGCACTCATTTTGAGTGGCAGCTCTTGTTTTGACTCTAGCATTCGGGTCTCCAATGATTAAGTCTTGAGTGTGATCTCTTCCCCATCTGTTTCCTATTAGGACATCTGTCCTGATGCCTTCTTGTCTGAGATCTTCAAGATCTATTTCTTCTTCTTCTTGATATGGAGTTTCATTGTATTGCATAGTCCTCTCTACGATCTCATTTCCTTGCTCAACGATTTCACTATATGGGACTACGATCGTAGTGTTAAGCTCGACGTCCTCGTTAGTAGTGTCTGAACTGTCGTTCGTAGGGTTTTGAGACACTGTTTTATCCAAGTCTGTTTCATCGAATATGATGTGGATTGAGATTTTAACACTCAATGTCTTTTTGTTGAACACTCTATAGGCTTTACTGTCTGTGGCATATCCAAGAAAGATTCCTTCGTCTAACTTGGGTTGAAAATTTGTCAAATATTGCTTTCCATTGTTGAGAATATAACATGCATAGCCGAATGCATGGAAGTAGCTGACATTTGGCCTTCTTCCTTTCCATAGTTCGTAGGGAGTCTTCTTAATCGTAGAGTGTATGAGTGATCTGTTCTGAGTGTAGCATGCAGTGTTGACAACTTCGCTTTAAAGTATTCAGCAGATGGGTTTGCAGCACTAGTAGTTCTTTCTTTCAAATTTCTATTAACGTCCCGTTCTTTCTTTCAGCTACTCCATTTTGTTGAGGAGTTTGTGGAGCTGAGAAGTTATGGCTGATGCCATTGTTTGTGCAGAATTGGTCCATTTCTGAGAAGTCAAATTCTCTGCCATGATCACTCCTTATAGCCTTAATTTTCCCCCCTTTCTTGTTCATCACTAGTTTGAACATCTTGATCAGTTGGGAGCTTGTTTCATCCTTTGAGGTTAGAAAGAATACCCATGTGAATCTGGTGTAATCATCGACTATGACCTGTGAGTATCTATTTCCTCCGAGGCTCGTTGTTGGAATTGGCCGAAATAGATCCATGTGAAGCAGCTGCAGGGGCTTGTCAATTGAGTTGGCAGTTTTGCTCTTGAATGAGCTTCTGGTCTGCTTTCCAAGCTGACAGGCATTGCACGGCCTTTCTTTGACAAAGTTGAACTTGGGTAAGCCTGCAACTAGATCTTTTGAGGCCAGTTTGGACATGCTCTTGAAGTTAAGATGAGATAGTTTCCTATGCCATAGCCAGCTCATTTCTTCAGATGCTTTAGCTAGAAAGCATATTGTCTCGTCTGAGCTTAGTTGTCCAAGATTTACTGTGTAGACATTTCCTTATCTTGTTTCAGTTAGCTTTATAACAGATGTCTTCAAATCTCTGACTTGACATTGATTGTAGACATTGCTTATCGCAGAGTTGACTAATGCTCAGGAGATTGTGTTGTAGTCCTTCCACATAGGCTACCTTACTGAAAGACACTGCACCATTTTCAGCTGAGCCATATCCTCTTGTCTTGCCAGAGCTATTATCTCCAAAGATGACTGCAGGCCTCTCCTTCTCTATAAAGTTAGTGTAAGACCCAAACTTTTATGAATAAAGATGAATTTTCTATAATTATCTTTTTTTGAATATTATGGAATGAATTTGATATAATGTTATAGTTGTGGGTAATAGTTATAAATTTTGCAAAGTACGCAACTTGTTATATAATATTCGATTGGTCGGGGAATATTCGTTTTAACAGGGAATATTCGTACGACGGCATAATCATTGGTGGACCCCACAACGGAATTATTGTTGGATTGAGAAAACGACAAAAATATTTTATGAAAATAACGGCAGAAGTTTTATCGTTAACTGTTGAAACACCGGTGTTAAAAAATGCGAGAATACGGCGTTAGTTGCGTAAGAGCATACCAGGTATTGATTATTGATGCTTACGTGAAAAGTCACTCGGGTTTTGTTCAATTATTGCTTAAATAATTGTTGCATAGTATTTCACGTTATTTGATTCAATTATTGTCGATATTTTATATATTTTTAAATCAATAATTGAGACGACGAAGTTATTAATATTATTATTTACAATATTAACGATATCTAAAAGTTCTGCCAATGAGAGGTTTGGTCACCTAATTACGCGTCAATAGGGAGAAATCCTTATTGGAAAGCCCCCTCTTTCCTGGGAACGACCTGGTCAATTAATATTGTGAATTATAATAATAATGATAAATGTTGTTAAAAATATTGAGGGGATTTTTTTTTATGAGGTATTTGTTGCTTATTATTTGGATCCCCATTTACCCATTTTTTTTAAACTGTCGGTAGAAGTTATGTCAGTTTTGTTTTTTATATATATATATGTTGTATGGGAGTAAAATGGGGGAAGGGAGTAGTTGCCTTCCTAGGAAGGTAATTGATTTATATATATAAGTAACATGTGTGGGAGATTTGGTGGATGGTGGAAGATTATATATATATATATATATATATATATATATATATTTTTGGTGTATATGAAATGTTCTGGGGAATGATTTCAAAAGGGAGTCAGGTGGTTGTTTTTTCCCCCTATAAGCATGTGTTATATATATAAATATATTATATTTTTTGTTTTGTTTGACTAAGTATGTTAGCATTTGAAAATAGGCGTTTGATGATTCAACAAAATTCAGCCCGTGATAATATTTCTGTTGCGTCCGTGAATTATTTCTCAAATAGTATACGTTCCATTCTCCTATAAACAGAAGCTCATTCCTTCATTATTTCTTACGAATTTACTGAAACTCTAGAGAGAGAAACTATAGAGAGAAAGAAGAAAAGTATTCTGCTACTTCATTACTTCTATATCCAGTTTCTTCTAAGGTAAGGGGTATTATTTCTTTCGTATTCATGAAGAGAACTTCTGTTATTCCATTTTTTTTATTACGTTGGAATAACTTGTATACGCGGTCTACCCTATACTTGGTGAAATTCTTCTGTTATTCCATTCTTTACAATTCTGTTGGAACATCTTGTTTGTGCGTTTATGCATGACCTGGTTCCGTTATTTATTATTCTTTTGGAACATCTTGTCGGTGCGAATTTCGCCTAACCTGGTTCCGTTATTTATTATTCTGTTGGAATATTACATGCGTGCGTTCTGCACGCATGACTGGTTTCGTTATTTATTATTACTGTTGAATAACTCATGCATGCGGTCTATCGCATGCACGGTGATTTCTTTTGTTATTCCATTCTTTGTTATACTCAGTTGGTTAAAGTTTTGACTTCTATACTCCATGAAATTAGTGGAATATCCTTGATATTTGCGCTTCATCCAGTATCTTTTCATGGAAATATTCTTCTGAGTATTCTTGAATTTTACTTTACAAAGAAGTATCATGTTGACAATTTGGACGTTATTAGTTCCTTGATAAATTAATTCTTGAACTTGTTTTATTGAATTCTTATATCATTGTCATCATCCTCATGTTTATATTATGTTGAAAGTCATCTGTGGCCTGTAGTGCATAGATGGACTTGGTATGATTATGACCAGGGATTAATCGGTATAATCATGACCGTAATGTTACAAATGATGTGGTAAAAGTCCCCATTGCCCGTAGTGCATTGATGGGATGATTGTTGGCATGATCATGACCATTGATGAATACACGAATATCCTTGGCCCGTAGTGCATGGATAATTTGTGGTTGTGATACTAATGAATATCCTTGGCCGTAGTGCAGGGATGATGTGGATTATTTATTAAGCTGAGTCCCAACGATAAAAGTGATGAAAAACCTTTTAAATCATAAAAGATAGTAGATTTTATTCTCTACTTGACTCTTTTAATGGATTGCTTGTTCCGCTACAGTTAAACTTGATGTTTGTTATATTGTATCAGTTTAACACTGTTGAAGGCTAACGATAATTTATTCTGTATTATCTTAGTCATAATATTTCTTACTGGGCTAGTTGAGCTCACCCTTTTACTTTCATTGTTCTCTTTAGGAAATGAGAACGTAATGAGACTAGTCGGAAACGGTAGCGACTCGGTCCGATAATAGCATTAGTTGTCCTCACTATTATGTTAAATAGTGTGATAATAAATGTAATGAGGACTCAATAGAGTGTGGATATTGTCTCAGATGATAATATTTGTATTAAAACTCACAAAGATATGTTTTGTCGTATTTTACACGATTTGTTGTATAATTAAGTTGTATTTGAATTTTGTACCATGTATTTGGCGACTCGAGATAGGTGATGTATACCTATTTTGGGGCGTCATGATTAAAAAAGCTTTCCCCAAAATAGTATACACAACACCCATTCTCGAGTCGCCAAATACATGGTACTGTAAACAACTACAACTTTATTATTACAACAAGAAAATAGGTATACGTGAGTTTGAATACAAATATTATCTTCTAGAATAATATCTATACTCAAATAAATCCTCATCACATTATTGATTCATTATTTTACAAAATGGTGAGGACTACTAAACAACTCTCTCTAAATCTTCATTCCATACCCCCGACTAAGACTTCGCTACATTCTCGCCTCCCGAGAAGAAAAAATGGAACAACAAGGAAAAGGGTGAGCTCAACTAGCCCAAGAAAGAATATTACGACTAAGATAATATACAACAAATTATCGTTAGTCTTCAACAGGAAAAATCTGAGAATACAATGTACAACAAGTTTCGGATCAATATTCGCAGCGAAAAATAATAATTCATAAGAAGAGTTACGTAGAGAATGAAATCTACTATAATCTATGAATTTAATACCATCATCAATATTTTATCCCCAGAACATCAATCAATATACATCCGAATCAAATATTCATCTTCACACTACAGCCAAAGATATTCATCACCGTCATGTTCATTTAAACACCGCTCATCTGCACTAAAGGCCAAAGATATTCTTCATCATTCATCTTTGCACTACATTAAAGATATTCTTCAAGAAATCATTCATCTTTGCACTATGTGCCAAAGATATTCAATAATATCATCATTTAAGACCGAGGATGATGAAAAATATTTTTAAAGAAACGAATCCAAAGGAAACAAAATGACAAGGATTAAGGATTAAGGATTCGTATTTGGTTTTATCCACGCCCAAAAATACCTCAAAAATAATCATAGTGGTGTAAAATTCAAGAATGATCAAAACATGGATACAATCGTAGCTAGTATCCGTATTAGATATTTTGACAAAAAGAAGAAATTTTATTTTTCTATGAATAGTACGAGATACGTGAATAAGGTGTCAGATATCGTGAATAAAGGTCGTATACACGTGAATAAGAACTCCGACACCAAAAGATAGAAATTCCACAAAAACATCTTCACGCTTATTTAATAGTAATAATAGAATTCGTGAATAAGAATCATGAATAATAATAAGAACTCGCTTAATAAGAACTCGTGAATAAGAACTCGTGAATAAGAACCCATGAATAGTAACCCCGACATGAAAAAAAAGTTCCAAATTTGATAAAAACTTCAGATCAACATTTCAAAGATAATGATATTGAAGAAATAATATCATTACAAAAAAAATAATATCCCTTACCTCGAAAGATCAAGATTTCTAAATTGTATACCGTATAAGGTCAAGGAACTTGCACCGCCCTAGCAATACTCAAAGTATACTCAAAATACTCACAAGAATACGCCAAAAATATCGAGAGAGAAATAGAGAGAAAACTTCAGCTTCGTGTGATTTTCAATTCTAACCCAAGACCCTATTTATAGAAAACGCTAGAATACCAAAGCGTAAAATTTAATATAATATTAATATAATTATACAAATTTTCCTTAGCCCACCTTTTTGTCAAAACACCAGCCACACATGTTAATGATGTCCAAAAAAATACAAAAACGTTTTTCTTAACAAAAATAATTTAAACTCCCAAAATCAATTATTTTGAGCTTCTAACTTCAATAATTCATAATAAATAGCCCTTTCATCAGAAAATTCAAATCTCGAGTTTTTATAGGAAATTCAATTCTCTACAACTTTGCAGAAGAAAGTTTTTCCAAATTCCAAACAAAAATTGACCGAAATCCACAAACGGGTGATTTTACAAAGTGCTATAATCAAATTTCTATTAATAATTGTGTCCACCAACACACAAAACATGTGTTAAAACATTTAATGCCACAAAATACTCTTCCTCCTCATATACTCATATATCCCACATTCATTGTAAAATATCACCGTTAATATATTATTAAAATAATATATTTAAATGAATTATTTTATCGTAAAAGATAAAATATTAATTTTCAACAATTGTCATTTTAAAAATTTTCTCCATCTATATCCACATAAAATCAATATTTTCCTCATCATATAAATCAATAATTAATTATTCACAAATAATATTACGTAATCACAATATCGACAACCAAAGTGCGCCCTCAGAAAGAGGGGCTTTCCAATAAGAATTTCTTCATCACGCGCAATTAGATGACCAAACCTCTCCTTAGATGTAACTTTCTAGACATTGCCAATAATGTTATCTAATAATATTATTCAGATAATATGAATTATTGCTTCGATAATGAAAGATACCGTAATGACAATTATCAAACAACAAAGAATATAAAATATCAACGCAAATTAATTATTAACTCAATAAAATATCGAATAAAGAATTATCAGTAACCATTATCGAGTAAAGGCCTTCACGTAAGAATCAATAATTGGTGCAATACCGCAAAGCTACCGCTCAACAACGCCAGAGTGTGTTTTTAACCACCGGGTATTCCAACAAGATAATTGCAACAACTACTACGCTATTTAAAAACAACTTATATTTGTCGCTTTTCATCCAATCGCTTTCACATGGGGGCCCACACATATGGTCACTACCATCAGCATTTAATATTCCCCGACAAAGATTTAATATTCCACGACCAAACGAATATTCCCGAACAACAATGAATATTTTATAACCACTTGCTTATTTTGAAATATTTATGATTTAACCCTTAACTATCCACATTAATCAAATCAACCCTTACTATTTCAAAATAAAGGAAATTCCTTTTTATTTAAAAATTTCTGGTCTTACAACCTCCCTCCTTATGAAATTTCGTCCCTCGAATCGACGACGCATTCTGGTGTTTTTTGAAAGGTGAGGATACCTCGCTTTCATTTTCGCTTCCAATTCCTGTGTCATTTCCTCTATATAGCATGATTCTCCACAAAACTTTAACTTGTGGTATAACCTTCATATGCACATAGGACATGCTCCTTCCTATCCAAAATCTTGACAGTACCTCCTCATACGCTAAGTCTTCTATTATCTCGTCCTGCTTCTAACTCAATAACGTGGTTCGGTCTTTCACATATTTACGAAGTACGATATGTGAAACACATTATGAACACGAGACATACTTTGAGGTAACGCAAGTCTATAGGCTACATTTCCTACTTCCTAATCAAGAATTTGAAATGGACCGATAAATCGTGGATCGAGCTTTCCTCTCTTCCCAAATCTTAGAACTCCCTTCCACGGAGCAACTCGCAACAATACATGATCCCCTACATTAAATTCCACGCCCTTTCGATGAAGATCCGCATAACTCTTTTGTCGATCTTGTGCCGCTTTGTATACGCTTGTCGAATCATTAGTCATACGACTAACTCCGGGTCCCAACAATGTTGCTTCACCCACCTCATCCCAACATATCGAGAACGACATTTTTGTCCATATAATGCTTCAATGGAACCATGCCTATATTTGTTTAATAACTATTGTTGTATGAGAATTCCACCAATGGCAAGTACTTATCCCAACTTCCTTTGAAATCTAGGACACGTAGTTTTAATATATCTTCAAGAGTTTAAGTAGTCCTTTCGATTGCCCATCCGCTTTGAGGATGGTATGCCAAATCGAATCGTAAATTCGCGCTCATAGCTTTCTACAACTAACCCAAAATCATGAAGTGAATCTTCGGTCACGATCTAAAACTATGGATACCGGCATGCCATGCAATCTCATAATCTTATTTACGTATATACGAGAAAGACGCTCAAGGAATAAGTCTCTCATTTCGATAAGAAATGAGCGCAGACTTGGTTAATCTATCAACAATAACCCAAATAAAGATTGATGCCTTGAGAAACCGCAGGAAGATTAGTAATGAAATTCGTGGTAATGTGTTCCCACTTCCATTTCAAAATCTCAAGTGGTTGCAACGGACCCTTAGGTACAAGATGCTCCGCCTTTACACGCTAAGCAAGTTAAACACATCGAGATAAACTACGCGATCTCTCTCCTCATATTTGCTCCCACCAAAATGTATGTCAAGATCACGATACATTTTAGTACTTCCAGATGGATTGCAAAAACAATGTGTTGTGTGCCTCCATCATGATTCTATGCTTCAAATCAAAATCATTAGGAATGCAAAGTCCGAGTTGACTCAAGTATTCCTTCTTCATCAATTCGCCCCTAATAGCTCCTTCTTGTACTTTCTTCTTCATACGATCATCATCCCCGCCTGGGCTTTGAGCAAATTTTAACTTTATTGATTAAAGTCGATTATACTCAGATATCATCACGCGGGTACCTAGAGTTTTCATCTCCATCTCTATTATTTGTAAATTATATGAAATAATATCGTATCAGATTAGATATACGATCTTCTACTCAACACGCCACCACCACGCTCGCTTTTCCAAGATGGTATGGTTAGAATATGTGCCAAATGAGTCGCCTCGAGCTCTTGGAAAATCTTCTCGCATTCCTCGCCCCATACTTAATTTTGTATTTTTTCGAGTCACTTGTTAATCTGAGTAGCGATTCGAGAATATCCTTCAACGAATCTCCGATAATAACCAACTAAGCCTGTAAAGCTACGATTTTCGATTATCGACTTAGGTTGCTCTCAAACGCGACTCATATCCCAATCTTGATAAAGACGTCACAATGACACCTATCGCTTTACTATCGCATCTAATATAACGCCCCCTACAGCGAGAGTCTCGCTTAGTGAATTCCACAAAGGAAGTCACAAGATAAAGGCTCAGTACCAAATTTATAGTTGAATTTTTAACTCCAAGTTCAATAGAGCCATTCGATATGAGATTTTAGAAATGAGTTTTGTACCGGTTCAAAGTCGATACAAAATTTAATATCGCTTTGGGAGTAAGCCAAGAAATTCTTCAGAAATACGCCAGAAAAAAATCAATAACAACAGAATATTATTCAAATCGACGTGTCTTTATTCAAATCCATAACACGGACTAAGAAAATTTGACATCCGTAATAAACGAATGACTTCATGGCTTGATATGAAAATGTTTGATTACAATGGTTTGATTGCTTGAATTCAATAACAAAGTTGCTTAGAATATGAAAACTAACAACCTTACGAAAACAATCAATTTTGGCATGATGAGTAGTTAACCTTAAAATCACATCAAAAGCAAATATCTCTATAGTAAATAAGGTTAATGTAATGTGATAGTGCCAACCTCAATCAAACAAGATTTCTAAACAACAGATGTAATGAAAGTTTCTCCTAACTGATTCTCCATAAATAGGTCAAAGTCTAATTTCTCCGTAGTCAAGTTCAAACGCTGAGCGCAAGCAAGAGAGATAAAAGAATGGGTAGAACCCCAGATTCTAGTAAGGTATATACTTCGCAAGAATTTATAATTAACTAACCCGTATAACTTCGCTCGTGTTCCTCAGATTTTGACCGGGCCACGACAAACGCCTTCCAAGAACCGCTGACTTTGACTTTTCTCGACATCCTTTTCGAGTCACCATTCACGCTGGACTGGTTTCGATATCGCATAACTTCGAGCGATATGTCCTTCTTTTCCACAATTATAGCATACCTTGAAGGCTTTGAACAGCTTTGACCTTATATGTCCCTCCTCTCCACATCTCAGAGCATCTAACCGGGCGATCGCTTCTCTCCCTAGAATTTGTTGATGGTGCCGATGTTGTTTCGACGCCTTCCCGCCATCGTTAAATCTTCTTTTTAGATTGACATCTCTTTCCATAATATCAACGCTGTCAGCAACTTTTTACCCACGCATCACTCATTCTCACTGCTCAGCTTATTTCTTCTTTCAAATTTCGATTCCAAATTTTATCATCTTATACTCGCCAAAGAGTGCTTTTGTTCAAGATCACGATCGGGTAACACAAGCTTGAATCGTTGATCCTTTTGCTCCACGATCGCCGCAATTCTTTAGCCCGCTTCTTCTAACTCATGAATACGATTTTGCAATTCTATATTTCGATCATAAAATACCTCTAATAAACTCTCTTCAGTACCTCTTCTTCCTCTTCTTCCTCACTCTCACCAAGTACCTCTCACATTATCTCGTGCAACTATCAATTCTTCACTCACCACACGGATATCTCTAATTCCTTCTTCACCGACATCACATTATCCTCGTCATGCGACAGAGGTGTTCCACGATCTCATTCACTCCATTGTTAACGCTCTCAAATGCCATTCTAAAAAAACTATCATAAAACAAGGGTTAATTAAATAAATTAACAAATCACATAATACCCCTATAATACGACCAACCAACAAATAAGCTTAGTAGGACACACTAAATGCAAGGATTTACTCGCCTCTCCTCCTAGTTTTATTCCCCGATCTCCGCCAGAGATCATATCCCTAAGCTCGATATTAACCGCGACGCCCCCAAAATAGTATACACAACACCCATTCTCGAGTCGCCAAATACATGGTACGTAAAACAACTACAACTTTATTATTACAACAAGAAATCTGTGAGTTTGAATACAAATATTATCTTCTAGACAATATCTATACTCAAATAAATCCTCATCACATTATTGATTCATTATTTTACAAAAATGGTGAGGACTACTAAACAACTCTCTCTAGAATCTTCATTCCATACCCCGACTAAGACTCGCTACATTCTCGCCTCCCGAGAAGAAAAAAATGGAACAACAAGGAAAAGGGTGAGCTCAACTAGCCCAAGAAAAGAATATTACGACTAAGATAATATACAACAAATTATCGTTAGTCTTCAACAGGAAAAAATCTGATAGAATACAATAGACAACAAGTTTCGCATCAATATTCGCAATGAAAATAATAATTCATGTAAGAGTTACGTAGAGAATGAAATCTACTATAATCTATGAATTTAATAAATTCATCATCAATATTTTATCCTCGTAACATCAATCAATATACATCTCGAATCAAATATTCATCTTTGCACTACAGCCAAAGATATTCATCACCAATCATGTTCATTTAAACACTGCTCATCTTTGCACTACAGTGCCAAAGATATTCTTCAAAATCATTCATATTATTCTTCAGAAATCATTCATCTTTGCACACGTGCCAAAGATATTCAATAATATCATCATTTAAGACCGAGGATGATGAAAATATTTTTTTTAAAGAAACGAATCCAAAGGAAACAAAATGACAAGGATTAAGGATTAAGGATTCGTATTTGGGTTTTATCCACGCCCAAAAATACCTCAAAAATAATCATAGTGGTGTAAAATTCAAGAATGATCAAAACATGGATACAATCGTAGCTAGTATCCGTAATAGATATTTTGACACAAAAAGAAGAAATTTTATTTTTCTATGAATAAGTACCAGATACGTGAATAGTGTCAGATATCGTGAATAAAGGTCGATACGTGAATAGTAACTCCGACACCAAAAGATAGAAATTCCACAAAAACATCTTCACGCTTCATGAATAGTACTCGTAACCGTGAATAAGAACTCGTGAATAAGAAATCAATAATAAGAACTCGTGAATAAGAACTCATGAATAAGAACCCATGAATAGTAACTCCCATACATGAAAAAAAGTTCCAAATTTGATAAAACTTCAGATCAATATTTCAAAGATAATGATATTGAAGAAATAATATCATTACAAAAAAAAATAATATCCCTTACCTCGAAAAAGATCAAGATTTCTAAATTAATAATACCGTATAAGGTCAAGGAACTTGCACCGCCTAGCAATACTCAAAGTATACTCAAAATACTCACAAGAATACGCCAAAATATCGAGAGAGAAATAGAGAGAAAACTTCAATTTCGTGTGTGATTTTCAATTCTAACCCAAGACCCTATTTATAGAAAAATGCTAGAATGACCAAAGCGTAAAATTTAATATAATATTAATATAATTATACAAATTTTCCTTAGCCCACCTTTTGGTCAAAACACCAGCCACACATGTTAATGATGTCCAAAAAAATACAAAAACGTTTTTCTTAACAAAAATAATTTAAACTCCCAAAATCAATTATTTTGAGCTTTAACTTCAATAATTCATAATAAATAGCCCTTTCATCAGAAAATTCAAATCTCGCGAGTTTTTATAGGAAATTCAATTCTCTACAACTTTGCAGAAAGAAAGTTTTTCCAAATTCCAAACAAAAATTGACCAAATCCACAAACGGGTGATTTTACAAAGCTATAATCAAATTTCTATTAATAATTGTGTCCACCAACACACAAAACATGTGTTAAACATTTAATGCCACAAAATACTCTTCCTCCTCATATACTCATATATCCCACATTCATTGTAAAATATCACCGCTAATATATTATTAAAATAATATATTTAAATGAATTATTTTATCGTAAAAAGATAAAATATTAATTTTCAACAATTGTCATTTTAAAAATTTTCCATCTATATCCACATAAAATCAATATTTTCCTCATCATATAAATCAATAATTAATTATTCACAAATAATATTACGTAATCACAATATCGACAACCAGTGCGCCTCCTGTGAAAGAGGGGCTTTCCAATAAGAATTTCTTCATCACCATGCAAGAATTAGATGACCAAACCTCTCCTTAGATGTAACTTTCTAGACATTGCCAATAATGTTATCTAATAATATTATTCAGATAATATGAATTATTGCTTCGATAATGAAAGATAATCCGTAATGACAATTATCAAACAACAAAGAATATAAAATATCAACGCAAAAAGAATTATTAACTCAATAAAATATCGAATAAAGAATTATCGTAACCATTATCGAGTAGTGCCTTCACGTAAGAATCAATAATTGGTGCAATACCGTGCGCTACTGCTCAACAACGCCAGATTAGTGTGTTTTAACCACCCGGTATTCCAATAATTAAGATAATCTAAATAACTACGCCAAGCTATTTAAAAACAACTTATATTTGTCGCTTTCTTCATCCAATCGCTTTCACATGGGCCCACACACATGGTCATAACCACTTATTTTGAAATTTAAATATTCCCCGACAAAGATTTAATATTCCACGACCAAACGAATATTCCCCACAACAATGAATATTTTATAACCACTGCTTATTTTGAAATATTTGCAGATTTATTTAACCTTAACTATCCACATTAATCAAATCAACCCTTACTATTTCAAAATAAAGGAAATTCCTTTTTATTTAAAAATATGAAAAGGTCAAGTGATCTTTGAATGAAACTTATCTTGATACAACAACTCTCAAAGTATCATAAATACTCACAAAATCGCACTACGCCAAAGATATTCATCGAAAATATAGAGAGAAAGATATTCATTAAGTATCACCATTATGGATTTACGGTGTGATTTTTTCGATTATCCAAATTCAATAATACTCCATAATAACCAAGCCATATAATAAAGATGTTATCCCATAAAAGTAGACATTGACTAAAAAGAGAAAATATCATCTTTCTTGGCTTTACTGTCGTGCTACTAAAAGTAACCCAAAAAAGGTAGAATTCCACAATAAAATTCATAACAATATCTCAAATAAATATTCAAGAAAATAATATTTTAAGAAGAAAATAATATCCCTTACAACCACAATGAAAGGTGGGGATGCCTGTACTCAACAACTCTCAATTTTCTCACAAAATACGCAAAATATAGAGATTATAATTTTCAATTATAACTTAGCCTCTATTTATATAAAAATGTTATCCCAAAGTAGACTTCGACTGATGGCTTTTTTACCTCTACTATTGCCACCCACCACATTTGAAATAAAAATATTTTTTCACCAACCACAAGTTACCACTCAATTCAGAATTTTCCACCAAAATCAATTCAACCCTAATTTATGGACATCTAAAATTCATAAAAATCATTCGCTATTTTAATAAATTTAACATATACTCAACTTATATAATCACATATCCAAAAATCACAACGATCCAATGAATCTTAGATTAAAATTATAACTCACGCAATATATCTCAAGAATAGTGATTTAATTTTTAATACCTCCATTCCGACAAAAACACCTCAACATTAATTCCTTCAATTATAACCGCATAAAATAAATATATCCACATAAAATAAATATTTTTTTATCATATAATCAATAATTAATTATTCACAAATAATATTACGTAATCATAATTATGACAACTAAGTAGCTCCTGTGAAAGAGGGGCTTTCCGATAAGGATTTCTCCTTCTCAAGCATAATTAGGTGACCAAACCTCTCCTTAGAGTAAATTTCTAGACATTGTCAATAATGCTATCTAATAATATTATTCAAATAATATGAATTATTGATCCGATAAAAGAAAATCTTTGTCAAAGACAATAATTGAAACAAAAATAATATAAAATATCAACGCAAAGAATTATTGAATCAATAAAATACAATATTGAAAAGTAATTATCAGTAACAATTATTGAGTAGTGCCTTCACGTAAGAATCAATAATTCAAAAATATCGCATAATACCGTGCTATCAGTGCAACCACGCCAGACATCATTTTTTAACCATCGGTATTCCAACAAGGTGTTAATTCAGTAACAACTACGTCGTTATTTATAAAAACTCAAACTTGTCGTTTTCTTTATCCGACAGTTATTCTATTATGAGGCCCACGAATGGCTGCGCCGTCGTACGAATATTCTCCTACAATAAGAATATTCCACGACCAAACGAATATTCCCGATAAAAAAATTAATATTTTATAACCACTTGCTTATTTTGTAAAATTTGCATATTTCACCCATAACCAAAGTATTATATCAAATAAACTCCTTATTATTTCAGGATAATAAATAGAAAAAATTTAATTTTATTCATAATAAGTTGGGGTCTTACATAAAGCATTACTAGTGCTAGTTTCCTTTACCTCCTCCACACATGGCTCTGACGTGGATTCCCTAAAGCCTAAACCTGTTCTGTCAGTGACGCTTCTTTGACTAGAGATCAAGGAGTCCATGGATGAAGAAGATTTGTTCCATATTGATAGATTGTCTTTTCTAGTTCCTCAATTTTAGAGGTTAGACTTGACTCTCTTTTTGTATTGAGCTCATTAGTCTATTTCAAGAGCTTATTCTCAGCTTCAAACTGAGCCTTGTTGACAACATCTGAATAGAGAGAAAATTTACGAGAAATGAGATATTTGACGTATCTGGGGTTTCAAACCTCTCGAAAACATCTCTGCGTCAATGCTTCTCATTCTCCACCAAATGAGGTCTGAAAACTCGATAACTCCGCGAACTTATTGCCTCGTCTTTGGGACACCGCCATGTTATTCTCGCTCCGATCTAATAAACTCCACTTTCTTCATATAGCGAATACTTTCGTGGAAGTACTTGTCATTGAACTGCTTCAAAACATCTCCCATGACATCTTTGAAGTGCGCAATTTGGATGGTACGCTTCACGTATTCCCACTAGTAATCCGCCTCGTTACTGGAACATAAAAGTAGCGAATGGAACTTTCTGTTCCTCCATGCATCCCAAGACATCGAATATCTTGGTAATTTGTTTTTGACCCACGCCTCCGCTTAATCGGATCCGACTTTCCCCGCACTCGGTGGTCCCAACTCTTTGAACTGCTTGCATTTGTGACCACCCGTGAATTGCTATCATTTCTCCTCAGTATTTTGAACACGAGTCTCCTCGTCTGATTTTTGCATGAACTGCAAAAAGTTCTAAACATCCCTCGTTCATCATCTCGCTTCAGCAGGTGTTGTTCACAGAGGTACATTGCCACTGTTGCACGTTCTCCTCGTTGGTAAGTACAGCATCTCCACGGTCCTCATTTACTCCATCATAATATTCTCGATCGACATTCTCAAATATCATCATAAAACAAGGGTTAATCAAGGAAATCAATATATCACATAATATCCCTATATATCGACCAACTAACAAATAAGCTTAGGTAGGACACCTAGTGTGAAGGATTTACTCGTCTCTCCCTCCTAGTTCTATTTCCGATATTCGCCAGAGATCATATCCCTAAGCTCTGATACCAACTGTGACGCCCCAAAAATAGGTCCATTCCATCCAACCCATTCTGAGTCGCCAAATACATGGTACAGAAATAACTACAACTTTATTAATACATTTGTCGTGCAAAATACGACAACATATATACTGTGAGTTTAAATACAATTATTGTCTTCTAGACAATATACATACCCAAATAAATCCTCATCATAATTATTTATACATTATTTTATAAAAATGGTGAGGACTACTAAACAACTCTCTCTATAACCATCATTCCATACCCCACTGCATACTTACATTCTCGCCTCCCGAGAAGAAAAATGAACAAAAAGGAAAAGGGTGAGCTCAACTAGCCCAAAGAAGAATATTATGACTAAGATAATATACAAGAAATTATCGTTAGTCTCCAACGGAAAAATCTAATAGAATACAATAGACAACCAGCTTTTAAATCAACAATCAGAATGGAAACAACAATCATTCATTAGAAGAGTTAAGTAGAGATTGCAAACTACTATCTTCTATATATGAATTTAAAAGTTCATTATCGATATTTTATCCTCAGTAACATCAATCAATATATATCTCGAATCAAATATTCATCTTTGCACTACAGTGCCAAAGATATTCATCGATTGGTCATGTTCATCTAAACACTGCTTCATCTTTGTACTACGGGCCAAAGATATTAATCGATGAGTCATGTTCATCTCAACACCTGTTCATCTTTGCACTACGGGCCAAAGATATTCATCAAGAAATCATTCATCTTTGCACTACAGGCCAAAGATATTCAGTAATATCATCATTTAGGACTGAGGATGATGAAAAATATTTTAAAGGAAACGAATCCAGTGAAACAAAAGAACAAATATTAAGGATTCGTATTTTAAACAATCCAAGTTCAAAAATACTTCATAAGTAATCAGAGTGGAGTAAAATTCAAGAATGATCAAAACATGGATACAATCAAAGCTAGTATCCATAATAGATATTTTGGACAAAAAGAAGAAATTTCATTTTTCGATGAATAGTGCCGTATTCGTGAATAGTGCCGTATACGTGAATAGTAACTCCGACACCAAAAGATAGAAATTTCACAAAAAACATCTTCACGCTTCGTGAATAGTACTCGTGAATAAAGAACTCACGAATAGTAACTCATGAATAGTAACTCGTGAATAAGAACTCATGAATAAGAACTCCCCATATGAAAAAGTTCCAAATTTGATAAAAATTTCCAACCAATATTTCGGATAATGATATTGAAGAAATAATATCATTTTCGAATAAAATAACATCCACTTACCTCGAAAGACAAGATCTTCTAAATTGAAACACCGAGATAGGCTATGACTTGAACTTGCAGACCAGATAGCAATACTCAAAGTATACTCAAAATACTCACAAGAATACGCTCGATAATATAGAGAGAAAACTTGAGTTTACGGTGTGATTTTCAATTCTAACCTAAGCACCCTATTTATAGGAAAATGCTTGTAACACCAAAGTAGAAAATTTAATATAATAATATTATTATTATTTCCACAACTTCCTACGCACCAAGAATCTGAATTCAGCTATTAAAACACATGCAAGAACCACACTCAAATCACCAAAAACGTTTTTCATATTAAAAATATTTTAATATTCAAAAATTAATTATTTTGGAGCTTCGGAACTTCAATAATTCATAATAAATAGCCCTTTTATTAGAAAATTCGAATCTCGCGAGTTTTTATATGAAATTCAATTCTCTACAACTTTGCAGAATAAAGTTTTTCTAAATTCCAAACAGAAATTGACCGAAATCCATAAACGGGCAATTTTACAAGCTATAATCAAATTTCAGTCAAAAAATGGGTCTACCGACACACAAAATTTGTTTTTAATATTTATTGCAACAAAATACTCTTTTCCTCAGATACTCATATATCCCACATTCATTGTAAAAATATCACCATTATTATATTATTAAAATACAATAATATATTTAAATGAATTATTTTATCAGAAAAAGATAAAATTTCAATTTTCAACAATTGTCACTTTAAAAATTTTCTCCATCTATATCCACATAAAATCAATATTTTCCTCATCATATAAATTAATAATTAATTATTCACAAATAATATTACAAAATCACAAGATCTTGCAAACCGTGACGCTCCCAGAAAGAGAGGCTTTCCAATAAGGATCTCTCCTTCTTGGCGCAATTAGGTGACCAAACCTCTCCTTAGACGTAACTTTCTAGACATTGCCAATAATTTTATCTAATAATATTATTCAGATAATATGAATTATTGTCTCGATAATGGAAAATACTATGTAATGACAATTTATTGAAACAACAAGAATATAAAATATCAATGCGTGAATTATTGAATCAAGAAAAATAAAATCTTTGAATAGTAATTACTATAACAATTATTGAGTAGTGTCTTCTTACGTAAGAATCAATAATTGGTGCAATACCGTGTCTTTCTTGTTGCCAACAACGCGTATTAGTGTGTTTTAACCAATTCGGTATTCCAACAAAGATAATCTGTGAATAACTACGCCGTTATTTATAAACAACTTATATTTGTCGTTTTTTCATCCAATCTCTTTTCGTTATGGGCCCGAAAAGAAAATGCTACTGTCAGCATCGTCTAATATTCCTCGACAGCATTTAATATTCCACAACCAAACGAATATTCCCCGACAATAATGAATATTTTATAACTACTTGCTTATTCGAAATATTTGCGTATTTTACCCATAACTATCTACATTAATCAAATCAACCCTTACTATTTCAAAATAATAAATAGAGGAAAATAAATTTCATTTATTAATAATTTGGGGTCTTACAGTTGAGCAGAACATTAAATCTCTCGTAGGTGGCAGTGACGTTTTCTCCTTGAACGTGTGCAAACATCTCATATTGCTGAGTCAAGAAAGATTGTTTGTTTTCCTTGACTTCTTCTGTTCCTTCATGCATGATGAGCAATGCTTCCCAAACCTCCTTTGATGTTCTGCTATTTATCACATTTTCGAACAGATCATCTTCCAAGGATTGGAACAAAATGTTCTTGGCCTTTTTGTCGAGTTGAACAACTCTCTTTTCTTTGTATGTCCATTCTTCTTTGACCTTGATCTGTATTCTGTTTGGGTCGTCTGGAGTTGGTGCAAGCTTTGTAGGAATGTAGGGCCCATTCTGAACAGTTTCAAATAGATCTTCATCTATTGAATCCATATATGTCTGCATCCTAACTTTCCAGTTGGAGAACTTGTCTTTGTTTCACATAGGTGGCTTGCTGCCTCCTCCAGTCTTTGATTTGCTTGGTAAGTGTGTCATTGGATCTACTTAAGCTTTGTAAGCTATAGAATAGAACCTGCTCTGATACCAATTGTTAGTTCCCGGAGACACAATAGTTATCTAGAAGGGGGTTGAATAGATATATAAAATTTTTCTTGTTTTACTTTGTTAGTTTTGATAATGATTCAAACACAATGGAATTAAGATTTGTTTGATCCCCCTTTTTAAATTGCGAGTTAATGAGAATGAAGCAAATATAACAGTTATAGTTGTTATAGCAAGAATGCAATAGACACAGCAGTTTTAAGTGGTTCAGAGCACTTAAAGCTCCTAGTCCACTCTTCTACTCCTCGATTAGGAAATCCAATAAGGATGTCTTTACACTTTATGAATCTCACAGATTCCTTCTAGACAAGCAGTTTAGGAACTTCTTAGTTCACTCTTGAACTCTTCAAGTCCAGCAGACTTGGCTCTTCTCAGTTCACTTTAGAACTCTACAAGTCCTTCTGACTTCACTTGATTGGTAGTTGATGAGTTCTTGTGGTGCTACTCAATTGTCGTTAAGCTCTTGTTCGAAAGAACTGAGTAGCTGAGCAAGCTTTCTTTTCTTCTTAGATCGTAGAGTTGGGCGTTGAGTGTTCTTTCCGTTTTTGTTCAATGCTTGCTTTTTTTGATCATCTGCTGATGTTGTGCATATATGTGATTCTAGAAATCTATCCGTTGAAGTATTTAATGCATTTGACGTTTCTGAGCTTTGATGGAGACTTTTTTGCACATTATTTAAATTACATTCTGGCCCACTGACACAGCAGACAGCTTTCTCACCTAACACCTGAAAAGGTGTTTTTTCTCTGACCCATGGTTATTTCCTTATTTTCTTTAATACGTTTCCTTCGTTGCATACTAAGGATAATTTCTGTACCATTGGGACTGGTGAGGACTTCAACGTTTATAATCCATTCCATATTTATTAGAATTTCTCTTTAAACAAAAGGGTAAGGCTCGATGTTTCTGACATAGGCAAATGATACTCTATGATTCAGATCGTAGTGTCTTGCCGCCTTGGTGCTTGATCTGATGCTATCAACCGAGAAGACTACGATTTCTCTTAAGGACTGGAACACTACGATTTTCACTTGTCTGTCTTGCGGACTCTACATTTTCTGAGAGCACACTACGATCTCTGAGTTGGCTTTGACAAACGTCTAGACCACTCTACGATTTCTGGAGAGGCCCTTCAAGGCAGACATACTACGATCCTCGATACTCTATGATTCTGCCTTGGCTTCTGCAAGTTCTTGATCAGCTCATTAGACTGCAATTTTATTTGAAGCCTATCTATTACATTTCATGGATCAACCTAACATCTTTGATCTCTTTATCTATACATTCATTTACAGAATGATAAACATTAAAAGCTTAGATCAACCTAACAATTTGATCTATCACTAAGTCCTTATACATATATTTCTTAAAGGACTTTACATGTGATCATGAGCATTTAATTTAAACATCAAATCAAAATATGCACTTTTCCAACATTACCCACAAGTATAACATTATAACAAATTCACACCTTAATATTCAAAAATGATATTTATAGAAAAATTAATCTTTATTCATAAAAATTGGGGTCTTACAAATGCGTTAGAAACTCTTCTTTATTTTATATATGTAAAATATTATATTATGTAATTAAATTGTGATAATTTATCCCGCATTTATAAATTTCAAAACATTAAACAATGAAATTAATGCATGCAGCTATAAAATCTTCAATTAATTTCTAGATTTTAAATGATTTGTTTAGTGATAATTTATGTGGTAAGTAGATTGTTATCACCACTACACCCTAAAAATTCAAAATAGGAAATTAATATTGCCACATATTAAAATGATATTCTCACATGAGTCTCGTTAGCATAAATGTGAGACTCGCTCACTATTCATGAATAGTGAAAAAGCGTGTAAAAATATTAATTTTTATATAAAAATATCAGTTTTCTTCAAAATAAAGATACAAAAATTAATGTTTGTGCATCGCTTTTATGTTAAATCCATGGCATGTTTCACATAACACTTATTGTAAGACCCCAACTTTTTATAAATAAGATGAAATTTCCTCTATTTATTATTTTGCAATAGTAAGGGTTGATTTGATTAATGTAGTTAGTTATGAGTAAAATGCGCAAATATCTTAAATAAGCAAGTGGTTATAAAATATTCATTGTTGTTGGGAATATTCGTTTGGTCGTGGAATATTTTGCTGTCGGAGAATATTCGTATGACGGCGCAGCCTTGTGTGGGCCCCATAACAGAAAACGATTGGATGAAGAAAACGACAAGTATGAGTTTTTATAAATAACGGCGTAGTTGTTACCGTTAACATTGTGGAAATAACCGGTGGTTAAAACACAATAACACACGATATTGCACCAAATATTGATTCTTACGTAAGAAGGCACTACTCAATAATTGTTACAGTAATTACTGTTCAATATTTTATTGATTCAATAATTGCTACGTTGATATTTTATATTGTTGTTTAAATAATTGTTATTACACAGTATTTCTCATTATCAATAATTTATATTATTTTAATAATATTACTAGATAACATTATTGGCAATGTCTAGAAAGTTCTATCAAGGAGAGTTTAGGTAATTGCGCGCCAGTAAGGAGAAATCCTTATCGGAAGGCCCCCTCTTTCCTGTGAACAGCCTGATTGTCAGTATTGTGATTCTATAATATTATTTGTGAATAATTAATTATTGATTTATATGATAAATAAAATATTCATTTTATGTGGATATAGATGGAGAAAATTTTTAAAGTGACAATTGTTGAAAATTGATATTTTATCTTTTCTGCTAAAATAATATATTATTATATTATAATAATATAATAATGATGATATTTTTATAATGAGGGTGTGATATATGAATAAATGAGGAGGAAGAGTATTTTTGTTACAATAAATATTTAAAACATGTTAAACATGTTGATGGACCCCAATTTTGAATAAAACTTGATTATAGCCTGCAAAATCATCCGTATGTGGATTTCGGTCATTTTCTGTTGGAATTTGGAAAAACTTTCTTCTGCAAAGTTGTAGCGAATTGAACGGGTCTAAATTGATTTTGTTGTATTAAATGATAAAAACATGTTTTTTTATTTTGGTGAGGTTGGCCCCACTTGGTGGCTGTTGTTTTGGGCAAAAGAGGTGTGCGTAGGAAATTTAAAAAATATATATTAATATTTTATTAAATTTTCTGCTTTGGTGTTCTAAGCATTTTCTTATAAATAGGGTGGTTAGGTTATAATTGAAAATCACACCAGAAACTAAAGTTTTCTCTCTCTATATTATCGAGCGTATTCTTGTGAGTATTTTGATACTTTGATTGTTGCTATACGGTGCAAGTTCCTTCAGCACTATATCCAGTATTTCAGTCAGAAGTACTATCTTTTTAAGGTAAGAGATGTTATTTTCTTTTATAAATGATATTATTTCTTTCAATATCATTATGTCAAAATATTGGTCTAAACTTTTTATCAAATTTAGAACTTTTTATGTCGGGGTTACTATTTACGTATACGACACTATTCACAGAAAAATTAAAATTTTCTTTTCTTTGTCCAAGATGTTTATTATGATACTAGCTTTGATTGTATCCATGTTTTGATCTTCATTCTTGATTTTTTCCCCATAATGGTTTATTATGGAGTATTTTTCAACTTGGACAAACTAAAGTACGAATCCTTAATCTTTGTCCTTTTGTTTCATTGGATTCGTTTCTTTAAAAATATTTTTCATCATCCTCAGTCCTAGATGACGATGTTACTGAATATCTTTGGCCTGTAGTGCAAAGATGAACGATTACATGATGAATATCTTTGGCCTGTGGTGCAAAGATGAACAGGTGTTGAGATGAACATGACCAACTGCGAATATGATTGATTATTTTGGTCGTATTGCAGATATGAGTATTTGATTCAAGATATTTATTGATTGATGTTACAGGGATAAAATATTGATGATGGACTTTAAAATCATAAAAGATAGTAGATTTCATTCTCTACTTAACTCTTCTAATGATTTGTTATTTCCGCTGCGAATATTGATCTAAAACTTGTTGTCTATTATATTCTATCAGTTTTTTCCTTGTTGAGAACTAACGATAATTTGTTCTATATTATCTTAGTCATAATATTCTTTACTGGGCTAGTTGAGCTCACCCTTTTCCCTGTTCCATTTTTTTTCTCAGGAGGCGAGAATGTAGCGAGTACTAGTCGAGGTATGGAGTGAAGGTTCTAGAAAGTTATTTAGCGATCCTCACTATTTTTGTAAAATAAAGTTTCAATAATTGTAATGAGGACTTATTTGAGTGTGAATATTGTCTAGAAGACAATATTTGTATTTAAACTCATAATTTATGTGTTGTCGTATTTTGCACGATAATTGTATTAATAAAGTTATAGTTGTTTCGGTACCATGTATTCGGTGTCTCAGAATGGGTAATGTATACCTATTTTGGGGGCGTCACACTTATTGGATTAATAAAGTGCATATACCAAACTTTCCCATTTATAGACTCGTTGGATCAAATAAAATATAACAATTGGATAATCATAACTAGTTATTGACAACCAAAATACTTGTAATTTAGGAATATCACAGCTTTAAAATGTATTACTAAATAATTAAAATAAAAATCTCATTTAATGCATATGCAATCTATAATTAATAATATGTTAATTGCTATATGGGGATTCTCAACAACCTCGCATATTATGCATTTTTAAATATATAATAATATGATTTTAAATTATATTTTATATGTTGATACAAGGCATCACAATAGTGTAAAATATAATTAAATATCTTCAAACAACTGATGGTCACTTGATCCATTAGTATAACTCGCTTTTATTGGTATAGAGTGAGAATTTGATTCGTGTTGACCATATGTTATGAAAAAAGTCTCGACGACATATGCATAAGGAAATAACACTCACTGAAAGTTTGAAAGACAAAAAATTATATTCTCCCCGGCCTAAACCCTCATCCCTTGGGTTAGAATAAATTATTTTAATATATTAAGAAATTAAATACACAAAAAAATATCTTGTCACATTGATCAAATGTTTTTCTTTCGAAAATCGAAATAAGATCTTGCTAAGAAATTTTATGCAATCAAATAATTATTTTTCTAATGGTTTTTCATAAAATAAATGGAATCTTTTAAGTTAGCAAACTTAACTAAATCAGTGAAATTGCACACGTATAAGTACAACTAAAAGTCAAATAACGAACAATGGTCGTAGTGACCAAGTCTGGATGACTGTTTACCAAAAACACAAGTTTTATGAAAGATATAAAGGATACAGGGTAGGCTTTTCATTTCACTTAAAAACAGTGACAAAATTAGTAGAATAAATGATGAGTGGGTTTTATACCTACAAATTCGGTATTATTAAACTTAATTATTGTTGTCTTTAAGTGTTTTTAGTATCTTTTTATTTGTTTTTGTGTTTATTTCTTGTAAGATGGAACTGGAGGGTCAAATTGGTTATTTGGGAGAAGAAAATAATTAAATATTATTAAAATTCAAGTTGGATGACATTTGTTGTAAGACCTCGAAATTTTTAAATAAAAAGGAATTTCCTTTATTTATTATTTTGAAATAGTAAGGGTTGATTTGATTAATGTGGATAGTTAAGGGTTAAATATGCAAATATTTCAAATTAAGCAAGTGGTTATAAAATATTCATTATCGTCGGGGAATATTCGTTTGGTCGTGGAATATTCGCATCGGTCGTGAATATTCGTATGACCAATACGTTGACCATGTGTGGGCCCCATAACGGAAAGTGATTGGATGAAGAAAACGACAAATATAAGTTGTTTTTAAATAACTACAGAGTTATTATCAAGTTATCTTTGTTGGAATACCCGGTTTAAAACACACTAATACGCTGGCGTTGTTGAACAAGAAGACTTGGTATTGCACCAATTATTGATTCTTACGTAAGAAGGCACTACTCAATAATGGTTACAAAGAATTATCGCTTCGGATTTTATTTTATTGATTCAATAATTCTTTGCGTTGATATTTTATATTCATTGTTTCAATAATTGTCATTACGATTTTTCATTAGCGAAGCAATAATTCATATTATCAAGAATAATATTATTAGATAACATTATTGGCAATGTCTAGAAAGTTACGTCAAGGAGAGGTTTGGTCACCTAATCAATTGCCCAAGAAGAAGAAATTCTTATTGAAAGCCCTCTTCCCTGAACCGCCTCGGTTGTCAATATTGTGATTCATAATATTATTTGTGAATAATTAATTATTGATTTATATGATGAGGAAAATATTGATTTTATGTGGATATAGATGGAGAAAATTTTTAAAATGACAATTGTTGAAAAATAAATATTTTATCTTTTTCTGATAAAATAATTCATTTAAATATATTATTTTAATAATATATTAACGGTGATATTTTTACAACGAATGTGGGATATATGAGTATACGAGGAGGAAGAGTATTTTTGTTGCAATAAATGTTTAAAACATGTTAAACATGTCGGTGGACCCCATTTATTGACTGAAATTTGATTATAGCCTGTAAAATCGCCCGTTTGTGGATTTCGGTCAATTTCTATTTGGAATTTGGAAAACTTTCTTCTGCAAAGTTGTAGATAATTGAATTTCCTATAAAACTCATGAGATTCGAATTTTCTGATGAAAGGGCTATTTATTATGAATTATTGAAGTTACAAGCTCAAAATAATTAATTTTTGTAAGTTTTAATTATTTATTTTATGAAAAATGTTTTTATCATTTCTTTCTAGAAGGTGGCATGTGGAAATGCTAGGATCTGAATTCTAAGGTTGGCGTATGAATTTGATATATATATATATTAATTTATTAAATTTTCTGCTTTTGGTGTTCTAAGCAATTTCCTATAAATAGGGTGCTTAGGTTAGAATTGAAAATCACACCGTAAATCAAGTTTTCTCTCTATATTATCGAGCGTATTCTTGTGAGTATTTTGAGTATACTTTGAGTATTGCTATATCTCTGATGCAAGTCCAAGTCATAGCTTTATATCCAGGTGTTTCAAATTTAAGATCTTGATCTTTCGAGGTAAGGGATATTATTTTTTTTTAATGATATTATTTCTTCAATATCATTATCTTTGAAATGTTGATCTGAAGTTTTTATCAATTTTGGAACTTTTTCATGTCGGGTTACTATTCATGGGTTACTATTCATGAGTTACTATTCACGATTACTTATTTATGAGTTACTATTCACGAGTTACTATTCACGAGTACTATTCATGAAGCGTGAAGATGTTTTTTGTGGAATTTCTATCTTTTGGTGTCTGAGTTACTATTCACGATATCGGCCTTTATTCACGATATCAAGACTATTCATTCGATATCTTGACTATTCAATTTAAAAATAAAATTTCTTCTTTTGTCCAAAATATCTATTCGGATACTAACTCGATTGTATCCATGTTTTGATCATTCTTGAATTTTACACCACTATGATTATTTTGAGGTATTTTTGGGCGTGGATAAAACCCAGATCTAATCCTTAATCCTTAATCCTTGTCATTTTGTTTCACCGGATTCGCTTTCTTAAAAAATATTTTTCATCATCCTCGATCTTAAATGATGATATTATTGAATATCTTTGGCTGTGAAAGTGCAAAGATGAATGATTTCTGAAGAATATCTTTGATGCAGAGTGCAAAGATGAGCAGGTGTTGAGATGAACAGTGTTGAGATGAACACGATCGATTGATTAATATCTTTGGCCCATAGTGCAAAGATGAACAGTGTTTAAATGAATATGACCAATCGATGAATATCTTTGGCTGTAGTGCAAAGATGAATATTTGATTCCGTGTGTATATTGATTGATGTTACGAGGATAAAATATTGATGATGGACTCGTTAAATTCATAGATTATAGTAGATTTCTTTCTCTACGTAACTCTTCTACATGAATTATTATTTCACTGCGAATATTGATCCGAAACTTGTTGCTCATTATATTCTATCGATTTTTCCTGTTGAAGACTAACGATAATTTGTTGTATTATCTTAGTCATAATATTCTTTATTGGGCTAGTTGAGCTCACCCTTTTCCTTGTTGTTCCATTTTTCTTCTCGTGAGAGGCGAGAATGTAGCAGTACTTAGTCGGGGTATGGAATGAAGGTTCTAGAGAGAGTTGTTTAGTAGTCCTCACCATTTTGTAAAATAATGAATCAATAATTATGATGGGGATTTATTTGCATGTGGATATTGTCTAGAAGACAATATTATATTTAAACTCATTAAGATATATTGTCGTATTTCACACGACATTTGTATTATCAAGTTGTAGTTTGCTTTTTGTACCATGTATTTGGCGACTCATAATGGGTGTTGTGTATACCTATTTTGGGGGCGTCACATTTGTGTAATTTTGATGTTCCAATCAAGCGCCTAGGCGCTTGGAAATGAACTAGGATGAGCGCCTAGGCACTCATGCACGACAAAAGTTGGATTCTTCTACTGTTAAGTTGATTTTGAAGCAAAACAGGAATCTGAATGAGGGTTTTGGACCAATACAAATAAGAGAAGACTACAGAAAAGACGCATCGATCAATTTATCAAGTCAATTGCAGAAAGAACAACGAAAGAAACACAAAAGAGAAATGCAAAGGTTGAATATCAAAGAGAGAGTCTAGGAGCAAATTCAAAGTTTCTTCTTATCTTCTTTAATTTTTATTCTTTGTAAATTATATGGGATGTTTGGATTATTAATATGGATGATGTTTTTCCTTATTATTATCATGAACTAAATTTTCATTAAAATTGTAACGGAACTTGGTATGTAGTTTAAATTAAACCTTCTCATTAAATGAAAGTTGATTTTTATTGAATTGTTTATTATATCTTTTACTTATTAATTAATTGTTGGGCCAATAATTAATATGATAATCTATATAAAATTGGAAAAGGGAATATAGATATAGATCCGAATATAATAACATATGTTCAAAACATGAATAAGGTTAATATGATTAGCATGTAGGATAGGAATATACATATGTGTCTTTTGTATCAATTGAAAGAATTTATGCGTAAAACCCTAATTAACTTCATTCACATAGGAATATAGCGAGTTGATTGACTAGGGTATTTCTTGTAATTTTGTAATTTTGTGTTTTAAAAATCGGATCTAGGAGAATTTATTCACGTGTCTTTGAAAGAAGTGCATAAGTACTATAAAACATTATTGGATAATGATTCATATTAACTAATTGATCTAAATGAGAAGTAAATTAATTTAAATGGAATACTAAGGGAAGTTGTAATCTTAACCTGTTAAATCTACATTAATCTTGTGAACTCTGATCTTAGTCATTAATTTTGTTAATTTTAATTTTTCGAATCACAAACAATATTTCGTAGTCTAAAATAGGATTAATTGCATTGGAATTGATCATTGATAAAGTTTAATCTATTTTCTCGTGGAAACGATATCTTTGCTTGTTGAATATTGCAAACGAACGCGTATACTTACGTGTAAAGTGATAGTAATAAATTAGGCAACAATAAACGAGCTTTTAGCTCGATAAAATATATTTCTATCGTTAAACTTTCACGTTCATATAGCAAGAGTGAAGCGCACACAATCCCTTCGTTACTTATTTTAATTCCTTCTTGAGCGTTTCACACAATCCATTATCGCTTAAGCTAAATCTCAGTCTACTAGCTCAAGTCTTAAGAGCGTCTTCAGCAGGCCGGTAATGAACAAATCCTAGACTATATTTAGTCTAAGATACAGATCTCGCTCTAGCAGACAAACTAAAAATAGTCCATCGAATTTTTCGGTAAGGCAAAACGACTATATCAAGGAACCAAATCTGGTGGACTATAATTTGAACTATAATATTTAATATATTTAAATGGGAGAGATGCTGATGAAGAAGAAGAAGAAGAAGAAGGAGATGTTGAAGAAGGAAAATGGGGATTCTGAAGAAGAAGAATGAGACGAAGCGGCTGAAGAAGAAAAAGAAAACAAAAAGGGGTTGTGTCTGCAACGGATATAAACAAAATTAGAAGGATAAAAAAAAAGTTGATCAGAACGGTAATAAAAAAAAGTAACGGATAGAAATTGAAAAATCTATAAATATGCACAACAATTTAATACATTTTACCATATCTCAATCAACTACTTCAACCTTTAACAAATGTAAGTATTTTGTTAATAATAATTTGTATTTTTATTATATTTGATTTTTATTTTTTTATTAATAATATCTCTTTAATTTATTTTTTAGATGGAAATCATGGTCCTCCGATGTATTATTCTTCATTATTATCTGAAAATTTCTCACTTGATGATCCAAATTTATCGGGTGAATTTTCAATTCAAACTGATATACCAATTCAAACTCCCGAAAATGAGTCCGATAAAAGAGCAGGGCGAAAGAAAAATTACACAATTGATGAAGATGTCATTCTTATTTCTGGATGGCTTAATGTAAGCATGGATTCAATTCAAGGAAACACTCAGAAACATGGGAGATATTGGGAAAGAGTTCACGAATACTTTCATGAATACAAAAATTTTGAGTTTGAACGCAATTCTACTGCTTTGGCGAAACGTTGGTCAACAATTCAACTCGCTGTGAACGCATTTTATGGATATTATGTTTCAATTGAAAGAATGTAAAAAAGCGGTGTAGGTGAACAAGATAAGGTATTTCATTTTTTTTCCTGTAAAATTTCATTAAGTTTATTTTTATAGTTTATACTTAATACTTTGTAAATAATTTTAAACATAGATATGTCAAGTATTAGAGTTGTTCAAAAGTATCCAGAACCAACCAATTGGATTCATGCATTGTTAGAGAATATTAAAGGATGCACCAAAATGGAGAACAAATAATAATGGGAAAAAAATAGAAAAGTACTAGAAAGTTAAGTCCAGCAACATATTCTCCATCAACCGCAGAAGAAGTAAGTTTGGGTGAAGGCGATGGTATTGAAGATACATTCTCTGCAGGATTAGAGAGGTCAATGAGAATAAAGGCTTCAAAAGCATTATTTAAAAAGGGCAAAGGAACCGGTGACACTAGTACACCTATAGAATTGAGGTTTGAGAAGTTCGAACATCAGATGAAATTAAACCAACAAAAGAAACAAGAGAATATGAACATAATATATTTTCAAGAGCAAGAGAAGTTGAATACAATGAAAGCACAATAGGATGAAAGGATCATGATGATTGACATCGCTAACATGTAGTCTGAAATAGCTGAATATTACAAACAACGCAAGAAATAAATCATGAAAAGAGTTACATCTAGTAGTTAACTTGCTTATTACTAGAGACTTATGATTTGCTTATTATTGTAGTAGAATGTAATGGATTACGCTCCGCCATGTAGTGGCCACAAATGTTGAATAATATCTTTTGAAGTTGAGAATGAACTTGTTTATCCCTTATGCGATGATTGACTTCAATGAATTCAAGTAATTGTGGGGTACGCTCACGAGACACTTCTACAGTTGGAATCTCGTTATGTGTATCATAGGTTGTTGGTTCTTGATTTTTATCTCGTTCATCTTCAATGATCATATTATGTATTATTATGCATGCATCCATAATTTCTTTTAATATTTTTTGATCCCAAAATCGTGCAGGACCACGAACTATCGCAAAACGTGTTTGGAGTACCCCAAATACTCGCTCAACATCCTTTATAAGCGCCTCTTGAGTCTTAGCAAATAGTTTTCTTTTATTTTCCCGAGATGCTGAAATGGTTTTAACAAATGTTTTCCATGGGGGATATATACCATCAGTAAGGTAATATCCCATCGTGTACTCATTTCCATTAATTGAGTAGTTTATAGCTGGAGCACGACCTTCAGTGAGAGCAAAGAAGATAAATGATCTCTCCAAAATAAACGCTAATATCATTATAAAAGCCTGGTAATCCAAAAAAGACATGTCATATCCAAAGATCGTATGAAGCCACCGCTTCTAAAATAATTGTTGGCTCATGCACATGTCCGGAATACATACCATGCCACGTAACCGAACAATTCTTCAACTTCTAACATCTCAGGAAAACCACGCTGATCTTCAACTTTTGATAGCAATCTAACGATGTCATCACTATTGGGTGATCTTAAATATTCATCACCAAAAATTGAAATGACTGCTTTAATAAACCTTTTAAGACTCGATATAGCCGTGCTTTCACCGATCCACACATAATCATAAACGGAATCCGCATAAACATCATAGACAAGCATCCGCATTGAGAAAGTTATCTTTTGTAGATAAAATAAACCAAGTTGTCCTGCATCATTCATTTTTTGGACGAAGTATGAATCATATGCTTCAACTGCTCTTTGAATTCGGAGGAAAAGCGGGTGCCACATTCGAAACCTTATCCGAAATAGATACGGGGGGTATGTAGGATGTTCAACAAAATAATCATGAAAAATTTGATTATGACCTTCATGTCTACCACGATCAATGGTAATACGACCTTGCACAGAACCACGATGACGTGATGTATGCCTATTGACATTTTGTTGTTCTTCTTCAATAGTCGTTATGCCTAAAAATTGTCCATATGCTTATTCAACATAGCTAATTCGAATTGACGAAACATGTTTAAAATAACTTATTTGACTGAAAAACTGAAGTTGAGATGAGTGAATATGAGAGACTAGATGTACCTTATATTTATAGATGTTATTTGTTCTTTATAATATAGTCGTTGGAGTTTTTTTAAATTCATTAATTATTTTAATCTTTTTATATTATAGTTCACGGGATAGTCCATCTGCTGGAAATGATTGAATACTAAAAATATCTGTTGATGTCATATGAATTAAATATAGTCCAACAGATAGTTCATTTGATTGATATGCTCTAAGTCAAGTAGTAGAGATCCACTGACAATGAGTATATCTTATAAAGCCTATTCACGTGTGACAATATTTGGATTTGGTCGTATAAATGATTATCTTTAAGTGAACCAACCTATCATTTGTATTAAGTTTATGCGATGATTCGAACAAAGATGCATTCGGTTGTGAATTTCAAAGCAATGTGTCAAATAGATAATGACACATATTTGTACAAACCAATAATAATTCACGTCACATTCTCATAATTCACCTTCTCAATTAAAAATCTATAAGATATCATAAAGTTGTTTGACATTAATTTCATCTCAGATGTCTGTTTATTAACAATTATCAGGGTAGACCTGACAAAAAAATGATTTTGAGTGGGATTTAGTTTTAAAAATATGGTTTCGGGTCAAATTAAAAACCAAAATCAGATACTAATTTTAAATACAGGTTTTAACAGTTTGGGTCAAAGCAGCTCGTGGCCTAAACTGATTAACCTATATTTTAACTTGTAGTACCATCAACCATGAGCTTTAGAAGCCTCCTAACAACAAAGTCATGCACTAGGAGCTTAGGATGCATTTTTTCAAAACACTGGCAAAGTACAAACCATGATATTGACTCTCTCCTTAATTTTGTTTCATTTTTTCTCTCTAATATTAAAAACCACATCTTTACGGAGAGAGAATCAAGTATTTTTGTTAAAGAGAATGTACGTTTTTAGATAGAGAAAGTAAAGTATTTTTGAGAGAGAGAGAAAGTCAAGTATTTTTTAGAGAGAGCGTATATCTTTAAATTTAATAAAAGCAAAATTAAAATTAAAAGTAAGCTACTATGACACTAGACACAGTAACAGGCGGTAGGTAGGATCGGACCTGAATCAAATTACCTTTTTATTTTCTTTTTGATATTATAGGTCGTCTACCGAAGTTTGGTCGAATAAACCTACCACCTGACTTCTTCCTTTATTTATTTATTTATTTTATAAAATCCTGCTAAACCAATTTAATGATTCATTTGTAAATCGGTGGGAAATAGTTCTGACTTAAGCTACCGTTGTCAAAACTTCAAGAAATATAAAGCCCATTGATTTCCTTCACACATGTAATCATCATGTACATCATGCTTCATGAATATTACTTACTAAAAGTCTCTATCAATTAAGGTAATAGAAATTACCGTTATTAATTACCAAATCTTCAGGAAATATCTAGCCTATTTAAATTTCACTGATTTCTAGCAATAAAGATACGAAACTTAGTTTAAGGGATAACTAATTAATAGCTATAGATATTTTAATACAACTAATTAGCTTTAATTATGGGAATTGTTATAGCTAACTTTAATCACCCATAATCAGGGAATTAGACATGGATCACGTTAACATGAACAGAGTCTGAAGATTTTTCTTTATAAGAATTAGATTGCACAATAGGTATTTTTAAATTTCTTATTTATTTTTAGGCTTCCATTTTTATTTTTAGCAAACCAATTAATTTATTCCTTTTGTTATGGAAAAGTTTCACAATCAGCTTTTCAAAATTTAATTCCAATAAATTAGGCACGATTTAGGTTTTACTTTTTAAAAATAGTAAAATTTGAACAAAAGTAAAGAAACAATATATTGAATATTGTATTAAAAACAAACAGTTGTTGTAGCTCAGTTGGTTTAAACTCTTATTTATTTACTTACAAGTCTTGTGTTTAAGCCTCATAACCCATAAACAACAACATTTTATTTAAAAAAAAACAAGTTGCGTGCTGGGCCAAAATGACCCGCATTTTTCTAGGCTAAAATATTGCGGCCCATGGCCCATGTTTCTACAGGCGGGCTTGGCCTAAACCAGTTTGAAATTATTTTTTTTGAAATATGGGTCCAAATTTTATTAAAATTGAGTAATAAAAAATAATTAACCAACCTAAATAGTTAATAATTATAATTAATTTAAATTGACCCAACAGATTATGATGAGATCTAACGCGTTGATATAAAATTATGTGATGTTATATATTTTATTTGGCTTAAATATGAATTAGTACCCTAAACTATAGGCCATATTTCACTTCGGTGATCCACCTTTCAATTTTGTCAATTAGGTGATTAAACTATCAATTTTTTTCAATTGCACCAAATTGAACATGCCACGTCAGAAATTGCTGACGTGGCTAATTATGTGGGGGCCTTAAGAAGCTTATGTGGCAAAAAAAACTATTTTTAATCATTAAATAAACAACTCTATTTAAATAAAGGGCAAAATGGTCAAAACCTAAATTAACATTTCTAATTAAAACAAATCAAAACTAAAATTAAAAGAAATCAAGTCAGACCCTCTCTCCCCTAATCTTTCCTATCCATTTCCCGTTCCTTCGATTCTTGAACTAAAATTAAAAGTGGGCTCTCAAATCCTAAAACAGATGATCAAGCCCACCATCTAAATCCCTTTCCCCGATCAATGCTTTTCTTGCTCGGTTCTATTTAGCTTTTTCGACGGCTAGATGAGGACCATCCCGAAGGTCACTTCTCTGATCTATTCAATGCCAAGTTTGAGGGTCAATGGATCGTGGTTTTCATTGTTCGATTAGTAAGGGGTATTGATGAAGTCTGTGCTAAAATCGGAGGTTATGATCTGTTGTGGAGGTTTGATGGGTGTTATTTAGGGTGAGGATTTCATATTTTGATGGTTGTTTCAGGGTTCTTAAAAGAGGTTTTTGGTTCGGATCTAGTCTTATACCAAATCTTAAATCATTTATCGCCGGAACTGGTTTTTTCGGTTGTTGTTTCGATCTAGCTTTACGTTTTTATTTAATATTATTTATTGTTCAGATTGGATATTTATTGTTCATATCGGATATTTATTGTCAGATCTGGTATGGTGGAGGTGGTGGCTACGGAAGAAGTGGTGGTGGCGGGCGGCATGCATGGCGATGGATTTTCTTGAATGTAAGCAAAATGATAGACTTTGTGAAGATGAATATGGTGGGGGTGGTGGCTACGGAGGAAGAGGTCGTCGGGAAGATAATGGCAGTGGTTATGGTGCAGGCGGTGATGGCGGTGGTTAGTGGCGGTGGTTATGGTGCTGAGACAGTTATGGTGCTAGTGATGATGGCGGTGCTGGCGGTGGCGGTGCTGGTTGGGTTTTGCTTTTTGATATTTTTTTTATTATTATTAATGTTTGATAGAAAGTTATTTGACAATTTTAACCTTTAATATATCATGAATGTTTAGTTAAAAAATTAAAAATTATTATTTTGTTACACATCAGCTTAATTATGGCCCACCCAGATAGCCACGTCAGCAATTTCTGACGTGGCAGACTCAATTTGTTGTAATTGGAAAAAAATTAATAGTTCAATCATCTAATTGACAAAATTAAAAGGTGAATCACCGAAGTGGAATATGACTTATAGTTTAGGGTAGTAAAAATATGGGTCCTTAACATTAATATACAACAATTAGAAAGTATTTACAAAAATAAAACACACACAAAATAATTACAAAAATAACAAAACACAATATATTACGTTGCTAAAATCACGTAACATTAATTCCCTACACGTCAGTTACCGATTTTTATATTTGCAATCAACTGATCCTAAATTCAAATTAATGAAGAAGAACACAACAACAGATCTGAGAAGACAAATCCTCTGACTTCGATGCAACTTTGAGATCGAAAAAAATCGGAGAAGATCAACAACAACATTCGAGATCGGAAAAAATCAGATAAGATCAACAATAACTTCAAGATCGTCAAACAGCATTATGAAGTTTCATATGTAAGTATATATTGTGTTTATGCTTTCGATTTACAATCACTAACCAGAAACTTACGTACTATACTAATTGTTGATTGTTGATTGTTGATTAATTCTTTATAGATTTGTATACTAAGTTATTTGAATTTAAAGTTTATATGCATATAGTTACCCCGTGGTTACTATATACTCGTATATTGGTTACCTTTCTTAAGTTTTTCGCTCTTTCATTGGTCACAAAGTCAGTATACTGATTGTTTTGATTGTAAAATGCATGTAAAAATATATTTTATATTCTGGTTACTAAGTACATATAAATTGGTTACTGTATAATGTTTATTTGGTTGTTGTATACTTTAAATGTTTATTTGGTTACCCCGTGGTTACTATATACTCGTATATTGGTTATCTTTCTTAAGTTTTTCGCTTTTTTAATTGGTCACAAAGTCAAGATAATCTTGTCTGCTTTGATTGCAAAATGCATGTAAAAATATGTTTTATATTTTGGTTACTAAGTACATAGAAATTGGTTATTGTTTATTATTGATTTGGTTACTGTATAATGTTTATTTGGTTGATGTATACTTTAAATATTTATTTGGTTATCCCGTGGTTACTATATACTCGTATATTGGTTACATTTCTTAAGTTTTTCGCTCTTTGATTGGTCACAAAGTCAGTATACTGTCTATTTTGATTGCAAAATGAATGTAAAAATATGTTTTATATTCTGGTTACTAAGTACATAGAACTTGGTTATTGTTTATTATTGATTTGGTTACTGTATAATGTTTATTTGGTTGCTGTATACTTTAAATTTTTATTCTACTTGATGTTTTTATATTGATGGTTACTTATTAAATACATTGGTTACCTTCCGCAATCGCTTGGATCTTTAAGTACATATAAATTTGGTTACTGTATAATGTTACTTATAAGTATATATACATTGATGGTTACTTATTAAATACATTGGTTACTTATACTAACTGACTAATCTAAATTTGGTTACTGTATAATGTTGTTATGATTACTGTATAGTATTAGTGTGTTTTATACTAGTTTGTTTTATATTGATGGTTAATTATTGACTACATTGGTTAACTTCATATAACTGTTAGTCTTTAGTTGGTAACAAAATGATGCGGTTGAAGAGAAGGCGTGTCAGTTTATGAAAAGATTTGATCCAGTTTATAGAAAGATTTGATAGATTATGGAAAGTTTTGATCCAGTGGTAATTTGGTAATTTTTGTCAAGTTTGGAGTGTCAGATTTTGGCATTTTCGGAGCCTAATTTCATTGGAAACGGGCCTTCAAAATGGCATGTAAAATTGTTGTTTATGTTCTGGTTACTAAGATTATGCAGTTTGGTTACTGTCTAATATTGAATTGGTTACTTTATAATGTTTATTCAGATGTTAGACTATGGAGATGATTTCAGTTGTGCTTTACTTCAACGAAAGATAAACAAAAATAGTGTAAATACAAGAATATATAATTGTTTACTGTTAATAACCATTAACCACATGGTTGGTAACATTTTTGATAGTATACAGTAACTAAAATTGTTATTGATTAATATTTTTATTTTTGATTCCACCATGAGTTGTCAATATAAAATAAACATATACATTGAACAATTGGTAACTATTTTGAAACATTTTTATGTAAATTTGGTTACCTATATAAAATAAAATGGTTACCTTTATATTCATATTTAGTTACCAACTGGACCATTTCCAAATAACTTTTATAACTATGTAATTTAAAAGTATCCATCAGCTAGATAAATGAGAACCCTCACATGTACATTAAACACTTGATAACTGTTCTGATAAAAGTTTTTAATTATTTGGTTACTAACAAAAACTAAAATGGTTACCCTTATATGCATGTTTGGATACCAACTGCACCTCTCAAACTATTTTTATTTTAATATGAGATCTATAAGTAACCATATATATAAATGAAAACTCTCACATGTACATTTAATAATTGATGTTTGTCCTGATACAAGTTTGAATTATCTCGTTACTAATAACAAGAACTATAATGTAACATAATAAAACAAGAACTACATAATTATATGATAAGAATAAGAATGTGTTTTAATGGTAACCAAAACATAAATATCATGTAATGAAACCCAGTTTAGGCAATCCATGTATACTAAACAATTACATATTAACCAGAATAAAAATAACAGTAACCAAAATCCCACTTCGAGGGCACAATAATAGTAGCCAAACCATAAGGTAACAATAACCAAAACATAATAAAGAAGTAACCAAATAGTTATATGAAAAGTAACCAGAACATGTTTTAATGGTAACCAAAACAGAAACAACCTGTATATCCAACCTAATTTAGGCAATTCATGTATACTCTCACATGTACATTTAACACTTGATATATGTCCTGATACAAACTTGTAACTATCTGACTACTACCAAAAAATAAAATGGTTACCCTTCTATGTATATTTGGTTACCAACTGCACCTTTCAAATAATGTATCAGACACAACTTAATATGAACCAACAAACAATGTCAAATAATTGATTATATAATCAAATATGTAATTCCATTTACGTAAGCTCCAATAAACATTACATACTCACTAACCATAACAAATGGTTATGTTTGAAGGAATTTACAAAAATAATACATCAATATATACTAAGAAAATACATGGTTTATTATGACTTGGGTTTATTATTTACAAAAATAATACATCCACAAACTAATGATGCCTTAAACATCTCCAACTGACTTGAGTTCAATTTCTTGGTAATAATGTTGGGGACTTCCATGTCACCAGTATATAACTTTTCCATTGAATTTTCTATTGCATTCCTCGTAGTAAAGATCCCATAACCGCAAATAAATAAAATCGATTTATCACAAATATTAAGAACGGATATAAACAATATCTATATCATAAACAGTTACATAGTGACTAACAAATAAAAGCATACTAACCAATACATAATATAACAATTACATAGTAGCCAAAACAGACTATAACAAATAACCAACATCCCAAATCGACTGCACAATAATAGTTATCATATCATAACATAACATTAACCATACCATAATAAAACAGTAACCAAAAAGTAATATTATATAATCTAATGATAACCAAAATATAAACAACATGTAGTACGAACCATTTTATGTAGTAAACAAAACATGTATACCAAAAAATATATTAAAGAAGTAACCAAACAGTTATATGTGTAAGACCCCGATTTTTTTTTTAATAAAATAGAATTTTCTTTATTTATTATTTTAAAATAGTAAGGGTTTATTTGATTAATGTGGTTAGTTATGGGTAAAATGCACAAATATTTTAAATAAGCAAGTGGTTATAAAATATTCATTGTTATCGGGGAATATTCATTTGGTCGTGGAATATTCTTTATTTGTCTTGGGAATATTCGCATGCGACGGCGCGCTTTCTGTGTGGGCCCCATAACGGAAAGCGATTGGATGAAGAAAACGACAAGTATAAGTTGTTTAAAAATAACGGCGTAGTTGTTACCGTTAATACTGTTGGAATACTCGGTGGTTAAAATACAAGAATACGCTGCGTTATTACACAAGAAGATACCAGTATTGCACCAATTATTGATTCTTACGTAAAGAAGGCACTACTCAATAATTGTTACAATAAATAATGTTCAATATTTTATTCTATTGATTCAATAATTTCTACGTTGATATTTTATATTATTGTTGTTTCAATAATTGTCACTTATAAAGATTTTCATTATCGGATCAATAATTCATATTATTGGAATAATATTATTAGATAACATTATTGGCAATGTCTAAAAAGTTCTGCTCTAAGGAGAGGTTTGGTCACCTAATTGCGCCTTAGAAGGAGAGAAATCCTTATTAGAAAGCCCCTTTTCCTGAGAACACTGTTGTTAGTTTTGTGATTCTCAGAATATTATTTGTGAATAATTAATTATTGATTTATATGATAAGAAAATATTTATTTTATGTGGATATAGATGGAGAAAATTTTTAATGTAACAATTGTTGAAAACTCGATATTTTATCTTTTCTGATAAAATAATTCATTTAAATATATTATTATACTTTAATAATATAATAATGGTGATATTTTTGCAATGAAAGTGTGATATATGAATAATGAGGAGGAAGAATATTTTTGTTACAATAAATATTAAAAACATGTTTTTCATGTTTGTGGACCCCATTTCTTGACTGAAGTTTGATTATAGCATGTAAAATCGTCCGTTTGTGGATTTCGGTCAATTTTTGTTTGAAATTTGGAAAAACTTTCTTCTGCAAAGTTGTAGAGAATGGAATTTTCTATGAAAAAGACATAAGGTTTGAATTTTTCTGATAAAAAGGCTATTTATTATGAATTATTGAAGTTTAGAAGTTCTAGAATAATTAATTTTTAAAGTTTTAAATATTTTTGTTAATAAAAAAGTTTTTATTATGATTAGTGGGTTGTTAAACATGTTGAAATCAGCATTCAAAGGTTGGCGTAGGAAATTATAATAAATATTAATATTTTATTAAATTTTTTGCTTTGGTGTTCTAAGCAATTTCCTATAAATAGGGTGCTTAGGTTAGAATTGAAAATCACACCAGAAACTGAAATCTTCTCTCTCTATATTATCGAGCGTATTCTTGTGAGTATTTTGATACTTTGAGTGTTGCTATATGGTGCAAGTTCCTTTCAGCGTTATATCTGATATTCCAGCCAAAAATACTATTCTTTTGAGGTAAGGGATGTTATTTTTTTATAAATGATATTATTTCTTTCAATATCATTATGCCGGAATATTGGTAAGATTTTTCTTGTGAAATTCTTATCTTTTCGTGTCGGGGTTACTATTCATGAATTACTATTCACAAGTTACTATTCACGAGTTACTATTCACGAGTACTATTCATGAAGCATGATGATTTTTCTTGTGGAATAACTACCTTTTAGTGTCGGAGTTACTATTCACGTGATACTAAGATTATTCACGAATCATTTACACTATTCACGAAAAAATTAAATTTTCTTTTCTCGTGTCCAAGATTGTTTATTATGGTTCCTATCTTTGATCGGATCTATGTTTTGATCTTCATTTTTGAATTCCGCTCCACAATAGTTTATTATGGAGTATTTTTAACTTGAATTTTCTAAAGTACGAAATCCTTAATATTTGTTCTTTTGTCTCACCTTTGAATTAGCTTTTCTTTAAAATATATTTTTCATCATCCTCACCCTAAATGATGATATTACTGAATATATTTGGCCTGTAGTGCAAAGATTAATGATTTTATGATGAATATCTTTGGCCCGTAGTGCAAAGATGAACAAGTGTTGAGATGAACATGACCAACTGATGAATATCTTTGGCCCGTAGTGCAAAGATGAATATTTGATTCAAGATGTATATTGATTGATGTTACAGGGATAAAATATCGATGATGGACTTTTAAATTCATAGATGATAGTAGATTTCATTCTCTACTTAACTCTTCTAATGAATTGTTGTTTCCGCTATAGTTGTTGATCTAATACTTGTTGTCTATTGTATTCTATCAGATTTTTCTCTGTTGAAGACTAAGGATAATTTGTTGTACATTATCTTAGTCATAATATTCTTTACTGGGCTAGTTGAGCTCACCCTTTTCCTTTTGTTCCATTTTTCTTCTCAGGAGGCGATAATATAAATGGGAACTAGTCAAAGTGGAGTGATGGTTCAAGATAGTTGTTTTAGTAGTCCTAACTATTCTGTAAAATAGTGTATCAATAATTGTAATGAGGACTCATTTGAGTGTTAATATTGTCTAAAAGACAATATTTGTATTTTAACTCACAGTATGTGTTGTCGTATTTTGCACGACAATTGTAATAATGAAGTTGTAGTTGTTTCTGTACCATGTATTTGGCGACTCAGGATAGGTTGGGTGGATTGGACCTATTTTGGGGGCTTCATAGTTGGTATCAGAGCTTAGGGATATGTTCTATGGCAGAGATCGGGGAATAGAACTAGGAGGGGAGAGACGAGTAAATCCTTCGCTAGTGTGTTCTACCTAAGCTTATTTGTTGGTTGGTCAGATTATAGGGGTATTATGTGATATGTTAATTCTTTAATTAACCCTTGTTTTATGGCAGTATTTGAGAATGACAACTGAGAATGTTAACAGTGGAGTAAATGAGACCGTGGAGACACCTTTACTCACCAATCAGGAGAACGTGCAACAGGAAGACAATGTTCCTCCTGTAAACAACACCACTGATCAAACGATGAACGACGAGATGTTTAGAAGCTTTTTGCAGTTCATACAAAATTAGACAAGGGAGACCCATGTACAAAATACGGGTGGAAATGATAGCAACACGTGGTTTGTCACAGCCAAGCAGTTCAAGGAGTTAGGACCACCAGATTTCTGGGGAAAGCCGGATCTGATTAAGGCGAAGACGTGGGTTAAGAAAATTACCAAGATATTCGATGTCTTGGGATGTACGGAGGAACAGAAGGTTCCATTCGCCACTTTTATGTTCCGTAATGGGGCGATTCTTTGGTGGGAATCACGTAGGCGCACTCACCAAATGCGACTCAACATGTCTTGGGAAACATTTCAGAAACTGTTCAATGACAAGTACTTTCCTGAAAGTATTCGTCATATGAAGTAGGTAGAGTTTATTAGACTAGAACAGAACAACATGACGGTGTCCCAGTACGAGGAGAAGTTCGCGGAGTTATCCAGGTTTGCACCTCATTTGGTGGAGAATGAGGAATGTATGACGCAGATGTTTCTGAGAGGTTTGAAACCCGACATACGTCAATATCTCATTTCTCATAAATTTTCTCTATATTCAGATGTTGTGAATAAGGCTTAGTTATTAGAGCGCGATAATAAGTCAGCTCAACCGAAGAATAACGACCTACAACTCGATGATAATCGTACCGATGGCAACGGTCATCGGAACAATGTTAACTATCGTGGAGGAAATTATCATGCCAAAAATGGTAACCACTTCGGTGGTAATCATGGCCAAGATAATAGAAGAAATAATTCAAGTGGAAATTTCAAGAAGAGAAGATTTAACGATGACGAAAGACGCGTCGGCGAAAGACACAAAGACCAAAGAATAAATTCTAGGGGAGGAGAACGACCGCCAATTAGATGCTAAAAATGTAGAGAGGAGGGCCATATAAGTTCAAAATGTTCACAGCCGTCCAAGGTATGTTTTAGTTGTGGAAAAGACAGTCACATAGCTCAATTTTGTCCTGTAGCGAAATCAAGTCCAGTTGAGACGGTGACACCAAAGGTGGATACGGACAAAACAAAATCGGCGGTTTCTGAAAGAGCATTTGTCGTGACTACCCAAAACGCAAGGAACCCGAACGAAGGTATCACGGGTTAGTTAATTATAAATTCTTGCGAAGTCAATACCTTATTACATAGCGGTTCTACCCATTCTTTTATCTCTCTTGCTTGTGCTCAACGTTTGAACTTAACCCCTGAGAAATTAGACTTTGACTTATCTGTTGAGACTCTGTTAGGAAAAACTTTCGTTACATCCACTGTTTATAAATCTTGTTTGATCCAAGTTGGCACCATCACATTACCTATTGATCTTATCTCTTTAAAGATACTTGCTTTTGATGTGATTTTAGGGATTGATTGGTTAACTACACATCATGCCAAATTGATTGCTTTTGTAAGGTTGTTAGTTTTCATATTCCTAAGCAACCTGTTATTCGAATTCAAGCAACCAAACCATTGAAGTCAAACACTTTCATATCAAGCCATAAAGTCATTCGTTTATTGAAAAACAGATGTCAAGTTTTCTTAGCCCATGTTATGGACTTGAACAAAAATACGTCAGATTTGAATGATATTTCTGTTGTTAGTGAATTTCCTGACGTATTTCCTGAAAAATTTCCTGACCTACTCTCAGAGCGTGGTATTGAATTTTGTATCTACTTTGAACCCGATATAAAACCCATTTCTAAATTCTCATATTGAATGACTCCTATTGAACTTCAGGAGTTAAAAAAAAACCCAACTATAGAAGTTGATAACCGAGCCTCTAACTGGTGACTTCCTTTGTAGAATGCATTAAAGCCAGACTCTCTGTAGGGGACGCCATATTCGTGCGGAAGTAAACTGATAGGTGTCATTGTGACGTGTTATCCAAGATTGGGATATGAGTCACAGTTGAGTGCAACCTAAGTCGAAGAATCAAAATCGTAGCTTTACAGAAGCTTAGTTGGTTATTATCGGAGATTCGTGGAAAGATTTTCTCGAATCACTACTCCATTAGCTCAGCTGACTCGTAGAGATACAAAATTCGAATGGAGCAAGGAATGTGGGAAGAGCTTCGAAGAACTCAAGAGGAGACTCATTTCGGCACATGTTCTGACCATACTATCCTGGAAAAGCGAACGTGGTAGGTGACGTGTTGAGTAAAAGATCGATATATCTGATGACGAAAAGCGATATTGTTAAAGACCCATTTCGTATAACTTACAAATGATAGAGATAGAGTTAAAGACTCTAGGGACCCATGTGATGATATACGAGTAGAATCGACTTTAATCGATAGTTAAAACCGCTCAAGCTACACACCGGAGCTGATGAATATGAAGAAGGAGGTGCAAGAAGTTGTTATTCCAAAAGCGAGAATCGGCGATGTGAGGAAAGCTCAAACCTTCAATTTATTAGTCCATTTTAAATCCTCGATCGAGTAGGAACTGTGGCCTATAGACTCGTTTTACCGCCAAGTATTTCGCGTCTTCATAACGTTTTTCACGTATCGATGTTACGTAAATATGTGGACGACCCGAACCACATTATTGAGTTAGAACCAGATGAGATAACCAAAGATTTAACGTACGAGGAAATACCGGTCAAGATCTTGGATAGAAAGGAGCATGTCCTACGCACAAAGGTTATACCATAAGCCAAGGTTTTGTGGAGGAACCATGCTATTGAAGAAATGACCTGGGAGTTAGAATCAGAAATGAAAGCGAGGTATCCTCACCTTTTCGAAACACCAGGTACGTACGTCAATTTCTAGGACGAAATTTCATAAGGAGGGGAGGTTGTAAGACCCCGATTTTTTTTTTTTAATAAAATGAAATTTCCTTTATTTATTATTTTGAAATAGTAAGGGTTTATTTGATTAATGTGGTTAGTTATGGGTAAAATACACAAATATTTTAAATAAACAAGTGGTTATAAAATATTCATTGTTATCGGGGAATATTCATTTGGTCGTGGAATATTCTTGTTGTCGGGGAATATTCGTACGACGGTGCAGTCTTATGTGGGCCCCATAACGGAAAGCGATTGGATGAAGAAAACGACAAGTATAAGTTGTTTAAAAATAACGGCGTAGTTGTTACCGTTAATAATGTTGGAATACTCGGTGGTTAAAATACGATGTCTGCCGTTGTTGCATAGTAGACACTTCAGTATTGCACCAATTATTGATTCTTACGTAAGAAGGCACTACTCAATAATTGTTATAGTAAATAATGTTCAATATTTTATTCTATTGATTCAATAATTTCTACGTTGATATTTTATATTAATGTTGTTACAATAATTGTTACTGCACAGTATTTTTCATTATCAGATCAATAATTCATATTATTGGAATAATATTATTAGATAACATTATTGACAATGTCTAAAAAGTTCTTTCTAAGGAGAGGTTTGGTCACCTAATTGCGCGCTAGTAAGGAGAAATCCTTATCGGAAAAGCCCTCTTTCCTGCGAAACTACCGGTTGTCGGTTTGTGATTCTGTAATATTATTTGTGAATAATTAATTATTGATTTATATGATAAGAAAAATATTTATTTTATGTGGATATAGATGAATAAAATTTTTAATGTGACAATTGTTGAAAATTGATATTTTATCTTTTCTGATAAAATAATTCATTTAAATATATTATTATATTTTAATAATATAATAATGGTGATATTTTTGCAATGAAAGTGTGATATATGAATAATGAGGAGGAAGAATATTTTTGTTACAATAAATATTAAAAACATGTTTTTCATGTTTGTGGACCCTATTTCTTGACTGAAATTTGATTATAGCTTGTAAAATCGTCCGTTTGTGGATTTTGGTCAATTTCTGTTTAGAATTTGGAAAAACTTTCTTCTGCAAAGTTGTAGAGAATGGAATTTCCTATGAAAAATACATAAGGTTTGAATTTTTCTGATAAAAGGCTATTTATTATGAATTATTGAAGTTCCGAAGTTCTAGAATAATTAATTTTTGATGTTTTAAATATTTTTGTTAATAAAAACGTTTTTGTTATGATTAGTGGGTTGTTAAACATGTTGAAAACAACATTCAAAGGTTGGCGTAGGAAATTATAATAAATATTAATATTTTATTAAATTTTCTGCTTTGGTGTTCTAAGCAATTTCCTATAAATAGGGTGCTTAGGTTAGAATTGAAAATCACACCGTAAATCAAATCTTCTCTCTATATTATCGAGCGTATTCTTGTGAGTATTTTGATACTTTGAGTGTTGCTATACTGATTGCAAGTTTCTTTCAAATTATATCGATATTCCAAATGTAAGTACTATTCTTTTGAGGTATGAGATGTTATTTTTTAATAAATGATATTATTTCTTTCAATATCATTATACTGGAATATTGGTAAGATTTTTCTTGTGAAATTCTTATCTTTTCATGTCGGTGTTACTATTCATGAGTTACTATTTACGAGTTACTATCCACGAGTTACTATTCACGAGTACTATTCACGAAGCATGATGATTTTTCTTGTGGAATTTCTACCTTTTAGTGTCGGAGTTACTATTCACGTATACGGTACTATTTACGTATACGACACTATTCATAGAAAAATTAAATTTTCTTTTATGTGTCCAAGATTGTCTATTATGGTTTCTATCTTTGATTGGATCTATGTTTTGATCTTTATTTTTGAATTCTGCTCCACAATAGTTTATTATGGAGTATTTTTGAACTTGGATTTTCTAAAGTACGAATCCTTAATATTTGTTCTTTTGTCTCACTGAATTCGTTTTCTTTAAAATGTATTTTTCATCATCCTCAGTCCTAAATGATGATATTACCGAATATCTTTGGCCTGTAGTGCAAAGATTAATGATTTTATGATGAATATCTTTGGCCCGTAGTGCAAAGATGAATATTTGATTCAAGATGTATATTGATTGATGTTACAGGGATAAAATATCGATGATGGACTTTTAAATTCATAGATGATAATAGATTTCATTCTCTACTTAACTCTTCTAATGAATTGTTGTTTCCACTGTAGTTGTTGATCTAATACTTGTTGTCTATTGTATTCTATCAGATTTTTCCCTGTTGAAGACTAAGGATAATTTGTTGTACATTATCTTAGTCATAATATTCTTTACTGGGCTAGTTGAGCTCACCCTTTTCCTTTTTGTTCCATTTTTCTTCTCAGGAGGCGATAATATAGCGGGAACTAGTCGGGGTGTGGAGTGATGGTTCAAGATAGTTGTTTTAGTAGTCCTAACTATTCTGTAAAATAGTGTATTAATAATTGTAATGAGGACTCATTTGAGTGTTAATATTGTCTAGAAGACAATATTTGTATTTAAACTCACAGTATGTGTTGTCGTATTTTGCACGAAAATTGTAGTAATGAAGTTGTAGTTGTTTTTGTACCATGTATTTGACGACTCAGAATAGGTTGGGTGGATTGGACCTATTTTGGAGGCGTCACAATATGCTTGTAACCAAACCATGTTTTAATGGTAACCAACACATAAACAACATGTAGACCAAACCCAGTTTAGTCAACCAATGTATACTAAGCAAATACATTGTAACCAAAACAACATATAAAAGTAACCAAAATCCCAATTGAGAGAAAAAGAATGGTATCCAAATCATAAGCTAACAGTTACAAAAAATATACTAATAAAGTAACCAAACAGTTATATGTTAGTAACCAAAACATATATTAATGGTAACCAATACATAAACAACATGTACACCAAAATCAGTTTAGTCAACCATGTATACTAAGCAAATACATGGTAACCATAACAACATAAAAAAGTAACCAAAATACCAAATCAAGGTAACAAAAATGGTATTCGAATCACAAGTTAACGGTAACCAAAACATAATCCAGAAGTAACCAAATAGTTATATGATAGTAACAATAACAAAATTTAAATTAACACACCTTTTAAAATTTTTGGGTTAGAAATATCTTCTGGCTATGAACTTGAGCTTCTTCCCGTGACATTTGTCGCCATGATCTCTTTCCGAACAACATCAAGAGGCTTGTTTGAAGCAAAATTTCTATTATCTCGATAATAGAACAACATGTATGTTTTCTGATCCAAAACCTTCTTTTCACTAACTTGAACAACCTGTGAATCAACAAGTGCAGCAAAAGTAAATTAAAAAACAATCAAAAAAATAAAGGACTTTTAGACTATGCAAACCAGTTGCACCCCCCCAAGAGCTTGAAGGAGATCAATATTCATTAACCAATTTACGCCACCAATTAGTTAATTAGTCTAACAACTATGATGATGAAGATGAAGAAAAAGAAGAAATACCAGTAGAAATACCAGTACAAAAAGAAGAAGAAATATCAGTAGATGAAGAAATATTAGATGAAGAAATATCAGTAGATGAAGAAATACCAGTAGATAAAGAAAAAGAAGAAGATTTTAGAAAGAGAAATACTAGTACAAAAGTTACGGGAGATGGGAGAAAAAGGACGCGTTTCAAAAAAAAAAACCCACCAGATTTGCCATATCATCCCCTAAATTAAGGAATCCTAATTACACTAATATTGTAAATAAATATGGAAAAGTGTATTATTTTATATATGCACCATTATTATAATCTTAAAAATATTGCGTCCCATGGCCCATGTTTCTACAGGCGGGCCTGGCCTAAACCAGTTTAAAATTAATTTTTTTGAAATATGAGTCCAAATTTTATTAAAATTGAGTAATAAAAATAATTAACCAACTTAAATAGTTAATAATTATAATTAATTTAAATTGACCCAACAGATTATGATGAGATCTAACGCGTTGATATAAAATTATGTGATGTTATATATTTTATTTTGTTCAACTTGTAACTGTAAATTAATTCACACAAAACTCATAACGACAAGTCTTTGAACTAAGATTGATTATACTAAAATTATTAGTTTTCATGTAGGTTCAAACTATAATAATTACCCGTGTTGAAAGTCTTATTATATACTACTACTATATTTAGTTCACAATATTTTTGACCGATTAAAATAAAATTAATTTTGATCAATACAATAGTAATATTAATATGTTCGTGTGAGCATCGATTGAAGTAACCTGATCCCAATCTTTTCGAACGGTCTTCAATATGGAGTAATAAAAAAACGCAACATTCTGGTCCGTCTAACAAGTTACCAAGTACTACCAGTTAATTGGAGGAGGTACTGTATCTTTGATTTTCTCTCCCCTCCTTTTTTTTTTCTTCTCTCTGTACATGTATTTGTAATTTTGTATGTATAGACGTTCGAACCCAGTGAATTACAAGGTTAATTTCTTCATTTCACTATCATGGTCGCTGGATTTTACAGAAGAGTTTCGTTTCAGCGGATTTAATTGTACTTGTTTATTTTTTTCCATCTTAGTTTATGTATTTATTGTTTTGTTTTCAAATTTGTTCTTATGCATATAGTTAAAATGTGTTCATACATTGAAATTTGTAGTTTCATGAGTCGAAATCGGCTGTTCTTCAGCTATTGAAATTCATTCAGATCCGTGGTAGCTCGGGCTACTCTAGGGCTTTTGATTTTGACATTGATCCACTTTATTAGAAACTGTAAGATGTAGATTAGAAATTTTTGTTTCTTTGGGGTCTCTTTTGTTATTGTCTGAATATGTTTGTTGCATCATGTAATACCCGTTTATATCAGATTTGGACTTTTAATTACTGTTCCTTATTTTCCTTATAGGTGGGCTTTGGAATTTTTTTCTTCTTTTTGGAACTTCTATGAAATGGAAAGAACTGAAACTGTTACTTAAAAAAATTAGAAGATGTTACTTTGATTTTCTTTTTGGCCTAGAACCCCACTTCCTTACAATGTACCTAGCATCATATGTTGCAGTATCCTTGGAATTATTTTTTCCATTAAATTGTTCAACTGAGTTGCCAAGCCATCATAAAAGTAAATGCTCAAATGCTGTTTTTGTAAGTATTTATGAGTAACATACTCACTTCGGCTAGTATGACCTGGATAATACATGCAGATAGAAACAGAACATTGTGTTGGATACTTGGACGTTGACTTCCACTGAAGTAGCTGTTTTAGACAGACAACATAGGAACACAGTATTTTGGCAGTACATGTATAAGCTATCATGTCATTTTGTTATAATTTAAGAACTTAAGGTCCTCGTATACTTGCTAGATATTAATTACAACAATTTAGGATTTCACCTAAAATCGTTTTTGACTTTGCTTTGTACATAGGCATATCTTATTACTCTATCCCAAATTGACTGCCCCAACTTCCTTCTTGGGCATTCTAATATCAGAGTTCACTTTTAAATTCAATTATAGAAATGTCATTTTCGGATGGAGTTAGTACATGATATAAATGCCAATGATGAGAAAATAAATCTCAATCTTTTGATTTATACTTTCCAGGCTCACAACTTGATGCCTGAAAGACGATGATCTGGTGATCCTCTTTGAATCTAATTGATCTATATTGAAGGTTTTCATTAATTTTTAACCTCAATAGATCTTTCGTATGCTAATATTTAGTTGATACTGTTCTTACAGATGCACTGATGCTTGTCAAACTCAAATCTGCTCTATTTTGATTCTCACACCAGTATGCTCAGGCTGTTTTAGTGTTCGGCATTGTGATAAAGAACCAGGGTAGGGTTTGATGTCAAACAAATAAGAACCTTTATGGAATGGAGTGAAATCTGCCTTGTACGCTTGTCTTTATTCAAGTTGCTTTTTAGAAGCTTCCGTTACCTCGACTTGTGTGTTATGCTTCCAAAAGCTATCGTATTTATCTACTTGTTAGCATTATTGTATTTGTGGGAATAAGTTGAAGATTCACCTCTGAATAGTTACCCATTGAAGGAGGGTTAATTGTTATTTTTGGTCATTGTAATAGGGACAATTTTCATTTTGATGACTAAAACTTTTTTGTTACATTCTCATTATCAAACTGATAAAAATATTTCAAACTAGCGAGTTTATAATTTTCTGTCCAAAAAATAGACGGTAATGCTAATTTGGCCAACTGTTATGCCCATATTGGTCCCCTGAAGGAGGAAGAAGAAGAACTCAATGTTCTCCATTGAGTTTGTGAGAGAGAATAAGGAGAAAGTTTAAACAAGCTTCTCTTCATTTTACTTCATTTACTGATTTCATAAATCCTAAAGGTTACTCCTTTACAACTGTTTATAGAAAAACAATACTAACACCAACAATCTCTGATTTTGATTTAGTGCAACTTCTTCATTGTAAAAGCTTGCCTCATATTAGCTTTAGCATGCCTTGAGTTCTTGAAGTTCTTTTCCTTCAAATACATCCACCAATGATACTTGCTTATCTCCATCATAACTATCCTGTTTGTAATACTTTCTCTTTGATATACAGTTGCAAATCTATCTATTTCACTTGGGATGAAATTTTGTGGATTAGCCATATCAACAACTATTTTCCAAAATTGATGCCAGCCTAGTGAATAATCACCTTTTAGAACAGTCTTGGCAAGTATTGCACAGAATTTGTCTACTACTATTGTTGTACATGTCACATTTCCAAAAAGAGATAATAAGACAATATTACAGATCTAGCAAGAAACCTAACCTCCTCTCCAACCATGCAAATTTGACTCTAATATTTGCACTTATGCATGTGTGTGTGTGTGTGAGTGAGTGAGAGGTCATTAAATTGAACAGCACACAACTGCAGCCGGGTCGAAAAAGATTATTATGGTCTTCACATGTATATTGTATAAATGAGAGAGCTTCTTGTAAACCTTTCTCTTTTAACTTGTTTGTCTTACTCTCTTCTCTCTCTCTGAGAAAGATTATTTGTGTAAAGATTGTGTGATGACTGCTTCGTAAGTGTGATGTTTTAAGAGTTTTGGACTTGTTTGGTGTCATTCTTTGTGGTTTACCAAAGGCACACTTGAAGGAAGTTGTTGCCAATCTTGGGTGTTTATAATTAGTTCTACATAATTATAATAGTATTGCTGTAATCAAGTGGGACTGGTTTGGGTTGGTAGTTTCAAAAGAAAAAGGAATCCAGAGATACACGATGATTTGGTTTTGCTGGGACCAATAAGGCTACCTAGCGATAGCAAATAAAACAATAACTGTCGATTCCATGGATATAAAATTGTATGCGGCTAAGTATGTTTTTGTTGATATTTAGGAAGACTACTTATAGGAGATATTACACGGGGCTGGATATGGTACCAACATGCTATTAAGTGAATCAGAACAGAAAATTGTTACAATCTGTATGATGGATGTGTAAAGTTCAGAATGAGAAAACAATTGAAATAGTTGGGGATTTTTAAAAAGATTTTTCGTTAGTCCAGTTAACACAAATGCATGTAAAAAATTTTCCAGACCTTCACTGCTTTCATGTGTACAATCAGGGAGTTTTGACTAATTAAGAGTGTGTGGGAAGAGACACAATTATATATGTGCACTTAGGACTGGACAAAAATAGTACAAGGCTGCATCCAAGTAATGGGTTGCACAAACTAACCGTTGATTAATGTTTATAGTTTTTCTTTTTAATAGCCAGAGCATATATGTCGTAAAGTATAGATGATTAAGATTTTAGGGTCCTAAATAAGTATTTGAGTATCATTTTATTGCATGATCAATTATACATGATGTAGTAAACTTGTAATCAAATCAAATATAATAACAACACCTAATAGAGGGCGCCAAATTGAGACTACTAGTACTATTCGAATTTTAAAGTTTCACTACACTTAATTACGGGTTCCAAAACTTTTAGTTGGACAACTCCCTACATGTATACATTAAAATCCATCACAACTTCAAAATTCAGGTGTGAATAACATTTATCCGAATGCTTGCTTGTCCATCGTAATTCCATTGTGCTAATGGGCAGAAATTTATGTAGGCCTCGAGTCCAATAAGGTTTATTTTCTATGGCTTAATAAGAATTGCTTGATATTTGATGCATATCTCCTTAGGGAGTAAGTATCTGTTCCATAAGATGCATTTTTTATTGCATCATGTTTCTCTTTGTTCTGCAGTGAGCTTATACTGCTGATCCTCGAGCTAATTGTTTTGACTGACCACTCTAGAATCATGTATATTGCAATCCCTAACTTAATGTCTTGAATTCTCTGTACTTTTCATTGTTGTGAAATAGGAGCTTGACGATGCAATCAGGGAGATGAATGGAAAAATGGTCCAAGGACCAAATGGAGGTCCATCATTTAAGCTCCAGGTAGTATAGATAATCAACATAAGTTGTGCTATATATTAGAAATAGTGGCTATCTGCAATAAAGTCAGATGAATAATTTGGCGTGCTAATAGGTTGAAGTTGCAAGGCCTCTGGACAAAAGTAGGAAACGAGTTCGTGAGGATCCTCTAGGCAAACAACCCAGTAAGATTACAAGTCATTCCAAACTTCTAAGTAATGGCCAGGGTTTCAATGCCTTTGGTGGTCTCAAGGCCACAACTCAACAGGTGAGGTACTAAGCTAGTGGCTGATCACCTCAACTTCTTCTTGCCCTTCTTTTCTCCAGCTTATTTTTAATGTGTGAGAGTTTCTAACATCTTAAACGATATGTTCGTTTAACATCAGTTGACATGTGAAGGTTTGTAGGATATTTTGAATTTAAGAAGGGAAATATAATTGGAGAAATAGATGTAGACAATGAAATATGCTCTGGTATCTGTGCATTTCAGCCACTTTTGACTAAAGCTTATATCTAAATATGATGAGCAAGTTCATTACTGTTTTGGAGATTTCTTTAAGTGGAAGGATGACTAAACTAGCAGTGCACATTAACCTCTATTGCTAGTTTAATTCTTTTATTATTTTGTAACTAGAGTAATTGCTGTTTTTTGAAAATATCTGGAGGGATTTCTGTTGAAGACTTTTGGTAGGAATACAGTATGGGCAAGTAGAAGATGGTATGTTTTTGTTGTAGGAAAGAATTGGGCTTGTGTTTAAATGATCACACACTCGAAATGGATGTTGATGTATGATACAGAGAACAGTAAGTTTATGAACAAGGATTTTTTTTCTGGGTTGGATTCCAAGCTATGTTTGGAATACTTTGCAGAAAATGCTGTGTCCTAGGTCAATCATATCGTAAGTATAGTGTTTTCTTTGCCCCCTGCCCCTCCAAGCGCGTCACTTCAGATTTTGGGCTGTTAGACATTCATAATACATTACAATAAATGCATCAAGTAAATTGTAATTCTCTAGTACAATCAAGAACATCAATTTCTACTTCTTATAGATATGTAGCAGAGTCAAATGTATACCATAGAAATGTGTATTTGAAAAAGGAACGGAGATTAGATTACTGTTCTTTTTATGAGTTGACAATTTTTTTTACTTGATAATCTTTATTTCTTTTTTCTAAATTCCGCCATAATTGTGTGAGCAGTCTATGACTTTAACTATGTATTGTTCTTTTAGGAGTACCCTCTGGTTTAATCTCCAGATTTCCCTAATTTTTGTAATCTACATTTTGCTTGGCTGTTTTTAGGTTGCTTTATAACGTTTTAGGAAGTAGTTTTTTTAATTATCATGGACAGAAGTTCCAGGAGTCCCAATGCGACAAGAGGTACTTTTATCTTGCCCTTGTAATGTTGCTAATTCAGAATTAAGGTTTTCTAATTTCAGGAACCAGTAGCGGCTGATCCTTATGAAGCTGCTGTAGTCTTGCTGCCTGTAGCTGTTAAGGACCGTTTACTTAGGATCTTACGGCTTGGTATAGCTACTCGATTTGATGTACGTCTTGAAATCATATACTGATGTAAAAATTGTCATGTTCTTAATTATTTTATTCATTCAGCAATTGTTTTGCATGGTAAGTACCACCGCTTATGCTTCTTCCCTAGGTCCACCCACTTAGGCTTCTTATACTGATCATGGCTTTAATGTTTAGACAACGACCACCTTGTGCACATTATCAGTCTTGTTTTTTAGACCCTTGCCTTATACACCCCTTTAATCTATCTATAAATGACGGACTAATAGAATCCATGTGCCCAAGTATCTTCCATTACAAATTTTGATTTGTGTATAGCAATTAGTCCCCGGGAGATCTTGTAATTTTTGGACCTAAGGATGAAGTCTTTGAATCCTTCTAGAAGCTAGGAGTTTCTAGGAAAGTTTCAATTCATGACATAATACCATGCGTTTGTGTAATTTTGCATGTGCTAATGTCAGTAACTTGTTTTGATGTTGGGTTTTGGACATGTTTTCATGTGTTTATTCGCACAGTTTATTTTTATTCCAATCTTTCCTATCTAAGTTTTACTTTTTACTTTTCATAATTTTTTCACTGTTCGCTTTTTTTCTTGGCAGATAGACATTGAATGTCTAACCAGTCTCAAGGAGCTACCTGAATCTACTGCCATATCTGTCCTTGATCAGGTCCACCATAATTGCATGATTTCATATTTAATTTCTATGATGATTTTACTCCCTAATGCCTTTCAGTTTGCAATTTAAATATGTTAATGCTGCTGTTTCAGCTCTTTCTTATTCTCATTGTGGCGTTTCTTCCTTTTGGCAGTTCATGTTATCAGGAGCAGATAAGAATAATAAGGGAGCATATCTTACTGGGCTAATCTCTAGGGTATGTGTCTATGTGACACCCATCCATGAATTTAATATTCTTCTAGGCTTCTAGCCTCATGAGCTGTTGTAAAATATCCTAATAATTATGGGTAATTTTATTCTGGGTGCAGCACCAGGTTAATAAACTAGGACTATATGGACTCCCTTCAAGTTTGTCAAGAGTAGGGGATATTTCTACCAAGGAATCAGAACTGTCCAAGTATTCTAGCAGGGCTCATCTGCCAGCTTTCGACTCTATTGCCTCACATGTAGGTTTGACTGCAGCTAGGTAAAGCGGGGCTTAAAACTTCTTCTATTTTTTTCCCTTTTCAAATTCCTTCTTATATTTTAGCCCATATATATAACTGTTAAATAGCAAAGAGCAGGCTTCTGTGTAAGAATTATTATTTGTTTTTTTAATAAATTTCCTACTCAAAAAGTAATGAAACAAAATGGTCGAAGATACTACATCGTATTTAAGATAATAATTTGCATTTTAAAACTAATTTTTAACATCTCACATCTGAAAATCGCAAGTTTGAAAATACGAGGATAATGTGGGCAATCTGAATCTCCAGAACAAGGTGGAGACCATCCCAACCTCTGAATTAACATAGTTTCAATGTTAAGACTCTTTTTGGCTCAAAATTAAAAAAAAAAACCTTCAAATACTTTCACAATGTTGGAAATCTTCAGATCATAAGCAGAGTGATACAGCACTCAGAAACTCCAAGGAGTGGGGTAAATAACAGAGGCCTTCAGGAATATCCTCAAGGTTGCTGGTACTAAACCCTACACTTGGGAGTTGGGACAAGCTTAGTTATTCCAAAAGTTTTATTTGGTCTTCTTGGCTTTTGTCTGCTGGGACCCTAAATTACATTTGGTTAACTTTGAGAAGAACTTGATTTCAGATAATTCCACTTCATTTAAGTATCCATATATTATATAATTCTGAAAGCATCATTCACTGCGCAGATTATTATTTGCAGCACGCTCACAAGTTAGTTATTAATCATTCACCGCACAAATTATTATTTGCAGCACTCTCACAAGTTATTTATTAATCTCTATACTTGTTCTCATAAACGGTGAAAGAAATTACTTTATTTTAGGTGAAGTGCATCAACATACATTCCGCTATTAATTTGCTGTTTATGTTTCTTGTAGGTCTGATGGTTATGCATCTCATTATTCCTACATTTATTCAGATTATCCTGTATCAAGTTGATCACCTTTTGGAAGAATACATGAGGCAAGTGCTGCTCCTTTGCACCAAACACTAGGTTCTTCTACACCTTATGGAAAAGTTGGACTGGATTCTCGCCTTACAGCTTCGGCTGATCGTCAAACGGCACGTCCCCAGATCAGATTTGACCCTTTCACTGGTGAACCTTACAAATTTGACCCTTTTACTGGAGAACCGATCCGTCCAGAGAGTCCACCACGCCATTTTAGAAGCCCATACTGAGCTTCAATGCTGTTTAGTAATATAGTAGTTTATTTTGGCCCATCGATTTGGAGTTGATTGTTGTTATCATCCATGTCTGATGGCCATAAGCAGGTAACTTCTTCCTGATAATCTGGTGTTGTAATTGATGAGATCAGTTTCAGAGGTGTATGAAATGTCTTGCTAATTAATTCTAACAAGGCAATGTGAAGATTTGTTTTATTTGGTGGTCAGTTGTTGATCTTATGTCTTATTGATCTATCATCCGTCTTTTCTACCTGTTAATGTAAGTTTCTACAACAAGGAATGGGGAGTTCTTTCCTTTTCATAAACAAGAGAGCGGGTGATGTTAGGTTCTATAAAGGCTTTGGGCCAAAATTGGATTTGTCCCATGGACACTTTTGTCGATGATAAAACTGCCCGGATTCTAGAAGAATGATATCACATTTTCATCTTAGTTTTTTTATTTTATTTATTTATTTATTTTGAGAATAGCAATAAAGGAATATATATATATATGGAAAAAATGAATGATATCACATTTTATCTGATAACGACGTTTATTTATTTTATTTATTTATAATTGAGAATAGCAGTAAAGGATATATATATATATATATATATATATATATATATATATATATATATTGAGAATAAGGGTAAAAAGTACACAATGCAGCACATCTAATCTTGTGAAGATTAGTTAATTCGGTGAGATTGTTATTAACATTTGACATCCATATTGCAGTTCCACTTGATCTCAGATTTGACTTCCTATCTATACAAATATTAAGGGTGAATAATTGCCACAGAACTGAACAAGATATAGCTTAGCTTTGCGAGCTCTTCAGCTGAAGCTTCAGCATTTCTGGAGGCTGTTCAAGTGACTATCCATGGAAGATGGAAAATAAATATATTGCATACTGAATCTACTATCTTGGCTCCAGGTCAAAGGAAAGCAGGAGCAAAATATGAAGACTTAGAAACAATTTTTTAAAACTGTATTAACTGAAAATGCATCCCAAGGGATTTCTTCTTCTTCTTCTTCTTCTTCTTCTTCTTCTTAGGAAGGTGATATCCACTGTGCTCATTTGGCTTCATTTAAAATGATCCAACCTATTGGTGAACTTAAATGATCAAAATTTATCAATTAGCCACTAAATCAAGCCAAAAAAATACATTAATATCACGCATGTTGTGCCTATTTATTTTAGAATATATAATTTTTTTTTTCTGTTCTGGTCTTGTTTAAGTTCGTACAGGGCTTTTAGGCTGCAGTTACCAATTTTGTACACTACAAATATGGCCACTTGAGCCGGGAATGAATGGACGAATGCCTGCCGGACAAAGATCCCCTCCATTTCATGGTTAGATTTAAAATGTGCCCAAAATATGGTCACTTGAGCCGGGAATGAATGGACGACTGCTTGCCGGACAAAGATCCTCTCCATTTCATGGTCCAGATTTAAAATGTGTTGGAGGAGAGAGATGATGAAATGGTCCATATTTAAAATGTGTTAAATGTGACATCATGCTGATAGAAGAAAGATGACTTTAAATCTAGACCATGAAATGAAGAGAGGATCCTAGTCCCAGCCTGCCTTCTCAAAACATGGCCACGGACCAAGGAAAAAGGGACGCATAAGATTGAAGTGCCACTGGATTACTTTTTCTTTATCAACCACCAAGTATCCAGTAACTAATAACAGAGTAATTGCAGTACTATAATTCTTTTTTGGATCAAACTCCAGTACTATATTTAACTTGTCCAAATCAATCAAATTCCATTTGATTATGCATCTGTAAGAAATTTTGACAATAACCTTAAAATGCAAATTGGAAACGAGGTTGAATAACCAGTCAAAGAATGCATAAAATTCCCAACCTCAAGCCAGATGATATAACACAATATGCCTAACAAATTGAAATAATACAATGTGCAAAAATGATAGCTGATCTGTAATTTTTTTTGATCACGGACATTATAATGGACATAATAAGTATGTACAAATTAAGGATTGGGTGTACATATCATACAAACCAAGCCAAAGTTGAAACCATTTGACCAAGATAACCCGACAAAAAGATGCAATTGAATCTCTCACTTCCAATCAAGCATGTCCAATAGCCAGAGAACCTCATCCTCAGAGTTTGCAGCATCACAAAAATCCATTTCAATCCCGAAAACATCAATGACTCCTTCGCTACGATGGTCCATAAAGAGAAGAGACATCCATGCCCTGATACCAGACACAAATGGGTAAAATGGGGAGAAGTCCAGATAGTCAAATGCTAGGGCTCTATAAGCAGTCCGATCTATATAATCAAATATCGATTTGTTGATTATGCAAGCAACCTTGTTCGAATCCTTGCGCCCGACAAGCATAGATACACTAACGGTCTGGCTAAGAGGAACACTGAATCTTGGATCCACAGGAAACGTCATCTTGTATTCTGGACCCTCCAAGTGAAACCTAAGCACATCACAAATCCCAGGTGGGGGAATCCAAGTCCCCTTCTGGAGGACAAGTCCTGGGACCACTTCTGAAAAGATTAGGCTATCTTCAGACCAAATGTCAATGTAAAATTCTAAGTCACCAAGGACAATCTTGGGGAAGCAGAGTTCTTCGATGCTGACGCTTATAGAAGGTTTTGAATAGCTTGTAGTAAGTTACAGTGGGAGGCGATGGCCGCTTGCATATTGAAGGCCATCTCTTAGCACAAAGGCACTTCCAGAAGAAATCGTCTTGGGCTATATCTCGCCACTGCTTACATACCTCCATACAAGAAGCAAGGTCGGTGCTTTCTAGAAGTGGAAAGACAGCCTTCAGAACTTCATCACATGACATTTTCAGCTGAATGATGAAGCAAATTAAAATAAAAACTCACTCCCGCAGCTTTTTAGAGCAATTGAATGCCTAAAGAGGTTGCATCACATGGGATCCCTGTAAAAGACAAAAAAGCAAATCAAGTTCCGAACCTGTTGACATTATTGCATATAGTTTAATGCAAAAAAACTCTATTTAGTTGTATGTAATAGGCCCGAGAAAACAAACAAAAAAATGGACATTTAATGTTTGAATGATGAAAAGGCAATAGCATTTAACATGGAATCCCTGTAAAAGACAAAAGGAAATCAAGTTCCGAACCTATCTACATTATTGCATATAGTTTAATGCAAAAAATCTCTATTTAGTTGTATGTAATAGGCCAGAGAAAAAAAAATGGACATTTAATTAATGTATGAATGAGGGAAAGGCGATTGCATTTAACTAAAAAATAAAATTCATTTCCGATACCCAACATCCTTTCCAGTTGAAGATTCTGTTTTTAAAGTTTGTCTTTAAAGCAAAATCAATTATAAACATCATAAAATATGATAAAGCTATCAAAATATCGCCCATTAGCATAAAAGCAGTAAACTTTATATGGCAACTAAATTAAATAAGGTTTCCAAAACAATCTAACGTTCAAATCACTCAAAAGATCTGGAAATGCATCCCATCCACAACTGTACAGCTCATGACTGATAAGTTGCAACTCATAGTGTAAGAACCATCAAGTTAGAAGCAGAATACAAAAATAGTTCGATGAAAAAGGATTCATAATTTAGCAAAACCAAAAGTAAGAATAAGATGTAGAACTGAGCAACTACACTCATTTTTAGCACCAATGACGTAATTAGTTCTGCTGATTATTACACACACACTTTATTCTTCAAAAATATTATTACCTACTAAGCAGATTGCAAATTGGCTATATGCCTATAGCTCAAGTCCACCAAGCAAGAATAATTAAATTGATAGGCTACCGAAGTATACTACAACTCTTCCAGATGTCCGGTTTCTATCGTCAATCCTCCCAAGGGAAAAGTTCATAAATAAGAGATTTCCACATAGAAGAATCAATGCATTCAAAGGTCTTGGTATCGAGTCACATGCCTAACTTCCAAATAATAAATCACAATAGTGATTATAACTTTCTACTAATAAAACATTAATTGAGTAATTATATGTTCCGAAATGTATCTAAAATGTGAAGCTCTACCTAGAAATGCAATTAAAGAAAACAAAATCAAATATAAGCATCACCAAGGTTAATAATCATACAACTAAATTTTCCTTCCCTTGAAATAAGTTACAAAAAAAATAAAAATAAAAGTTCAATAATCGACTGATGTCTTGTCAAAAAATTCCAGCAAGTATTGTAACAACCCAATCCCACATCGAAAGATATAGGAAAAATTTATTGTATAAGTAATTAAGTTACTAACAATAGTATTGTATAAGTAATTAAGTTACTAACAATAGTATCTTCAGTCATGGCCTTTTGTGTGAGCTTGTGGTAGGTTAAGATGACCCAATAGTAGTAGTTTAAGGCCTTGTTTGGATGGATTTGATTCGGACTTGAATTTGACCAAAGATTTGTTCCGGATTCGAAACTTGACTCAGGTTGTTTAATATGGTATCAGAACCGACTCTCGAAAACTCAGGTAAGGTTATCCGATCGAGTTGCTGGTAGTGAGGACATGAAAGCTGGTGGTATTATTCCATAATAGAGAGAGGGAGGTTCGGAGGTAGGGACACGAAACTAACCGGTATTATCCCACAATGATTAGAGAGGCAAATATATGTGGACCGTGTGTGTGATCGTTTCTGATGGAGACGTCAGAAATTTAAGTGAAGGAGTTTATAACATCTCAGATATTCAGATATGAGAAAAATTTGTGTACAAGAAAATCAAGTTACTAGCAATCGTACATTCAGTCATGACCTTTTGGGTAATCTTGTGGTGAGCTAAGATGACCCAAAAATATACTATTGGTATAGTAATTTAAGACCTTATTTGGATGAATTTAATTTGAACTTAGTATTTGACCGTCATTTGTTTCGGACTCGGTACTTGACCCGGTTGTTTCAAAAACAACGTTATGTAATTAATAATAAAACAACATAAAATCCATACAGCTTCCAAAATGATAGTTCAGCTAGCTGAATATAATCTAAAACTTGTAATCTAAGCTATTTGTAATTATGTCGTGGTATTTTTAAGTACAACATTCAAAGCATTATCTAAGCAAACAAAATAGAACAAAGAAATAACACATACTCATTTAGAAAGACTAATTTAATCAGGCGAAAACAGAACAGCAAATAGCGCTAATTTGATTCACAAGACATATAATTAAACAAAAAAGATAATCCAAATTTCAAACATGCAAACAAGTATATAGTGGAATTCATTTAATGATCAAAGTCGAAACCCTAGCTACCTGTCCATCGATTACCATTTCGACATAAAAGTGATAGAAAGATAATCGCACAACAGGCGAATGCTCTAAAACAGACAACAGACACGTACTAAGAGAGACAGATTCAAAAAAACCAGATGAATTGGGATTTTTAGTAAACCCTAGAAAGAAGATTTCTCAAAAACCAAAGAGTAATATTCGCATGGTCCAAAGGATGTAGAGACAATAAAGGGAAATGGAAAAAGTCCGCAACATGCTTTGCAAAGTACAAGTGTTTATTCTGTTTTGTTAAGCTTTGCAATCCGGCCCGATCGGATAGACCGACCCTAATTCAAAAATTAAAAATAAAGTTGGGCCAGTATTGCAGTCTGCAGAGAAGAGTCGCGCTATGTATTGCTAATTTTTTTTATAAAATTTAAATTATTAAAAAAATATTAACTATAGTTATTTATGTAATACGTAATAAAAAATTTGATACATAAAATTACAAAATATATTATTTTTTGAAGAAAAAGTATCGTTATGTATTGTAAAAGTTTATTGTCGAATTACCATTGTGATGTAAATCAATATATAGGACTTATATTTTACAAATATTTTGTAAAAATATCAAATTTATATTTCAAAGGAATCGAACTTCACTAATTTACATATTCTATTACATTTTTAAAAATAATTACAACAATAGTTCACTCATAAAATTTTTACACAACTAATACACTTCCCACTTTATTTACAATATTTGTGTAATTTGGATTCCTTAATTTAAGGAATTAGTATTCAATTAAAATTCCTTAATTTATGGATTAGTTATGCCCTATATATATATATATATATATATATATATATATATATATATATATATATAGTTAGTCATACATGCTTCTCATAAATTGTTGTCTTTTTCATTAATCATTTCTCCAATCACAAATCAAACTATCCTCTTAATTTGTTTGACGGAGAAAGGCACACCACTCAACCAACCGATTGGTGGTCATTTATGGCAAGTTACTACAAATAAAATGGTAATCTTCTTTTGATACGAGACGGAAGGATCATTCATGGATTTTCGTGGATCATCCATATCTCATGGACTTCAAAAAACGATTTTGAATACTCCCACGTTTTAGATAATTTCATGTTTATATATATTTTTAAATTATAGTCGAATCCTTCTTAGTTTGATTATTCTAATTCGTTGGAGAGAACCAAATTATAAATTTTGAAGGTATGCCCCATCTCACCTCTATTCACGACAAATCTTCAATTTTTTTATATTGCAGTGGGTTCCAAGGTAACTAATTCAGTTTTATTAAGTTACCAATTATTTTGAATGTGATGCAGTTGGTAGCCAAACCTTCATTCAGTTGGTTGCCAAACTTTCGCACTAAAGGTAACTAATTCATACTAAGACACCTTCAATTTTTTCACCTTTACACATTCAATTTTTTCATATTGCAGTGGGTATCCAAGGTAACTAATTAAGTTTTATTAAGTTACCAATTATTTTGAATGTGATTCAGTTGGTAGCCAAACCTTCATTCAGTTGGTAGCCAAACCTTCATTCAGTTGGTTGCCAAACTTTCAGACCAAGGTAACCAATTCAATTTTATTAAGTTACCAATTTCGTTTGAATGTGATGCAGTTGGTAGCCAACCATTCATACAAAGGTAACCATTTTATTATTTATGAGAAACAAAATAGTTATAAAAAAAAATTCAGAACATTATTAAATACATTTATTTATTTTTAAACTTTTTGTAGGCTTAATCTTCTTCTTATTCTCATTGGCGTTTTGGACAACTGAGATTCAGCGGTGGTAGCGTCGGAGTATGTGAGGTGTAGCGGCGGTGAAGATGATGATTAATTTATTTTCTCAGGTGATTTGGGACATGGGATGTTTTCCTGCGAATGAAATATACAAAAATTCTGCCGGTTTACTGTAAATGAAATAAATAAATATATATAATAAAAATATACTTATAAAAAAATTGGGTGGATGGAACCTATATTAGGTAGCTAAAAATTTTTGCTTGTTTAAACTTTAAACTTAAATATTCAAAGTGTATGTGAGGGAGATGAAGATTTGAATTTGAATATTTAAATTTGAATTATTATTTTGAATTTGAATTTATTTTTGTTGTTAGATATAAATATTTGAATTTGAATTATTAATTATGGCAGTTATTTGTCCTTGATTTTAGGTTTCCTTATTAATGTGAATTGTACTTTTTTTGTAATAAATACATTCTTTTTGTAATTATTTGATTGATGCACTTTTCTTGTAATTACTTTCTATTTGTTGTATATTTATGTAAAGGACCCAACATTTAAGTGCTAATTGGATTTTCTAACTATGGGGCTGAAAGGAATAATAAGTTAAAGCCCACCCCAGCCCTGCAATCTCAAGCAAGACATGAGTTAGGTTGAGCAAGGAATCAAATTAGAACCGAAATCGCACTAAAAATCGCACAAATCGCATCAATTAAAATCGCATCAACGGTTCTGACGTATATGGCGTTTTTAGATGGGTTAAAAAATCAAATTTACGGTTCCAATTTAGTTACAAAATCGAAACCGTACCATGTTGGTATAGTAGCCTATAATGTTTCTGACTCTTTGTATTATGATTGTAATATTACTGTAATATGATATTTGTTAACAATATGTTGTAATGTGATTGAACTACTCTTAGTAACAATATGTTGTAATATAGTAGAGTAGCTTGTAAATTATTACAACATATTATTACTAAGAATATTAAAGCATATTGTTACTAAGAGTAAAGTAGCAAAGATTGTATTTAGTTTATGTTTACTCTACTATATTCTACTATAATAATTTACATCATATTACTCTATTATATTTAGCTTTTGTTTAGAGAAAACATTATAAGTAAGTTTATGTGTGTTATCAAAGTGATATTTAATATTGTGTGATGCTAAATTGTTAATTTAAATTGCATAAAATTTTGTTGTTTTGATTGGTTTTGGAACCGAAATCGCACCACACGGTTCAAAACCGCACCGCACCAATTACAAATGGTTTTATGTGCGGTTTTGAATTAATCAAATCGCATCTAAGCGGTTTCGTGTGCAATTTGAACTTTAAACCGCACTGTGCTCACCCCTAATTATGAATGTAACGATCACTCTTATATTCTATCATCCAATAACTAATGTTCTATAAGTTCATAGTTTTTATTAGTTAATATTTGTCAAAAATTTAATTTCATTCTATGGTAGACAACTAATATCTTTTTATTGCTTATTATTCTTTTTCAAGCAACCCATTTATATTATTAATTATTATAATGATAACACAACTATGTTTATGCCGTATATAAAAAAAATATATAACAAGATAATTGGACCGAAATAACAAAAGAAATTTATTTCAGCGAACAATTTAATCGTTAGCCCGAACAAATTACGTTTGTTTTTCCGATCTAATTATTTTGTCAAATTTTTATGTGTGCATAAAAATGTTCATATATAAACTATTTATTAGATATCTTTAACATTATTTATAAAATAATAAGTTGATACAATTAATTATGAAATTTAACCGTACTTGTACTGATTGTGAGACTAAAAAAATGGAAAGATGAAGAAGGGTTGAGAATCCAAGGTTGGAACTTGGAAGTAGTCCAAAACTGAAATAGTACTAAGCCGGCAATGGTCCCCAACAAATCCGATGATCATAAACGTGAGATTTCGTGTCTAGAGGCTAGAGCTAAAATTTAAGTCCAAACACAACAAGAAATTATGTTGATCAATATGTTTGTACAAATTAAATACGAAAGCTACAACAATCATAGAATAATTAGTGCCTATGCTACAACATTCATAGAATAACTAGTGCCTCTCTCTCTCTCTCTCTCTCTCTCTATATATATATATATATATATATATATATATATATATATATGCACTAAATAGTGCCTACAACATTCATAGAATAAAGGGTTATATATATATATATGATTTTAAAGATGAAGCGAGGATCAGTCATCTACTTTATCTTTATTCAATTCACCGTCTTCATTCATAACTTTTTTAATACGTGACGATTTGATCATCTAATGAATTGTCTATACTTTTTAGCGACGGACAACATATAAGCGTCGCTAAAAAGTATAGATTTACGGCGTATATATAATCGAAACCGTCAATCGAATCCCGTCAATAAAAAAAGTAAGACGCAAAAGAAATAAGATAAGTGATATATCTTATTTCCTAATCATGTTAAAGATATCTCTTAAATAATATATATAGTTTAAAAGTCTTCGATCTTAAAATTTCATTCTTATCTCACTTTTAAAATTCTTTTTTAGCGACGGACTTTGACGATGGTTTCAAATACAACAATCGTCTATACTTTTAATAACGAACAGACGTATATAAGCGTTCTTTAAAAGTATGAGCAATAATTAGATAACCAAAATCATCCATGCGTCCGTCATAAAGAAAAAGAAATTTCGGATGAATTGAGATAAATTTAACTTAAGATCCGTACCATATATCTTAAATAGTATATATAAATTTATCATCATATTTAACAACATATATAGACTCTTTGTTGAATAGAGGGGGCAGCATTTGATTTTGAGCAGTGACCTCTCCCTATCTCTCTACCGACAGGAAAACAGAAGGAATAAAGTTAATTAAAATTTATGGCACATGTATCATGCATATATACAGCTGAAGGAAACCCTACACACATATATCACTATTTGATTTGATGAGCCGAAAGAAACAATTATACGACTCCAAAGTTCTAACGATTGGCTTTCATTACCGTCACCAGCCAGGCATATGTCCGCTAAATCTAGTCATTTTCATTCAATTGCTTTTGACATGTAGTGATGATAATAGTGCATTCCACAAGTTTCTTCTACTAATCAACACATTTGCTACTTATGTAACTTAATATATATAATACATTATCAGACTAACGTTTATCGATCCGAAAAAGTATCGGGTGGTTCAACCAATAATCGAACCAATCGTTATTGAGTCAGTGATATCATTAATATATAAAAATTAATAAATAATTAAATATATTAATTATTATTATATATTATATATATATTTAATAAATATGTAAACTTAATTAATTTATCTATAAAAAACTAATCTTATTTATCAAATTTAATAAGGAGGGTATATATATATATATATATATATATATATATATATATATATATATATATGAGGATCAAATCAGTCATATATATCTTCTTATTCACTTCGTACCTTTTTTAGGCGATGATTTGATTAAATACAGTAGTCGCTCTATACTTTTAGCGACGGACAACATATAAGCGTCGCTAAAAAGTATAGATGACGGTTGTATGTAACCAAAACCGCCGCCTAAAGGGGGTGAGCACGCGTGAGTAAGATAAGGGTATGCAGACGAATCTCCTGATATATATATATATATATATATATATATATATATATATATATATATATATATATATATATAGAAATGATCCATAAGCAAGTATTTCTTATGGATGAAAATTGGGCAAATAGATCTTAGTCGTCCATTCCAATAACCAAGCTTGGGATTAAAAACAAAACAAGCCTTCACGCCCGACATGAGGTAAGCGACTTAAAATTCATAAAAGGCATACGCGCCATTTGATTACAGCGTATGATAGAAAATTAATTTTCACCCTAAATTGCCCCCAAATCTCAGTAACCTTCGTACGCCAGACGGTCGACACTCGATTCCTAAATCAAAACCTTCGTTCAACTAGACCCTCGAACCCATCGCTCAAAACCTTCCCTCCTGCTCCGATCGTTCAACTAGACCCTCGATTCCTAAATCAAAACCTTCCCTCCTGCTGCGATTTTCTACGATTTCGAAAACCAAACCCTCCCCTGCTGCGATTTCGAGCTGCGATTCTCTAAACTCGTTCGGCTACTCGTCTAGCTCTCCACTTCTGCAAGTTCTCTAAACTCGTTCGGCTATGATAATCTTGACCCATGATGATAATCTGATTGGGGCAAAATATTTTCCTGCAATTTCATTGTGAAATCGAATTGGGGTTATTCGCAATTGAAGCTGTGAAATCGAATTGGGGCAAAAAGTACTGGTAATCTTGTTTTTTCTTGGTTTCAATTCTTTTCAGGACTTGGTATTTATGACTAAGCTATTCTCATTAAGCGATCTTTGGTAATCTTGGTTTTGTACCAAGCTTGAGATTGTTTGATTGCAGCTTTTAATTTTATTTTTATTTTAGAAAAATAAATAAGGTTGTAATGTTGGTGGTTGTCAAGTCTCCAAGATGATAGGTTATTACTTCCTTGCACCAGAAATTACTCATGTTTTCACCCATCAAATAGTTTGATTTCCACTACAATGTTAAATTAATAGTCTAATGTAAACTTACCTACCATCTGTCCAGAAAGAAACATGCTATATTAGTACTTGAATTAGTTCATGTTATTGGGCATTTTTTTTCTGATGTCTGCTACAAATTCTAGGAATGGATCCCAACATTCAGCCCGTGGTTAAATAACACTGCTTTGCATATTGCTTTATATATGCTCATTAAGTTTTCCCCAGTTTATATTTGTCATTTTGCTTGTATCTATTTTTGATGGGGATTTTTATAGATTATTTAATACTTGACATTTTGATGAATGTGTAGGAAACATATGGATATTAATCCCGGACCTGCTAATCCTATTGTGTTATGGGACCAAGAAAATCACGTATCTTCAGACTTATGGCAAAATATTGTAAGTTTATTTATGTATAACAACTTTCATTTTGTTAAACATTTGTTAGAAACATTCATGTTGTGACGATTTATGTTTTTATGTTGTTGGACGTGTAGGATAGGGGTGTGTTAGAAATTTGTCAAATGTCTGCAAAATTAACTGAATGGAACTTGACTGAACAACAAGAATATTTGCTGGAATAAGTAGGTTTTGGTATATTTTGTCATCAAGATATAGTGTCAAAGATTGATGCATCTCTTGTATCTGCTCTAGTTGAACGTTGGAGAAGTGAAACAAATACGTTTCTCTTAAATTATGGAGACATTACCATTTCTTTAGAGGACGTGGGATTTTTATTTGGATTGCCCGTATTAGGAAAAGCTTTGACTTGCGGAGAATTAGAAAATACCAAAAGCTATTTTATAAGTTTTGGGCAACAAGTTGTAGTAGATGAGTGGGAACAATGCTATAAAAGGGGGGGCATAAGTTTGCCGTGGTTAAGACAGAGATATGGTCAAGTACCTGGTGATGCTACTCCAGATGATGTCGTAAAACACACTAAGGCATATCTGTTGTACTTGTGTGGCGCTATTTTGTTTCCAACCAAGTGTAAAAATGTTGTGCATCCTAGATATTTGTTATTATTGGAAAGATTAGAAGACGTAGTTACATATGCTTGGGGGCGCTATTTTGTATAGGGGTTTGCATGAGGCTACTCGCAAAACAACGAAAAAATTCGCAGGTTGTGCAACCCTTCTTATGATGTGGGCTCATGAACGGTTCAACATTGGTTGTCCTACCCCTAAGCCTATGTCCCAGAAGTGGATACCGAGGGCATTATCCTGGGCATACTCCTCTTTTGATCCTAATTCAAAACAATATCAGCGCCTTAAAAATTCACATCACCATCTTCTGTTTTACCGAGGAGAGTTTAATAATATGTTGGAAACAGATGGGGTGTGGCGTCTATATCAGTTATTTGATAGACGTTTGTCTTGGAATTTTTTTGAGACAAGGTTAGGTGGAGCTACTCGTATACCATTGATACATTACGACATTGTTGAGTTCCAAATGCCTGACAGATTTACGAGGCAATTTGGATATTTGCAGTCGTATCCATCTAATGCTGAAAATATGGTGGAATTGCGAAAAGAACATAAATTATTTGAGAGAATAAATTTTGAAAATCATAGGGCCAACTATATTTGATTGTGGGATGCATACATGGAGAGTTTAGAAGGACAAGTGTTGGAGGCTTTGCAACATATATCTATCGAGGATTATATGACGTGGTATAGAGAAATTACTCGACGACGGATACACCATACTTGACCCTTTAGGCGTCAAGGGGAAGATTATGAGCCACGGGTATTCATTGACCAATATTTGGCTGTAAACACTATAAGTTATTCAATTTATAATATTTATTATTGTTTTTGTTTTAATAAAACTGATTATCTTGTTTTATTAATATACTTTTTTTATTTAATTGTAGATTAAGAGTGCAAAAGCTATATTTGAAAAGATGTTGTCAATTGGACATCCACCTGAGTTAAGAACCATGTATGACACATGGTTCAATACATTATACCAACCGTTTATGAATGACTATAGAGGTGTTCCAATCAATCCAAATCTAACGCAACCTCAAGTTGGGCAGATGGAGATTGACATAATTGGATCCCATCCTACAGTTGGGCAGATGGAGATTGACATGACAAGATCCCAACCTACAGTTCAAGAGACTCAGCCTAGCGTTGGCCCTTCTACTCGACATAGTAAGAAAGTTCCAGCTAGAAGGATGGAGGGAACAAAGCACACTCACTTTTTTAAGTACTTAAAGATGGAAAAAATCAATTAGCTAAATCATCATTGGTTTAGTCCAACTCACGACCCATCAGACTTTCATCATAGCCATCCAGAAGGTCTATACAAGTTTGAATTTAAAGATGTTAACTGTTTGAGACCCAATGGTTGGTTATGGGAACATGTCTTGGACGCTTATATGTTGTTGTTGCGAGACAGAGAAGCTAAAATGTGTAAAGAAGGTATCCAAAGATGGGCTCGATTTTATTTCATGCCAACGTACTTTGCGTTGTTAGGTACCCAAAACTTACCAAGTGCCGGAGTAAACATGCCAACCATACGAAAATTTCTAAGAAGTTACATCAATCCTACAGTTGGTGACCCAGTACATGAGTGTGATTACATATTCGTTCCAGTCTTCAACGAAACCAACAGTCATTTTTGTTTGTTTATTTGGAGTGTCAGCAAGTAGAAAGTTATGCTACTTGACCCACTTTATGATGACAAACCATTAATGCCATTGTCACAATTATACCAAAACTTCTTTGCGGTTGTGGTGAGTTCATTAATATAAGTCTTGTTTTTCATGTCATTACAAAGACATGTAATTCCTACTACTTCGGACTTATAAGTACTGGGTTTATTGTTTATAGGTGGAGTTAATTCCTTTGCTGCTTTGTCAGGCAAATCCTATAGCAAAGTGGCCAAAATCAAAGCCAAAAGTTAAAGCCTGTGTGAATAGACCGAGACAATGGAACGAAGATGATTGTGGCATATATGTTGCAAAGTACGTGGATTTTTTTTTGCACCGTATAAACATCATGGAGCAACCGAGGTGGACACTTAACGAGGCTTATAATTTTAGGTTTAGAATAGCACATGAGCTTAGGATGTGCAAAGCTAGGGACATTCCTGAATCATATTTGTAATGAACAAACTTAGTTTCGGATTCAAATGAAAACTAGTTAATGTATTTTTTACTAACTTTTGTAATACTTTGATTTAGTAACTCGATTATCAGATTCAAAAATGTTTCAATCTTTTGTATGTACGTTACTGTGGATGTCTTTTAAGTTTGTGTTTGCATTGGTTTGTGTTTACTATTCTTCACCTTACTTTATTAGTTTTGTGTTTAAAATATTAAAGCAATAGTTTTTCTTTACAACTCCTTTTGATGTGGTGAAGACAAGATTGCAGACACAGGTTACTATTCGTTTGAATCGTTACAATTTCAATTACAAACAATTTGTTGCAGTATGTACATTATTGCACTGTTCATTGATGATCTTATTTCCTTGAAATCATGGTTGGTTATAATTTTGTTGCGTATTCTCTACTACTTCTGATATGGTGGTTGCTATACAGATTCCTGGATCGAATAATCAATTTGATGGAGTTGTCAATACCTGTTGGGCCATAATCCTTTTCCTTATTGGGCGGACTTAATGGGCTCCTCCTTGGATCATATTACTCTTGTCTGGTTGGTCCGAATGATTTGGGCCCAGTTATTTGATCATTTCATTGGGTCCTTTTACTTGGATCCGGTCGTTTGGGTCATTTCCGTTATTTGGGCTTAGTCATTGAATTGGCCCATTACACAAATTGTCACTTAATCCAACTTTGACCGGTAATCATTATGCCAAATGATAGTTGACTACTATGTCTGCCACCTTTCTGCATGGCATTAATGAGGATGGGACTCGGATAATGGCGGTGGTGGAAAATAGTGGTAGCGGTGAGAAGTAGGCTACATACTTTAATTTGAAATGGCCAAGGGAGTGGGGAAAAAGGTGTCAGGAGATGATGAGTGGCACGGTAAACCGGGATTGGAGTATGTATGGGGCTAGGATCACAAAAGAGGGTAAGTAACAAAACATTACACACATTCATATTATTATTCTCTCTCAGACATTAGACATTATTTTCTCTCCATTGTTGACCTTGTGATCGCCGATACTGACTCTCACGCCGGAGCTATCCCCCGACGGTCAGGCCGTCAAGCTTTTGGTGTTGACTTGTTGAACTGTGCAGGATATCGGACGCGTCTTGGTGATTGGGACGTGGAGAAAGATCTTGGCGTTAACATTGGCGCTAGAAGGAGGGGGAGTTCTAGTGTCCTGAGTATTTTTCAATCACAGACTGTGTTTGTTCTACATCAGTATTCATGGTAAAGAGTAGAACACCTACACACGAAGAGCGGTAGAAATTTGCCGGTGAATCGACACCACGAGTGTCTGTCAAGGATCGTTTGGGACCGGGAATAAGTGTTCATGCTAGCACAGCGTCCAAACGATCACCTGAAGATTTTCGGTCGAAGGCGGTGGGCAAGGCTAAGCGTAGGCTAGTCTTCCCGACGGAGAAAGGGTCTGGCCATGGTCGGAAACGAGTAGAAGGCACCTCACCTAGAACTCGAGACCGAGATGACCAAGACGAAAAAGCTTCACGACTGGCTAAGATGGCAGATGAAGCGGATAGAGCTATGGAAGTACTCGTGAAACAATGACGAGATATAGGCGAAGCGGATGGCTCGGATAAGCGAGTTGAGGATGAAGAGTCCATTATGATCGGTCAGAAGAGCGAGGGCACCGAAGTGGGAAAGAACCCGTTCATTCAGGACGAGAATCTCGGGGCCGAAATCGAGAAAGAAGAAGATCCCGAAGCCCTACCCCTCAAAGATCGAAGAGGGCACATCACCCTGTCGATTCTAAGGAGCAGGGTCGGAAAGAACGAAGAGGTCGATCCGAGAGATCACATTCTGAGACCACAAAGAAAGCACTTGTTGTTGCACATTCTCGCCATAGTGCCCGAGTTCAAAGAGGCGAAGTATATCACGGGATCGTACTCCAGAAGTCTCATCGAGAGGTACACCACCACCGTGGACACTCGCCATCGTAAAAGTCCTTCTAGAGTTGAAGGATCTATTGTAAGAAAGCGGGTCCACTTCGGAAGAAGAGAGAGTCACCTAAAAAAAGCATCATCTCAACGGAAGGTGTGGAGTATCCGTTAAAGAGTTAAAAGAACTTGGGCGCAACTTGCTTGAAGTACAAAAAACGAAGGATACTTGGGAAAGAAGCATCCCTTTTTCATGGAAATTCTTAAAGAAAAAGTGACCCACCAAGAAGTTGCCCCATATCGAGAGTTATGATGGATCGGGGATCCTATGACCACAATCGAGCGTTCGATAGTGATGGATTATTATGACTTTAGCGATCTTTGCTAAGTGTCATACTTTTGTCACAACCTTTCGAAAAGATGCCCGCGGTGGATGGGGACTTTGCCCTCGGATTGATTTCATCTTGGACGGACGTATGCGATAAATTTCATGCTCGCTTGGGAGCAACAAAGAAAGGAAAACCAAGCTGGTTCGTTGGCTCGGGTTCGACGGTTTTGAATGAGTCTTTGGGCGATATGTGAAGAGGTTCCGTGAAGCGATCGGCCAAGTGATGACTGAGCGATCTACAAGCCGTTGGATTGTTTGAGAATGGGTTAGATCTGGTCAAATCGGAGAAGTTGGTGAAGAAGTTAATGTTTCATCACCGAAGAGTCTCGTTGAAGCCTTTGACAAAGTGAAGGCTATATCGTGGTGGGAGGAAGCCATGGGCGACCTCAAACGTCCTTCTTGAGGCCGAACTTAGGAAGGCGGTCGAGGACATGAACCGATAGAGACCGGAAAAAGAATGAAGGAATAAAGACCGCTACGAAGGCGGGTCAAGAAATATAACAATTGGAGCAGGGGTGAGGGCGTTAAATCCGCTCCAAATGAGAGTGAATAAAACGTACACAACCTTCAACACGAAGAGCGGTACATTATCTTGGATCAAATTAAAATCAACCTATCTTGAGCCACCTCGAGATAACATTAAGCCCGGAAAAGGAATTCTCGTAAGTATTGTGATTACCATCAAGCTTGTCATTATAATCTGAACGATCGTGTGCTAGTTTGAAGGACTTTATTGAAAGAAAGGTACAAAGCGGGGCTTTAATTGGTATGTGGTTTGCGAACTAATCAACAATGAGGACGAGAGGGCTGTTCGGCTGACTCAACCCGATTAAATGGCGTTAAGCCGGCTCAGGAACGACTGCAAGGCACGTGGTAGATGTCATCACCGGGGTACTTACGCAAACTTCGTTGGAAAGAAGCGCCCGAAGTTACTTGGATTGATTATCGTATCGATGGCGGGTACCCTCCAAGTAGCAGACCTTATTCGAATCTGGTAATCTCCTTTCTTGATGAAGATTACCCTTGAAGTCATCGAACCGCATGAGGATCATTGGTCTTGATGCGTGTAGTGGGTTCGATGGATATGAAGCGGATGATGGTAGATAATGGGTCTTCTATAGATATTACGTATGCCCACGCTATCGGAGGATGCACTGAGCAGGCGAAAAGATGGAGATAGGATAGGAGGCTCCTTTATATGGTTTTAGTAATGACCCGGTCGAGTGGTTTGGAACCATTAAACTACCGATCGTCTTGAACGGCCCCCAACAGGTAGAAATTATTTGCAAATTTTATGTTGTGCATGTAGATTCTGCTTATAATGCTATTTTGGGAAGGCCTACTTTAATTGTTTTGCAAGCTGTGACCTCGATTCCTCATTTCAAAATCAAATTTCCTACGGCTCATGGGGTTGGCGAGGTGAAAGGGATTTGGATCGGCGAGAAGGTGTTATAGGAGCAGCATGATCACTTGAGTGGGAGTATCGAAGCGAAGCGGACCCGTGGCGATAGAGATCGAACCCTTCACGGAGAGTAGTTCCGAACCGCTGGTCACCCATTGAAGAAAGCGGAGGAGATAAAGCTCATCCGGCAAAGCAAACAAGTCGGTGAAAATAGGTTGGTCTGCGCGGAACCTCTCCGAGACGAACCTCATGGAGCTCTGCAATGCTATGTTGACATTTTGCATGGGAACCTCGGGATATGCCGAGAGTAAGCGGGGATATCGGCGAGCATCGGTTGGAGGTGGACCCGTCAAAGAAAACGGTCAAACGGAAGAGGAGGATCTTCGCACTGAGCGTCGGTGAATCATTGATGAAGAGATTACAAAGTTGTTGGCGGTGACTTCATCTTCGAGATCGACTACCCACATTGGATGGCGAATGTGGTCTTTGGTCGAAGCAAAATGGTAAATGGCGATGATCTGCATCGATCGACTACACCGATCTAAATAAAGCTTGTCGAAAGGATTTCTACCGCTACCCCACATCGACCAACTCATCGATGCCACTTGGGGTATGCTTTGTTAAGTTTCATGGACGCGTTCTCTGGATATCATCAAATTTATATGTGTAAAGAGGATATCTGAAGAAGCGGCGTTCATTTACGCATCGTTCGATATATGCCTATAAGAAAATGACTTTCGGCCTCATCGATCTTTAGAGCCACATACCGAGGATGATGAACCATGTCTTGAGATATCGGTTAAGCGGGAATGTGGAGGTGTCGTGGACGACATGATTGTCAAAAGCATGTTGGTGCATAAACATCTGGATGATTTAGAAGAATGCTTTCGATAATTCGTCATCACAATTTGAGATTGAACCCCACTAAAGTGCACCTTGGTTACAGGAGTTGGCAAGTTTACGGGTTATCTTGTCGATCGAGAGAGAATTGAAGCCAATCCGAGAGAAGATTCAAGCGATCCTAAACATGAAGACTCCTCGGTCATTTAAAGATGTTCAACGTCAATGGAAGGATTGCGACTTTGAGGAGGTTCATGTCCGTGTCGGCGAAAGATGTTTGCCGTTCTTTGATACATTGAAAGGATGAAAGAATGCAAAAACGTTTGATGGACTTGGAGTGTGATGGCGCTTTTCGAGCATCAAGTCCTACTTATCTTGACGCCTTTGTTGGTGAAGCCCGCTCTGCTTGAACCCCTATATTTATACTTAGCGGCTAGTTAGTTGGCGATAGGAAGCGATGGGAGCGGTTTTGGTGCGTGAAGTTGGGGGTAAGCGACACCCGGTTTATTATGTAAGCCGTGTCTTCGGGATCTTTGAAACAAGGTACCTAACATTGAAAAGTTTTCTTTTGCTTTAATAAGCGCTAGTCAAAAGCTTAGGCAATACTTCGAGGTAGATTGGTAATAGTATACACTGATCGACCTTTGAAGAAGATTATGGGCAAACACGAGGTATCGGGAAATTAAATTGCGTGGACGATGGAGTTTTCCCAATTTTTCATTGAATATCATCCCCGAACCGCCATCAAAGGGCAAGCTTTGGCTGATTTTGTGGTTGAATGATCGTTTTCTGAAGCTGATGAAGTTGTGGTAGAAGCTGAAGAATCGGATAGAAGCGATTCTGATTCTTAATGAAGCGAGTTCGTGGGCGCGTGTATGCAGATGGGTCTTCTACCACGGACGTCGATGGAGCGAGATTATTCGACGAGTCCGGAGGGATTCAAGTGCGGACGAGCCATCGATTTTAGTTCAAAGCGACAAACAACGAAGCTGAGTATGAAGCGGTACTTGCGAGGAGTTACGACTCGCAAAAGAGTTTTGAAGTCTGAAGAATAATCATCTTGATGATTCTCGGTTAGTCGTTAAGCAACTTTACGGGAATCTGGCTCGAGGCCCAAAAATGATCAAATATCTAGCGCGAAATTGAAGGAACAACTTCAACATTTCCAATCCTACGAGTTTGAGGGGGTCGGCGTAATAACAATTCAATTCTTGATGCACTCTCCAAATTAGCCACTACGGATGTTAACTTCTTTGATGGGTCGGTTTACTTAAAAATTTTGCAACATCTGGTGTCCATCATGAATCGGTGATGTGCATTGATCAACCAACTGGCGGTTGACTCCATATATAGAGTATCTGGCGAGATGGCGTCTTACCTTGGGATCGGATGCTCGCCAAGAAAATCAAGTATAAGAGTGCTAATTTTGTTACGATTGATGGGGATGCATTAGAAGGCTTTCTCATCTCCACTACTTGAAATGCGACTCTATCTCGGTGAATATACTCTCGAAAGTACATGAAGGCATCTGTGGCGACCGTATAGGCGGCTAAGTCATTAACTTTATAAAGTACTTGACAAGGGTATTATTGGCCTACCATCTTCAAAGAAGCGATCGACTACGTTAAGAAGTGCGAGAAGTGTCAACTCAACGGTCCGATCCATTATCGACCACGGAAGAGCTATACTCGATCTTATCTCCTATACCCTTCATTTTCTGGGGGGTTGATATCTTTGGGTCCACTCTACAAGGCAAAAGGTCGAAGTCGGTTTTGTTATAGTTGCCATCGACTATATGACCAAATGGGTAGAAGCAAAACCACTTAGGTTAATAACGAACATGAATGCTTGAAATTTTTGAAAGAAATCGGTAGTATTTCGTTTGGGATTCCTAAGGTGGTAATATCGGACAATGGACGTCGGTTTGTGGGATCGAAATTTGAAGCATTTTTGAAAGAACTGGGGATTGAAGATGAAAGACTTGATGGCTCATCCACGGTCGAATGGACAAGTTGAAGTGACCAACGAAGCGGCTGCTTGAATGGGATCAAGCCTTGATTGGACGAAGCCAAGGCGAGATGGCGGAAGGAGCTACTTAGCGTGTTATGGGCTTATCGAACTACTCCGAGGACTACAACGGGGATTCACCTTTCAGATTGGCCTATGGTATGCGATGCCTTAGTCCCAGTTGAAATTGGATCTCAAGTCTTGAGTCGATCATTTCGAGAGATCTACAATGAGGAGGAAGGGCTTAAGGCCAATCTTGATTTGCTTGAGGAAGTAAGAGAGCGGCCTTAATCAAATTGGCGACTATCGTGAAGAGTGGCCAAGCATTATAACAAGGGGTAAAGTTTCAAGGTTCAAGTAAGAGATTTTGTCCTCGGAGAAGCCAAGCATCTACACCTCGAAATCTGGAAAGGCGATGCCAAACCGGGAAGGACCGTATGAAATCATTGAAGTCTTAGCCGCCGGGGACTTATCGGTTGAAGGCATTAGATGGGTTAACAATTAAGAATACTTAGCATTATTGGCGGGCTTAGAAAGTACTTTCAAGTAAAAATGATGTCGAATACATTGGAAGTCTCAGAAATATTTATGTCATCATCAATAAAAGTTCCCTTTTTTCTCGAACAAATCTTGTCTTCTTCTCTGATCAGTTCAATGGTGTTAGGAGGTTCGGGTGGACTCGCTGACCATTCGATGGTAGCCTTTTCGGCAGGTGGTCCTTATGAGTTTGTCAGGCCCTTCGTGGTAGGCAAATGTCATTGGTGTTAGGAGGTTCGGGTGGACTCGCTGACCATTCGATGGTAGCCTTTTCGGCAGGTGGTCCTTATGAGTTTGTCAGGCCCTTCGTGGTAGGCAAACGTCATTTGTGTTAGGAGGTTCGGGTTGTGACGCCCCCAAAATTAGGTATACATCACCCATCTTGAGTCGCCACTTACATGGTACAGAATTTAAATACAACTTATTAACATAAGCGTAGGTATGCAATACGACATAAAGCGTGAGTTTAAATACAAATATCGTCTACTAGATATTATACAAACTCAAACAAAAAGTCCTCATTACAATTATTATCACATATTTCTGAGAATAGTGAGGACTACTAATCTTATCTTGGGACCATCACTCGTTTCCCAGGCTCGTCCAAATTTATATTATCATTTCACGAAGAGCAGGTGAAAGAAAGGGTGAGCTCAACTAGCCCGATAAAAATATTATGACTAAGATAATGCGAGAATAAATTATCAATAGTCTTGATAATGTTAAGCGATAAAATACAATAGAACAACCGGTTTAAGCTGCGGTGAATATCAATCCATTAAAAGAGTCAAGTAGAAAATAAAGTCTACTATCTTTTAGATTTTAAAGGTTTTTCATCATTTTTATAATTTGAGACTCGACTTTAATAAATATTCCACATCATCGAATCACCCCGCACTTCTGACGAGGATATTCTTTAGTATCACGACCACAATTATTCATGCACTACGGGCGAAGAATATTTGTGTATTCATTAATAGTCATGATCATGCCAACAATTGTCCATCAATACACTTCTGACCGAGGATTTTTATCACATCATTTGTAACATTACGGTGGCGTGATTACACCGAATAGTCTCACGGTCATAATCATACCAAGTCCATCTATGCACTATGCACTCTGAGCCACAGATGACTTTCAAAAAATATAAACATGAGGATGATGACAATGATATAAGAATTCATAAAACAAGTTCAAGAATTATTTTATCCGGGAATTATTAACGTCCAAATTGTCAACATGATCTTTGTTTTGTAGAGTAAAATTCAAGAATGATCGGAAGAATATTTCCATGAAAAGATCTTTGGATGAAACGCAAATATCGAGGATATTCTACTAATTTCATGGAGTATAGAAATCAAAGTTTTAACCAATTTGGGTATAATAAAGAATGGAATAACAAAAGAAATCACCGTAAATGCGATAGACCGCATTACAGACGGAGTTATTCAATGTAATAATAAATAACGGAACCGGTCGGTGAAATTCACAAGCGGATGTTCCAATGAATATAATAAAGATGGAACCGGATCCGGTGTAAAACACACGAGATAGGATATTCAGCGAGAATAATAAAAAGCGGAACCAGGTCCTGTAAAACACAGCCGAGCATGATGTTCAACGAGAATAATAAAAAATTTTAACCAATCCGAGGTGTAAAACCTGTAACAGGGATGTTCAGCGAATAATAATAAAAGGCGGAACCGAATCAGGTGTAAAAACACATGCATGGGATGTTCCAATGAGAATAATAGAAGAATGTCACCAAGTATAGGGTAAACCACTTATCTGAGTTATTCCAACGAATAATAAGGAATGGAATAACAACAGTTCTCTTCATGAATAAGAAAGAATAACACCCTTACATTTGGTAGGAGATTGAATCTTTACGGCGGTGTAGTAACAAAATACTCTTCTTCTTTCTCTCTTATTCTCTCTATACTTTCTCTCTCTATAAGCTTGAATGAATTAAATGAAAATAATGAAGCCCTAGGCCTCTATTTATAGAAGATTTCTAGCTTAGCACTCTTAGTGTGAAAAGGCAAGTGGCTTGACGACTAATGGTTTGATGCTGTAATGTGAAGACAAAGTGGTTTTGGCCTTTGTAATGTGAAGCGACAAGTGGTTCGACGTCTGGTAAAGGTAATTACTATTAACGTGGTAAATACTATTGACGAAGGTAAATACTATTCACAAGGGTAATTACTATTGGCGAAGGTAAATACTATTCACAAGGATAATTACTATTGACGAAGGTAAATACTATTCACAAGGGTAATTACTTATTGACGAAGGTAAATACTATTCACAAGGGTAATTACTATTGGCGAAGGTAAATACTATTCACAAGGGTAATTACTATTGGCGAAGGTAAATACTATTCACAAGGGTAATTACTATTGATTGAAGGTAAATACTATTGATGAAGAGACTCTTAGATGATGACATATAGGCCCCCATAAAATAATCAAACTTACCACAAATCATAACACATATTTAATCTTTCAATAATTATTAATCATTTATAACTTGTCGTCTCAATTATTGATTTAATACTATAACATATTATCTGAGATGATCTTGTGACAATAATTGAATCAATAATATAAGAGATATGATCACGTGAATTCTTGTAGCGATAATTGAGCATAGGTGAGTGACTTCTCACGTAAGCATCGATAATCAATACTGGTGTCTTCTTATCTGACCACAGCGTATTCTTTTACTTTTACCACCGGGTAGTTCAATGGTTTTAACGGTAACACCTCTGCGTAGTTATTTTTATAAAAATATTTTTGTCGTTTTCTCAATCCGATGAATAATTACATTGTGGGGTCCACCAATGATTGAGCCATTATGCGAATATTCCCTAACAAAAGAATATTCCCGACCAAACGAATATTTTATAACAACTTGCATACTTTGCAAAAAATTTATAAATATTACCCATAACTATAACATTATATCAAATTTATTCCATAATATTCAAAAATAATATTTATAGAAAAATTCATCTTTATTTATAAAAGTTGGGGTCTTCTGACCTCCCCTTCTTATGAAATTTAAGCCCTCGAAATTAGAATGCGTACACGGTATGTCGAAGAGGTAAGGATACCTTGATTTCATTTGATTCTAACTCCCAAGTCATTTCCTCGACATCGTGGTTCCTCCATAAAACTTTGACTTGAGGTATAACCTTGGGCGTAGAATATGTTCTTTCTTATCCAAAATTTGAGCAGGAACCTCTTCATACGTCAAATCTTCCGCTATTTAAATCCGGTTCTAACTTCGATAATATGGTTCGGGTCTTTCACATATTTACGTAACATAGATATGTGAAAAACGTTATGAACACGACGAGACATATTTGGCGGTAAAAGCGAGTCTATAGGCCCACGATTCCTACTCGATCGAGGATTAAAATGGACCGATGAATCGAGGATTAAGTTTTCCTCTCTTTCCAAATCTTGTAACTCCTTTCCATGGAAGCGACTCTTAACAACACATGATCTCCTATATCGAATTCCACGTCCTTTCGATGAAGATCGGCATAACTCTTTATCGATTTTGTGAGGTTTTTATCGTTGTCGGATCATTTGAATCTTTTCCGTAGTCATACGTACCAACTCGGTCCCAACAACGTTGCTTCACCCACCTCATCCCAAAGATCTTTGAAAGCGACACTTTCTTCCATCTGATGCTTGAATGGAGCCATGCGATACTTGCTTGATAAGCTGTTGTTGTAGGAAAACTCCACCAATGGTAAGAACTTGTCCCACTCCCTTGAAATCAAGGACCACGAGTCTTAATAGATCTTGAAGAGTTTGAATAGTCCTCTCCATTGTCCGTCCGTGCGAGGATGATATTTGAAAGCTAAATCGTAAAATCTGTGCCCATAGCTTTTTGCAAACTAACCCAAAATCGTGAAGTGAATCTTGGGTCTCGATCGAAACTATGGATCTGGGGCATACCATGCGATCTTACAATCTCGTTTATGTACATCTGACGAAGGCGTTCAAGTGTATAAGTTTCTCGTGTCGGTAAGAAATGAAGCGGAACTTGGTCGATCTATCAACAATGACCCAAATCGCATCAATGCCTTGAGAAACCTTAGGAAGGCCGTAACTTGAAATCCATGGTAATGTGCTCCCTTCCATTACGGAATTTCAAGTGGTTCTGATGGACCTTTTGGTACTTGATGCTCCGCTTTAACTTCGTTGACAAGTTAGACACCTTGAGATAAGCAGTATTCTCTCTCTCTTCGTATTGCTCCACCAAAATGTATGGCGAATATCATGATACATTTGGTACTCCCGAGATGGATTGCAAATGGTGTGTTGTGCGCCTCCATCATGATATTATACTTTAAATCGAGGTCGTTAGGAACACAAAGTGCGGAGTTGACTCAAGTATTCCTTCTTCATCGATTCTTGCTTCGGCGTAGCACCTTCTTGCACTTTCTTCCTCATACGCATCGACTCAGTGCAGTAGCTTGGCGACTTTAACTTTATCAATTAAAGTCGGTTCTACTCGTATACTCGCTATCATCACATGCGTCCACTGAGTCTTTAATTCTATCTCCATCCTTTGCAAGTCACACAAAATGGGCCTTTGCGTTGACAATATCGCGCTTTCGTACTTGCATATGATTTCCTACTCAATCGTCGTCGGCTACCACGTTTGCTTTTCGGGGATGGTATTGGATGGTATGATCATAATCTTTCAGCAGTTCAAGCCAACGTCGTTGTCGCGTGTTGAGTTCCTTTTGAGTGAAGAAATATTTGAGGCTTTTATGATCCGTAAAGATCTCCACTTTCTCCCCATACAAGTAATGCCTCCACATTTTAAGTGCAAAACACAACATTTGCCAACTCTAGATCATGAGTAGGATAATTCCTCTCATATTCTTTGAAGTTGTCATGAGGCATAAACTATAACTTTTCCATGTTGCATAAGAACACATCCCAACCCTTTGCTCAAGCATCACTTTGTAGATGACAAATCCTCAAAGGCGGATGGTATTGTCGAGCAGTCTTTGAAATAAGTCTCCTCTTGAGTTCTTGAAAACTCTTCTCACATTCTTCGCTCCAATAGAACTTTGTATCTTTCAGAGTCAATTTGAGTCGATGGAATAGCGATTAGAAAATCCTTCCACGAATCTCCGATAATAACCAATTAAGCCAGAAAGCTACGTCTTGATCATTTGATTTAGGTTGTTCCCGACTTTGAATAGCTTGATCTTTCTTTGGGTCAGCGGATATTCCATGACTTGATACCACGTGCCCAAGGAATGCTACTTCTTGACGAAACTCGCATTTCTTCAACTTGGCATAAAGCTTATATTCACGAAGCTTTTGAAGTGTCGACCTCAAGTGTTGCTTTCATGATCTTCACGGCTTTTGGAATAAATAAGGATGTCATCAATAAAGGCGACCACAAAGTGATCTAAATATTCCTTGAATACTCGGTTCATCATATCCATGAAAGCGGCGGGGCATTAGTCAATCGAAAGGACATGACTAGGAATTCATAATGCCCGTCTGGGGTTACGGCCGTCTTTGGAATGTCGGTGGTTACAATCTTCAATTGGTGATATCCGGAACGAAGATCGATCTTTGAAAAGAATTTGGCTCCTTACAAGTTGGTCAAACAGGTCATCAATACGTGGCAATGGATACCTATTTTTGATGGTGACGTGATTCAACTCCAGATAATCAATACAAAGTCGCATACTCCCATCTTTCTTCTTCACGAATAGAGCAGGAGCACCCCGAGGAGAAGTACTAGGACGAATAAAGCCATGTCTAACAATTCTGCGGTTGGGTCTTTAACTCACGAAGTTCAATAGGAGCCATTCGATATGGGGCTTTGGAAATAGGTTTTGTCTTTAGGTTCAAGAGTCGATACAAAATTCAATTTCACGCTTCTGGGGTAGGCGAGGAAGTTCTTGAGAATCGTCGGAAATTTATTAACAATAGGAATATCGTTTAAAAGCGGCGTATTTTTATTTAAATCGTGACATGAGCTAAGAAAGCTTGACATCCGTTTTTCAATAAGCGAATAGCTTTATGGCTTGAGATGGTAGTGATTGATTTTAATGGTTTGGTCGTTTGAATTAGCATAATAGGTTGATTAGGAATATGAAAGCTAACAACCTTACGAAAACAATCAATTTTTGCATGATAAGTAGTTAACCAATCAATCCACAGAATCACGTCAAATGCAAGTATTTTTAATGAAATAAGATCGACGGGTAATGTGAGGTGCCGATTTGAACCAAACAAGACTTATAAGCGATGGATGTAATGAAGGTTTCTCCCAACGGAGTTTCCACAGATAAATCAAAGTCTAATTTCTCCAGAGTCAAATTTAATCGATGGTATGCAAGTAGGAGAAATAAAAGAATGGGTAGAACCAGGGTATCAAATAAAGTATAGACTTCATTAGAGTTTATGATAAGCTTACCCGTGATGACCTCATTCGGTTCCTTGCTCTTTGGGAGGTCACAACAAATGCTCTCCCTTGCTACTGCTTTCTGGGTTTTGAATTTTACGGGATGGCCTTTGGTGCCTCCATCCTAGGTGAATTTGTCTTGATGGCGACAAAATCGAGCTAAGTGACCTTCTCTTCCACAATTATAACATCTTTTGAATGACATGGCCGCGATTTGGGTGATGTGTCCTCTCTCCTCGCATTTGAAGCATATGATAGGTGGTCTTTCTCCTTCCTTAACAATGGGTCTTTGGTCTTGGCGTCTTTCCATCATTGTTGAATCTCCTTTTCTTGAAATGTCCATTCTTATTGTTTTGTACGATTACCACAAAGTGGTTACCATATCTGGCTTTGTTGATTCCCTCCACGCTTGTTGTCACCACCCTCGATGACTATTCTCGCCGGTATTATAATTTTTTCATTTTGCTCTCTTTTTAGTTACGTTGACTCATTATCGCTCTCCACTAAGCGAGCCCTATTTACAACATCTGAATACAAACACGGTTTATGAGAAATAAGATGTTGGCGTATCTCGACTTCAAACCTCTTAAAAACATTAGCGCCATTCTCTCTTCATTATCCACCAGTGGGGACGAAACCGTGATAACTCATAAATTTTGCCTCGTATTGCGACACGGTCATATTGTTTTGTTCCAACTTGATAAACTCCACCTCCTTCATGTGGCGAATACTTTCGGGAAAGTATTTGTCGTTGAAACGACTCTGGAACTTCTCCCAAGATATCTTGATGCAATTTGGTTGAGTCGTTTCTGGATTCCCACCGATGTCCGCCTCTCTCGCGCAACATAAAAGCGTGAAAGGAACCTTTTGCTCCTCGGAGCATCCCAAGACATCAAATATCTTGGTAATCTGCTTTATCCATGCTTCCGCCGGAAGTGGTTTTGGCTCTCCCTTAAACTCCGGTGGTCCCGGCTCCTTAAATTGTTTAGCGGTGACCTTGAGAGAGTTTTCCGTGTTTCCACCTACGTTTTGGGCGAGGAGTCGCTTTCTTTCTGTTGTTGCATAAATTCATAAAAGCCTCGAACATTTGATCATTTGTCATTTGGTCGGTGTTGTTGTTTGCGTGAGGATTATGTCGCCTTCGATGCACATTATCTTGATTATTGATATGTGGTGAATCAACGATCGCTGCGCTCCATTCTATTCTCAACATTCTCGGATGTCATTTTGAATCTTGCCACAAAAACAAAAGGTTAATTGACATGTAACAAATTATCCTTATCTTGACCAACCAATAAAATAACACATAAACTTAGGTAGGTAATACTAGCGAAGGTATTCCCGTCTCTCCCCTCCTAGTACTATTCTCACATCTTAGCGGGGATCACATCCTAAGCTCGATACCAATTGTGGCGCCCCCAAAATTAGGTATACATCACCCATCTTGAGTCGCCACTTACATGATGCGAATTTAAATACAACTTATTAACATAAGCGTAGGTATGCAATCGACATAAAGCGTGAGTTTAAATACAAATATAAATCTACTAGATATTATACAAACTCAAACAAAAAGTCCTCATTACAGATTATTATCACACTATTTTACGAATAGTGAGGACTACTAATCTTATCTTCAGGACCATCACTCGTTTCCCAGGCTAGTCCCGGTATATTATCATTTCACAAGAGAAACGGTGAAAGAAAGGGTGAGCTCAACTAGCCCGATAAAAAATATTATGACTAAGATAATGCGAATAAATTATCAATAGTCTTCAATAATGTTAAAGCGATAAAATACAATAGACAACCGGTTTAAGCTGCGGTAGGAATATCTGATCCATTAAAAGAGTCAGTAGAAAATAAAGTCTACTATCTTTTAGATTTTAAAGGTTTTTCATCATTTGTTATAAATTTGAGACTCGACTTTAATAAATATTCCACATCATCGAATCACCCCCACTTTTACTGACGAGGATATTCTTTAGTATCACGACCACAATTATTCATACCTTCTACGGGCGAGAATATTTGTGTATTCATTAATAATCATGATCATACCAACAAGCGTCCATCGATGCACTCGACCCGAGGAGTTTTTTTATCACATCATTTGTAACATTACGGTCAAATGATTACACCGAATAGTCTCTGGTCATAATCATACCAAGTCCATCTATGCACTACGAATACGAGATGACTTTCAAAAAATATAAACATGAGGATGATGACAATGATATAAAATTCATAAAACAAGTTCAAGAATTATTTTATCCGGGAATTATTAACGTCCAAATTATCGACATGATCTTTGTTTTGTAGAGTAAAATTCAAGAATGATCGGAAGAATATTTCCATGAAAAGATCTTTGGATGAAACGCAAATATCAGGATATTCTACTAATTTCATGGAGTATAGAAGTCAAAGTTTTAACATTTGGGTATAATAAAGAATGGAATAACAAAAGAAATCACCGTAATGCGATGAGAGCGCTTGCAGACGAGTTATTCCAATGAATAATAAATAACGGAACCAGTCGGTGAAATTCACAAAGCGGGATGTTCCAACGAGAATAATAAAGATGGAACCGGATCCGGTGTAAAACACGAATAGGATATTCCAATGAAGAATAATAAAGATTTTACCAGTCCTGTGTAAAACACATGACGAGGATGTTCAGCAAGAATAATAAAAGATTTTGAGTCCGGTGTAAAACACGACGAGGATGTTCCAACGAGAATAATAAAGAGCGGAACCGTGTCCGGTGTAAAAAACACATGAGCATGGATGTTCCAACGAATAATAGAAGAATGTCACCAAGTATAGGGTAAACCACTTATACGAGGTTATTCCAACGAATAATAAGGAATGGAATAACAACAGTTCTCTTCATGAATAAGAAAGAATAACACCCTTACATTTGGTAGGAGATTGAATCTTTGCGCGATGTAGTAACAAATATCTTCTTCTTCTTTCTCTCTTATTCTCTCTATACTTTCTCTCTCTATAGCTTGAATGAATTAAGTGAAAATAATGAAGCCCTAGGCCTCTATTTATAGAAGATTTCTAGCTTAGCACTTTCTTAGTGAAAAAAGCGAGTGGCTTGACGAATGGTTTTGGCCTTTTGTAATGTGAAAACGACAAGTGGTTCGGCGCTTTTATAATGTGAAGCGACAAGTGGTTCGACGTCTGGTAAAGGTAATTACTATTAACGAAGGTAAATACTATTGACGAAGGTAAATACTATTCACAAGGGTAATTACTATTATGAAGGTAAATACTATTCACAAGGATAATTACTATTGACGAAGGTAAATACTATTCATGAGGGTAATTACTATTGGCGAAGGTAAATACTATTCACAAGGGTAATTACTATTGACGAAGGTAAATACTATTCACAAGGGTAATTACTATTGAATGAAGGTAAATACTATTCAGGGTAATAATTACTATTGACGAAGGTAAATACTATTGATGAAGAGACTCTTAGATGATGACATATAGCCCCCCATAAAATAATCAAACTTACCACAAATCATAACACATATTTAATCTTTCAATAATTATTAATCATTTATAACTTGTCGTCTCAATTATTGATTTAATCTTATAACATATTATCTGGATGATCTTTGTGACAATAATTGAATCAATAATATAAGAGATATGATCACGGCAATTCTTGTAGCAATAATTGAGCATAATTGAGTGACTTCTCACGTAAGCATCAATAATCAATCTGCAGTGTCTTCTTATCACGACCACGCGTATTCTTGTACTTTTACCACCGGGTAGTTCAACGATTTTAACGGTAACACCTCCGTAGTTATTTTTATAAAAATATTTTTGTCGTTTTCTCGATCCGACAATAATGTTGTGGGGTCCACCAATGATTGAGCCATTATACGAATATTCCCTAACAAAAGAATATTCCCAGGCCAAACGAATATTTTATAACAACTTGCATACTTTGCAAAATTTATAAATATTACCCACATTTATAACATTATATCAAATTTATTCCATAATATTCAAAAATAATATTTATAGAAAAATTCATCTTTATTTATAAAAGTTGGGTCTTACGGGTGGACTCGTGACCATTCGATGGTAGCCTTTTCTGCTAGAGTGGTCCTTATGAGTTTATCGGGCCCTTCGTGGTAGCAAACGTCATTGGTGTTAGGAGGTTCGGGTGGACTCGCTGACCATTCGATGGTAGCCTTTTCGGCAGGTGGTCCTTTAGACCTTGTCAGGCCCTTCGTGGTAGGCAAGTGTCATCCTTAAGACGTTGTCAGACCCTGCGTGGTAGGCAATTGTCGACACCTTAGACCTTGTCAGGCCCTTCGTGGTAGGCAAGTGTCATCTTTTAGACTATGTCAGGCCCTTCGTGGTAGGCAAATGTCATCTCTTGGTTTTGTTAGACCTTTCGGGGTAAACAAGTTCCTAATGAAGCAGATCTATCTCACACTTCGGTAACTAATAAGTATCCCTTTACTTTATTACATAAAATTTTTCTAAGTGTCGAGTTCGGAATGCCTCATTCTTTAACTTCATCTTATCTGTTATATGACATGTTTAGTTTTTAATTAACAGTTCGAGTTCAGTCCATGAAAGAGTTTGTGCATCTTTTTAGTTAAATTAATATTGGAGTATTGGCAGAAGGTAAATGCACCGAAGTTATAAGGGATGAAACCACCTTTCATTGATATTCAATCTAATTACAATATTAGATAATATTTACAAGTCCTATAAATTAAAGAAAGAAAAATAACAGAAATCTTCATAAAAATTCTCTAATGAGATCAAGGAATAAGAAAAGCATCAGCTTCAGGCGCCACCTTCGTCCGAAAAAGTCGAAAAGGATGGATCCGCATTGGGCTATATCGACTTCTCCTTGCCACGACTCCGTCCGTAGAGCTCTCGTAACTCTCGAATATATCTTCATTCTCTCCCCATTGATCTCATCCGAGTTCCGATACTCTTCACAGATTTGTTTGCGAAGGTCATCGGTTAGAGGAGGCCCAAGGTCCCGAAGAGCCTTGAGTTCTCGGATTTCTTCTTCGAGCTTTTGTCGTTTATTCAGATGACGAGTCTCTGCCAGCTCTAATTTTTGGATGGTCTTGGTCAGGAGCTTAGCATCAGCCTTTAATTCCTTGATCTTCTCCATCCTTATCTCACTCCTCTGAACCAAGTCAACATTCATTTTGACGATCTCCTCGTGCTGTGCTTTGGTTGACTTTAGTTCTTCATTGGTGGCCTTCACATCTTCCTTGGCTTGGGCTAACTCTTTTTGAAGACCTTCATTTATATGAAGAAGGCATTCGCGTTGAGTCTTTTCCCCTAGCCAAGCGGAGACTTCGAAGGGCATTCTCCTTCCTCGAGCCCCTTCCTCCGATTCACCTCGAGAGACCTCGGACGCAGACCTTGAACCACAGCATTTCGCCTATCATGTCCAATATTATTTGATCGGTTTTGGATGTATAAGTATGAAGATAAATTTGGAAATAAAGGATAAAACCGTTTACCTTCGCCAAGTAGCTCATGCCTTGTTGAGTAAATCCCATTCGAATCGTTCCCGAACCGATGATCATTTGTTTCACGAAACAGCGTTGAGCAGTTGAAAGGAAAATGGGCATTGAATCGAGGCCACATGGTCGGAGAAGCCATGGCGTCCTGCTGAAATTCGGCAGTCGTTTGTCTTGGAGAGAAGGCGGGGGTTGATTGTGAACTGGCGAAGAGTCCACATGTATGGTTTCAGGAGAAGGACATCGAGCAGGAGTGGGTTTGGGGGTTGGCGAAGGTGCAGATGATGAACCGGGGTGGCTGTCTGATGGATGTTTCCTTTTTCGGGATGGAGTGGGGACAGATCCAGTCGGTTCATCATCAGGCACGTGGATTTCTGTGGAGATTATCGGAGGAATGACAGCCGAAGACGAGGGAACTCGGAGCTCTTCGGCAGTTAGGGGGGTTATCTTCGTCCTTATTTTCTTTTCACGAAGAACCTTGGCCCGATCGTGCAAAGGAATGTCGAGCAGACTCCTCCTCACCGGTAGGTTCAGAATGTGCAGGATTGGGGTTGGTTGATGGGGTTGTTTGTGGGGTTGCTTCGGGAAGTGTTTTCGGGTCACTTTCGGGGTTTGTTTTCGGTTGGGTGGATTTGGATTTTTTGGCGGATCTTTTTCTTCGGCGGGGTCTGAGGGATTCTTCGGGTATGTTGGGCTCATCGGTTTGGGGTTCATCATTTTGAAGGGAGGTAGTTGGTGGATTGGTGACAGGGGGATCAACTTGGGAAGACTCTTCAGTCGGATGCTCTTCGCTCACATCCGAATTCTTCCCTGCCAAAAAATCTTCCAGGTCTTTCACTTCCGAAGAAGTTGGTTTGATCAGAGACACTGCAAAAAACCATATATCAGAACCTATATCATTTATATATCCTTAAAATTATGTTACAAAGTTGTTCGAAACTTACATTTGTGGTCATATAGCCAGAGCTTGTTTGGTCGTAAGTGTAAAACTCCATTCTTTTGGAGGAATCTTCTTCAAAAGTCCCGTCTCTCCCTCACACGCTCTTGGAGATGTCTCCAAAGTCGTGAGAGACCCGATCGAGGTAGTCCAACTGGAAGAGAAGAGATCTCGGGTCCGTGTGAAAAACCACTTCTCGTGCCAACCCTTGTTCTTTGGAAGGGGTATCCATCAAGGTCTCTCTCGAATCTGGTGTTGGGTGGGGACCGCTTCTTTCGATTTTGAAGCCTCGTTCTCGAGACCTTCCGTGAAGAAGAGGTGAAGAAGATGTCAACAGAGGGAGAAATCCTAATTAAGTGATGTAAGGCAATGAATGCCGGGATATGGATGTAGGAATTGGGCACTAATTGAGCAAAGCCCACTCCTATGAACTCTGGAGAGGTAACGACAAAAGCATGGAGAGGTAAAGCGAACCCCTTTTCGAGAAGGTGGTGGCATGGCGACCCAACCGTCTCAGTCATTTGGTATACGCGCTTCTTGAGGCGAGGAGCCCTTATGGCATACATGTCGTAAATCGATAACGAGTCAGAAGGATACGTATCTCGATTCCGTGATGGAAGAGGGATGTTGGCATGAGGGAACTGCTTCCCATCCTTGAAAAAGTCGGAAGCTAATGCGAGAGGGGATCATGGGTGGATTTCCCGTGGTTGTTGAAGATTGGGGTTGGAACTCGAACCCTCTTGGTTAGGGTTTGGGTTGGGAGAAAGCGGTACTAACGGGAGTTACTGCCAAGGGAGAGTTTTGCTAGAGTTCACAGGTCACCATTGTTGAGATTTACGTGAAACGAGAGAAAGAAGTTCTGCAGAGAGAGAAGAAAGTTCAAAGGTTCAAATTTCAAATTAGCGAGTAAAAAGTCGAATTGGTAAAGTTTACCTTTTATCTTGTGCCATTTACCAGAATCGAGGGCGACACATTTAATTCACTACAATAATGATGAATGGGAAGAGGTTTAAATCTGTTTTGGGTCTAAATATCTTCACCGAGTGTAACTTCAAGTCTATCGGGCTTCCCATTTCTATTTACGATATCAATTTGGATCGCTTTTGTTGGGCTTTGGTGAGTTTCACTTTGGACCTTTTGTGATTTATCATAACTTGTTATGTCATGGGCTATCTTGTTTATAGTCTTTCATTAAACATCCTGTTTAATAAAAGACTAGAAGCGATGTTGGTAGCCATAATCCTTTTCTTATTTAGCCAAACTTAATGGGCTCTCTCCTTGGATCAATGTTCTTCTTTGTCTGGTTGGTCCAGAATGATTTGGGCCCGATTATTTGATCATTTCATTGGGTCCTTTTGCTTGGATCCGATCGTTTGAGTCATTTCCGTTATTTGGGCTTAGTCATTGAATTGGCCCATTACACAAATTGTCACTTAATCCAACTTTGACCGGTAATCATTATGCCAAATGATAGTTGACTACTATATACGCCACCTTTCTGCATGGCATTAATGAGGATGAGACTTCGGATAATGGCGGTGGCAAATAGTGGTAGCGGTGAGAAGAAGTAGGCTACATACTTTCTAATTTGAAACGACCGGGAGTGGGGAAAAAATGTGTCGAGATGATGATGTGTGCACGATGGCAAACCCGGATTGGAGTATGTATGGGGCTTTAGGATCACAAAAGGGTAAGTAACAAAACATTACACACACATTTATATTATTATTATTCTCGGGGACATTAGGCATTATTTTCCCTCCATTGTTGACCTTGTGATCATGACATCGACTCTCACGGGAAGCTATCCTCGACTCGGTAGTCGCCGCTTTAGTGTTGACTTGTTGAATCGCGAGGGGGTATGACGACGTCTTGATGATTGGGACGTGAAGAAAGATCTTGGCGTTAACAATACCCTTACAGGAATAGCTAAGAATCAGGTCGCCATCAACCCGACCAACACTGTTTTTGGTATGTTCTAAACCATCTCTGATTTGAGCACCAGTCATGTTTTTATTTTTTAAACTGGTAGCTGGCGAATTGAGTTCATGTTTGGATTTAGTAAAATTTGGTTCCAGGTATGTGAGGAATATAAGCTGGTGTCAGACACTTTAACTCGCAGTGCATCTCGTTGATTTGTTTCTTTCTCAGTACTTCATTAAAAGGCAGAGACTGCAATGGTTGTCTTTTTGTTGACTTTAATTTAAAGTAAAGTCAACAATTTTTTTCGCAGTACAACCTGACAGTGTGGTTTTGTGCTGCAGGGGTCAGTTTGGCCGTTAAGTTTCTTGATGAAATACTGTACGATACTTCGAAACAGACTGCTAGCTGATCTTTCATTTTTGCTGCAGGGCTGACCAGAATAGTACAATACATGAATGATCTTCAGCCCAAAATATTTGGGTTATCACATAGGACGTAATCTCCTAGTGAATAGAACAATTATGTGCAGTATATATTTGTATATTAAACTGCAGCATTCACCACATTCATACTTGTCACCTTCTACCTACTGTCTCTTCTGCAAATAAGACCTGTTAGTTTGTCGTTATGGTAAATTGCTCATAATGATGCAGGAATTCATTAACTTCACTCTTCATTACATTGCTGACTTGGATATCCCGATAAAACGGTTAGCAAATCAATCTTGAATAGGATTTTCCATTTGTTGTATGCCTCTGTTTTTGTCTAGATAAAAGATTTTTGATATGCTTCTTAATCCCTTCTTTTTTAATTTAGGGGAACTTTTATTGAGTTTCGAAGCGGAATGATCAATGTATCACCCATTGGGCGAAACTGCAGTCAGGAAGAACGAGATGGCTGTTGCAGTTTTGACCCAATGGTTGTACATTTTGTGTTGCAGTTTTATACATGTTTGTACATTTTGTGTTGTTATTAGTATATGGTTTGTAGGACTTAGTATGTGATCATGCATGTTGTTGATAGATCCAATATGTGTTTTAGCTTTGGGTGATTCTGGTCTGGCTTTCTGTCCTGCATGTTAATCCAAGGTTGAAGGGGGACTGGAGTGGAAGGCCAGTGATTGAGCAGAATACATGCTATCGGATGCAATGGGGATCTGCGTGGAGGTGTGAGGGCTGGAAGTCCAAGGCAGATGAAGAAACTGGTAAGTGATTTTCATATTTGATTTTTTATGTTTTGTGTTGTAGACAACGATTTGCTACAAAATCAGTATATAAAACTACTTATACAATGTAACCAAAGAAAAAAACTACTTATAATGTGAAGAGAAGTGTTAAACTTATTGACGCTTTATTTTATATTCTCATCCATTTGATGCCGTAGTAGCTGAAGCTGAATGTAGGCTAGATAGAAATCACTGGCTATAATTTGGTTTATATGCTGTGTTTATAGTATTGTTACTTGGAACATTTTTTACATATCCGTTTTGAATATAATATACAGAGGAGCATGACATTGACGGACTTGGAACCACGTGTTGCTGTTTATTATGGAATCCCATCTACTGCTGCAATTCTTGCTTTTGACCCTATTCAACACCTCTTGGCAATAGGGACACTGTAAGTTAATTATTTTATTATTGTCTAACAGTGCTTTTAAAATTGACAGTGCTTTTAAAATTAACAATCCTTTCGGCAGGCAATCATTTTGCTGAGAGGATGGCTGTGAGGAAGACATGGATGCAACATGAATCAATCAAATCACTGAATGATGTGGCTCAATTTTTTGTAGCACCGTTAAAAAGTTGGCTCAAGTGGCATTTGCTAGCTTCTTAAGGATCATAAGTTTGAGGGGCTTAATTTTTTTCCTTCAATTTTTGGCAGCATGGTAGAAAATAAGTAATTATGGAGCTTATAATAGAAGCATATTTTTTTGATGATTCATTTATAGTGCCTTACATTTCAATCTCCAATTAATATTTGGATTTAATTTTTTTTTGTTTTGTAAGATTACATCGATTTAATCGAATTAATATTACATATTAATATATTCGACCAATCATAATATTCAATTTATTTTTTTTTCGTTTTGTAATATTATTTTTCCCGTACGATTGATATTTGAAAATACAAACTCTAAATCATTAACTAATTGTGAGTAATTCATCTAATGTAATTTTTGGGAAATAATAAATCATGTTGATAAATAAAAATATATTAACAAAAGTAAATAGTTTTGCCATTACATAATCTTAAAATCACATATTAAGATAACTTCAAACACCCGATTTTTTTGGACCCATAATTTTGTAGTGGTTCCGCTTATCATGATTGGTCATCATATTACATATTGTATACTTTCTCAATTGTTTACGACTTGCAGCCTCTTCGATCCCATTCTTTATTCTTGTTGCTTTTTTTTGCCCCTTTGTTTGAGAACAAATAGGATCCAATAACGGCTCATCTTCAACGGGCTGATCATCGTCTTCTCGAATATCAGGAACCTCTTTGACAATAATTTCATCAGGGTCAAATTTCTCAACGATGGGTTGATTGTCAATGCACAATTGTACGACATGCTTAAAACCATTAATTGAGCATGATCCAGTAGAAGCTAATCGCAAGAGCAACGTCACCAAATAATTGTAACGCATCATCTGAGATTCCTCGTAGTTTGACATTTTAGTCAAAATCTTTGGTAATTCAGCATTCACTTTATTACCATCTCTACACCACCGCCTTAAAATGTATTTATCAGGTATCTTTGTTATACTTTTGCCAATCATATGCCTTATAATGTGTTTACAAAGCATACCAGAATGTTCAAATTTTTTACAATCACAATTTATATCTCCAGTTTGAACATTACTAACAACAGTAACGTACCTATTTGATTTTTCGTTGTCGCTTGCCTTGCACAATGCATACGACTTTGTATCCGATGTTGTTAGATGTTGAAGCTTCTGCATTACGTACTTATGAGATTTTATTATCTCAATTTGAAAGCATCTGAACATCTCCTTTGTATAAATATTTCGGGTCCGATGATGAAATAACGTAGGTCGACTTCTTCTCTCTCTCTCACGGCTTTTTCTCAAGTGCTTTTTCTGTATATTTACGATAAATTCCTTGATACTCGTTGTCGCATTCACATATTCATCGAACAAACTGTTCATTCCTCACCTCGGATGTAGTTGTCATTCCTGCTGCAAAAAAATTCTTTGTGTACGCCTTGATCCATTTGTGCTTAACCTCATAAAGTGATTGGAGCCAATCATGGTTATGCAATTCGTAATCTATCATCAACTTTTTCAATCGCTCCTCAAAATTACATAGCGATCGAAGATTTAAACACACAACGCTTAAAATCATGTTTAAATGTTGGTATCTTTCATCATCTGATATATATAATTTCTCTGAAAATTTGTTGCTAATATGTCATGTGCAAAGAGCATGATGTGTTTCTGGAAGAACCTTAGCAATCGCATTGCTCATAGCTTTGTCCTGATATGTGATAATGGTAACCGGTGCCTTGTTGTTCATCGCTTGAAGCCAACTTTCAAAAACCCATACAAAAGTATCCTCTGTTTCGTCACGAATCGATCAAAAAACCAAACAAGATGGAATGATAATGATGATTTACCCCGTGAACGGAATAAACGACATAGAATACTTATTCGTCCGATAAGTTGTATCAAATGTTACTACATCCCCAAAATTTTTGTAAGCTATCATTGATCGATAATCTATCCACAAGATACATTCGATGCGATTATCTTCATCTCGTTTGATATCGTAAAAAATAGAGGATTTTCCGTCGAGAGTTTTTTCAAGTACTGCAATGCTGCTTGGGCATCGTTTGAATCTATTGTGTCACGTCTTATATCTCGTACAACATTCTGAATATCCTTATCACTGAAACCGACATTTTCCATCCCTCCTCCTATTTCACTAAATACATTCATCATTTTACTTGGCCCAACTCCAGCCCTTGTGAAAGTTCCGATTAAACTTCGGGCAACAGGAGTTATATTTTTCTGTGTTTGAATGAAATTTTTCTTACTCGGAGTCACCAAATTATGATTGTGAGACAGCTCAATTTTTGAAACTTTCCAGGTATCTTCTTTTTTAAGATGAACAACAAACATTCTAGCTTTGCACATAATCCGACCTATAGAATTCCTTTTTCTTTTGACCTTACTACCATCAACTTCATCCACGTCTTGTTTCTTTCTTTCAATTGGTTTTCTAGCTTTCTTACATGTAAAAAGTCGATTGGACAAATTGTTGGAGTACTGAGCATATTTATGAGTTACCCCAATTTTAATTTCAAATCCACAACTACGTGCATATGTTCTATAAAATTCTTCCGCCTCTTGGATAGTAGAAAAAATTTGACCCTCATATGGACTTTTTGAAAAGTTAATATGCGATTGGTTCGTGTTATGAACACCAATATTATCCATGTCAATATTATCATCAGAAGAATTTGAAGAACTTGAATTAAACATATCGTCAGCCATAATTGAAAACTTACCAGGATGATTTTGACATGCAAAGTCTTGCTTGATAAATTACGCAGTTTTCTTTCTTGATATTATTTTGGGAATATCTAAAAGAAATTATAAAGAATAAATATGATAATAATATAAGGTTTGTATCTTTTTACTCATGCAATTTCATGTGAGTTTTTTTTTAGCTTGAAGGTTATCCCATATTTTGTTTCCTTCATTGATTTGGATTTGCGACATTCTGTGATTTGGACTTGATTGCATATTGGATTGCATGCCTAATTGACGTTTATGTGATTTGTATTTTATTCTTTTTCATTTTTTAAATTTGATTGCATATGGATTGTGCATTGTTATTGCATGCGTTATTGTTGCCTTATTTGATTATCTCACTGTTGCCTTATCAGATCCAAACTGTTGCCTTATCACAATTCCTCTAGTTGATTCCTATTGCATGACTATCATCCCGCACGACTGTTGCCTGACGCAAGGCTAGTTGATTCCTATTGCATGATTTCCTATGCCTTGCTTGCTTGGGGGTAAGTTGGGAAAGGAATAGTTTTTTTCACCCGTCGCCGCAGACGATCTGGCGAATGAACAACTTTGCAAGTTTCACCGTCTGCTGATTTAACCGACTTTGCTTCGCTATTTCCTGTTTTAATCCCAAATAACTTGGTTATTGGTATGAATTTACTAAGATCTTATTTGCCCAATTTTCATCCATAGCAAATAGTTCTTATGGATCATTTCCCCACACATATATATATATATATATATATATATATATATATATATATATATATATATATATATATATACGGTCCGGACTTAAGATCACCCCTTATCTAACATACCTTGCATACCCCCCTTTAATGACGGATCGGAGGACGATTTGGTCCGTCGCTATATATAGAACTATCGTCTTAGCTTTTTGCGATGAACAACATATAGCAACGGATCAAATCGTTGCCCGATCCATTGCTAAAGAGAGTATGCAAAATATGTTAGATAAAGAATGAGCTTAAAATCTGGACCGTATATACTTAAACTAAACCAATAAACCTATATTACATATTCTAATTAAAATATTATCATTCCAAATTCCAATAAGTAGATTAGCTCTCAGTTTCCTCCAAGTTCCAAAACGGTTGATGAGCCCTCATTTCAGACAAGTCAAAAGGGAATATACATACTCTCCTTTTATCATTCCAATTTGCCAATACAGAGAGAGAGATACACATCCACACATAGGAATGATCATTCGATTATAACCGAACCGAATAGGCTATTCGGTTATAACCGAATACCGAAATATTCTTATTTTCAATATCCGAACTAATAAACGAATTGTGGTACTATCCGAATAACCGAATACCAAATTACCGAATTGTAAATTCGGTATTTCGGATAATAACCGAACTCTACTATTAAAAATAACACCCCAAAATGATTCCACAAAACCAAAAGAAGGTAACAAAATCTGGGTCGGGAAATCATCACCAAAAATTAGAAAGAATAACTTTGAACAAAAAATACATCACAAGAAAATCCAATTCCATAATCCATCGAAGAGGAACCAAGAACAGATCTAAGAAGAGGAACCAAAAACAGATCTATGATTTTTATCTACGAATTGAGTCCTCGAAGTCGAAGGCACTCCAAATCCATCGCTGCGAGAGACGAGAGTGGAGTTATCGAAGCGGTGAGATCTGAGGGTTCATGGATTCTTATTGCTTGTGATTAGTGGAGAGAAAAGCGGGAGGAACCAAAAGAAGAAAGAAAGGGCGAAGGTGCCGAATCGAAGAAATACATATATATGCGAGCGAAGAGAGAGAGAGGAGGGTGAGCTCACATAGGTTTTAAGAAATCTAAGGTAGCCGCCGGCATGAAAGCGATCCAACACCTTCTTGACCTTAGTTAGTGAAGAAGAGAGAGAGAAAAAAGAGAGGCTTTCTTTCAGCGACTTTTTAATGTACAACAAGATCTGAGATAAAAGAACAACAAGGTAAACATGTTCCTCCAAATATTAACCGAATAAAATATATGATACCAAGATAAACAAGGTATTATATATGTATTATAATAACAAGATAAACAAGATAAAATATATATGTATTATATTAACAAGGTAAACATTTTCCTCCAGATATTTTTTAATGTATGATACAACAAGGTAACCGAATAGATATGTTCCTTCAGATATTAAGTTCCTTTTTTTTAATAAATATGTTCGGTTATTCGGTTAACCGATTAGGATGATTTTAATAACCGGACCTGAATACTGAATAAAAATTCGGATATAACCGAATTACAAAAAATAACCGAATTATCAAGAAATTTCGGTTAAAAAAATTTGGTTCGCTTCGGCTATCCGGTTATATCTATTTTTTGCTCAGTCCTATCCACACATCCATGATCCAAGAACTTTTGAAGAGTCCGATCTACCTTTAGATTTTGATTTTAATTATCTTCTGAATATTTCTTCTTCTTCTTTTCTTTTTGATTTTTCTGTTTTAGCTCAGATCTAGATCTTATTTTGCCATTATTCTGTGATTATTAGGGATGAATAATGAGTTTGGAAAGTGAGTATTTTTGTGTTATTTATTAGAGTAAGTCATAGAATTTTGTTTGTTTTTAAATTTAGACTTAGACTATTAATTATCTCGGGATTATAAAATGATTTAATAGTCTTGACATTATAATTATAATCCTAAAATTAATAGTCTTAGAATTATAATATTATGAATTAAAATTTCAGAATTATAATTCTTGTAAACAAATATAGCCTAGCCTAGGTATCTCAACAAGTGGAGCAAGAGATTTCGTATAATATTCTATTCAGAGCAAGATGGATAAAATTTAATTAACATGAATTGAAGGGATTAAGGATGCTCAATGTGTAGTTGATAAGAGAAGCTGGTGGAAGTGGAAGTGGGATTGGGATTGAATACTAAGCTTGTAAACGTATTTTTTCCCCTCTACATTGCATTAGTTTTATAAGAAGGTATATCTAAAATAAGCATAAAGTTAAATATCTAAAATAAGTTTGGAATTCGATCCATGACTGTTGAAGCAAACTAAGATATATAGAATGAATGCATTTTGAGGGGAATTTATTAGAAAATGCCACTTTTTGGATAGGAGGAGCTAGACAACTTTCCTGCAAAAAATTACATAAATTTTAATTTCCTAATTTATGAAAGTAATCACGTGTTACACACGGCATGATTGATACGCGGGTAGCCGGGTATGAATAGAAAATCATTCAAATTTAAGCATGTTCCTACGTCTCGTTGTAAGTCCCATATATATATATATATATATATATATATATATATATATATATATATATATATAAGCAAAGAATCAGTCATGTATCATCCTTATCTTTACTCATTCGTCTTTCCCTTTAATTGCTGACAATACCATACATGCGTGCTCACCCCCTTTATCGATCTAATTAAAAACATTAATGATCTAGTTAAGGACTCGGTCCATAGCCTTGACCTCCATATTTACTTCCCATGTGCATGTTTAGCTCAACTGTTTATATGTGTCCCTTGGGTGGTTGCCACCTTTAATGGTATATGGTCCATAAGGGTTAGCCATGCACTAATTAAAAGGAGGAGGAGGAGGAAGAGATTGGAAGCAAACAGTGATTTAACTTTGTAACCACCTTCACATATCTCTGGTTCAGGAATTGTTTGGTTGGTGCCTAAACCACAACCTAATTTCAACATCTGCTCTGGACCCCCTCCCCCCAAAACCCCTCTGATTTACATGCAAGGGTCACCCCTGTTTGTGCATTTGTCATCCATCACCCTTCATCTCTAAATTATTTGCAATTTACTTCAACAAATATATGGATACTCTATAAATTAATCATCTATGAATCAAAGTTGATATCTTTCTTGGTTTGATGACACATAAAAAAGACCATCAATCACATAGCATCATCCCTCCATCCACAAGGATCTAATTAATTCATAAAAACAGAAGCATTACATTACAGTTCTACTTCAACAAAGTTAATTCCTCACCTAATTAATTAATGATTATTGGGAAGCTTTGTTTAAGTGATATATCATTCTTCTTAATGAAAATGATAGCTATCCAAGTGTCGTATACTAACTAATTAAGTGTTGATCGGGCATGCAGTAAAGGTACGTATTTCTGTTGCTACGCGTGTCTATGCGGAGTACAGTGGCATGTAATATTTTTAATATATTTATATAAAGATGTAATATAATTATATTTATTTATATAAAGATGTAATATAATTATATTTATTTTTAATATATTTATATAAAGATGTAATATAATTATATTTATTTTTATATTAATAATATTTACATCTTTATTACATCTTGCATAATTATTAATAATATAATTATATATCTTGCATAATTATATATTTATTATATTTATTTTTAATATATTAATATTAAAATAATATTTATATTATATATTTATTTATTTATAATATAATTATATTTATTTTTATATTACTAATATTTATTTTTAACATTATATTTGTAAGTCAAAATAAATTTTGTGCAATCTCTTTATATTTGATTAAAAGTGATAAAACATGAATGTGTTAAAAAAAAGAGAGTAGTAGACAACTTAACATGCAATCTCTTTATATATTTGATTAAAAAGCGATAAAGCATCAATGCGTAAAAAAGAGAGTAGGTAAACAACTTGCCATCTACTTAATATTTTAATATTAAAATTCATTTTGTTTAACTATACTTGATAATATGTTAAAATGTGGGCCTCTCTTATTTAAATAGAAACCTAGTAGAGAAACTTTCTACGAACATTATTAATATATCCCAATCTCAAATTTTCAATAAGTTGATCAACTGATCCAAAAGGGAGTGTTCAGACAGCCTCTCCATAAGAACCTACCGCTTAATGGAAGGATCCCATATATATATATATATATATATATATATATAAAAATAAGAATCAGTCAAGATATCCTTTATTTATTCATCCGCTGTCACCTTTTAGCGGCGAATGATTTTACGACGATTTGATCATTTCTGATCATAAAACCGTCATACTTTTAGCGACGGACAACATATAAGCGTCGCTAAAAGTATAGTATTTACGATTAATATAACCGAATCGTCACGGTCCGTCGCTAAACTTTGCTGAAGACAATAGAAGAAGATATTTTATCTTCTTTCACGTCTTCTACCACTTTAGATGAGCGGTTTGGGTTAAATACAATGTTGCTCATACTTTTTAGCGACGGACAACATATAAGCGTCATTAAGAAAGTATAGATAACCGATTGTATAATCAAACCATCGCCTAAAGGGGTAAAGACGGTAGTAAAGAAGATATAAAGTGATCTGTATTGATCCTCTTTATATATATATATATATATGACAAAACTAATGATTTGGCCACCGAAATTAACATATTTTATTGAATACCTTATTGAATTTTTAATTTATCAAATTAACTAATTGAACTAATTAAAATTTTCAAATTGGGTCACTCTGTTAAAAAAAAATAGACAGACGTTAACTTTTTATCTACATGGGCGTTAAAAAAAAATATATAAAAATTATAAATATTACATGTGGCAAAAAAATAAATAAAAAACTTCAATCTGACTTTCTACATAAACAAAATAATAATATACAACAATTAAAATTTTAATTCATCTGTGCTTCGCAGAAAACTCTAATTTTACTGAACCAAAATCCAAATCCAAATCCACCACGAAACACCCCTAATTTTACTGAACCGAAATCCAAATCTGCAGAAAACTCATATCCCAAATCGAATGAGCAAAGCTGATTCAACTCCGAGTAGAAGACGGCTTAGCATTTTATGCATATCTATGAATGATGCTGTTTGTTTTATTTGTGCTTCGCAGCAGAGCAGAGATCGGTCAACATTAACCTTTCACCACTAGTGAACTCGTAGAGCCTGCCTCTGCCGGAGAAGATGTGCACAGCGACGTCGACGTCGCAAAGTACCGACAGCTCCCGAGCTTTCTTCATCATCCGTCTCTTGGAGAATGTCACCTGCCGGTTACTCTTGTCTTCGATCCGCTTCACTTCGACCTTTCCTCTTCCCATTGATCCGGTATTAGAACCCTAACCCTAATTCGAATTCGAATTGGGGGAAGATAACAGAAGGGGCTTTGGCATTATTTTATTTTTATTGCCTGACATGTGGCGCTGATTGGCCACCTCATTTATTATTATTTTTTCTTTTTTTTTGCTTTCACGTATGAAATTAATTTGACAGCCGTTAACTAAATTTGACAGAATGACTTAATTTGAAAATAATTATTAGTTCAGTGAGTAAATTTGAAAAATTAAAAGTTCAATCGTGTATTCATAAAACGTCTTGAAACTTGATTGGTAAAATCATTAGTTTTCTTATATATATATATAGGTTATATGTATATCTGTTATTATGTATTCTGGCGATGAAGTATAATGACATTTTTTGGACTATAGCGACGGTAAACTGTCGCCATAGCCCAGAATAGCTATGACGACGGGTGAAATCGTCGCTATAACCCCAAAAATTATCGTCATAGCCTACTGTGTAATACACAGCTGTGTACATATATTTTTCCCTATATATATATATAGTTAATACAGAAGACAGATCGTCTTATGTCGATTTTTTGAAATTTATAACAACGGTTCAAATTGTAAATATATGTAATTAAAATATCTATGACATAGTCCAAAAGAAAACCGTCATTATGATATGTCTTAAACAGATTACACAATATATATACATTTTTCTCATATATATATATGTATATATATTAAAGCTTATAACTTCTCAATTCATCCCAAATTATTTTTCATCTTTTACAAATCCCTCGAGATTTTGTCACCTTAATTTTTGGTTGATGATATTTTCAGTCCTCAAGTTATTAATTACTGCAATGCAAATATTGAAATACTACATAATTGCAATAAATAATTAAAAATCATATACTATTTGTGTTGGAATGATAATTGAAGCATTTAAATTATAATTCCTCTAACTTTAATGCGAATAAATCCATTTCAGAAAAAAATAGTCCCAATTTGCGTTGATAAAATCAAATCAACAAATTAACTTCAAAATAGGGCTTTGTTTGCACCAAAGGATCGATGAAGGATGGGGGAAGTAGCTAGTATTATCCTAATATCTTATTATTATTATTATTAAGAGGAAAATGATATTTTCACGTAATTTTTTGATATTTTTACATGAAAAGTGTCGCTATAAGTACTATAGCAACGATTTTTACTGTCGATATACATCTATAACGACATTTTTCATGTAAAAATATCAAAAAATTATGTAAAAATATCAATTTTCTTATTAAGATATTATATCTTAATAAGTGAAGTATAAAAAGGGTGATATAATTAATTAATAAGGGAAAAGGGGGGAACAATAGGAGTAGTTGAATGAGATCGGGTTATTATGAAATTAACTTTATGATAAATTGATCAATTATTCAATACATATAATATTAACATGCAAATAGATCACTTCCCGACCTTCGTGTGTATACCAATTAATTGAACAAAATTAATCTCATATTAACCACTCGAGTACAACAGCAGGGAATGTGCAGAACATGCTGTACACTGCATGCTGCTTCACTGTCTCTCCTTTGTCACTCACATGCTTACTCTCAAACCCCAAATTAAGGTACATAATTTCTCTCTTTCTTTTCTTTTTTCTCTCTGCCTGCCTGACTGCATGTGCTCCCCATGTGCATACCCAATATGATTGACTGCAGCCCTCTGCTCGATTGGGGCTTCGGCTCTGCTGGCCCCATCCCACCTTCACATGCGCCCTTTTGGGAGGCCGTACATATACGCAGCCCGGCCCGGCCCGGCCCTCTCCATCTCTTTTTTATTCATTCTCTTTTTTACCCTTTTTTATTTTCTCAATTCTTTTATTGAATTAATTTTGTCGCTTATCACTATTTTGTAGGGTAAATGGTAATTTGAGATGATATAGAGGAGAGGAGGGTGTTTTTGGGCAACAGAATGTGGAGGTACGGAACTTATGACATGCAGGGCCGGATCCACTTGAATTGATTCGATTGAATTTTCATAGGGTTAATTTGTTCTTCTTTCTGAAAAATTAATATTTTCGAAAAATTAATATTTTAATCTATCAATTTTCATAGGGTGAATATTAATTAATTTTGTGATTTATTGTATGATATTTTTATTTTTTATTGATTTTTTTGGACGTGCCGTTGCACAGATGGAACAGGCTTTGCTCTCGCAAGATCTTCCCGCTAATAAAGTTTCAAGTGATCAGATACAAATTTAGGAATTAGGATCCTTTCTCTCACCACATTTACAATATCACCCTTCTTACTACAGGAAAATATCTTCATATTTAAAATTAAAGATTTAAGAAGTTGAAAACAATTTAAAAAAAAATGGTTAAATTTATTTAGTGAGTAGTTGCATTAAAACCTAAGGATATTAAATATAATTAAAATTACAATATAACTCTGTGCTATATATACGCGATTTATTTTAATATTGAATTTTGCAACTTCTCAAAAATATCAACTTCATGTAATCCAAGTCTCCAACTTGAAAAGATGTTTAAAATAAAAATTAAAGCTGGCATATTAGAAGAAAGGATTTATTCCAATTACACTTATGTTTGGACTCATACGAGTACCATTATTAACTTGAGAATAAAATATTTATATGAGATACATGTACTTTGGATTTAATTATTTATGTCATATTTTACATTTAATTTGTATACTTGTAAACATTATTTTGAAAAGGAAATTTTTTTAATTAATTGTCTTTTACGACAGAGGGAAGTAATAGTTTAACATAAATATGTCGTTTTTTAACTATTAAAAATCCAGAAAGAATGAAAAATAATAATAGTGAATTATGGAATGAATATCTTAAAATGAGTAAATAACTAAATGGCATATCCGTAGTTATCTTAGAACGTTAATGGCAAAATTCAAATATCTCAGTACTTAAAGCCCAAACGCTCTTGTATTCTTACGACACCACAACACAGTAGCCCAGCCCATATTCTCTCTCCTCTCTCCTCTCTCCTCTCTCCTCTCTTTCTGGCTCTGGGGTCATTGTCAAGACGAAATCATCACCATGCCCACCAGAAAGACGAGAAGAAGAAGGCCAAACAACAGACGCCGTAAAGCCGTCGTCAATGGGGGTTGTTCGTCGGTGGTTTCCGACAAGTTGGAGGCTCTGAAGAGCCTCATGCCCGCCCAAAACAAGGGTGACGTGGACGTAATTAACGCCGACCGGTTGTTTCAACAAACTGCCGACTACATTCTTCTTCTCCGAACACAAGTCTCGATCTTGCAGGAACTCGTTGATTTTTTGGGTCTACTAGTATTACTAACCAAAACGCTGTACAGTAATTTCTATTATCACCATCACTAATCAATCAAGAGAAAATTGACATGCTTGTAGGCTTTATATATACCCCATTTCTCATTTGAATCTGATTGATGTTGTTAATTCGGTAAATTTTAATATTTTAAATGTTAATGTGAATTTATTTTAATTTTTGAAATATTAAATGATAAATGATAAACTATGTTCATAAATTTTATTGGACTAACGTGGTGCTCTAAGACTTTATTTCTGAGTTTTGAACAGAAAAAAAAAAATACAAAACTTAAATTAGAATAAAACATAAAAGAATAGAAAACTTAAAATTTTTCTTTGTGTTGTTTCTGAATTTTTAATAGAAAAAAATAGAAAATTTTAATAAAATAAATCTTGCGTTTTTGAGTTCTAATGAAAAGAAAAGAAAAATATCACTTTTATAAATTTACCCTTATATTAATTATAACCATTGAATCGTGAATAAAAATACGCAACATAAATTTAATCGAAGAAAAAAAATTATCAAATACAAATATCCAAATAAATATTAAACAAAAATTACTTCTACAAAATCATTGTCATACCATACCCAAAAGTCGTCAAACATAATCTGTATTATTAATACTAACGGAAATTATTCATCAAATTCTTCAAGAAATTCAATCTCCTCTCTAATAGTAACCCAATCATTGCGCAACTAGAGGCTCTTAGAAATATGAATAACCCATAAAATTGTTAGATATTTATTCAACCAGATAACACAATACATATATAGACAAATATATGTGTGAGTTGAAGAGAGATTGCTAAGAGCAAATTGGGGACTATATTTAGGCATGATTTTTACCGAAATAGGAGACAGATATGGCCGGAAAGTTACCGAAGAGGGAGATTGGGATGCTTCGACAAGAAAAAATCGGAGATGAATTTGTTTAGTTACACTGTTGTAGGGAGCTTGGGCTTGAACCGAAGAAGACAACTTGTTGGCGGCAAGTTATGTGCGCATATACTTTTCTCTTTATCAGATTAGGTTTAGTAGATAAAAATAATTTGAGGACATGAGTTATAATTTAAAATTTATTATATTAAAAGTTGAGGATAAAATGAGAATTACAAAAATATTACTTATTCTAATTTTTTTTCGGTCCAAATCAAGTCAATTTTGGACGAAAAACTTTGGCAGAAAAAGTGACCAAGTTTTCTATTCATTTCTTTTCTTTTTCGTTTATTAAAAAACTCACAAACATAAGAATTGGAAAGAAAATTTAAATTTTCTGTCCATTTTTTTTCTTTTCTGTCCATTTTAAAACTCAAAAACAGAGCGTAAGAGAAAAAGATAAAATAATAATGTATGATTTCTATGTAATTACTACGTATTTCATGTTTTTACACACATTGACATTTTTTATCGATATAAATTTGTTATCATGTAAAACATGACTGATATCAAAATTTATATTTTAGTAATGAGGTCTTATAGGCGGACATAAAAATTGGACGCAAGTGTATTTAAATTTCACCAATTTGTATTTTTATCCACTATTGGGGTCAAAATACAAATAAGTAAAATTCAAATACAATCACGTCTAATTTTCATATTGACATAGAATTTTTGTTTGGAAATACCTTCTAAGTAATTCAAAATATTATATATTGTTAATTAAATAAAATTAATGAAACTGTTGTTAATTAAAGAAATTTAGATTATTTTTAAACTTTGATATTTCATAAAATTAATTATGAAAAAAATTAAATAAATATTTTTTGTGGGTCAGATGGACTAATTAATAAGAGGCTTAAATTAGTTTTTATTGGGATAGGGATAGTTGTTGCAAGAAAAATGATATCATATTTACACCCAAGTTATCTGGGGTGGGGGGTGGGGGGGGGGTGGGGGGGTATTGATCGGTACCGTCCGGTACCTTTGTTATTTTTTTATTTTTTTAACCACAATTATAAGAATAATAAATAAAAAATAATAAACAGTTTGAACAAAAAACTGTAAAGAAAAGTATATTTTTGATTGAAAATACACTACTATTTACAGTGTATTTTCAATCAAAAATATACTTTTCTTTATAATTTTTTGTTCAAACTTGCTCTATTATTTTTTATTTTTTATTTTTATAATTGTGATTAAAAAATATATATATATACATAGTACCGGTATTAGTGCACCGGACGCCCCCTGAGACCCGTAAACATAAAATTTATCGATAAAGATTTAAATTTTGTTGAAATAATTTTTAATATTATGGTGTGAATTTGAGATAATATTATAGTTGTGGGTAGTATTTATAAATTTTGCAAAGTATCACAGTGGTTATATTATATTAGATTGGTTAGGGAATATTAGGTTTAGCGAGGGAATATTAAATCTGACAATGACTCAATCATTGGTGGACCCTAGCGAAATTATTGTCGGATTGAAAGCGACAAAAATATTTTATTGAAATAACGGCGGAAGTTTTACTGTAGTTCTTGTTGAACTACTTTCGGTAGTAAAAGTACGATGCGATGTCGTGTGGTTGCGTAGTAGCACCAGCGGTATTGATTATTGATCTTTATGTGAAAGTCACTCGGTTTGATTCCATTATTATGTCGATTAATAATATGAATTATTATAGCGATAATGGCGTTTTGTTTTATTAAGTATTATTAGCGTAATAAAAGCGAAACATCTTTATATAAAATAGAATACTTTATTAAAGTTATTACATAAATAGAATATATTATATTTTATTATGCGTAGTGTTGCGTAGTGTTTTGCGTAGTGTTTTGCGTAGTATTGCATAGTGTTTGCATAGTAAAATGTTTTTATATAAATAGAATATATTATATTTTATTTAAAGATTTTTCTTTAAATATGGATAGTCAGTTAAAAGTAAATCAATACGGATAGTTCATGGATTAATTCTTATGCATTCCATTTTCTATAAATAGAAGCTCGTTCCTTCATTATTTTCTTACGAATTCATTGAAACTACTAGAGAGAAATTATAGAGAAAGCTATAGAGAAAAATTATAGAAAGAAGAAGAGTATTACTTTCTTTTACTTCTTATATATTAGTTCTTTTTACGGTGAAAGGGTGTTATTCTTTTTCTTCTTGAAGAGAACTTACATTATTCCATTCATTATTATTACATTGGAATAACTTTTGTAAAAAGTGGCATACCTATACATAACTTTTGTATCTGTGGCATACCTATACTTGGTGAAATCCTTATGTTATTCCATTCTTATTATTACATTTGGAATAACTTTTGTATCTGTGATTTACCTATATACTTGGTGACATTCTTCTATTATTACATTGGAACATCACATGCATGTGTTTTACAGGACTGATTTAATTTTTATTATTACATTGGAACATCACATGCATGTGTGTTTTACAGGACTGGTTAAAATCTTTATCGTTACATTGGAATATCTATCATGTGTTTTACGGATGCAGTTCCATCTTTATTATTACATTGGAACATCACATCGGTGTGAATTTCACGACTGGTTAGTTATTATTATTATATTGGAATAACTTTGTACATCTGAAATCTGCGTGCGTGGTGATTTCTTTTGTTATTCCATTCTTTATTATACCCGGTTGGTTAAAACTTTGACTTCTATACTCCATGAAATTAGTAGAATATCCTTGATATTTGCGTTTCATCGATATCTTTTCATGGAAATATTCTTACGATCATTCTTGAATTTTACTCTCTGAAAACGATGTCGTGTTGACAATTTGGGCGTTAATAATTCATGGATTAAATAATTCTTGAACTTGTTTTATTGAATTATTATGTCATTGTCATCATCCTCATGTTATATTATGTTATCTTTGGCTTACGTGCGTAGATGAACTTAGTATGATTATGACGAGGATCATTCGGTATAATCATGACTTGATATAAATGATGTGACAAAAGTCCTCGATGGCACATAATGCGATGATGGATAGTTTTGGTATGATTATGACCGGGGGTGATTCGGTATAGTCATGACCATTGATAATTTGATGAAAATCCTTGGCCAGTAGTGCGGGGATGATTAGATGTGGTGGTTTATTTTATTAAAATGAGTCTCGTGATAAAATTGATGAAAACCTTTTAAAACCTAAAAGATAGTAGACTTTATTCTCTTTGACTCTTTTAATGGATTGCTTATTCATTGCTGATTAAAGCTGGTTGTCTATTGTATTTTATCGGTTTAACAACATTGAAGGCTAATGATAATTTATTACGCATTATCTTAGTCGTAATATTTCTTCTTGGGCTAGTTGAGCTCACCCTTTCTTTCCTTTGTTCTCTTGAAATGAGAACATAGGCTGGGACGAGTCGGGGAGCGAGTAATGGTCGGAGGATAGCATTAGTAGTCCTCACTATTACGTGAAATAGTGTGATAATAGTTGTAATGAGGACTCCTTTTGAGTTTGTATAATATCTAGTAGACAATATTTGTATTCAAACTCACGATTTATGTATAAATATTATACCACGACAGTTATATTAGTAAGTTGTATTTGAATTTATGTACCATGTAAGTGGCGACCCAAGATGGGTGGCGTATACCTAATTTTGGGCGTCGTCGGGTTGGTATCGAGCTTAGGGATATGATCCACTGGCTAAGATGTGAGATAAGAACTAGGAGGGAGGCGGAGAATTCCTTATTAGTATGACCTACCTAAATTTATTTGGTATTTATTTAATTGGTCGGTCGAGTATAGGGATAATATGTGATATGTTAATTAACCCTTGTTTTGTGGCGGTGTTTGAGAATGATATCTGAAAATCTTTGAGATAAGCAATGAAGCACATGAGAGTGTTGATTCACTTCAAACAAAAGGTAACGACCAACAACACGATAATAATCATCTTTGGTGTGGCAACGGTATCGAACAATGATAACCATCGTGGGGAAATTATCATGCTAAGAATGGTAACCACTTGATTGGTAATCATGGCAAAATATAATAGAAGTGGAAATTTCAAGAAGAGAAGGTCATTTAGCTCGATTTTGTTGTTAGTGAAGTCAAGTCCAGGTGGGGATAGTGGCACCAAAGGCGGATACTGGACAAAACAAAGTCGTTGGTTTTTCAGAAGAAGCGTTTTCGTGACTTCTCAAAAGTGGGTAACCCGAGCGAAGTTAGCACGGGTTAGTTAATTATAAATTCTTGCGAAGTCTATACCTTATTAATCTGGGTTCTACCCATTCTTTTATCTCTCTTGCTTGCGTTCAGCGTTTAAATTTGACTCAGGAGAAATTAGACTTTGATTTATCTATTGAAACTTCGTTGGGAGAAACCTTCGTTACCTCCATTTGTTTATTAATCTTGTTGTTTCAAATAAACACTTTCACGTTACTGTCGATCTTATCTCTTTGAAAATACTTGCCTTTGAGGTAATTTTTGAAAAGCGATTGATTAACTACTCATTATTCTTTTTGTAAGGTTGTTAGCTTTCATATTCTAACCAACTTTGTTATCTGAATTCAAAGTAACCAAATCCTAAAGTTAATCAACTTTGTTATATCAAGCCATAAGTAAAGAGCCCGAACCTTTCGTTGTTGACTTCCTTGTGTGGAATGCAAAAGCGGACTTTACTGCAGCGACGATCGTGTGAATGAAGATGGCAAGTTTATAGGTATCATTGTGAGGTCTTATCTAGGTTAAGGGATAGAAGTCACAGTTGGTATCAATGTGACGTCTTATCCAAGTCTTGGATAAAATCACAGTTTTGAATGATATTTCTATCATTAATAAATTTCTTGGCGTATTCTTGAAGACTTCTTAGCCTACTTAGAAGCGTGAAATCGAATTTTGTATTGACCCCGATCTGAAAACCCATTTCTTAAACCCTCAAATATTTCTTCAACTAAAAGGATGCATTTTTTACGTGGATTATGATGAAAGTCATAATAAAAGCATTGGACTAATGAAAATCATGGGTATATGAAGTATTAGTAAGTGTTATGATGAGTTATGTTGGTTATTATGTGAAAACATGAAAGTTTCTTAGAAATCACAAAGAGTTGAAAATCAGATTTTGGTGAAAAGCGTAACATGAAATTCAATTGACCATATCTCCTATTATATTTTGAATTTTTGAATGTGGTCAAGTCCTAGAGTTAGATCTATGAGTTACCTAACTAATCCAAGTGGAATTACTGGAAAAGGTGTTGTAGATTTTTGTGTGGACTGATTTTAGCAAAGGAGGCCAAAGCTGTAAATTTCGAAAAATGCTACTGCCCAGAAACTTTAAGGGACTGTTTCGGCCACTTAAATTATGAGAAAAATTCTGGCCTTTTGGGACATGAAAGTATATGGTATAAAGTACCTCCTGTCCAAAAATGAGCTCATTCGACTTAAAATGAGCAAGTTATGACTATTTCAATATTTAGGTTTTTAAATGAAAAATGCTATAACGGAGTTCTATAACTCAGATGACCATGAAATTTAAACTGGAAGCTCACGTTAACATGTGTAAGGTCCTGCCAAGATTTGGGAATTTTGGAGTTAAACTTGAGGTAGCTAATTTCTTAAGGAATTAATTGGAAATTGATTTTTGAAAAATAGTAAATGAATTTTAAAATTCCGAGAAAATATATTTTCATTATGGGACTATATTATGCTAAATCCCAGAAAAGAAATATTTTTTGGGACTGATTTGGTATTTTTCATGAAAATAGTTTAATTCTGAACATATGAGTTAAATATGTTATGTGAAGTAACAAAGTTGAAAATAGGATTTTATGGCTAGAGAATCCTATATAGAGTATATGCATATTTTTTGATGAGGATTTTGATAATTGGTGATGATATTTTATGAGTATGGCATTTTGAATGATTAAATGCATTATATGGTAAAAGCGTAAACAATTAAGATAAATTGTTTATAAATTTAAGAAGTGATTAAAATATTGTTATAATATTAATGATATTAGATTATGAGATTATTAAGTGATTGATAACATGGGGATATTCTTGAATCTGGATAAATTATATTATAAATGTTTAATATTTATCCTTTATCTCATTTGATTGATTCTTTATATCATTATCCTCATGTTTATATATTATGTTGAAAGTCATTACGTGGCTGTGGTGCATAGATGGACTTGGTATGATTATGACCGAGGATTGTTAGGTATAATCATAACAGTAATTGAAAACACAATTATCTTTGGTAGTAGTGCATGGATAATTTGTGGTGCGTGATCTTAATGAATACCACGATTATCTTTGGTTAGTAGTGCATGGATAATTTAATGGTCGTGATCTTAATGAATACACGATTATCTTTGGTAGTAGTGCATGGATAATTTGTGGTCGTGATACTAATGAATACACGATTATCTTTGGCGTAGTGCATGGATAATTTGTGGTATCTTAATGAATACACGATTATCTTTGGTAGTAGTGCATGGATAATTTGTGGTCGTGATCTTAATGAATACACGATTATCTTTGGTAGTAGTGCATGGATAATTTGTGGTCGTGATAATAATGAATACACAATTATCTTTGGTAGTAGTATGGATAATTTGTAGTGCGTGATACTAATGAATACACAATTATCTTTGGTAGTAGTGCTTGGATAATTTGTGGTGCGTGATATAATGAATACACAATTATCTTTGGTAGTAGTGCTTGGATAATTTGTGGTGCGTGATTAATCTGAATGAATACACGATTATCTTTGGTAGTAGTAGTGCATGGATAATTTGTGGTGCGTGATACTTAATGAATACACGATTATCTTTTGGTAGTAGTGCATGGATAATTTGTGGTCGTGATCTTAATGAATACACATTATCTTTGGTAGTAGTGCATGGATAATTTGTGGTGCGATAAATTACACGATTATCTTTGGTAGTAGTGCATGGATAATTTGTGGTCTGATAAATGAATACACAATTATCTTTGGTAGTAGTGCATGGATAATTTGTGGTGCGTGATACTAATGAATACCACGATTATCTTTGGTAGTAGTGCATGGATAATTTGTGGTGCGTGATCTTAATGAATACCGATTATCTTTGGTAGTAGTGCATGGATAATTTATGGTGTCGTGGATAATCTTAATGAATACACAATTATCTTTGGTAGTAGTGCATGGATAATTTGTGGTCGTGATACTAATGAATACCACGATTATCTTTGGTAGTGGTGCATGGATAATTTGTGGTCTTTAATGAATACACGATTATCTTTGGTAGTAGTGCATGGATAATTTGTGGTAGTGATCTTAATGAATACACGATTATCTTTGGTAGTAGTGCATGGATAATTAAATGGTCGTGATCTTAATGAATATCCTTGGCACGTATGCGGGGATGATTCGATGATATGGATTAATTATTGAAATTTGAGTCTCGTGATGAAATATTAATTCATGGATGTGGTAAAAAAGTCGTCTTTGGTAGTAGTGCATTGATAGACTTGGTATGATTATGACCACGGATTATTCGGTATAATCATGGCCAAGTAATTGAAAACACGAATATCCTTAGCGATTAGGTGCATGGATAATTCATGGTTGTGATACTTATTAAGCTGAGTCTCGATTATTATTGGTTTCTGATTTGTATATCTTTGGCTTTGTGTGTGCGAAGATGAATTGTTAATGAATATCTTTGGCGGATTGCAAAGATGAATTTAATATTTTTAACGATAAAAGGTATTCAAGGTATCCTCATCTCTTTATCATATCAGTCGTACCCTAATTTGGCGAAATTCCATAAGGAGGAGATTGTGAGACCCAGTTTTATCGATAAAGATTTAAATTTTGTCGAAATAATTTTTTTTTATTATGGTGTGAATTTGAGATAATATTATAGTTGTGGGTAGTATTTATAAATTTTGCAAAGTATCACAGTGGTTATATTATATTCGATTGGTGGGGAATATTAGGTTTAGCGGGGAATATTAAATACAATGGCTCAATCATTGGTGGACCCACAAGCGAAATTATTGTCGGATTGAAAAACAACAAAATATTTTATTGAAATAACGGCGGAAGTTTTACTGTAGTTCTTGTTGAACTACTTTCATTAGTAAAAAATGCGATGTCGTGTGGTTGCGTAGTAGCAACACGGTATTGATTATTGATCTTATGTGAGAAGTCACTCGGTTTGATTCCATTATTGTCGATTAATAATATGAATTATTATAGCGATAATGACGTTTTGTTTTATTAAATATTATTAGCGTAATAAAAGCGAAACATCTTTATATAAAATAGAATACTTTATTAAAGTTATTACATAAATAGAATATATTATATTTTATTATGCATAGTGTTGCATAGTGTTTTGCGTAGTGTTTTGCGTAGTATTGCATAGTGTTTGCATAGTAAAATGTTTTTATATAAATAGAATATATTATATTTTATTTAAAAGATTTTTCTTTAAATATGGATGAAATCAGTTAAAATAAATCAATACAGATAGTTCATGGATTAATTCTTATGCATTCCATTTTCTATAAATAGAAGCTCGTTCCTTCATTATTTTCTTACGAATTCATTGAAACTACAGAGAGAAATTATAGAGAGAGAAGCTATAGAGAAAATTATAGAAAGAAGAAGAGTATTACTTCTTCTTCTTACTTCTTATATTAGGTTCTTTTACGGTAAGGGGTGTTATTCTTTCTTCTTGAAGAGAACTTACATTATTCCATTCATTATTATTACATTGGAATAACTTTTGTAAAAGTGGCATACCTATACATAACTTTTATATCTGTGGCATACCTATACTTGGTGAAATCCTTATGTTATTCCATTGCTTATTATTACATTGGAATAACTTTGTATCTGTGATTTACCTATACTTGGTGACATTCTTCTTTATTATACATTGGAACATCACATGCATGTGTTTTACAGGACACAGTTTCGATTTTATTATTACATTTGGAACATCACATGCATGTGTTTTTTGGGGACTGGTTAAAATCTTTATCATTACATTGGAATATCCTATCACATGTGTTTTACAGGATGCAGTTCCATCTTTATTATTACATTGGAACATCACATCGGTGTGAATTTCACGACTGGTTCCGTTATTATTATTATTACATTGGAATAACTTTTATACATCTCTGATCTGCGTGCGTGGTGATTTCTTTTGTTATTCCATTCTTTATTATACCCGGTTGGTTAAAACTTTGACTTATATACTCCATGAAATTAGTAGAATATCCTTGATATTTGCGTTTCATCGATATCTTTTCATGGAAATATTCTTACGATCATTCTTGAATTTTACTCTCTGAAAAGCGATGTCATGTTGACAATTTGGGCGTTAATAATTCATGGATTAAATAATTCTTGAACTTGTTTTATTGAATTATTATGTCATTGTCATCATCCTCATGTTATATTATGTTATCTTTGGCTTACGTGCATAGATGAACTTAGTATGATTATGACGAGGATCATTCGGTATAATCATGACTTGATATAAATGATGTGACAAAAGTCCTCGATGGCACATAATGCGATGATGGATAGTTTTGGTATGATTATGACCGGGGGTGATTCGGTATAGTCATGACCACCATTGATAATTTGATGAAAATCCTTGGCCAAGTAGTGCGGGGATGATTAGATGTGGTGGTTTATTTATTAAAATTTGAGTCTCGTGATAAAAATTGATGAAAACCTTTTAAAACCTAAAAGATAGTAGACTTTATTCTCTCTTGACTCTTTTTAATGGATTGCTTATTCATTGCAGATTAAAGCTGGTTTTGTCTATTGTATTTTATCGGTTTAACTTTGTTGAAGGCTAATGATAATTTATTACGCATTATCTTAGTCATAATATTTCTTCTTGGGCTAGTTGAGCTCACCCTTTCTTTCACTTGTTCTCTTGAAATGAGAACATATTTTGAGAACGAGTCGGGGAGCGGAGTAATGGTCGAGAGGATAGCATTAGTAGTCCTCACTATTACGTGAAATAGTGTGATAATAGTTGTAATGAGGACTCCTTTTGAGTTTGTATAATATCTAGTAGACAATATTTGTATTCAAACTCACGATTTATATAAATATTATACCACGACAGTTATATTAATAAGTTATATTTGAATTTATGTACCATGTAAGTGGCGACCCAAGATGGGTGGCGTATTTATTTTAGTACCATGTAAGTGGCGACCCGAAGATGGGTGAGAGATGTATACCTAATTAATTTTGAATTTGGATGGCGTTTAAACGATAAAATATAACCAACATCAAGTTTAACTGCAGCGGAACAAGCAATCCATTAAAAGAGTCAAGTAGAGAATAAAATCTACTATCTTTTATAATTTAAAAGGTTTTTCATCATTTTTATTGCTGAGACTCAGCTTAATAAATAATCCACATCATCCCTGCACTACGGCCAATGATATTCATTAGTATCACAACCACAAATTATCCATGTACTACGGCCAAGGATATTCGTGTATTCATCAATGGTCATGATCATGCCAACAACTGTCCATCAATGCACTACGGGCCAATGAGGACTTTTACCACATCATTTATAATATTACGGTCATGATTATACCGATTAATCCCTGGTCATAATCATACTAAGTCCATCTATGTACTACAGGCCACAGATGACTTTCAACATAATATAAACATGATGATGATGACAATGATATAAGAATTCAATAAAACAAGTTCAAGAATTAATTTATCCAGGAACCAATAACGTCTAAATTGTCAACATGATACTTCTTTGTGGAGTAAAATTCAAGAATGCTCAGAAGAATATTTTCATGAAAAGATACTGGATGAAGCGCAAATATCAAGGATATTCTACTAATTTCATGGAGTATAGAAGTTAAAGCTTTAACCAACTGAGTATAAGATAATATATAAAACTGCAAATGGATTTTCGTCTGCCATGCGGTAATCCACTTAGACAGATCATTTTCACAATTTAATAAGGAATAAATACAAAGGATCATTCACCATGCATGTGATAATCCACATGAGGCAGAAGTTATTCCAATAGAATAATAAAGAATGGAATAATGAAGAAATCACCATGCATGCGATGAGACCACATGCAGAACGAGTTATTCCAACGAATAATAAAGAATGGAACCAGTCAAATGCGTAATCCGCATGCAGCAGGATGTTCCAATGTAATAATAAAAAAATGAAACTGAATCGTCGCGTAAACCGCATGAAACATGATGTTCCAACGAATAATAAAGAATCGGAACGGTCGTCATGCGTAAACGCACAAACATGATATTCCAACAAAATAATAAATAATGGAATAACAGAATAATTTCACCAAGTATAGGGTAGTCCGCATATACAGGTTATTCCAACAGAATAATAAAGAATGGAATAACAGAAGTTCTCTTCATGAAGACGAAAGAAATAATATCCCTTACCGTAAAAGAAGAGTATTCCGACTGGTAGGGCAAGGATATTCTTGAAGAAAACTTGCACTACGCTCAAAGCTTCTTAAAACTCTAAAGAAATACGCTCAAGATTATAGAAGAATTCTCTGAACTTCTGGTGTGGTTTTCAATTCTAACTAAGCATCCTATTTATAGAAAAATAGAAAGGATACTATGCAATAAAATATAATATTTTCTATATATATATATATTATATTTTATTTAAAATCTAATAAAACAAATAACTTTATAAAAGTATTACATTTTATATAAAAAGATTTTACTATATGCAAAATACTATCAGGGCACTTTATGCAACACTATATCATAATAAAATATAATATATTCTAATTATTGTCTAATAAAATAAATAACTTTATAAAAGTATTACATTTTTACATAAAAAGATTTTACTATCGCAAAACACTATCGTAATAGAATATTATATATTCTATTTATAGTCTAATAAAACGAATAACTTTATAAAAGTATTACATTTTATATAAAAAAGCTTTTTCATTTTATTACATTAATAATACTAATAAAACAAAATTTATATATATATATATATATAAACTTAGTGACTTCATAAAAAGACACCTCAATATATTTAACAATATTTATCATCATTATTATAATTCACAATATTAATCGACCAGTCGTTCCCGTGAAAAGAGGGCTTTCTATAAGGATTTCTCCTATTGGCGCGCAATTAGGTGACCAAACCTCTCTTGGCGAACTTCTGACATCGTTAATATTGCAAATAATAATATTAATAACTTCGTCGTCTCAATTATTGATTTAATAATATATATAATATCGATGATAATTGAATCAAATAACGTGAGATCTTATCACGCAAATTCTTTGTAGCAATAATTGAACAAAAGCGAGTGACTTCTCACGTAAGCATCAATAATCAATACCGTGTATTACTCTTATGCAACCACGCCAGACATTCTTATCTTTTACTACTGAAAGTAGCTCAAATGCTTTTAACTATAAAATTTCATGGTTATTTTCATAAAAATATTTTTGTCGCTTTCTCAATCCGAATGATAATTCCGCCATGGGTCCACCAATGATTGTGTCATGAGTATCTGAATATTCCCCGTTAAAAGCGAATATTCCCAGATTATTGAATATTATATAACAACTTGCGTACTTTGCAAAATTTATAAATATTACCCACAACTATAACATTATATCAAATTAATTCCATAATTTTTAAAAATGATATTTATAGAAAAATCATCTTTATTAAAAAGTTGGGGTCTTACACAAATGACCCCACTGTCCTGTTTAAGTTTTTTTTTTAGAAAAAGTAAATGAAAAATAATATTTTATGATATAACTAATGATAAGATATGTATTTAACTGTAATAATGATAATACTTTATTGAAGATATTATTAAAGATAAAAAAATTAAAATTCCTGACATTATCCAACTATGGATTGAGACTCGTGAGAGTGAGTGAATCAAAGTGTATATATTTATGGGTTAAGTTCATATGACCACCTGGGGTTTTGGCGGTTTCCCAGTTAAACCACCTGTAGTCACTAAACCTACATTTAAACTCTCGACCTTTTGAGTTGAAGTGAAAAAGTCACCTTTTTCATCCAAATTAACTATGTGTGTATGTCAGACGCCTAAAACGCGTGAGAAGGGGCTGTATCGGTCAAAAACAACTGTTAAATGTCTTAAATACCCATTCTTCTTCATGTTTGTTGACTTGTAAGAGCAGATCGAATCATTTTGTTCTTCTCATTTCAGCTATTTGAGCTCCATCGCAGACGAAATTGAAAGCTACTTCTTAAGCTCCAAAAACCGTAGCACATAGTGAGAGAAGGAAAAAGAATCCGGCTGGTAAAGGAGAAAGAATTGAGCAACAACCATTTGCAATTTCTGAAGGTAAGTTTTCCAATCCCCTTCCATTCCTTTTTCATTCCATCCTTGTTATGAAAATGACTTTCATAGCCGAATGGCTCGATTTAAACTTGAAGGACTGTTTGTCCTTTTAGTTGCTATGTTGCTTCTTGTAAATTTAGTTCACTGGTATGCTACTGTTATGTATGAAAATTAGGCACAAGGAGATATGTATGGCTGTGGAGTAATAAGGATGTTGTTATGGGTTGTTATTGTAAACAATGGCTATGAAATTAGTAACCTAAAACTATGCCTATCAACTGTTTGATAAAAGTTCTAAAAGAACTATTTTGACTGAAAACTATATATTAGACCAAAGTAAAGCTTGGGCTTGACTTGTTTATCATATGTGGTGTTAATTAGACCAAAGTAATTATTATAGCATTTATTAGATTATAGCAAAAAGCAAATTAAGCATGGAAATAATATATATACATTTATATTACTACTCTTTGATATTACTCTTCGTGTTGTTTATGTGAATCAGAATTAGTCATGTTTTTTAAATCAGCAATGATGTATGAAGGATGAATGGTGAGTTGCGCTACATACCTAAGCGATGTAAATGTGGGAAAAAAGCAAGTGTAAGAATTGTTGACTCAAACAAACCATCGAAGGGGAGATTATATTTTGTATGCGATGAGTGTGAGTTTTGGGCATGGTGCTTGCCTTCTACAACAAACTCAAGTGGAATAGTCAGTGGCCCCAATAAAGACAATGACAAAATGGGGACATTGGTGAGTGGAACAAAATGCAAGTGTTCGTGTGAGCTGAATAACATACCAAGTAGGATGATAGTTGTTGAAAGTAATGTGAAGATGATAATTGTTGTTGGACTTGTGTTGTATTTCATGTCATTTATGATGTATTTTATTAGTAACAAATGAATGTATAAACTAATGGTAGTTTATGAGACCTACCAACTATGATGTAATGTTTAATGTTCAATGTTTAATGTTCAATGTCTAATGGTAATGTTTAATGTTCAATGTTTAATGGTAATGTTTAATGTTCAATGTTTAATGGTAATGTTTAATTTCAATGTTTAATGGAATGTATAAACTGTCAATGTATAAACTGTATAACAAGGTGTGAAATATTGCAAAGCTGATTCAAACAGTTAACTGACAAAAAATTATGCCCAAAAACTACCCATTCAAACATTAAAGAGTTACATTCCAAGTCTGTTACATAATATCCAACTATAAAACATAGTCCAAAACCTTGTCATTGAAATATTGTCCAAAAAATATCTATTTGACAAAGTATACACAATCACACTTGTCAAAAACAGTTAACTGACAAAAATTATACATTCAAACATTAAAGCCTTAATCCCCCCAATCCTCCTTTTTTTGGTGATTTGCCTATCTTGCTCTTTATGGCTCCCATCTTTATGTTCTTCCTCGTAGGCTGTGAGCTTGAAACAGGATAATTACTTCACATAGTAGACAAAGTTGGTGTGGGATTAGGTTGAGAGCTTGATTTGGGTTGATTAGGTATTTCTGAAGTAGTTGTTGCATTAACAGTCCCTTGACTTGACTGTCCTTTAGTCTGCAGATTTTGCGGCATGGGATTTGGCTGAAAAGGAATGCACAAGTCTAGTAGTCCAATACAAATAAGTTTTTAAAAATAGTTTACAGTTTACAACCATTAAAATGTACCTTAACAGGATGTCTGGTAGGAATGTCATTTATGTTTGGTATGCAGTTGACTTGACTCCTTGTTATTTGTCTGAAAATCAAAACATGTTAAACTGTTATAAATAAGAGTTTAAAATATAATTAGAATGTATGAAAAACATAAAGAATATACCTTGTTCATTCTTGATTTAGGATGAAAAGGCAATGTACATGCTCTGAAGTTATGTCCTAGTGTTAAACACCTTGCACATGTGACAGTGCCACCTTTTCTTATTGCTTTATGTTGGTTTTTTGGTTCATCTGCAGCCTTTCTTCCGAGTTTCCTTGGTCTGCCAGTGGGCTTATGATAGAGTGGAGGCTGAATCTTAGCAAAATTGGAGTGAACCCATTCATAGTGACATGGCACAGGCTTTATGATAAAGTTATATGTGTTCAAGTATACATCCTTGCTATAACACTGATGGCAATAAGCCTCTGGCTGCTCCCTATTCCCCATATTGCAGACACAACATGTCTGCATGGAATCCCACTAAGCTGCCACATTTTACAACCACAAGTCCAATCATTCAAATTCACAACCCATGTTCTGTTATCAACTTCTACTTCAAATTCTCCAGGCCCAGACTTCAAAGCAGTGCATCCCCTACAAGCTTTCTTAATCATTTCTATTTTTTTTTGAATTCTGGGCCCAAGTGACCCTACATACTTGTCCATGCCTTCCCTTTTTACTTTAAACCTAACCATTAATTTCTTTCTTATCCACTTTAGCATGTTTATTATACCTTTATCCCTTGTCTCCAGGATGTAATTATTCCATGACTCATTCATGTTTGTTCGAAGATTACATCACACTTACGATTGGTGGGAAAAATGAGACTGCCCAAAAATTTTGGCCCAATGACCATTAACCACTTAATGTATACGCATCGCCTTTTTGTGCACCTCCTTCATGGCTGCTTCAAATGAGAACATGTCACCACAACTAGCAGCATTCCAGCACAAATCCCTAAGTAGCTTCCCTTATTGCTTGTGAGTATTTTGATAATATAGAGAGAGAAAACTTCAGTTTCTGGTGTGATTTTTAATTCTAACCTAAGCACCCTATTTATAGGAAAATGCTTAGAACACCAAAGCAGAAAATTTAATAAAATAATAATATAAATATAATTTTTCCCTATGCCAACCTTTGAATGCTAGATTCCCACATGTTTAACAACAAAATGAGCCCACCAAATTGTTAAAAACGTTTTTCTTACAAAAACACATTTTAAACTCCCAAAATCAATTATTCTGTGAGGATTGTATATTGTGATTTGGACTTAATTGCTTAATTGCCTAGCTAACAATTACCGTGATAATCTATATAAACTAGAGAGATGAAGTATTGATTTAGATCTTATCCTGATAACATGTGTTTGTGATTTCTGCATAGATGGAATTCATGATTCATGTTTAGGATAGAGATATGCCTTTACGCCATATGTAATCTTATAGAAAACTTGTGCTTTAAATCTTTTTTAATTGTAATTCATATAGAGATATAGTGGATTAGTTAATTAGGGTGTCTTGCTTAATTTTATCATCTGTGGATTTAAGTGAGTATGAGTATTATGCATCGAGAGGTGGTTTTAACTGCTTTAGTGTTCTTGATTAACAATTCAAGATAGAAAATAATTGATGAGAAGTGTGTTAACTTAAATGAAGCAATAAGTGAAGTTGTGATCTTAAATCTCTCTATATTATCATATTATCGAGCGTATTCTTGTGAGTATTTTGATAATATAGAGAGAGAAAAATTTAGTTTCTGGTGTGATTTTTAATTCTAACCTAAGCACCCTATTTATAGGAAAATACTTAGAACACCAAAGCAGAAAATTTAATAAAATAATAATATAAATATAATTTTTTCCTATGCCAACCTTTGAATGCTAGATTCCCACATGTTTAACAACAAAATGAGCCCGCCAAATTGTTAAAAACGTTTTTCTTACAAAAACACATTTTAAACTCCCAAAATCAATTATTCTGGAACTTCGAAACTTCAATAATTCATAATAAATAGCCATTTTATCAGAAAAATTCAAGTCTTATATCCATTTCATAGAAAATTCAATTCTCTACAACTTTGTAGTTTTAAATTTTTCCAAATTCCAAACAGAAATTGACCGAAATTCACAAACGGCGATTTTTTTACTGTTTATTATCAAATTTCGATCGAGAAATGGGGTCCACAAACATGAAAAAACATGTTTTAAATATTTATTCAACAAAAATACTCTTCCTCCTCATTTATGCATATATCCCACATTTATTGTAAAATATCACCATTATTATATTATTAAAATATAATAATATATTTAAATGAATTATTTTATCGAAAAAGATAAAATATCAATTTTCAACAATTGTCACATTAAAAATTTTCTCCATCTATATCCACATAAAATAAATATTTTCCTTATCATATAAATCAATAATTAATTATTCACAAATAATATTACGAATCACAATCTTGTGAACTGGTATTTCTCGAAAAGCAGGGGATTTTTAATAAGGATTTTTTCTTACTTGGCAAGCAATTAGGTGACTAAACCTCTCTTTATGTAACTTTCTAGACATTGCTAATAATGTTATCTAATAATATTATTCAAATAATATGAATTATTATCTGATAAAGGAAAATCATGTTTAGTGATAATTATTGAAACAATGATAATATAAAATATCAACGTAGCAATTATTAAATCAATAAAATAAAATATTAAGCAGTAATTCTTGAATAATTATTTAGTAGTGTCTTCTTACATAAGAATCAATAATTAGTGCAATAATCAGTGTCTTCTTTGTGTTTTTTAACTACCGAAGTATTTCAACAATATTAGCAGATAATAACTACGTCGTTATTTATAAACAACTTATACTGTGTTTCTTCTTCATTCAATCGCTTTTTTTAGTTATGGAAACATTGAGGTTTAGCGTATCGCATTTAAATATTCCCCACAATAAGATTATTCCATAATCAAACGAATATTAAAACAACAATGAATATTTTATAACCACTTACTTATTTGAAATATTTGCGCATTTTACCCATAATTAACCACATTAATCAAATCAATCTTTACTATTTTAAAATAATAAATAGAGAAAATTCAATTTCATTAATAATAAGTTGGGGTCTTACGATTACAAAACTTTCTCTCATAATTTGAACAAGCTTTGTATGTATCTCATCTGGATGAACTTTATAATCCTAAAATTAAGAGAGCAAACATCTGCGTTATATACACATACGTATGCCAATGGATATCCTGCTAACATTAAAGCTTCAGCCAAACTGAAAGATGTACTCAATACCCAAAAATTAATACTAAAAACTGGTATCAATAATTTAAAAATGATAAAACGATCACAGGTCTCAGATAAGCTGTATTATGTTGAATTCACATGATGCAGCAGTAAAATAAAAATAAAACTATATCTTATATAATTTCCATTTGTGATGTCTGAACTCCAACCTGTAATGTAGGCACAATTCTAAATATCAATCTCAAAGCTTCCCACTCCATACAAACCTTTAGCCAGCCATGTCATATGATGTGAAGCAAAATACTCTCTCTTTCCAAAAAAAAAGATAAACAACTTTCTTTGGAAGTTTATGATATTCTTTTTTCCGAACAGAGCGAGTAGAACCTAATGATAGCTTGTGCAATATACTTGCACTATAAAATCCATCCTTGAGACCCAAAGAAAACACCTGACTAGAGCATCAAAGCACATATGGGCAACTTCATCTCTATCCAAACTATGTGACTCGTAAGTTCCTATCCACATAGGCACATATGTCCAGATTCAGCCGACTGACCTTCTCATGTTGAGACAATTCTAACATTAAAATCAAACAGGTGTCTAAGTGCTAGATTAGCAATGACTTGGAAAACCAAATTCCACATGTCCCCCATGACAGGGTGAAAGAGACAAATCCTCACTTACGAGCCACCTTACAAAGGAAGCAGACAAATATCAAGTAAAATTTCCAGTTGTCCAAGAGAAATAGAAAATATTAGACACCCATCTCTAACAATGAGCTATTAGGGGTTCTCCATTTCAAAAACTTTTGCAAACTTATGTTAAATAGGGCCAGGCTTGGCGGACCTAATCTAATGCCGTAAAAATCCACCAACCATGAGAACTCAACCAAAACGCAAAAAGTGAATAATTTGACAAGCCAATCTACATATATAAACAAAAAAAATAAAGAAAAATGGAAAACGCATTTCGGAGTTTTAAAACCCAAGACTTACTTGTAATAAGCAATGACTCAACTGCCTTTATGACTGGATGTAAAGCCAATAAACATCAAGCAATCTGAGGCCAATAAATAAAAATAACAAATACACTCCATTTTCACCATTTGCAAATGAGGCTGCAAAGTTTATTTTGCCATGGGGTGCAACTGATAAAATATGAAGTGCATTTATCAGTTTTGTCAACTTAGCATATTTATGATCACTATACCCGGCCATTCCAAACAACAATATGAAGGAGCAATTACATCCATAAATTTAAACAAAATAATGCAAGTGCAATATGAAGAACAGAGAACTAATGCCTCAAACATCTATAGCGTAACAAATACAACTACCTCTTTCCTATCACAGAAGCAATTTTAGTACAGAAACAGATCAGGCATGATGTGATCAGTAAATTTACTTTAAAAGCAGGAAACCCTATTCATCTTACCACCACTAATAGCGATTAGCATACTTGTATTTTAAACAGCTCATCGATAAAATAATAGTCATAAGTCCTTTTATTAAATCATGTCAAGATGATCAAAGGAAGTCTACTAATTTGTATAGAAGATGGAACTCCAAAATATCCACCAAAAAAGTAAGATCACAGAAGGAACAAATGGTATATATATATTTGTCTAATTGTCTAAGAGCATAATGGAATGAAACATCACATAACATTAGAATATATACTTTCAAAACATAGAACACCCAATTAGATGTCTGAAATTCATCAAGGCAGATTAAAGTAGGAAGATAACTTAAAAAGGAAAAAAATAATAAATAAAATAAAATTAGCAGAACAATAGAAAGTCTGGTTTCTTTGACTTAAGGTTCCTGTTCAGCCACAACTGTTAAAAAAAATATAATGATAGTATAATAATGATTCCAAACAAGCAAACATAATGGATTCCAAACAATAAATATAATGATAGTACTATCTATGAAGTATGAAATCAATTTGCAGCATAGATACATGCAACCGAGAAAAAAAATTAGTATAGTTAATAAATCCGATGGGTTCCTTATCCTAAATAGCCTCGGGCGAGAGACGACAAATTAAAAATATGGCACAAGTACAGGATCAACAAGTAAAAGTAGACGACTTTATTTTGAAAAGTAAAACAAGAAAGTGAAATGAAAAGGCACAAGTACAAAAGACATGAAAAAGCTATTTTGGACCATATCCAAAGTCATCAATAGCAGAAAGGAGAAGACTTAATTCATCAATAACATACAACATTAATAAGTTTTATAATCTATAAAATTTTAATTGACAAAAAACAATGCTCCAAGACGTTGAAAAGATATTTCCAAAACCAGCTTTATCAAATTACAACTTCCTCGCAACAGTGCATGTGCAAAATATGTTAGCAATAAGCTAATTGGCCTAATCCGAATCTTTTTTATACCTCTATAAACAATAATGTTGGGCAAGAGTCTGAAAAAAAAGCGCGATGTTTCACCTGATAAAAACTTCCACCCTAAACTAATTTTTTTTCCAAAAGTACCCTTAACGTTATATTTTTGGGTCGCTTACCCCTGCTAATTAACAATTTTTTTAAAAAGCGGAACTTTTAAAAAGCAGTTTTTTTAAAAAAATAGAATTTTTAAAACAGCTTTTTAAAAAAAACAGAATTTTTAAAACAGATTTTTTAAAAATAGACTTTTTAAAAGCAGATGTTTTAAAAAAAACAGAATTTTTAAAACAGCTTCTTTTTAAAAAAACAATTTTTAAAAACAATTTTTTAAAAAATAGAATTTTTAAAAAACGGAACTTTTTAAAAGCAGTTTTTTAAAAAAATAGATTTTTTTAAAAAACAGAATTTTTAAAAACAGAATTTAAAAAAAATAGAACTTTTTAAAAGCAGTTTTTAAAAAAAATAAAATTTTTAAAAACAGCTTTTTTAAAAAAAACGGAATTTTTAAAAAAATAGAATTTTTAAAAACAAATTTTTTAAAAAACAGAACTTTTTTAAAGCAGTTTTTTTTAAAAAATAGAATTTTTTAAAAACACCTTTTTAAAAAACAAACAGAATTTTTAAAAACAGTTCTTTTAAAAAAAACAGAATTTTTAAAAATAGATTTTTTTTTTAAAAAGAATTTTTAAAAAATAGAATTTTTTTAAAACAAACTTTTAAAAAAATGGAACTTTTGAAAAGAAGATTTTTTAAAAAATAGAATTTTTAAAAAAACATATTTTTTAAAAAAGGAACTTTTTAAAAACAGTTTTTTTTAAAAAAAACAGAATTTTAGTATAATAGAATTTTTAAAAAACAGACTTTTTTAAAAACAGACTTTTTAAAAAAATAGAATTTTTTAAAAATAGAATGTTAGTATTTTAGTATTTTTAAATTTTTTTTTTAGTATTTTAGATGTAAATATGTTATGTTTTGAATTTTAGTATTTTGATTAAATGATGTAAATATGTTATGCTTTTTTTTTTTTTGAATTTTAGTATTTTTTGTTTTGATTAAATAATATATATTGTTTTATTTAAAATTTTTATTATATTTAAGCATGCCACGTCATCAAATTTTAACGTAGTTTGTCTTTTCTTAATGGCGAAGTGAAGCGACCCAAAAATGTAATGTTAAGGGTACTTTTGGAAAAAAAATTAGTTTGGATGGAAGTGGGACATCCGTATAACATTAAAGGTTTTTGCACTTTGCTTTCAATAATGTTAGCAAAATGTCAATATTTTACCTTCATGAAACTTCTTCTCAAGTTCCTTACAAGCTTAAGATGAATCTTGCGGAAAGCCTTCCTCAATCGATAAGGAACATGGATCACAACAGCTTTGCGATTCCATATATCAGCTTTACCCAATTCGCAGAATGTCAATGTAGCGTATCGATTGATTTCGAAGTCTTGTTGCCGATTTGCTGTATTTTGCTTCTAGGGTTCTAGCCAATTACCCAATTCGCAGTGACACATTCGCAGAATGTCACTGGCTAGTGTTACCTTAATATCAGTCCGCTAGTAAGACTAGCAGATGTATATAATTAGCAGTTGATTTGTCTTGGCTAAAGTAAAGATGGGGGTATAAGCGTCTTAATTAATTTTTGATTAATCACGTCCGCTAGTAATTATAGCGGACGACATATTTGTTTTACACATCGCCATAGCCCTACTAGCTATATATATATATATATATATATATATATATATAATGCCATTTATTACTAGTACAGTACTAATAGTTCATGCTTTTACACGTCTCGTCGGGTACGTCTTCGTGATATCACATGCGTTCCACGTCTTAATTACTATAAATAATTTCGTGTAATTAATTGAGCGTCCACCACGTAATGTTATGTGACATTAATAATTACCTATTAATATTGGGTATAGACATGATAATTTAAGTTGAAAACTATATAGTTAACTAAAATTATTTAGATCTATTGGATTAGTTAACTAGTTGTTAGGTGATGAATTGATTTAGTTTGATTTTGGACACATTATTATTACAAATATAGGTTGGATTTAGTTTAACTAGTTTTGACACATATTAGTCTATAATAGTTTTTTGCATTTTGTAGAGCTAATACAACAATATGTAAGCATTATTACACTACATTCTTATATAACACATACATATTACATACTTTTATAATTTATACATTTGTAATTATGTATAAAAATCATTTCACTAATTATGAAATTAATCTATAATAAAGTTAACACTTTTAGTGTAACGAACTACTAATTTAAATAATTAATATCTCCTCCGATCCCTTAAATAACTCATTTAAATTATATAATTTATATTATATAATTTAATTTAATTTCCTCATTCTCTCCATAAATTGTGTTATATTATATTATATAATTTAATTTAATTTCCCCACCCCTACCCCTCAATCCCCAAAAAATAATATTTATTGATTATGTATAATGTAAGACCCAGAACTTTTTATAAATAAAGATGAATTTTTCTATAAATATTATTTTTGAATATTATGGAATAAATTTGATATAATGTTATAGTTGTGGGTAATATTTATAAATTTTGCAAAAGTATCTGAAGTTGTTATAAAATATTAGTTTGGTGGGGAATATTCTTTTGTTAGGGAATATTAAATGCAATGGCTCCAATCATTGGTGGACCCTTGCGAAATTATTGTCGGATTGAGAAAACGACAAAAAATATTTTATAAAAATAACGGCGGAGGTATTCTGAGTTTAAAAGCTGTTGAACTACCCGGTGGTAAAATAATAGATGTCTGGCGTGGTTGCGTAGTAGCACCACGGTATTGATTATTGATGCTTACGTGAGAAGTCACTCAATTATACTTTCGATTATTACTCTACGATAATTCTTTGCATCATATCTCTTATATTATTGATTTAATTATTGTCACAATATCATACAGATAATATGTTATAGTATTAAATCAATAATTGAGGCGCGACAAGTTATAAATGATTAATAATTGTTGAAAGATTAAATATGTGTTGATAAAAAAAAATGATTTGTGGTAAGTTTGATTATTTTATGGGGGCTCATATGTCATCATCTAAGAGTCTCTTCATCGATAGTATTTACCTTCGTCGATAGTAATTACCTTCGTTAATAGTAATTACCCTTGTGAATAGTATTTACCTTCCGTCGATAGTATTTACCTTCGTTAATAGTAATTACCTTTACCGACGTCGAACCACTTGTCGTTTCACATTCACGTGCGTCGAACCACTTGTCGTTTCACATTCTGAGCGTCGAAAACCACTTTTCTTTTCACATCATTAGTAGTCGAGCCACTTTTTCTTTTCACACGGTCTCTTAAGCTAGAAATCTTCTATAAATAGAGGCTGGGGCTTCATTATTTTCACACAATTCATTCAAGCTATATAGAGAGAAAGTATAGAGAATAAGAGAGAAAAGAAGAGTATTTTTGTTCTTACTGCTTCTTGCGATATTCAATCTCCTACCAAATGTAAGGTGTTATTCTTTCTTATTCATGAAGAAGAGAACTGCTTGTTATTCCATTGCTTATTATTACATTGGAATAACCCGTATCGCGCTTTTACCCTATACTTGGTGACATTCTTCTATTATTACATTTGGAACATCCTGTCTACATGTGTTTTATACCGGACTGGTTAAAATCTTTATTATTATTCATTTGGAACATCCTCATGCATGTGTTTTACACTTTGACTGGTTAAAATCTTTATTATTATTACATTGGAACATCACATGCATGCGTTTTCTGGCGGACGGATTCCATCCATTATTTATTATTACATTGGAATAACTCACTTTTGTCTGCGATCTATCGCATGCATGGTGATTTCTTTTGTTATTCCATTCTTTATTATACCCAGTTGGTTAAAACTTTGACTTCTATACTCCATGAAATTAGTGGAATATCCTTGATATTTGCGTTTCATCCAAATCTTTTCATGGAAATATTCTTCCGATCATTCTTGAATTTTACTCTACAAAAACAAGATTATCGTGTTGATAATTTGGGCGTTAATAATTCTGGATAAAATAATTCTTGAACTTGTTTTATTGAATTCTTATATCATTGTCATCATCCTCATGTTTATTATATTTGAAAGTCATACATGGCACATGAGTGCGTAGATGGACTTGATATGATTATGACCGAGAGACTATTGATTATAATCATGGCCGTAATGTTACAAATGATGTGATAAAAATCCTCGATTAAATAGTAGTGCATTGGTGGACAGATTGTTGGCATGATCATGACCATTAATGAATACACAAATATTCTTGGCCCGTAGTGCATGAATAATTGTGGTCGTGATACTTAAAGAATATCCTTGGCCGTAGTGCGGGGGTGATTCGATGATGTGGAATATTTATTAAAGTGAGTCTCAAATTTATAATAAAGTGATGAAAAACCTTTTAAAACCTAAAGATAGTAGACTTTATTTTCTACTTGACTCTTTTAATGGATTACTTATTCATTGCAGTTGAACCGGTTGTCTATTGTATTTTATCGGTTTAACATTGTTGAAGACTATTGATAATTTATTCTCAGCATTATCTTAGTCATAATATTTCTTCTTGGGCTAGTTGAGCTCACCCTTTCTTTCACTTTATTCTCTTGAAATGAGAATATAAGCTGGGACGAGTCGGGAAACGAGTGATGGTCCTGAAGATAGCATTAGTAGTCCTCTATTCATGATACGTGAAATAGTGTGATAATAATTGTAATGAGGACTTTTTTTTGAGTTTGTATAATATCTAGTAGGCGATATTTGTATTTAAACTCACAGTTTATGTCGTATTGTACACGACAGTTATGTTAATAAGTTGTATTTAAATTCTTTACCATGTAAGTGGCGACCCAAGATGGGTGATGTATACCTAATTTTGGGGGCGTCACGGTTGGTATCGAGCTTAGGGATATGATCCACAGCTAAGATGTGAGAATAATACTAGGAGGGAGAGCGGAATACCTTGTTAGTATGACCTACTTAAGTTTATGTGCTTTTTTATTGGTTGATCGGAAGATAGGGATAATTTATTATATGTCAATTAACCTTTTGTTTTGTGGCGATGTCTGAAAATGACATCCGAGAATGTTGAGAATAGCAATGGGCCTTGACGATCGTTGATTCACCACATATTAATAATCGAGGATAATGTGCATCGTGAAGGCGATAATCCTCATGCAAACAACAACAACGACCAAATGATGAATGATCAAATGTTCGAGGCTTTATCAATTTATGCAACAATGAAAGAGAAGCGACTCTGTCCAAAATGTAGGTGGAAACACGGAAAACTCTCGGTGATCCTTATTAAACAATTCAAGGAGCTGGGACCACCGGAGTTTAAGGGAGAGCCAAAACCACTTCTCGGCGAAGCATGGATAAAGCAGATTACCAAGATATTTGATGTCTTGGGATGCTCCGAGAAGCAAAAGGTTCCCTTCTTTAGCTTTTATGTTGCGCGGAGAGGCGGATTCTTGGTGGGAATCGGTAAAAGCGTCACTCGACTTCTTTGTCTTGAAGATATCTTAGGAGAAGTTCCGGGAGTCATTCAACGACAAATACTTTCTGAAAGTATTCGCCACATGAAGGAGGTGGAGTTTATCAAGTTGGAACAAAACAATATGGCCGTGTCGCAATACGAGGCAAAATTTGCGGAGTTATCACGGTTTAAATCCCACTTGGTGGATAATGAAGAGAGAATGGAGCGAATGTTTTAAGAGGTTTGAAGCGGGAATACGTCGACATCTTATTTCTCATAAAGCGTGTTTGTATTCGATGTTGTAAATAGGGCTCGATTAGTGGAACGCGATAATGAGTCAACCTGACTAAAAGAAAAATACCAAAATTATAATACCGGCGAGAGTAGTCATCGAAGCGGTGACAACAAGCGTGGAGGAATCAACAGGCGGATATGGTAACCCACTTGGTGGTAATCGAGGCCAAAACAATAAGAATGGACATTTCAAAAACGGAGATTCAACAATGATGGAAAGAGACGTCGGCACCAAAGCACCCATTGTTAAGGAAGAGAAAGACCACCTATCATATGCTTCAAATGCGGAGGAGAGGACACATCAGTCAAATCAATGCGTCATGCCGTCAAAGCATGTTATAATTGTGGAAGAGAAGGTCACTTAGCTCGATTTTGTCGTTTCTCAAGACAAATTCAGCTAGGATGGAGGCACCAAAGGCCATCCCGGAAAATTCAAAATCCAGAGTCTGAGGAGAGGCGTTTGTTGTGACCTCCCAAAGAGTAAGAATCCGAATGAGGTCATCACAGGTAAGCTTATCATAAACTCTAATGAAGTCTATACTTTATTTGATCTGGGTTCTACCCATTCTTTTATTTCTCCTACTTGCGCTCATCGATTAAATTTGACTCGGAGAAATTAGACTTTGACTTATTTGTGGAAACTCCGTTGGGAGAAACCTTCATTACATCCACTTTGTTTATAAGTCTTGTTTGGTTCAAATCGGTACCCTCACATTACCTGTCGATCTAATTTCATTAAAAATACTTGCATTTGGCGTGATTCTAGGGATTGATTGGTTAACTACTTATTATGCAAAAATTGATTGTTTTAAGTAAGGTTGTTAGCTTTCATATTCCTAATCAACCTATTATCGCGAATTCAAACGACGAAACCATTAAAATCAATCACGCGGTCATCTCAAGCCATAAAGCTATTCGTTTATTGAAAAGCGGATGTCGAGCTTTCTTAGTTCATGTCACGATTTAAACAAAAATACGCCGGTTTTGAGCGATATTTCTATTGTTAATAAATTTCTGACGTATTCCCGAAGAACTTCTGGCCTACCCCGGGCGTGAAATTGAATTTTGTATCGACCTTGAACCCGGTACAAAACCTATTTCCAAAGCCCCATATCGAATAGCTCTATTGAACTTGTGGAGTTAAAGACCCAATGCGAGAATTGTTAGACATTGGCTTTATTCGTCCTAGTACTTCTCCTTGGGGTGCTCTGTTCTATTCGTGAAGAAGAAAGATGGGAGTATGCGACTTTGTATTGATTATCGGGAGTTGAATCATGTCACCATCAAAAATAGGTATCCATTGCCCGCGTATTGATGACTGTTTGACCCGATTGCAAGGAGCCAAATTCTTTTCAAAGATTGATCTTCGTTCCTGGATATCACCAATTGAAGATTAGAACCCACGACATTCCAAAGAAGGCTTTCGGAACTCGATGCGGGCATTATGAATTCCTAGTCGTGTCCTTTGGATTGGTGATGCTCCTCTTTGCCTTCATGGATATGATGAACCGAGTATTCAAGGAATATTTAGATCACTTTGTGGTCGTCTTTATTGATGACATCCTTATTTATTCCAAAAGCCGTGAAGATCATGAGCAACACTTGAGGCTGACACTCCAAAGCTTCGTGAATATAAGCTTTATGCCAAGTTGAAGAAATGTGAGTTACGGCTTGAAGAAGTAGCATTCCTTGGGCACGTGGTATCAAGTCATGGAATATCTGATGACCCGGCAGAAAGATTGAAGCTATTCAAAGTCGGGAACAACCTAAATCGATGACCAAAATCGTAGCTTTCTCGGTTTAGTTGGTTATTATCGGAGATTCGTGGAAGGATTTTCTCGAATCGCTACTCCATTGACTCGGTGACTCGGAAAGATACAAAGTTCGGTTGGAAGCGAAGAATGTGAGAAGAGTTTTCAAGAACTTCGAGGAGACTTATTTCAAAGACACTGCTACGACAATACCATCCGGCTCGGAGGATTTGTCATCTATAGTGATGCTTGAGCAAAGGGGTTGGGATGTGTTCTTATCTGAACATGGAAAAGTTATAGCTTTATGCCTCATGACAACTCAAAGAATATGAGAGAGGAATTATCCTACTCATGATCTAGAGTTAGCGTTTATTATCTCTTCACAGACTTAAAATTTGGAGGCATTACTTGTATGGGGAGAAAGTGGAGATCTTTACGGATCATAAAAGCCTCAAATATTTCTTCACTCAAAAGGAACTCAACATGCGACAACGACGTTGGCTTGAATCTGTTGAAAGATTATGATCATACCATCCATACCATCCTGGAAAAGCGAGCGTGGTAGGTGACGCGTTGAGTAGAAAATCATATGCAAGTACGAGTGCGATATTGTCAACGCAAAGGCCCATTTTGTGTGACTTGCAAAGGATGGAGATAGTGTGACGCCCCCAAAATAGGTATACACCACACCCATTCCGAAGTCGCCAAATACATGATGCGAAAACAACTACAACTTTATTATTACAACAAGAAAAGCGTGAGTTTAAATACAAATATTATCTTACAGACAATATCTATACTCAAATAAATCTCCATCACATTTATTGATACATTATTTTACAAAAATGGTGAGGACTACTAAACAATCCTTTCTAAAACCTTCATTCCATACCCAGAGCTAGTACTACGCTACATTCTCGCCTCCACGAGAAGAAAAATGGAACAACAAGGAAAATGGTGAGCTCAACTAGCCCGATAAAGAATACTATGACTAAGATAATATACAACAAATTATCGTTAGTCTCCAATAGGGAAAAATCGATAGAATACTGATAGACAACAAGTTTGGATCAATATTAGCGGTGAAATAATAATTCATAGAAGAAAGTTACGTAGAGAATGAAATCTACTATAATCTATGAATTTAACGATCCATCATCAATATTTTATCCTGTAACATCAATCAATATTCAATCAAATATTCATCTTTACTCAAATATTCATCTCGGTCATGTTCATTCAACACTTGTTCATCTTTGCACTAAAAGGCCAAAGATATTCATCAATCGGTCGTATTCATTTAAACACTGTTCATCTTTGCACTTCTGAGGCCAAAGATATTCTTGAAATCATTCATCTTTGCACTTTCTGGGCGAAGATATTCAATAATATCATCATTTAAGGCGAGGATGATGAAAATATTTTTAAAGAAACGAATCCGGTGAAACAAAATGACAAGGATTAAGGATTAAGGATTAGTACTTTGTTTTATCCATATCCAACAATACCTCAAAATAATCATAGTGGTGTAAAATTCAAGAATGATCAAAACATGGATACAATCAAAGCTAGTATCCGAATAGATATTTTGGACGAAAAGAAGAAATTTTATTTTTCGATGAATAGTCTTAGTATCGTGAATAGTATCGTGAATAGTAACTCAGACACGAAAAGATAGAAATTCCACAAAAAACATCTTCACGCTTCATGAATAGTACTAAATGAATAGTAACTTCGTGAATAGTAACTCATGAATAGTAACTTCGTGAATAGTAACTCATGAATAGTAACCCAGACATGAAAAAGTTCCAAATTTGATAAAAACTTGGATCGACATTTCGACGTAATGATATTGAAGAAATAATATCATTATGAAAAAAATAATATCCCTTACCTCGAAAGAATCGATTACTTGGAAGGAAGATTATCGGAAGTGATCTTTGAATGAAACTTGTTACGAGCAACAACTCTCAAAGTATCTAAATACTCACAAAATAAACTCGATAATATAGAGAGAGAAAGAAAAACTTTGTTTACGGTGTGATTTTCAATTCTAACTTAGCCCTCTATTTATAGGAAAATGTTAGCACTGCAAGCGGACTTAACTTTGCAACACGATGGCTTTACACTTTACTATTCCCACCCACCACATTTGAAAATTCAATTGAGCACATTTCTCACCAACCAAAAGTGGGGCCCACCAATTCTAGAATTTTCCACCAAAATCATTTATAACCTAATTTACGAATCAGTCACCTCTTAAAATTCATAATAAATTATCGCTCATCTTTAACGGTTCAAAATTTGTGGACATATACTCAACTTATATATGTATAACATATCCAAAAATTACAACGATCCAACGATCGGATTAAATATTATAACTCACACAATAAAGGCATAATAACACCGATTTGATCTTTTAATACCTCGATCAAATAAAATACAAATAAAACATCTCAAAGATTAATTCCTTCATTAATAACCACATAAATAAATCCATCATTTATATTCATATAAAATAAATATTTTCTTATCATATGAATCAATAATTAATTATTCACAAATAATATTCTGAGAATCACATTTATAATGACCAAAGTTCATTTCCCGGAAGAGGGGGCTTTCAATAAGGATCTCTCACTTCTTGGCGCGCAATTAGGTGACCAAACCTCTCCTTAGACGCGAACTTTCTAGACATTGCCAATAATGTTATCTAATAATATTATTCAAATAATATGAATTATTGATCGATAATGGGAAATCTTGTGTGCGGTGACAATTATTGAAACAATAATAATATAAAATATCAATATGACAATTATTGAATCAATAAAATAAACTATTGAGCGATAACTCTTGTAACAATTATTGAGTAGTGCCTTCTTACGTAAGGATCAATAATTGATGCAATACAGTGTCTTCTTGTTCAACAACGGCGTATTAGTGTGTTTTAACCAAGGGTATTCCAACAATGATACTTGGTAACAATTCCGTAGTTATTTTTAAACAACTTATATTTGTCGTTTTCTCATCCAATCTCTTTCCAGTTATGGGGCCCACACATGGGCTTGCTTGTCGTCGTGAATATTCCCAAAAGCGATCGAATATTCCACGACCAAACGAATATTCCCAAACAAAAATGAATATTTTATAACCACTTGCTTATTTTGAAATATTTGCGTATTTAACCCTTAACTATCCACATTAATCAAATCAACCCTTACTATTTCAAAATAATAAATAAAGGAAATTCCTTTTATTTAAAAAAATTTTGGGGTCTTCTGACCTCCCTCCTTATGAAATTTAATCCTCGAAATTGGCGTGCGTACACAGTGTTTGAAAAGGTGAGGATACCTCGCTTTCATTTCCGTTTCAATTCCCGGTCATTTCCTCTATAAAGCATGATTCCTCCACAAAACTTTAACTTGTGGTATGACCTTTCTTGCGTGGGACATGCTCCTTCTATCCAAAATCTTGGCGGTACCTCCTCATCGTTAGGTCTTGGTTATCTCGTCCGGTTCTAATTCTATAACGTGATTCGGTTCTTTCACATATTTACGAAATGCGAGATATGTGAAACACATTATGAACACGAGACATACTTTCGGAATAACGCAAGTCTATAGGTTACATTTCCTACTCGATTCGAGAATTTGAAATGGACCAATAAATCGTGGATTGAGCTTTCCTCTCTTCCCAAATCTTGTAACTCCCTTCCATGGAAGCAACTTCGTAATAATACATGATCCCCACACTAAATTCCACGTCCTTTTGATGAAGATCCGCATAACTCTTTTGTCGATCTTGTCTTGCCGTTTATATCGTTGTCGAATCATTTGGATCTTTTCGTGGTAATATACGTCTTAACTTCGGGTCCCAACAATGTTGCTTCACCCACCTCATCCCAACATATTGGAGAATGACATTTTCGTCCATATAATGCTTGAATGGAGCTACACTATACTTGCACGATAAGCTTTGTTGTTGTAGGAGAATTCCACCAATGGTAAATACTTATCCTAACTACCCTTGAAGTCTAGGACACGAGTCTTAATATATCTTGAAGAGTTTGAATAGTCCTCTCTGATTGTCCGTCCGTTTGGGGATGGTATCTTAGAACTAAATCGCAAATCCGTGCCCATAGCTTTTTGCAAGCTAACCCAAAATCTTGAAGTGAATCTTGGGTCACGATCCGAAACTATGGATACGGGCATGCCATACAACCTCACAATCTCATTTACGTACATACTACTAGCAAGGCGTTCGAGGAATAAGTCTCCGTGTCGGCAAGAAATGAAGCGGATTTGGTTAATCTATCAACAATAACTTAAATAGCATTGATGCTCTTGAGAAATCGTAGGAAGACCCGTAACGAAATCCATGGTAATGTGTTCCCACTTCCATTCCGGAATCTCAAGTGGTTGCAACGGACCCTTAGGTACTAGATGCTCCGCCTTTACGTTGACAAGTTAAACACATTGAGATAAACTTTCAATTTCTCTCTTTATATTGTTCCACCAAAATGTATGTCGAAGATCACGATATTTTTAGTACTTCGAGGATGGATTGCAAATGGTGTATTGTGTGCCTCCATCATAATCTTGTACTTCAAATCAGAGTCGTTAGGAACACAAAGTCTCAGAGTGGACTCAAAGTATTCCTTCTTCATCAATTCTAAGCTTAGGAATAGCTCCTTCTTGTACTTTCTTCTTCATACGCATCATTTCAAGATTGGTTGGCTTGGCGACTTTAACTTTATCGATTAAAGTCGATTATACTCAGTATATCATCACGTGGGTACCTAGAGTTTTCATCTCCATCTCTATTATTTGTAAATTATCTGAAATTAGTCTTTGACAATATCGTACTTCGTACTTATATCGATCTTCTACTCAACACGTCGGCTACCACGTTAACTTTTTCGAGGATGGTATTGAATAGTGTGGTCGTAGTCTTTCAATAGTTCGAGCCAACGTCATTTGCCGTATGTTGAGTTTTTTTGAGTGAAGAAATATTTAAGGCTTTTATGGTGCGAATATATCTCCACTTTCTCCCCATATAGATAGTGCCTCCATATCTTTAAGCAGCAACATTTGCTTTGCCGCTAACTCTAGATCATGAGTAGGATAATTCCTCTCATACTCTTTAAGTTGTCATGAGGCATAAAGCTATGACTTTCCCACGTTGCATGAGAACACATCCTAACCCTTTGCACGAAGCATCATTTGTGATAACAAATCCATCCGAACCATATGGTATTGTTAGAAACGAGTCTTAAAATAAGTCTCCTCTTAAGCTCTTGGAAACTCTTCTCGCATTCTTCACTCCAAGCAATTTTGTATCCTTAGAGTTAAATGAGTTAATGGAGTAGCGATTCGAGAATATCCTTGAACGAATCTCCGATAATAACCAACTAAGCTGAAAGCTACGTATTTAGATTCTTGACTTAGGTTGCTCTCAATTGTGACTCATATCCCAATCTTGGATAGCGTCACAATGACACCTATCGATTTACTTATCGCATACGAATATGGCGTCCCCTTACGAGAGTAAAGCAGGTGAATTCCACAAAGTCACCAGATAAAGGCTCGGTACCAAATTCTATAGTTGAATTTTAACTCACGAAGTTCAATAGGAGCCATTCGATATGAGATTTTAGAAATGAGTTTTGTCTGGGTTCAAATTCGATACAAAATTTAATATCGAGCTTTGGGAGTAAGCGAAAAATTCTTGAGAAAATCGTCGGAAATTTCACTAACAACGAAATATCATTCAAATCGACTTATTTTTATTCAAGTCCATGACATGGCTAAGAAAACTTGACATCCGTTTTCAATAAGCGAATGACTTTATGGCTTAATATGAAAGAGTTTGACTTCAATGGTTTGGTTGCTTGAATTGAATAACGGGTTAGTTAGGAATATGAAAACTAACACCTTACGAAAGTAATCAATTTGGCGTGATGAGTAGTTAACCTTAAAATCACATCAAAAGCAAATATCTCTATAGAAATAAGGTTAACGAGGTAATGTGATAGTGCCAACTGAATCAAGCAAGATTTCTAAACAACGGATGTAATGAAAGTTTCTCTAATGGAGTCTCCATAAATAGGTCAAAGTCTAATTTCTTCGTAGTCGAGTTCAAAGCGTTGGTATGCAAGTAAGAGATAAAAGAATGGGTAGAAACCAGATATCTAGTAAGGTATATACTTAAGAATTTATAATTAACTAACCCGTGCTAACCGTTCGGGTTCCTCGCATTTTAATGGAAGTCCACGACAAACGCTCTTCCAAGAACGTTGACTTTGACTTTTACGGGACATCCTTTTGAGTCACCATTCATTGGGTGGGTTTGATATCGTCTGATCTCGGCGATATGTCCTTCTTTTCCACAATTATAGCATACCTTAAACTGTTGTGGGCGGTTTGGGTGATATATCCCTCTTTCCGCATTTGTAACTTGTCTGACCGGTGGTCGTTCTCCTCCATGGAACCCGATTCTTCTTGGCGGCGGCGTCTTCAAATGGTGGTTGTTGAATCTCCTCTTTTTAAAATCTCCTCCCAGGCTCGCTTCTTCTATTTTCATGGCCCACGATTACCACCAGTGGTTCTACCGCCTTTCCAAGTATTCTTCTTTCTCCGTTGGTTATCGTTATTACGATGGCTACTTATCTTGATTATGATCCAGGTTATGGTCCCTCGGTTGAGCGTACTCGTTATCTCGCTCTAACAAAATGAGCCTGTTGACAACATCTGAATAGAGAAAAATTTATGAGAAATGAGATCTTGGCGTATCTTAGGGTTTCAAACCTCTAAGAAACATCCGCGTCATCGTTCCTCATTCTCCACTAAATGAGGTCTGAACACGGATAACTCATGAACTTCGCCTCGTCTTTGGGACACCGTCGTATTATTACTTTCTAGTCTAATAAACTCCACTTCCTTCATATAGCCGAATACTTTCGGGGAAGTACTTGTCATTGAGCTGTTCTGAAAGCGTCTCGCATGACATCTTTGAGTGCGGTTTGGATGGAGTGCGCTTCACGATTCCCACCGATGTCTGCCTGCCATACGGAACATAAAGGTGGCGAATGGAACCTTCGTTCTCCGTGCATCCCAGACATCGAATATCTTGGTAATTTGCTTGACCCGTGTTTCCGCCGTGATCGGATCTGGCTTTCCCTTAAATTACGGTGGTCCCAACTCTTTGAAGCTTGCTTGGCTGTGACAACGGTAATTACTATCATTTCCTCCTGTATTTTGAACACGAGTCTCCTCGTGCGATTTTGCATGAGCTGCAAAAACTTCTAAACATCCCTCGTTCCTCATCTGCTTTCGGTGGTGTTGTTCACGGGAGGAACATTGCCGACTGTTGCGTTCTCCTCGTTGGTGAAATGAGGCATCTCCACGGTCTCATTTACTCCACTATTAATATTCTCGATTCGACATTCTCAAATCATTGTCGTAAAATAAGGGTTAATTAAGAAATCGATATATCACATAATATCCATATCTTGACCAACTAACAAATAAGCTTAGGTAGGACACCTTTAGCGAAGGATTTACTCGTCTCTCCCTCTCTGAGTTCTATTCCCGATCTCATGGAGAGATCATATCCTAAGCTACGATACCAATGTGGCGCCCCAAAAATAGGTATACACCACACCCGTTACGAGTGCGCCAATACATGAGTGCGAAACAACTACTGAACTTTATTATTACAACGATGTGAAATCGACGATATGTGAGTTTAAATACAAATATTATCTTCTAGACAATATCTATACTCAAATAAATCTCCATCACATTTATTGATACATTATTTTACAAAAATGGTGAGGACTACTAAACAATCCTTTCTAAAACCTTCATTCCATACCCAGTAGTACTTTCGCTACATTCTAGCCTCTCACGAGAAGAAAAATGGAACAACAAGGAAAATGGTGAGCTCAACTAGCCCGATAAAAGAATACTATGACTAAGATAATATACAACAAATTATCGTTAGTCTCCAATGAGGAAAAATCGATAGAATCTGATAGGCAACAAGTTTGAGATCAATATTCGCGGTGAAATAATAATTCATAGAAGAGTTACGTAGAGAATGAAATCTACTATAATCTATGAATTTAACGATCCATCATCAATATTTTATCCTGTAACATCAATCAATATTCATCTCAAATCAAATATTCATCTTTTTTTTTTCTGAGGCGAAAAGATATTCATCAATCGGTCGTATTAAAGACACATTTCATCTTTGCACTAAAGGCGAAAGATATTCATCGATCGGTCGTATTCATTTAAACACTGTTCATCTTTGCTTCTGGGCCAAGATATTCTTGAAAATCATTCATCTTTTGCACTTCTGAGGCCAAAGATATTCAATAATATCATCATTTAAGGTAGGAGGATGATGAAAATATTTTTAAAAACGAATCCGGTGAAACAAAATGACAAGGATTAAGGATTAAGGATTAGTACTTTGTTTTATCCATGTCCAACAATACCTCAAAAATAATCATAGTGGTGTAAAATTCAAGAATGATCAAAACATGGATCTGATCAAAGCTAGTATCCGAATAGATATTTTGAACGAAAAGAAGAAATTTTATTTTTCGATGAATAGTCTTGAGTATCGTGAATAGTCTTGAGTATCGTGAATAGTAACTCAAACACCAAAAGATAGAAATTCCACAAAAAACATCTTCACGCTTCATGAATAGTACTCGTGAATAGTAACTTCGTGAATAGTAACTCATGAATAGTAACTTCGTGAATAGTAACTCATGAATAGTAACCCCGCATGAAAAAGTTCCAAATTTGATAAAAACTTGGATCGACATTTCGACGTAATGATATTGAAGAAATAATATCATTATGAAAAAAAATAATATCCACTTACCTCGAAAGAATCGATTGCTTGAAGGAAAGGTCGGAAGTGATCTTTGAATGAAACTTGTTACGACGAGCAATGACTCTCAAAGTATCTAAATACTCACAAAATACGCTCGATAATATAGAGAGAAAAGAGAAAACTTTGTTTACGGTGTGATTTTCAATTCTAACTTAGCCTCTATTTATAGGAAAATGTTAGCCTTAGAAAGCGGACTTAACTTTTGAACTGATGGCTTTACACTTACTATTCCCACCCACCACATTTGAAAATTCAATTGAGCACATTTCCCACCAACCAAAAGTGGGGCCCACCAATTCTAGAATTTTCCACCAAAATCATTTATAACCTAATTTACGAATCAGGTCACCTCTTAAAATTCATAATAAATTATACGCTCATCTTTAACGGTTCAAAATTTGTGGACATATACTCAACTTATATATGTATAACATATCCAAAAATTACAACGATCAACGGTCGGATTAAATATTATAACTCACACAATAAAGGCATAATAACACCGATTTGATCTTTTAATACCTCCAATCAGAATAAAATACAAATAAAACATCTCGGCATTAATTCCTTCATTAATAACCACATAAATAAATCCATCATTTATATTCATATAAATAAATATTTTCTTATCATATGAATCAATAATTAATTATTCACAAATAATATTACGAAATCACATTTATAATGACAACCAGTTTTTCCCGGGAAGAGGGGCTTTCGATAAGGATCTCTCTTCTTGGCGCGCGTAATTAGGTGACCAAACCTCTCCTTAGAGCGAACTTTCTAGACATTGCCAATAATGTTATCTAATAATATTATTCAAATAATATGAATTATTGATCGATAATGGGAAATCTTGTGCGGTGACAATTATTGAAACAATAATAATATAAAATATCAATGCCTTGACAATTATTGAATCAATAAAATAAACTATTGAGCGATAACTCTTGTAACAATTATTGTAGTAGTGCCTTCTTACGTAAGGATCAATAATTGATCATGCGTCTGAGTGTCTTCTTTTTGTTCAACAACGCGTATTAGTGTGTTTTAACCAAGGGTATTCAACGATATTACTAACGGTAACAATTACGCCTTTATTTTTAAACAACTTATATTTGTCGTTTTCCTCATCCAATCTCTTTCCGTTATGGGGCCCACACATGGTTTGCGGTAAATGCGAATATTCCCAAACAAGATCTGAATATTCCACGACCAAACGAATATTCCCAACAAAAATGAATATTTTATAACCACTTGCTTATTTTGAAATATTTGCGTATTTAACCCTTAACTATCCACATTAATCAAATCAACCCTTACTATTTCAAAATAATAAATAAAGGAAATTCCTTTTTATTTAAAAAATTTGAGGTCTTCTGAGATAGAGTTAAAGACTCTAGGGACGCGTGTGATAATAGCGAGTATCACGAGTAGAAGAACCGACTTTAATCGATAAAGTTAAAGGCTAGCTCGAAGCTACGGACACGGAGTGATCGCGTATGAGGAAGAAAGTGCAAGAAGGTCTTTATCTTAGGAAGCAGAATCGATGAAGAAGGAATACTTGAGTCAACTCCGGACTTTGTGTTCTAACGACCACGATTTAAAGTATAATATCATGATGGAGGCGCACAACACACCATTTGCGATCCATCACAGGAGTACCAAAATGTATCATGATATTAAATCATACATTTTGGTGGAGCAATATGAAGAGAGAGATAAGCATTTGTTTATCTCAAGGTGTCTAACTTGTCAACGAGTTAAAGCGGAGCATCAAGTACCAAAAGGTCCATTGCAACCACTTGAAAATCCGAATGGAAGTGGGAGCACATTACCATGGATTTCGTTCTGGGGTCTTCCTAAGGTTTCTCGGGCATTGATGCGATATGGGTCATTGTTGATAGATTGACCAAGTCCGCTCATTTCTTATCGATCTGAGAAACTTATACACTTGAATGTCTTGCTTCGTATATGCATAAACGAGATTGTAAGATCGCATGGTATGCTGCAGTATCCATAGTTTCTGATCGAGACCTAAAGATTCACTTCACGATTTTGGGTTAGTTTGCAAAAAGCTATGGGCACAAACTTACGATTTAGCTTCGGCATATCATCCTCGAATGACGGACGGACGATTGGAGAGGACTATTCAAACTCTTGAAGATCTATTAAGACTCGTGTCCTTGATTTCAAGGGAGTTGGGACAAGTTCTTACCATTGGTGGAGTTTTCCTACATTAACAGATTATCAAATTAAGTATTGGCATGGCTCCATTCGAGCGTTGTATGGAAGAAAGTGTCGTTCTCCGGTATCTTTGGGATGAGGTGGGTGAAACAACGTTGTTGGGGCCGGAGTTGATACGTATGACTACGGAAAAGATTCAAACGATCCAGACAATGTATAAAAACCTCACAAAATCGACAAAAGAGTTATCTTGATCTTCATCGAAAGGGCGTGGAATTCGATATAGGAGATCATGTGTTGTTAAGAGTTGCTCCATGGAAAGGAGTTACAAGATTTGGAAAGAGAGGAAAACTTAATCCTCGATTCATCGGTCCATTTTAATCCTCGATCGAGTAGGAACTGTGGCTTATAGACTGCTTTCTACCACCAAATATGTCTCGTGTTCATAACGTTTTTCACATATCCATGTTACGTAAATATGTGAAAGACCCGAACCATATTATTGAGTTAGAACCTAGGACGAAATAGCGGAAGATTTGACGTATGAAGAGGTTCTGTTCAAATTTTGGATAAGAAGGAACATATTCTACGCTCCAAGGTTATACCTCAAGTCAAAGTTTTGTGGAGGAACCACGATGTTGAGGAAATGACTTGGGAGTTAGAATCGAAATGAAATCAAGGTATCCTTACCTCTTCGACATACCGTGCGTATCCCCTAATTTCGAGGGCAAAATTTCATAAGAAGGGAGGTTGTAAGACCCAAATTTTATAAATAAAGATGAATTTTTCTATAAATATTATTTTTGAATATTATGGAATAAATTTGATATAATGTTATAGTTGTGGGTAATATTTATAAATTTTGCAAAGTATGCAAGTTGTTATAAAATATTACGTTTGGTGGGGAATATTCTTTTTGTTAGGGAATATTAAAATACAACTACTCAATCATTGGTGGACCCCACAATGTATTATTGTCGGATTGAGAAAACGACAAAAATATTTTATAAAAATAACTTGGCGGAGGAGGTATTCTGTTAAAAATGTGAACTACCCGGTGGTAAAAATACGATGTCTGGCGTAGTTGCATAGTAGCACACGGTATTGATTATTGATGCTTACGTGAAGTCAGTCACTCGGTTATGCTCAATTATTATTCACGATAATTCTTTGCATCATATCTCTTATATTATTGATTCAATTATTGTCACAATTATCATTTGTATAATATGTTATAGTATTAAATCAATAATTGAGACGACAAGTTATAAATGATTAATAATTGTTGAAAGATTAAATATGTGTTGATGAAAAAAAAAATGATTTGTGGTAAGTTTGATTATTTTATGGGGGCTCATATGTCATCATCTAAGAGTCTCTTCATTAATTAGTATTTACCTTCGTCAATAAGTAATTACCTTACGTCGATAGTAATTACCCTTGTGAATAGTATTTACCTTCGTCGATAGTATTTACTTTCGTTAATAGTAATTACCTTTACCAGACGTCGAACCACTTGTCGTTTCACATTACAAAGCGTCGAACCACTTGTCGTTTCACATTACAAAGGCCAAAACCACTTTTCTTTTCACATCATTAGTCGTCAAGCCACTTTCCTTTTCACATGGCGGGTCTAAGCTAGAAATCTTCTATAAATAGAGGCCTAGGGCTTCATTATTTTCACGAATTCATTCAAGCTATAGAGAGAGAAAGTATAGAGAAATAAGAGAGAAGAAGAAGAGTATTTTGTTACTACTGCCGTCTGCGATTATTCAATCTCCTACCAAATGTAAGGGGTGTTATTCTTTCTTATTCATGAAGAAACTGTTGTTATTCCATTGCTTATTATTCTGGGAATAACCCGTATATACTGCGTTTACCTATACTTGGTGACATTCTTCTATTATTCATTTGGAACATCCTATGCATGTGTTTTATCACGGGACTGGTTCCGTCTTTATTATTATTACTTTGGAACATCCTCATGCATGTGTTTTACAGGACTGGTTCCGCCTCTTTATTATTATTCTGTTGGAACATCACATGCATGCGTTTTTACGCGGACCGGTTCCGTTATTTATTATTTTGTTGGAATAACTCACATGCATGCGATCGCATCGCATGCATGGTGATTTCTTTTGTTATTCCATTCTTTATTATAGTCGATTGGTTAAAACTTTGACTTCTATACTCCATGAAATTAGTGGAATATCCTTGATATTTGCGTTTCATCCAATTATCTTTTCATGGAAATATTCTTCCGATCATTCTTGAATTTTACTCTACAAAACAAGATCATGTTGATAATTTGGGCGTTAATAATTCTGGATAAAATAATTCTTGAACTTGTTTTATTGAATTTTATATCATTGTCATCATCCTCATGTTTATATTATGTTGAAAGTCATACATGGCACCTGGTGCATAGATGGACTTGGTATGATTATGACCGAGAGACTATTCGGTGTAATCATGGCCGTAATGTTACAAATGATGTGATAAAAATCCTCGATTAGTAGTAGTGCATTGGTGGACGATTGTTGGCATGATCATGACCATTAATGAATACACAAATATTCTTGGCCCGTAGTGCATGAATAATTGTGGTCGTGATACTAAAGAATATCCTTGGCCGTGTAGTGCGGGGGTGATTCGATGATGTGGAATATTTATTAAAATTTGAGTCTCAAATATAATAGTGATGAAAAACCTCTTAAAACCTAAAGATAGTAGACTTTTATTTTCTACTTGACTCTTTTAATGGATTGCTTATTCCGTTGCAGCTTAAACCGGTTGTCTATTGTATTTTATCGGTTTAACATTGTTGAAGATATATGGATAATTTATTACGCATTATCTTAGTCATAATATTTCTTCTTTGGGCTAGTTGAGCTCACCCTTTTTCTTTCACCTGTTCTCTTGAGAAATGAGAATATAACCTGGGACGAGTCGGGAAAAGCAGTGATGGTCCTCGAAGATAGCATTAGTAGTCCTCACTATTCGTGAAATAGTGTGATAATAATTGTAATGAGGACTTTTTTTTGAGTTTGTATAATATCTAGTAGACGATATTTGTATTTAAACTCACAAGATTGTATACTACTACGCTTATGTTAATAAGTTGTATTTAAATTACATACTATGTAAGTGGCGACCAAGATGGGTGATGTATACCCAATTTTGGGGGCGTCATATAAATCCCACCTTCCCCCCCACGCACCCTCAAAAAAAAATATTATTTATTGATTATGTATACACCTCCCGCCCCACGCCTCGTCCCACGCCCGTCCCAACTACCCCAACCCCCCTAAAAAAAAAATAAAAATAAAATAAATTATTTATCGATTATATATACACTTCAAAAAAATATTTATCGATTATATATACACTTCAAAAAAATATTTACTGATTATTGTAATAAAATTCTCAATAATTTCATTAATTTTAATTAACATAATAATTATTAATGTAATTTTTTTTGAAAGTGCCTATAATCACAAAATTAATATTTTTAATACTTAAATTAGTCACATCAATTAAAATTTTTAGTTTCAAACTTGGGTCTAAAAAATTAAAATATGACTCTTTTAGTATAACAAAAATTAAGATTTTAGTGAAACTATAATTTAAAAAATAGGTCGACCTGGATTCGACCCATAACCATTTAAATCCAAACCACATAACCCATATTAAATATAGATAATATAGTTTTGATTCTAAAACCAATCCAAACCTATTTTTTGTGTGTTCTAATTGGGTATTAGTTCAGCGAATAAAACTATATCCTTCCAACAAAATGAAGTGTTTCCAATGGTTGTATAGTTATACAAAATGATAGATATGTTGTTAAGAATGGCCTTTAAGCTTTAACTGATTATAAGGTTCACAACATTTTGCATAGCAAGTGGCGAATGCACCCTGAAATAATCTTTATTGTCTACTTTGTCTTACAGGAAAAACTTTTATGTTGTGTTTTGTTTTCACAAACCTGTATCATTTTCGTTCTTGAGCCTTGGGTTTAAATTAGATCAATCCTGCTCATGGCATAAACATCTCATTTCCTTTACTTCATCCATTCAATGAAATTGCTCAGATTTTTGTTTAAGCAACCACCTTTTTGGACACCATTTACAGCCTTTCCTTTATTAACCAAGGCCCTTCCTCTGAATGTTTTGTCGTTGAGTAGCTGCTCCACCTTATTCTTGATTTCTCCTTTCGTGATAATCCCACTTTCATCTTTGTTAAATCCCAATCTGTTAACTAAACCAAATATATTCTAGATTATTCAAGAATTATCATAATTAATATTAGTACATGAATTGATGATATCCAAGTACATGTATCAAGTATGTTCATGAATGTGTTCAAGTGTTAGGTTCATGTACATGAATATGGTCATTATTAATGTGGTTCTAAAAATATTTTATGAGTCCTTAAATTATTTTTAATCAAGTGAAATCAAAATGTTCTTATATTCTCAAAAGTTATATTTTACTTCCTCCCTAGAATATATTCTCTTCCTAATTATCCATCACAATCGAACCTTCCAAACATCACAAATGTAGGTCTGATTAAGGAATTGATCAGCAAAGTAAGGCCAACACAGGAAAGGGTTACCATTGCTTACACCTTCCATGGTAGAGTTCCAACCAAAGTGGCTCAAGAAGCAACCCACAGAAGGATGATCAAGGACTTTCTGTTGAGGTGCCCAGCCAACTACTCCCGCACGAGTGCCTATTCGGGCTTTAAATCCTTTTAGGTACACATTGGTTGTTTTGTCTGTCATATCTGGCCGCACAACCAACAGGAATGGCCTGTTAGTGAGTTCAAGCCCTAATGCTACATTTGGATCGATGGAATAGGAGGGAGAATGGAATGAATCATTCCATTGAAATGATAAAAATGTTGTTTGGTTTGTTTATTCCAACGGAATAATGTATTCCTAGTGGAATAGGTGTTAACTTAAAATTATAATTTTATTCCTTAGGAGGGTCAGAATAACTTATTCCATCTATTATTTTTAAGTAATTGACAAATATGCCCCTTAAAAATCACGGCAATTCTTCACTATTACTAGTAGTAAGAATTAAGAATTAAAGCTCATACATTAGGCAAAGATGCTATTAGGCAACACACATTACTATAAAAAATATTAAAAAATATAAAAAAAAATACTAAAAACAAACATAATATAAAAAAAAATGTTAAAACATAATATGAACACATATTATAATAAAAAAAACAAAATCAACCAAACAAAAAAAAAGAAAAGAATACATTACTATTATAAAAAAAACCTAATAAAAAAAAAAGAAAAAGAAAACATAAATTGAAAACATTACTATATAAACACATTACTATATGAACACATTGTTAGGTTTTGTGAAAATTAAAGTAGCAATCAAATTGCAAAATTAGCGGAAGCATAATAAAATCAGATTTTAAAAAATTTTCACAAACCAATTACCCGGATCATTCTTTATGCATATTATTAATTAAGCGAAGAATAAGAAATTATGAAATCATACCCTTGTAGAAACGAGCTTCCTCAGGTACGAGTTCACCTCCTACTTCTCCGCGATCTCCTTGAATCTCCGGGTAGATTCCTTCATTTGATCAATGTAAACCACCCAAGTGTATGGCCTCTAGAGGTGATCCACCAAGGAAGAAGAATTTTCAAGAAGAAGGGTGTATTGTCTCAAACCCTAATTTTTCCTATCTCTATAGAAAAAGGGGGCGTACTCTCCAACTCTTGGAATTACGTATATGTGATATCTGATATAAGACTCCTCTTATAAAGATATCACGTAACCCTATTTTAATTAATATAAGGTATTATTCATTTAATTAAACTCTTTTAATTAAATGGGCTCCCTAATCCTATTAGAGATAATTAATTAAACTCTTTTAACTAATTTTCCCTCCTAATCCTATTAGGAATAAATGAGAGTACTTATATTAAATTAATTCCTAAACCCTTTTAGAAATTAAAATAATAATAATTATAATAATATTAATAAGACTCCTCTTATTAATTTATATTTAATATTTCTAAAATATTAAATAATAAATATTAAGCTACTTAATTTATTCTATCACCATAGATTAAATTAAATATACTTAATATATTATTATGATTATGCCATTAACTTCTTAAATAATTATTCTTCCTTTTATGGTGTGACCCTTTAGGTTCTCCATATTAAACCTAAGTTATGAATAAATCAATTAGAATAATTCTAATCTTATTTAAATAAATAAATTAAACGAATAATTTATTTAAATAAATAATATTTATTCTACATAGGGATAAGCCTCCCTAGCGATCAACGACTTTCCGGATAATATAGATTTCAACATTAATCATAAAAGAACCTTTGAGTAAATAGTTACCGTCTAATTCAATTCTTCCACCATACAATGTCCCAATTAAATATAAGACTTGGAATTACTTTATCAAGTCTTATTTTATTTAATTATATGTATTTCGATTCCTAAATGCATGAACTCCTAATGAATGCAAATTAGAAAATACTTTCTAATTTCATTCCACCTTGGCCAAGGATTCCTGGGTTGTCATTTATCGAATCACATAGGACATTTCTTTTCTTTTACTAGAAGTGGTAGATTCTTTATTGATCATTCATTATCTTCATATATAACTTATTACACCCAAGCATACCCTTTGATATACTCTAAGAGTCTTAAGGAATAAGTCAAAGTGTAATTCATTATATAGAAGATACTATGATGATCTCAAGTCTGAGGATCATTTGTACTTACTATCACTACAGAAATCCTATTGACAAAAAGTAAAACTCCATTAGGTATTTTTAGCGAGTCACATTCAAAGAACTTATTCTCTAATAAGCACCTACATACTTGCTTTAGTGTCTCCACACAAATGATCATGAGATCAATCATCCTCATCCAATGAAAAGCAAGCAACATAACGTACCAATCTATCCCATTCACTAATCCCTTTTTAGTAATCCATTGATTGGGAACATTTTAGTTTTAAGCTATCTAAGAATTTAGATCTCATTAGCATGATCTCATCATGATTCTAAAAGCATTGCTTAAAACTATGGGTTTATCACATATTATTAAAACAGCACCATGTAGATAATAAATGCCTTTAATAAATAATTCTTTTATTAATAAATAAATAAGATTGATTACAAAGTATATGCTTTATCATCATACATGATTGGCTTGTATGCATAATACTTTCAATCTTTCACTTGCACTAAAGCCAATCGTCGTGGTATCTCATACCCATCTTCTCTAAGTGACGATCAAACTGCTGTTGTGTTCACACTTTAGTAAATGGATCTGCAATATTGTCTTGAGAGTCCACACGCTCCAGGGTGACGTCTCCTCTTTCAATGATCTCTCTGATCAAATGAAATCGTCGCAACACGTGTTTGGATTTTGATGAGACACTGCGTTCCTTAGCTGCATAATGCCTCCCGTGTTTGTCACAGTAATAAAGGCATTGGTCCCAGTAATGCTAGGAACCACACCAAGTTCTAGAAATGAACTTTTCATCCAAACAGACTTCCTTTGCGGCTTCACTTGCGCCTATGTACTATGCCTCTCACATCAATCAAGAATCGTCATTGCTTTGGAACTCTTCCAACTCATCACTGCCATTTACCATTTAAGTAAGTCTTTTGAAAACTTGAGTCTGTGAAGCCCTCTAGTTTCAATTCGGACCTATCGTGAGACAAGAAATACATCCTTAGTTCTTCTTAAGTACTTTAGAATATTTTTCACCGCCTTCCAAAGTGTTCTTCTCTCCGATTCGACCGATATCTGCTTGTTACACTAAGTGCATGAAGCGACATCTGGTCTAAGTACATATCATACCGTATATGATAGATCCTATTGTCTTTGAAGCATAAGGAATCTTACTCATACTGGTCTCTTTCCTCGTGTGTCTTTGGGGCTGCTTTCTTGAGAGATGTATTCCATGGCTCATCGGCATGAGACCTCTTTTGGAATCTTTCATGCTAAACCTCTTTAGCATCGAGTCAATGTACGTTTCTTGGGACAAGCCAAGCATCCTTTTAGATCTATCTCTATAGATCTTTATCCCCAAAATATAGGATGCTTCTCCCAAGTCCTTCATGGAGAAGTGTTTAGATAACCAGATTTTAATTGATTGCAGCATAGGAATATCATTCCCTATCAATAATATATCATCAACATATAATACGAGGAATGAAATAGCATTCCCACTAACCTTCTTGTACACACATGGTTCATCCTCATTTTTGATAAAATCAAACTCTTTGATTGTCTCATCAAAACGGATGTTCCACCTACGAGAAGCTTGCTTCAATCCATAAATGGATCGTTGTAGCTTACAGACTTGATTTGTTCCAACCTTTGAAACAAATCTCTCTGGCTGTGTCATATACACATCCTCCTCAAGTTTCCCATTGAGGAAGGCCGTTTTCATGTCCATCTGCCAGATTTCGTAGTCATGGTAAGCTGCAATCGCAAGTAAAATCCGAATGGACTTGAGCATTGCTACTGGTGAGAAGATTTCGTTATAGTCAACTTCTTGTCTTTGTTTGAAACCTTTTGCGACCAGTCGGGCCTTATAGGTCTCTATCTTGCCGTCTGCTCCAGTCTTTCTTTTAAAGACCCATTTACACCCAATAGGCTTAATGCCTTCAGGTGGTGAAACCAAAGTCCATACTTGGTTCTCATACATAGATTCCATCTCAGATTTCATGGCTTCTTGCCACTTCTCTGAGTCTTTACTACTCATAGCATGTTCGTAATTTAATGGATCATCATCATCTATGATGCGTACCTCATTGTCATCCTCTATGACAAGTCCATACCTATCAGGTATCTTTGGTACTCTTCCAGATTTACGAATAGGGTGTGGTACAAAAGGAATCTCTACTTGGGCAAAGTTCATCCATTTGATCTCAGAGTGGTTTGTGGTTCTTGAATTTCTTCAAGATCTATTTTCCTCCCATTGATCCCTTCAAGGATAAACTCCTTTTCCAAGAAAGCGACATGTTTGGCACAAAACACCTTTTTGTTCATAGGATTGTAGAGAAATAATATCCTAAACTTTCTTTAGGATATCCCACAAAAGTACACTTATCAGATCTTGTCCCAAGCTTATCGTTCTGAAACTTTTTCACATAAGCTGGACATCCCCAAATCTTAACATGCTTAAGACTAGGCTTCCTCCTTGTCCACATCTCATATGGAGTCTTAGGGTCAGATTTCGAGGGAACCTTATTTAGTAGATATGTAGCCGCTTCTAGGACATATCCCCAGAATGACACCAGAAGATCGGTAAAACTCATCATGGAACGAACCATGTCCAACAGTGTTCGATTTCTCCTTTCAGATACACCATTCAGCTGTGGCGTCCCTGGTGGAGTCCATTGTGAGATTATACCATTTTTTAAGACAATCGAGAAACTCACTACTTAAGTATTCACCACCTCGATCTGATCGAAGAATCTTAATACTTTTTCCCGTTTGTTTCTCTACTTCACTTCTGAACTCTTTGAACTTTTCAAATGATTCAGATTTGTATTTCATTAAATACACATATCCAAATCTTGAGTGATCATTAGTGAATGTAATAAAATAAGAATACCCTCCTCGTGCATTCGTTGTCATAGGTTCACATACATCCGTGTGTACCAACGCTAACAACTCTGTAACTTTTTCTCCTTTTCCAATAAAAGGAGATTTAGTCATTTTTCCCATGAGACAAGATTCACAAGTTGGATATGATTCATAATCCGATAGCTCTAGGAGCCCATCTTTATACAACTTAGATAATCTTGTTTCATTAATATGACCAAGTCTACAGTGCCACATATAGGTATAATTAACATCATCTCTTTTCCTTTTCTTAGTTTGTTCAATTTGAAGTATATTTTCATGCAAGTCAAGAATGTAAAGTCCATTTCGTAAATTACCAACACCATATAAAACATTATTATTATAAATAGAACAACTATTGTTCTTTATTATAATGTCAAAACCATCCATATCCAATACGAGATATTGAAATAATGTTTCTAATAAGTGATGGAACAAAATAACAATTATTTAAACTAATGGACTTGCCGTAGGCGCTTAAACAATAAGTCCCTACATCTAATGCAAAGAACCTTTGCTCCATTTCCCACTCGTAGGATCTACCTCATCCTTGCTTAGCTTTCAACTTCCGACTAAATTCCTCAGATATTATTACATATGTGAGAACCACAAATGGTATCCAATACCCAAGTAGAAGATCGACTTTCATAAAATTAATTTCAATCATAAACAAACCTTGATTAGGATTCAAGCTTCTCCAAGCTTCTTACGCTTTTGTTCGCAAGATAATCCTTGCGCTTCCTCTTCCGAAGTGACTGTGCTTGTTGCAATGGAAGCAAATTCCTTCTTTAGTGGATCGAGTTTCTTTTGATCCTTCACTTTTACCTTTCCCTTAGCCTTCTTGGATTTCTTCTTTTCAGAAGATACCTTGGGCCTCTTCCTTTTCTTGGAAGAATCATCCACCAGTAAGACATGGTTCTTCTTGGATGGGAAGTGACCTTCAGCAGTTTTCAACATGTTAAGTAATTCAGGCAAGCTGACATCCAACTTATTCATGTGATAATTCACAACAAATTGTGAGAAGGTGTCGGGAGTGACTGCAAGACTAAATCTTGACTCAACTCCCCATCCATGATGAACCCAAGTTGTCCAAGACGTTCAATCAGATTGATCATCTTTAAGACATGAGTCTCAACGATAGTGCCCTCGGTCATCCGAGATCGGAAGAGCTCCTTAGATATCTCATATCTCGCAGTCCTACTTTGCTCACCATACAACTCTTGAAGGTGCAGTATCATAGTAGGAGCATTCATGTTTTCATGTTGACGCTGAAGCTCGTTACTCATGGATGCGAGCATGATGCATTGAACCACTGATGCATCATTTTACCACTGTTTAAAAGTAGCAATCTCTTCCTCGAGGTCAAGCTTCTAAACTTTTTTGCAGTGCGGTAATTTAGGATATAAGAAATCTTTTCAAAGAAGTGAGAACAATTCTCGATTCCTTAACTAGTCCGTATAATTTGGTCCATTAGTTTGTTAAGATCAAGTATGCTTTCTGTGATGAAATTAGTGAATGTGACATTTTCAAAATTACGCATGTAAAAAGATAATATTTTAGCAAACATTCATTTAATTAATTACCAAAATAAATTAGGTCTTATTTTATATTGGTATCTCCCACTATTTTCTTCAAACTATATTACCCTCATGAATATAGTTCAAATATCTAATTAAAGATTTGCTAATGAGAATAAGGATCCCATTTCAAATGTATCCTCCTTGTGTGCACAACAAACTATATATAAATAAATAGGTAGACAACTCTTGTCAATTACATCATCATGTAACTCCTTATATTTTGCCTCTTAAATCATAATGGTCAAGTGTGTGCACATCCGAACTAAAATGATTTAAGTTAAGTCATACCCAACATTTCTATATAAGTGAAGAAAAAACTACAGCCCTTGTGTGTGCACAACAAAGCGGTAATGTTCAATTCCTTATAAACATCAAATGTAATAAAAACAACATCTCAAATATTTAATACTTGCCTTGTGTGTGCACAACAAACTCATATTAAATATTCAATGCTCTATTGTTTTTATCATTCTAGAAAGCGACGTTCGATATTCCAAATATTTTGAACGTTACAACTTAATATAATTTCATTGAGGGGTTTGTTATTATTAGTCTCATCTTGTTTAGCACGCATGCAAATATATATATAAAATACGCATCATATTATTAAACATGCGAATCATGTTTGCATAATATATAATATATATAATACTAGCATGCACATATAGAATACTATATTCTACCCGATTGATTATGACTTTTTATTCTAGTTTGGTTCACTAGAGCCACCAAGTGAACCAAAAGGTCAAACCCTTAAGGTGCAAGAACAAACATTTAAATATAACTATTACATTTAAACCCTATTTATTACAAACGTGTCTTGAAATAGCTCCTTGCTCCTTGATCTCCTGGTTCTTGAAAAATTCTAACTAATCCTATTACATAAACTATTTAATTTAAATAGAAACTTTGATCAACAAATCGAGGGAAGTACATAGGAGAGAGATAGAATTTACATCAAGAAGAAAACCCGAAAAAGGCGAGTGCACGCAGACCCATTTAATAAAACTCATTCATTCAAACATCCAACTAAAATAAATCCAATCACATTTAATAATAGTCCATAATCAATCCCATTTATTATCATACATATCACCATATGTATCAATAAATAAAATCATTCTATATATATATATGAGTATCATTTAATGGGCAATTTTAAGTCAAGATGAAATCTAATTTCAAAATTAAAATAAACACTTTATTTTAATTATAAAATTATTAATATTAGTATATATATATATATATATATATATAACCATTATATATATATAAATATAATAAGCCGTGCCTGTTAACTTTTATATATATATAGGATCATATAATATATATATATATATATATATAAAAGATACCATGACATCCAGGATACAAAGTGGGAAACTCCTGTAATCATGCTTCAAGGATTACGTGGTGAACAAAGAGGAAAAAAAAATTGTTTCTGTGAATTTCAGTTGGCAAAACGTGGTCTTTTAATTAAATGGGCTCCTTAATTCTATTAGAGATAATTAATTAAACTTCTTTAATTAATTTTTCCTCCTAATCCTATTAGGAATAAATGAGAAAGATACTTATATTAAATTAATTCTTAAACCCTTTTAGAAATTAAAATAATAATAATTGTAATAATATTAATAAGACTCCTCTTATTAATTTATATTTAATATTTCTAAAATATTAAATAATAAATATTAAGCTACTTAATTTATTCTATCACCATAGATTAAATTAAATATACTTAATATATTATTACAATTATGCCATTAACTTCTTAAATAATTATTCTTCCTTTTATGCCATGCTTAATTCTTTAGGTTCTCCATATTAAACCTATTGTGAATAAATCAATTAAAACAATTCTAATCTTATTTAAATAAATAAATTAAATAAATAATTTATTTAAATAAATAATATTTATTCTACAATAGGGATAAAGCCTCCCCAGCGATCAACGACTTTCCGTATAATATAGATTTCAACATTAATCATAAAAGAACCTTTGAGTAAATAGTTATCAGACAATTCAATTCTTCCACCATACAATGTCCAAATTAAATATAAGACATGTAAATTCATCGTCAAGTCTTATTTTATTTAATTATATGTATTTCGATTCCTAAATGCATTAACTCCTAATGAATGCAAATTAGAAAATACTTTCTAATTTCATTCCACCTCTAACCAAGGATTTACGGGTTGTCATTTATCGAATCACATATATTTATTTTCTTTTCTTTTACTGTGAAGTGGTAGATTCTTTATCGATCATTCATTATCTTCATATATAACATATTACACCCAAGCATACCCTTTGATATACTCTAAGAGTCTTGGGAATAAGTCAAAGTGTAATTCATTATATATAAAGATACTATGATGATCTCAAGTCTAAGGATCATTCAGACTACTATCATTACAGAATTCCTATCGACAGCGCAAAGAAAACTCCATTAGGTATTCCTTAATGAGTCACATTCAAATGAACTTATTCTCTAATAAGACTCTACATACTTGCTTTAGTGTCTCCACACAAATGATTATGAGATCAATCATCCTCGTCCAATGAAGAAGAAACGACGTATCAATCTATCCTGATTCACTAATCCCTTTTTAGTAATCCATCGATTGGGAACATTTTAGTTTTAAGCTATCTAAGAATTTAGATCTCATTAGCATGATCTTATCATGATTCTAAAAGCATTCTTTAAAAACTATGGGTTTATCACATATTATTAAAACAAAGACCATGTAGATAATAAATGTCTTTAATAAATAATTCTTTTTATTAATAAATAAATAAGATTGATTACATAAAGTATATCTTTATCATCATACATGATCGACTAGATGCATAATACTTTCACACATTACTATTGCAATACTTTGAAAAACCGTTATATATGTTGACTATTACTAGTATAGTAAAAAAAAAAAGAATATAAATATAAAAAATTCTAGAGAAATATGTGTTAAATTTTTAATATAAATTGAATTTAAATTAAATTTGAATATTTGGAAATATGGTCACTTTCTAATTATTTATTTCATTCTCAGATGTATTCCTAACACCAACCAAACATGTACATGGAATATTAAAAAATCATTCCATTCCCTTCCTTATTCCATTCCCTCATCTATTCCATTCCCTACTCTATTCCATTCTTTCAATCCAAACGTAGCTAATTCTTGGAGCTGAGTCTGATAAAAAATGGTGAAGCTTCCAAATGCAACATAGATAACCGAGTGGGCTGGCTGTTGGTCTAGCCATGTGAGGCAATTTGTGTCTTCTGGCCAGAAGCGACCTGCTGATTTTCCAAGCCGGTTGCTTGCCAAAAGTGGGCCTATTGGTAAGATTTCTGGAAACAAGGCCAAGGCTGCAGCTCCAGCTCATCTGCTGTGTCGCAAATTATCCAGTCTGCCACTTTCACTGATTTGTTATTTTCTTGGCAAAGTTTAAAAATAATTCTCCCTAATTTCAAGTTGCCGATGCAGGCCCACGCAAAATGTGTAGTGGGCATGGCTGGGGACGGATTAATCATTTGGCTTTGCAAAATAGCTCCTGCAATGGACTGTTGACAGAGATAAAAGATCCTTTAGCTGAAATCTTACTCATTAATAACACTAGTTTTAAAATATCAACATTATATTACCAAATGTTACTAAAACAATGTATTCTACTTGGTAGTTCTTCTGAGTTCCGAGGCATACGAAAAGTAAATTAGTTAACTTCAGCTTGGGTTTGACATTAGCTTTAGAAGATGACTAATGTTGTATTTTGTAGTTGCAAACTGATTTAAGTCATTCCTGACATCCATTTTTGTTAGTTCTATGCAGAGAAGAGTCTAATGAAGTGACATGAGATCTCACCATTGTTGTCTATGACTTCGTTCTGAATCAGCTCTGGGATGTTGAATATCAAGGCCAAAAGTGCAGCAGATGCGGGCCAGAAGGCTGCTCGCTTGATTCTCATCTTCTCTCCTACATCTAGAGCCTATACCATATTCTCATCAGCAATTATGCAGGTAATCTCGTCATTCTCTGTTCCTTTACTTTTTTCTATCAGCTCCTCAAGCTTCCCAGGCATGACTGGGATGATGGCTTCGGTTAACTTGCCGAGGTCATTCCTATCATCCCAGGGTTCCATCCCGTCTGGGATTGAAACCAAGTTTATCAGCTCCCCTACATTATCTTCCTCTGAGAATGCATTCATAACCCGCTTGTGAATGAATTCTGTGTTTAGAAATGTGATTTTGAAACCATGCTTAGATAAACACAGGACAAGCTCCATCAGGGGAATTACGCGTCCTTGAGCAGGATATGGTATAGCTAGAATATGTGGGTTACCCATCTTCTTTTTTATTTTATTTATTTGTATAACACCTCAAGATTTTTCTGTTGTTTTTAGCTTAATGTTCAAGCCCCTTATATAGGTAGATCAAATTATCAATTTACTTTGCTCATTCTAATCTCAAATTTAATGCATGTATTCTTCTTCTTTGTCACTTTCTTTATGCCTGGTGTTGGGTCATGATATTTTACATAGTGGGCCGGACTGATTGAGCCTACTTATTTGGTTATTCTCTTGGGTCATTATTATTGAGCCTTGTTATTAGACTAATTCATTGGATTATCTTGATTGGGTCTTACAAAGTCTTGGTACTGAATTATTGAACCCCACCCATCGATATTTAAATATTTACATCTTTAATTTAGGTGATGATGACAAATGTAAGACCTCAAATTTTTATAAATAAAGATGAATTTTTTTATAAATATTATTTTTGAATATTATGGAATAAATTTGATATAATGTTATAGTTGTGGGTAATATTTATAAATTTTGCAAAGTATGCAAGTTGTTATAAAATATTCGTTTGGTATTTAATATTCTTTTGTTAGGAATATTCGCATAACTACCAATCATTGGTGGACCCCACAATGTAATTATTGTTTGGATTGAGAAAACGACAAAAAATATTTTATAATAATAACTATGGAGGTGTTCTGCGTTAAAACTGCTGAACTACCCGGGTAAAAGTACAAGAATACGCGTATTAGTTATAAGAAGACACAAGATTGATTATCGATGCTTACGTGAGAAGTCACTCAATTTATGCTCAATTATTGCTACGATGAATTCACGATCATATCTCTTATATTATTGATTCAATTATTGTCACAAGATCATCATCAGATAATATGTTATAAAGATTAAATCAATAATTGAGACGACAAGTCATAAATGATTAATAATTGTTGAAAGATTAAATATGTGTTGATGAAAAATAAAATGATTTGTGGTAAGTTTGATTATTTTATGGGGACTCATATGTCATCATCTAAGAGTCTCTTCGCTAATAAGAATTACCCTTGTGAATAGTATTTACCTTCGTCGATAGTAATTACCTTCGTTAATAGTAATTACCTTTACCAGACGTCAACCACTTGTCGTTTCACATTACAAAAGGGCGAACCACTTGTCGTTTCACATTACAAAGCGCCAAAACCACTTTTCTTTTCACATCATTAGTCGCTGCCACTTGCGCTTTTCACACTAAGTGCTAAGCTAGAAATCTTCTATAAATAGAGGCCTAGGGCTTCATTATTTTCACTTAATTCATTCAAGCTTATAGAGAGAAAGTATAGAGAGAATAAGAGAAAGAAGAAGAGTATTTTGTTACTACACTAATTCGCAAAGATTCAATCTCCTACCAAAAGTAAGGGTGTTATTCTTTCTTATTCATTCATGGAAGAGAATCGTTGTTATTCCATCGCTTATTATTCTCTTTGGAATAACTCAGTACGCGGCCACCCTATACTCTTGGTGACATTCTTCTATTATTCTCATTGGAACATCCTGCTCATGTGTTTTTACACCCACCGGGTTCCGCTTTTTATTATTTTGTTGGAACATCCTGCATCATGTGTTTTACACCGACCGGTTCCGCCTTTTATTATTCTCGTTGAATATCCTATCTCGTGTGTTTTACACCGGATCTGGTTCCATCTTTATTATTCTGTTGGAACATCCCGCTTGGGTGTGAATTTCACCGACCGGTTCCGTTATTTATTATTCTCGCTGAATAACTCAGATGTGCTGGCCTATCGCATTTACGGTGATTTCTTTTGTTATTCCATTCTTTATTATACCCAAATTGTTTAAAACTTTGACTTCTATACTCCATGAAATTAGTGGAATATCCTTGATATTTGCGTTTTCATCCAAAGATCTTTTCATGAAAATATTCTTCCGATCATTCTTGAATTTTACTCTACAAAACAAAGATCATGTTAATAATTTAGACGTTAATAATTCCCTTGATAAAATAATTCTTGAACTTGTTTTATTGAATTCTTATATCATTGTCATCATCCTCATGTTTATATTTTTTTAAAGTCATCTCGTGGCCTGTAGGCATAGATGGACTTGGTATGATTATGACCAGAGACTATTCTTGTAATCACGACCGTAATGTTACAAATGATGTGGTAAAAATCCTCAAAGGTCAGTAGTGCATTGATGGACAATTGTTGGCATGATCATGACCATTAATGAATACACAAATATTCTCGGCCGTAGTGGTATGAATAATTGTGGTCGTGATACTAAAGAATATCCTCGTCAGTAGTGCGGGGTGATTCGATGATGTGGAATATTTATTAAAGTTCGAGTCTCAAATTTATAACGAAGATGAAAACCTTTAAAACCTAAAAGATAGTAGACTTTATTTTCTACTTGACTCTTTTAATGGATCAGATATTCTACCGCAGCTTAAACCGGTTGCTCATCGATTTTATCGGTTTAACATTGTTGAAGACTATTGATAATTTATTCGCCTTATCTTAGTCATAATATTTCTTCTTGGGCTAGTTGAGCTCACCCTTTCTTTCACCGTTTCTCTCTTGAAATGAGAATATAGCTAGACGAAGCCTGGGAAACGAGTGATGGTCCTGAAGATAAAGATTAGTAGTCCTCACTATTCGTGAAATAGTGTGATAATAATTGTAATGAGGACTCCTTTTTGAGTTCAGATAATATCTAGTAGACGATATTTGTATTTAAACTCACGATTTATGTCGATTTGTACCATACGCGAGTTATGTTAGTAAGTTGTATTTAAATTCGCATACCATGTAAGTGGCGACCCAAGATGGGTGATGTATACCTAATTTTGGGGCGTCACAACAAAGATATGGGTCGATCGATATCTTCATATGGCATTAATGAGGATTAGACGATTATCAATGCAGGGATGAAGGGATGAGATTAATGGAAAGATACCGCAGCGGGTAGGTCAAGAGAATTCGATTAGCACAAGAAACCCAGTCTCAGTATTATATCATAGGAAGGAAATCTCCAAGAAAAGGTACGTTAACATTCACGTTCACATACACACACGACTGAGAATTATTATCTCTCTCAATACACTAGACAATTATTATCCTCCATTGTTAACCTCGTGAACATGTATACTGACTCTCACGCTCGAAGCTATCCCCCACCAGGTCGGGCCGTGAAGCTTTTGGTGTTGATCGTGTTTATCGTAAGCGTGATCGTATGCCTTTAGTGATTGGGACGCGACAAAAGATCTTGGCGTTAACACCTGGTATTATCTTCGTTTTTTTATTACTGGGCCTGACTGTTGTCTTTTGGTATGTTTGTCTTGTCTTAGTACTGACCTACTAGGGGGCTATCTTGGCTTATTAGCTTTAGTTTCATCTGCCTCTGTTGTTTTCCTTACTTCTTTATTTGTCCCTAAATAATGGTGTTATGTCATGGCAAGGAAGGATCATAGTTGCCACTACGTAATATATCACAATGTGTAGCTAGTTCTTTTGGATGTAACCGTCATTCTGCCTGATATTTAGTGTTTTAATAGATAAAGTCTCTTCATGCCAACCTCAGAACAAAATACAGAATCATGGTGGATACTTGTTGTTCTAGTTGTTGGGTTTCCCTCCTTTGTAGGACCCATCTATTTCTTAATTACAGTCTTTGACATGCACCTTGATAAAATGCATGGCTTTTATTTTTGGTAGTTTTCCCATACATGACTCTTGGTATTCTCAAGGCTTGGCTTGGAGTCTTCAAGAAGATACAAATCCTTATAAATTTGAGACATGTCCCATTTTTGGTAGAGGCAAAACAGATACAGAAAAGGAAAGAGAGAGCTCCATTCAGATAAAATTCTTCTGTTAGTTTTTCCTAGTTCTGATAAATTCTCCTGTTCAGTCCTGTTTGTTCTTGGAGATTTGTTTTCTCATTTGTGAGGTATTTTTCCTCTTGTGGTTTACACCTTTGGTGTGTTTGTAAGGCTTATGCTTTTTTTGGCCATTTTGTAAAATCTGTTTGTTGATAGTGGAAGAAACTGACCTATCGGTCTTGTGGATGTACCTCAGTTAGAGGGAACCACGTAATTCTTGTGTGCCTACTTCTTTTTGTTATTTTCTTGCATTGCTTCTATTGATTTACACTTGTGGGAAAGCCATATTTTTCCCAACATCTGGTATCAAAGCTATTGGTTAATTCGGTTCTGTTTCGTTATATTTGTGTGTGAATCATGGACGACAACGTTGGGCGTATGATTAGTTTCAATGGCACAAATTGGGTGACTTGGAAAACTAAAATGGAAGACCTCTTGTTCTGTAAAGATTTGAATGGACCCATAGAGGTGATTGTGGCAAACCGTAAGGAATGAAAGATGAGGAGTGGAAAAAGTTAGAATCGAAGTCCATTCGGTTTTATTCGAAGAATGGATTGATGATAGTGTCTTTCATCATGTCTCTACAGAAAATTAGCACACAGTCTTTGGACCAAATTGGAGAGTCTTTATGATAGGAAGACGGCCGTGAATAAAGCTTTTCTATTTCGAAAGCTTGTGAACTCTAAATATAAGGAAGGTATTCCTATTGCAGAGCATTTGAATGAAATTAAGAGCACTGTGAATCAATTGGTCATGGTGAAAATTACTTTTGATGATGAATTACAAGCTTTGTTACTTCTTAGTTCACTTCCTGAAAGCTGGGAAACTTTGGTGGTCACAGTTAGTAATTCTGCACCTGACGGAGTGGTAACAATGAGTCAAGTTACCAACAGCCTGTTGAATGAAGAGACAAGAAGAAAGTCATCAGGTTCTTCTCACTCCAAAGCACTTGTGATGGAAAACCGGGGGAGAGGCAGGAGTAAGAGTAAGGCTCCGCACAACCGTGATAAATCTAGAGGTCGTTCAAAATCGATTTCAAAGAAAGATGTTGAGTGCTATTATTGTCACGAAAAAGGGCACATGAAGCGGCAATGCAGAAAGCTCAAGTTCAAAGAGCAGAACAAAGAGAAAAATTCAGAGAAAAAGCAAAATGATATAGCTGCAGTTACCAATGATGAACTCATGGTTATCGGTGATGATGCTAGTATTAATTTGATTGGCCAAGAGACGGACTGGGTAATTGATTCTGGAGCTTCATTTCATGTTACTTCGCAGGCTGATTTCTTTACTTCTTACTCGCAAGGTGAGTTTGGGAATGTCCGTATAGGAAATGAAGATGTGCCAAAAATTGTCGGCATGGGTGACATTTGCTTGGAAACAAATATTGGCTGCAAATTGTTCCTTAGAGATGTGAGGCATTTACCGGATATTCGGCTCAATTTAATCTCTGCTGGAAAGTTAGATGATGAGGGTTACAACAACAATTTCAGTGGAGGTAAATGGAAACTCTCCAAAGTTTCTCTAGTGATAGCAAAAGGAAAGAAGACTGGCTCTTTTTACACTATGCAAGCAAAAATCTGCAAGGGTGTTGTGAATACCTTAGAGAATGACTCATCCACCGATTTATGGCATAGAAGGCTTGGACATATGAGTGAAAAAGGATTGCAAGTTTTGTCCAAGAAAGAGCTTCTAGCGGGGATAAAAGGTACGCCTTTGAAAACATGTGTTCATTGTTTCCATGGTAAACAAAACAGAATATCATTCCGTAGAAATATTGCATCTAGAAAATCTCATGTTCTAAATTTGGTACATTCTGATGTATGTGGTCCTCTGAAAGTTAGGACACTTGGTGGTGCTTTATACTTTGTCACCTTTATTGATGATCACTCCAGAAAAGTTTGGGCTTATACACTGAAAACTAAATATCAAGTTCTAGACGTGTTTAAGCATTTTCAGGCCAAGGTTGAAAGAGAAACTGGTAGACAGTTGAAATGTGTTTGCTCGGATAATGGTAGTGAATATATTGGACCATTTGATCAATATTACTCCAATCATGACATCCGGTATGAAAAGACAGTCAAAAAGACACCTCAACAGAATGGGGTTGCAGAGAGAATGAATCGCACCATTCTTGAGAGAGTCAGATGTTTGCTCTCACATTCAAAGTTACCAAGATCCTTTTGGGGTGAGGCAATGAGGACAGCAGTTGATCTTATCAATTTGTCTCCTTTATTTCCGTTGAATGGTGATGTACCAGAGAAAGTTTGGACAGGGAAGGAAGTCTCCTATGATCACTTGAGGGTATTCGGTTGTAGAGCTTTTGTTCATATTCCAAAAGATGAAAGGTCCAAGCTTGATCCAAAAGCAAAGTAGTGCATATTTCTTGGCTATGGACATGAAGAATTTGGCTACAGGATGTATGACCCAGTTGACATGAAAGTTGTCAGAAGCCGAGATGTTGTTTTCTTGGAAGATCAAACTATTGAAGACATTGACAAGCTTAAGTCAGTTGAGTCTAATACTGATGATCTTGTTGATTTAGATCCTCTTGTTCCACCTGTTGTTCATGAGGAAGTGCAGACACCTCATGATGATGCAGCGGAAGATGATGTTGAGCCAGAAATTAAGGGGGACCAGCCACCTCAAGAGCCATTATCAAGGAGATCTACCAGAAAAAACAACCATCCAGAAAATATTCTTCAAATGAGTATGTAATGATATCAGATCAGGGGGAGCCAGAGACTTATGAAGAAGTCTTGAAGCATGAGAACAAAACTGAATGGCTTACGGCAATGAAAGAGGAAATGAAATCTTTGCATGAGAATCACACTTATGATTTGGTGAAGCGCACTAAAAGGGAAGAAAATTTTGAAAATAAATGGGTCTTCGACGACGAAAGAATGATGGGAACAGTTCTCAACCGAGATTCAAGGCACGGCTTGTTGTGAAAGGCTTTGGTCAAAGGAAGGGACTTGATTTTGATGAGATCTTCTCACCAGTTGTGAAGATGTCCTCCATTCGAACTGTGCTTGGTATAGCTGTGACGCCCCCAAAATAGGTCCATTCCATCCAACCCATTCTGAGTCGCCAAATACATGGTACAGAAATAACTACAACTTTATTATTACAACATATAAATTGTGAGTTTAAATACAGATATTGCCATCTAGACAATATCCACACGCAAATAAATCCCCATCATAATTATTGATACATTATTTTACAAAAATGGTGAGGACTACTAAACAACTCTCTCTAGAACCTTCATTCCATACCCCGACTAAGTACTAGCATACATTCTTCGCCTCCCGAAAGCGGAAAAATGGAACAAAAAAGGAAAAGGGTGAGCTCAACTAGCCCGATAAAAGAATATTATGACTAAGATAATATACAACAAATTATCGTTAGTCTTCAACAGGAAAAAATCTAATAGAATACAATAGACAACCAGTTTTAAATCAACAACTGCAGCGGAAACAACAATTCATTAGAAGAGTTAAGTAGAGAATGCAAACTACTATATTCTATATATGAACTTAAAAGTTCATCGTCGATATTTTATCCCTGTAACATCAATCAATATATATCTGGAATCAAATATTCATCTTTGTACTACAGGCCAAAGATATTCATCAGTTGATCATATTCATCTAAACACCTGTTCATCTTTGCACTACGGGCCAAAGATATTAATCAGTCGGTCATATTCATCTCAACACCTGTTCATCTTTGCACTACAGGCCAAAGATATTCAGTAATATCATCATTTAGGACTGAGGATGATGAAAAATATTTTAAAGGAAACGAATCCAGTGAAACAAAAGAACAAACATTAAGGATTCGTATTTTAAACAATCCAAGTTCAAAAATACTTCATAAGTAATCAGAGTGGAGTAGAATTCAAGAATGATCAAAACATGGATACAATCAAAGCTAGTATCCATAATAGATATTTTGGACAAAAAGATGAAATTTCATTTTTTAGGATTGAATAGTCGTATTAAATGAATAATGTCGTATCATACGTGAATAGTCAGAGTATCGTGAATAGTAACTCAGACACCAAAAGATAAAAAATTTCACAAAAAAACATCTTCACGCTTCGTGAATAGTAACTCGTGAATTATAACTCGTGAATAAGTAACTTGAGCATGAAAAAGTTCCAAATTTGATAAAAATTTCCAACCAATATTTTGGCATAATGATATTGAAGAAATAATATCATTTTCGAATAAAATAACATCCACTTACCTCGAAAAGCAAGTCTTACAGTTGAAACACTTCGATATAGGCTATGACTTGAACTTGCATAGTATAGCAACACTCAAAGTATACTCAAAATACTCACAAGAATAAGCTCGATAATATAGAGAGAAAACTTGGAGTTTAGTGTGATTTTCAATTCTAACCCAAGCACCTATTTATAGGAAAATATTTAGAACATTAAAAGCGAAAAAATTTAATATAATAATATATTTATTAAAATTTGTCTATGCCAACCTTTGAGAATCTGAAATCAACAACCTAACACATGTAAAATGAGGCTCATACATCTAAAAAACGTTTTTGTTAATTAAAACTTCTAAAAATCAATTATTTGAACTCCTAACTTGATAATTCATAATAAATAGCCCTTTTTATCAGAAAAATTGAATCTCGCAATTTTTATAGGAAATTCAATTCTCTACGACTTTGCGGAAAGAAAGTTTTTCCAAATTCCAAGCAAATTGACCAAATCCATAAGCAGGCGATTTTAGAAATTTATAATCAAATTTCGGTCGAGAATGTATCCACCAACACACAAAATATGTGTTAAACATTTAATGCCACAAAATACTCTTCCTCCTCATATACTCATATATCCCATATTCATTATAAAAATATCACCGTTAATATATTATTAAAATAATATATTTAAATGAATTATTTTATCGTAAAAAGATAAAATATTAATTTTCAACAATTGTCACATTAAAATTTTCTCCATCTATATCCACATAAAATCAATATTTTCCTCATCATATAAATCAATAATTAATTATTCACAAATAATATTACGAGAATCACGATCTTGGCAAACCCGGTAGTTCCCGAAAGAGGGGCTTTTCAATAAGGATCTCTCATTCTTGGCGGCAATTGATTAGGTGACCAACCTCTCCTTAGATGAACTTTCTAGACATTGCCAATAATGTTATCCAATAATATTATTAGGATAATATGAATTATTGCTCTGATAATGGAAAATCTTGTGTAATGACAATTTATTGAAACAACGATAATATAAAATATCAATGCGTGAATTATTGAATCAATAAAATAAAATCTTCGAATAAAGAATTCTTGTAACAATTATTGAGTAGTGCCTTCTTACGTAAGAATCAATAATTAGTGCAATACTGGTATCTTCTTGTTCGACAACGCCGTATTAGTGTGTTTTAACCAAGGGTATTCCAACAGTATTAAAGGTAACAACTACGTAGTTATTTATAAACAACTTATATTTATCGTTTTCTTCATCCAATCGCTTTAGTTATAGGGCCCACAAAAGACTCAAAGTATTCGTCATTTAATATTCCACAAGCGATTTATTCCACGACTAAACGAATATTCCCAACAATAATGAATATTTTATAACCATTTCTTATTCGACATATTTGCGTATTTTACCCATAACTATCCACATTAATCAAATCAACCCTTCTCATCAGAAGACCCCAACTTATTATTAATGAAATTTAATTTTCTATTTATTATTTTGAAATAGTAAGGGTTGATTTGATTAATGTGATAATTAGGTAAGATACTTAAATATTTCAAAATAAGCAAGTGGTTATAAAATATTCATCGTTGTTTGAGAATATTCGTTTGGTCGTGGAATATTCGTGATCGCTCGTGTGAATATTCGCATTTACCAAGATAAAACGTGTAATTCCATAACTAAAAAGCGATTGACGAAGAAAAACGACAAATATAAGTTGTTTAAAATAATTGAGAAGTACATCAAGTTCATACCGTTAAAATAATCTTATGGTTAAAACACAAGAAGATACCCAGATTACGGCACCAATTGTTGATTCTTACGTAGAAGGCACTACTCAATAATGGTTACAGAATTACCGCTCAAAGATTTTATCGAGTTAATAATTGTCGCGTTGATATTTTATCATTGTTGTTTCAATAATTGTCATTACACAAGATTTTCATTATCGGGCTAATAATTCATATTATCTCGAATAATATTATTAGATAACATTATTGGCAATGTCTAGAAAGTTCTGCCTTCAAGGTGAGGTTTGGTCACCTAATCATACACCAAGAAGATGAAATTTTATCGAAAGCCCTCTTCTTCCCTGAACCTACGTCACAATATTGTGATTCTGTAATATTATTTGTGAATAATTAAATGAGAAAATATTGATTTTATGTGGATATGTATGGAGAAAATTTTTATTGTGACAATTGTTGAAAATTGATATTTTATCTTTTTCCGATAAAATAATTCATTTAAATATATTATTATACGTTAATAATATAATAATGGTGATATTTTTACAACGAATGTGATATATGAATATACGAGGAGGAAGAGTATTTTGTTGCAATAAATGTTTAAAACATGTTAAACATGTTGGTGGGACCCCATTTATTAATCGAAATTTGATTATAAACGTAAAATCACCCGCTTGTGGATTTCGGCCAATTTCTATTTGGAATTTGGAAAACTTTCTTCTGCAAAGTTAGTTGTAGAATTGAATTTCCTATAAAACTCACGAGATTCAATTTTCTTCGATGAAAGGGCTATTTTTATGAATTATTGAAGTTTCAGTAGTTCAAATAATCGATTTTTGGAAGTTTAAAATATTTTTAATTACAAAACGTTTTTCCATTTTTGAAACTCATTTAACATGTGTTAGGGTGGCTGAAGTTCGAAATTTTGGATTCTTGGATAGAGAAGTTGTAGAAAATTATAATATTAATTTATTAAATTTTCTCGCTTTAAAAGCAATTTCTATAAATAGGGTGCTTAGGTTAGAATTGAAAATCACACCAAATCAAGTTTTCTCTCTATATTATCGAGCGTTTCTCGTGAGTATTTTGAGTATTATTTTGAGTATTTGAGTACTTTGCTATACTATACGTGCAAGTCCAAGTCATAGCCTATATCCTGTTTCAAATTGTAAGACTGATCTTTCGAGGTAAGTGGATGTTATTTTCTTCAAAATGATATTATTTCTTCAATATCATTATGTCAAATATCGGTTGAACTTTTATCAAATTTGGAACTTTTTCATGCTCAAGGTACTATTCACGAAGTTACTATTCACTTCAGTACTATTCATGAAGCGTGAAGATGTTTTTTGTGGAATTTCTATCTTTTTGCTTGAGTTACTTATTCACGATACTAAGACTATTCACGATACTGACTATTCAATCGAAAAATAAAATTTCTTCTCTTTTGTCCAAAATATCTATTCTGGATACTAGCTTTGATTGTATCCATGTTTTGATCATTCTCGAATTTTACACCACTATGATTATTTTTGAGGTATTTTTTCGATGTGGATAAACAAAATACTGAATCCTTAATCCTTAATCCTCACATTTTGTTTCACCGGATTCGCTTCTTTAAAAATATTTTCATTATCTTCAGCTTTAAATGATGATATTATGGAATATCTTTGCCTCAGAATGCAAAGATGAATGATTTCTGAATATCTTTGGCTGGCCAGTAAAGATGAACAGTGTTTTTAGATGAACACGACTAATCGATGAATATCTTCGCCCGTAGTGCGAAGATGAATATTTGATTCCGTATGTATATCGATTGATGTTACAGGATAAAGGATGACGATGAACTTTTAAATTCATACATAGAAGATAGTAGTTTGCATTCTCTACTTAACTCTTCTAATGAATTATTATTTCACATGAATATTGATTTAAAATTTGTCATCTATCAGATTCTATTAGATTTTTCCCTATCAAGACTAACGATAATTTGTTGTATATTATCTTAGTCATAATATTTTTACCGAAGCTGTATGAGCTCACCCTTTTCCTTTTGTTCCATTTTTCTTCTCGTGAGGCGAGAATATAGCGAGTATTTAGCCTGGGGTATGGAATGAAGGTTTTAGAAAGAATTGTTTAGTAGTCCTCACCATTTTTGTAAAATAATGTATCAATAAATGTGATGAGGATTTATTTGAGTATAGATATTGTCTGAAGATAATATTTGTATTCAAACTCACCGCTTTTACTATCAGTAATAATAAAGTTGTAGTTATTTCGCATCATATATCGACAACTCGTAATGGGTGATGTATACCTATTTTGGGGGCGTCACAACAACTTGGTATCGAGCTTAGGGATATGATCTCTGGCGGAGAGATCGGGAATAGAACTAGGAGGGGAGAGACGAATAAATCCTTCGCTAAAGTGTCCTACCTAAGCTTATTTGTTAGTTGGTCAAGATATATAGGGATATTATGTGATATATTGATTTCCTTAATTAACCCTTGTTTTATGACAAGATTTGAGAATGTCGAATGAGAATATTAACAATGGAAATGAGACCGTGGAGATGCTCAGACTCACCAACGAGGAGAACGTGCAACAGTCGCCAATGTTCCTCCCGTGAACAACACCACCGAGCGAGATGATGAACGAGGGAATGTTTAGAAGTTTTTTGCGCTTCATGCAAAATAAGACGTGCGAGGAGACTCGTATTCAAATATACAGAGAAATGATAGCATTTCACGGGTTGTCACAAACCAGCGCCAAAAGAGTTAGGACCACCAGATTTAAGGGAAAGCGGATCCGATCACGGTTTGAAACATGGGTCAAGCAAATTACCAAGATATTCGATGTCTTGGGATGCACGGAGGAACAAAGGTTCCATTCGCCACCTTTATGTTCCGTGGCGAAGCGCGACTCATCGGTGGGAGTCGTGAGGCGTACCCATCCAAATTCGCACTCAAGCATGTCACGGAAACGTTTCAGAAACTATTTAATGACAAATACTTTCACGAAAGTGTTCAATCATATGAAGGAAGTGGAGTTCATCGATTTAGAGCAAAACAACACGATTGTCTCAAAGACGAGGCAAAGTTTGCAGAGTTATCCGTGTTTGCACCTCATTTGGTGGAGAATGAGGAACGATGACGCGGATGTTTCGAGAGGTTTGAAACCCAAGATACGTCAAGATCTCATTTCTCATAAACTTTCTCTCTATTCGGATGTTAGAAATGGCCCAATTATTAGAAATGAGATAACGAGTACGGTCAACTGAGGACCATAACCGAGGATCGTACGGAGATAGCGAACAATGTAATAATGATAACCAAATGGAGAAAGAAACAGATTTTACAAAAATGGTAACCACTCCGGTGGTAATCATAGCCATGAAAATAGAAAAGCGAGTCGAGAGGAGATTTTAAAAGAGGAGATTTAACAATGACCATGTGAAGACGATAAAGTCTTGGCAAAGAATCGGTTCTAAGGAGGAGAACGACCACCCATTATATACTAAAAATGCGGAAAAGAGGGACATATCGACCAAACCGTCCCACAACGATTCAAGGTATGCTATAATTGTGGAAAGGAAGGACATATCGCTCGAGATTGTTTCAGAAATAAACCTAGTTCAATGGGACGGTGACTCAAAAGATCGTCCCGAAAAAGGCAAAAGTCAACGATTCCGGGAAGAAGCGTTTGTTGTGACTTGTCAAAATGCGAGAACCCAAACGAGGTGATCACGGTAAGCTATTTATAAATTCTTGCGAAGTTTATACCTTTACTTGATACCTGTCTTTACCCATTCATTTATCTCTCCCGCATGTGCTCAACGCTTAAACTTGACTCGGAGAAATTAGACTTTGACCTATCTCGTGGAAACTCCGTAGGAGAAACTTTCATCACATCCACTATTTATAAATCTTGTTTGATTCAAGTTGGCACCATTACCTTACCCGTTGACCTTATCTCTTTAAAGATACTTGCTTTTGATGTGATTTTAGGGATTGATTGGTTAACTACTCATCATGCCAAAATTGATTGTTTTCGTAAGGTTGTTAGTTTTCATATTCCTAACCAACCCGTTGTATGAATTCAAGCAACTAAACCATTAAAATCAATCATCGTCATATATAATCATAAAGCTATTCGCTTATTGAAAAACGGATGTCAAGCTTTCTTAGCCCATGTTATGGATTTGAATAAAGACACGCCAAATTTGAATAATATTCCCCGTTGTTATTGACTTTCCGACGATTTCAAGAACTTCCTTGCCTACCCCGTAACGTGAAGTTGAATTCTTTATTGATCTTGAACTGCATACAAAGCCCATTTCTAAAACCCCATATCGAATGGCTCTATTGAACTTCAGGGAGTTAAAGGTCCAACTACGAGAAATTGTTGGACATCGGTTTCATTCGGCCCCAAGACATCTCCTTGGGGTGCTCTGCTTTATTCAGAAAGAAGAAAGACGGGAGTATGCGACTTTGTATTGACTATCATCGAATCGAACCATGTTACCATCAAGAATAGTATCCTCTACCTCGTATCGATGACTTATTTGACCACGATTGCAAGGGCACAATTCTTTTCAAAATCGATATTCGCTCGGATATCATCAATTTGAAGATTAAATCGAGGATATTCCAAAGACGCCTTTCGTAACTCCCCATGGGCATTATGAATTCTTAGTCATGTCTTTCGGATCGACTAATGCTCCCGCTTGGCTTTCATGGATATGATGAACCGAGTATTCAAGGAATATTTGATCGGTTCGTTGTTGTTTTTATTGATGACATCCTCATATATTCCAAAAGTCGTGAAGATCATGAGCACCATTTGAAGTTGGTACTCCAAAGGCTTCGTGAAAACAAACTATATGCCAAATTGAAGAAATGCGAGTTCGGCTTGAGGAAGTAGCATTCCTTGGGCACGTGGTGTTGAAACATGGAGTATCCGCTGATCCAACGAAGATTGAAGCAATACAAAGTTAGGAGCAACCAAGTCGGTGGTTGAAGTCGTAGTTTTTGGGTTTAGTGGTTATTATCGGAGATTCGTGGAAGGGTTTCTCGAATCGCTACTCCATTAACTCGCTTAACTCGAAAGGATACGAAAATTCGTTTGGAAGCGAAGAATGCGAGAAGAGTTTCCAAGAGCTTAAGAGGAGACTTATTTCGGACCTATTCTAACAATACCATCCGGTTCGGATGGATTTGTTATCTACAAATGATGCTTCGAGCAAAGGGTTAGGATGTGTTCTCATGCAACGTGGAAAGTCATAGCCTATGCCTCGCGACAATTTAAAGATTATGAGAGGAATTATCCTACTCATGATCTAGAGTTGGCAGCAGTCGTTTTCGCACTAAAGATATGGAGGCACTATCTATATGGGGAGAAAGTGGAGATATATTCGCACCATAAAAGCCTTAAATATTTCTTCACTCAAAAGAACTCAACACGCAGCAGCGTGACGTTGGCTCGAACTATTGAAAGACTACGACCACACTATTCAATACCATCCCGGTAAAGTTTAACGTGGTAGGCGACGCATTGAGTAGAAAGATCATATGCGAACGAAAAGCGATGATGTCAAGTATACGCGTAGAGCCAACTTTAATAGAAAAAGTTAAGGTTGCTCAAGCCACCCAATCCCGGAGTCGATGCGTATATGAAGAAGAAAGTACAAGAAGGAGCTATTCCTAAGCGAGAATTGATGAAGAAGGAATACTTGAGTCCACTCTAGACTTTGTGTTCCTAACGACTCGATTTGAAGTACAAGATTATAATGGAGGCACACAATACACCATTTGCAATCCATCCTCGAAGTACTAAAATGTATCGTGATCTTCGACATACATTTTGGTGGAACAATATGAAGAGAGAAATTGCAAAGTTTATCTCGATGTGTTTAACTTGTCAACGTGTAAAGTGAGCATCTTGTACCTAAGGGTCCGTTGCAACCACTTGAGATTCCAAAATGGAAGTGGGAACACATTACCATGGATTTCGCTACGGGTCTTCCTACGGTTTCTCGGGCATCAATGCTATTTGGGTTATTGTTGATAGATTAACCAAGTCCGCTCATTTCTTGCCGATACGGAGACTTATTCACTTGAACGTCTTGCTTAGTATGTGATGCGTGAATGAGATTGTGAGGTTGCATGGCATGCCTGTATCCATAGTTTCGGATCGTGACCCAAGATTCACTTCAAGATTTTGGGTTAGCTTGCAAAAAGCTATGGGCGCGGATTTATTTATTGATTCAAAGATACCATCCTCAAACCGGACGGGACAATCGAAAGGACTATTCAAACTCTTGAAGATTTATTAAGACTCGCGTGTCCTAGACTTCAAGGGCGCTTGGGATAAGTATTTACCATTGGTGGAATTCTCCTACAACAACAAGCTTATCGAGCAAGTATATAGGTGTAGCTCCATTTGAAGCATTATATGGACGAAAGTGTCGCTTCCAATATGTTGGGATGAGGTGGGTGAAGCAACATTGTTGGGACCCGAAAGTTAAATACGTATGACTCTACCGAAAAGATCCAAATGATTCGACAACGATACAAACGGCACAAGACCGATAAAAGATTTATGCGGATCTTCATCGAAAGGACGTGGAATTTAGTGTAGGGGATCATGTATTGTTGCGAGTCGCTCCATGGAAGGGAGTTACAAGATTTGGGAAGAAAGGAAAGCTCAATCCACGATTTATTGGTCCATTTCAAATTCTTGACCGAGTAGGAAATGTAGCCTATAGACTCGCGTTACCTCCGAAAGTATGTCTCGTGTTCATAATGTGTTTCATATATCCGTATTTCAGTAAATATGTGAAAGACCCAAACCACGTTATCGAAGTTAGAACCCGGACGAGAGAGATAGCCAAGACTTAACGCATGTGAGGAGGTACTGTCAAGATCTTAGATAGGAAGGAGCATGTCCTACGCAAGAAAGGTCATACCACAAAAGTTAAAGTTTTGTGGAGGAATCATGCTATAGAGGAAATGACCGGGAATTGGAAATGAAAATGAAAGCGAGGTATCCTCACCTTTTTGAAACACCAGTATCGTCGTCCAATTTCGAGGGACGAAATTTCATAAGGAGGGAGGTTGTAAGACCCCAACTTATTATTAATGAAATTTAATTTTCTCTATTTATTATTTTGAAATAAGTAAGGGTTGATTTGATTAATGTGGATAGTTAGGGGTAAGATACGCAAATATTTCAAAATAAGCAAGTGGTTATAAAATATTCATTGTTGTTTGGGAATATTCGTTTGGTCGTGGAATATTCGTATCGTTTGTCGATAATATTAAATTTACTGCCAAGCATGACCATGTGTGGGCCCCATAATCTGAAAGCGATTGGATGAAGAAAAAGCACAAATATAAGTTGTTTAAAAATAACTACAGTAATTATTTACATATTAATCTTGTTAAAATACCCTATGGTTAAAACACGTGAAAGACACCAGATTTGCAACAATTGTTAATTCTTACGTAGAAAGGCACTACTCAATAATGGTTACGATAATTCTTGCTCAAAGATTTATATTGAGTTAATAATTCTTTGCGTTGATATTTTATATTGTTGTTGTTTCAATAATTGTCATTACACAATTTTTCATTATCGGCTAATAATTCATATTATCCTAATAATATTATTAGATAACATTATTGGCAATGTCTAGAAAGTTCTGCTCTAAGGAGAGGTTTGGTCACCTAATCAAGGCCGCCAAGAAGATGAAATTCTTATCGAAAGCCCCTCTTCCTGGAATTGCCTGTCATTGTCAATATTGTGATTCTGTAATATTATTTGTGAATAATTAAATGAGAAAAATATTGATTTTATGTGGATATAGATGGAGAAAATTTTTATTGTGACAATTGTTGAAAATTGATATTTTATCTTTTTCCGATAAAATAATTCATTTAAATATATTATTATATGTTAATAATATAATAATGGTGATATTTTTACAACGAATGTGGGATATATGAATATACGAGGAGGAAGAGTATTTTTGTTGCAATAAATGTTTAAAACATGTTAAACATGTTGGTGGACCCCATTTATCGAATCGAAATTTGATTATAGCACAAAAAATCCTTGGCTTGTGGATTTTTATCAATTTCTATTTGGAATTTGGAAAACTTTCTTTTAAAGTTGTAGAGAATTGAATTTCCTATAAAAACTCATGAGATTCAATTTTCTGATGAAAGGGCTATTTATTATGAATTATTGAAGTTTTAGTTCAAAATAATTGATTTTGGAAGTTTAAAATATTTTTAATTACAAAACGTTTTTTCCATTTTTGAAACTCATTTAACATGTGTTAGGGTGGCTGAGTTCAGATTATTGGATGCGAGGGAAGTTGTAGAAAAATTATAATATTAATTTATTAAATTTTCTCGCTTTGGTGTTCTAAAGCGATTTCTATAAATAGGTGCTTGGGTTAGAATTGAAAATCACACCGAAAATCAAGTTTTCTCTCTATATTATCGAGCGTATTCTTGTGAGTATTTTGAGTATACTTTGAGTATTGCTATACTGGTCAAAGTCCAAGTCATAGCCTATATCCTGTTTTCAAATTTAAAGATTGATCTTTCGAGGTAAGGATGTTATTTTCTTCTCAAATGATATTATTTCTTCAATATCATTATCTTTGAAATATTGGTTGAACTTTTATCAAATTTGGAACTTTTTCATGTCTGAGTTACTATTCACGAGTTACTTATTCACGAGTTACTATTCACGAGTACTATTCATGTAAGCGCGTGAAGATGTTTTTGTGGAATTTCTATCTTTTGGTGTCTGAGTTACTATTCACGATTCACGACTATTCACGATATTCATTCAATCGAAAAATAAAATTTTTCTCTTTGTCCAAAATATCTATTCGGATACTAGCTTTGATTGTATCCATGTTTTGATCATTCTTGAATTTTACACCACTATGATTATTTTTGAGGTATTTTTGGATGTGGATAAACAAAGTACGAATCCTTAATCCTTGTCATTTTGTTTCATTGGATTCGTTTCTTTAAAAATATTTTTCATCATTTTCAGTCTTAAATGATGATATTATGAAATATCTTTGGCCTGTAGTGCAAAGATGAATGATTTCTGAAGAATATCTTTGGCGTTTGTGCAAAGATGAACAGTGTTTAGATGAACATGACCAACTGATGAATATCTTTGGCACAGTAATGCAAAGATGAATATTTGATTCCGGATGTATATTGATTGATGTTACAGGATAAAGGATGAGCGATGAACTTTTAAATTCATACATAGAAGATAGTAGTTTGCATTATCTACTTAACTCTTCTAATGAATTATTATTTCATTGCGAATATTGATTTAAAATTTGTTGTCTATTGTATTCTATTAGATTTTTCCTGTTGAAGACTAACGATAATTTGTTGTATATTATCTTAGTCATAATATTCTTTTGAGCTAGATGAGCTCACCCTTTTCCTTTTTGTTCCATTTTTCTTCTCGTGAGGCGAGAATATAAATGAGTGCGAGTCTGGGGTATGGAATGAAGGTTTTAGAAAGAATTGTTTAGTAGTCCTCACCATTTTGTAAAATAATGTATCAATAAATGTGATGAGGATTTATTTGAGTATAGATATTGTCTGTAAGATAATATTTGTATTCAAACTCACGCTTTCTTGTTGTAATAATAAAGTTGTAGTTGTTTTACATACCATGTATTGACTACTCAGAATGGGTGATGTATACCTATTTTGGGGGCGTCACACTTACTATTTCAAAATAATAAATAGAGGAAAATAAATTTCATTTATTAATAATTTGGGGTCTTACAACCTCCCCTCCTTATGAAATTTCGTCCTCGAAATTGAAGTACGTACCTGGTGTTTCGAAAAGATGAGAATACCTCGCTTTCTTTTCCATTTTCATTTCCAACTCTCAGGTCATTTCCTCAATAGCATGGTTTCTCCACAAAACTTTAACTTGTGGTATAACCTCTAGACATAGAGACATGTTCTTTCCTATCCAAGATCTTGACAGTACCTCCTCGTGACGCTTAAGTCTTCTACTATCTCGTCCTGGGTTTCTAACTCAATGACGTGGTTCGGTCGTCCACATATTTACGTAACATCGATACGTGAAAAACGTTATGAACACGCCATTATACTTAAGCGGTAAAAACGAGTCTATAGGCCACGCCCCTATTCGATCGAGAATTTCAAATGGATTAATAAATCGAAGGTTTGAGCTTTCCTCACCTCACCGATTCTCACTTTTGAAATAACAACTTCTTGACCTCCTTCTTCAAATTCATCACCTCCCGGGTGTGTAGCTTGAGCGACTTTAACTTTATCGATTAAAGTCGATTATACTCAGATATCATCACGTGGGTACCTAGAGTTTTCATCTCCATCTCTATTATTTGTAAATTATACGAAATGAGTCTTTGACAATATCGTACTCAGATTGTATATCGATCTTCTACTCAACACGCCACCTACCACGTTCGCTTTTCCGTGATAAAGATGGTCGAACACGTATTGAAATGAGTCTCCTCTTGAGTTCTTCGAAGCTCTTCCCACATTCCTCGCTCCATTCGAATTTTGTATCTCTACGAGTCATTGCGTTAATGGAATAGCAATTCGAGAATATGCTTAACCGAATCTCCGATAATAACCAACTAAGCCTGTGAATGCTACGTATTTCGATTCTGAAGCTTAGGTTGTTCTCAACCTGTGACTCATATTCCAACCTTGGATAACACGTTACAATGACACCTATCGCTTTACTATCGCATCGAATATGGTGTCCCCTACGGAGAGTCCGCTTCTGCATTCCACAAAGGAAGTCACCAGATAAAGGCTCGTGTACCAAATTTATAGTTGAATTTTTAACTCCACAAGTTCAATAGAGCCATTCGATATGAGATTTTAGAAATGAGTTTTGTACCGGGTTCAAAGTCGATACAAAATTTAATATCGATCTTTGGGAGTAAACCAAGAAATTCTTCAGAAATACGTCGGGAAAATCAATAACAACAGAATATATTTCAAATCGACGTGTCTTTATTCAAATCCATAACATGGACTAAGAAAACTTGACATCCGTAATAAACGAATGACTTCATGGGCTTGATATGAAAATGTTTGACTACAATGGTTTGATTGCTTGAATTCAATAACGAGTTGCTTAGGAATATGAAAACTAACAACCTTACGAAAGTAATCAATTTCGGCGATGATGAGTAGTTAACCTTAAAATCACATCAAAAGCAAATATCTCTATAGAAATAAGGTTAACAGTAATGTGATAGTGCCAACCTGAATCAAGCAAGATTTCTAAACAACGGATGTAATGAAAGTTTTCTCTAACTGAGTCTCCATAAATAGGTCAAAGTCTAATTTCTCCGTAGTCAAGTTCAAACGTTGAACGCAAGCAAGAGAGAGATAAAAGAATGGGTAGAACCCAGATTCTAGTAAGGTATAAACTTCACAAGAATTTATAATTAACTAACCTGTCTTAACTTCGTTTGGGTTCCTCGCATTTTATTGACATTCACGACAAACGCTCTTCCAGAACCGCTTGACTTTGACTTTTCTCGGGGATCTTTTGAGTCACCATTCCCGCTTAGACTGGGTTTCGATATCGTCATAATCTCGAAGCGATATGTACTTCTTTTCCACAATTATATCATACCTTAAATCTGTTGTGGGCGCTTTGGGTGATATGTCCCTCTTTCTCGCATTTGTAACATACGACCGATGGTCTTTCTCCTCCTCGGAACCCGATTGCTTCTTGGCCGACGCGTCTTCATACGGTCGTTGTTGAATCTCCTCTTTTTAAAATCTCCTCCCGACTCGCTTTTCTATTTTCATGGCCACGATTACCACCAGAGTGGTTACCGCCTTTGTCCGTATTCTTCTTTCTCTGCCGGTTATCGTTATTCGATGATCGCTATATCTTGAGATGATCCTCGGTTATGGTCCTCAGTTGAACATACTCGTTATCTCGCTTCTAACAACAATGAGCCTGCTGACAACATCTGAATAGAGAGAAAATTTATAAGAAATGAGATATTGGACGTATCCGAAGTTTCAAACATCTCGAAACATCCGCGTCATACGCTCCTCATTCTCCACCAAATGAGATCTGAAACTGGATAACTCCGCGAACTTCGCCTCAGATCGACACCGCCATCATTATTATTCGCTCGATCCTAATAAACTCCACTTCCTTCATATAGATTTAATACTTTCGGGGAAGTACTTGTCATTGAACTGCTTCTCAAACGTCTCCCATGACATGTTGACTGCAAATGGATGGAGTACGCTTCACGATTCCCACCAAGAATCGCCTCGTTCACGGAACATAAAAGTAAATGCGAATGGAACTTTTTATTCCTCCGTACATCCCAAGACATCGAATATCTTGGTAATTTGTTTGACCCACGTCTCGCCTTTAATCGGATCCGCTTTCCCCGAGTACTCGTGGTCCCAACTCTTTGAATCGCTGCTCATTGTGACCACCCGTGAATTGCTATCATTTCCTCCTGTATTTTGAACACGAGTCTCCTCGTCTCGATTTTGCATGAACTGCAAAAAGCTTCTAAACATCCCTCGTTCATCATCTCGCTTCAGGTGTTTGTTCACAGGAGGTACATTGCCACTGTTGCACGTTCTCCTCGTTAGTAAGTCTGAGCATCTCCACGGTCTCATTTACTCCATTTATTAATATTCTCAATGACATTCTCAAATCATCACTCATAAAACAAGGGTTAATTAAGGAAATCAATATATCACATAATATCCCTATATACTAACCAACTAACAAATAAGCTTAGGTAGACACTACACTAGCGAAGGATTTACTCGCCTCTCCCTCCTAGTTCTATTCCCGATCTCCGCCAGAGATAATATCCCTAAGCTCGATACCAACCGCGGCGCCCCCAAAATAGGTCCATTCCATCCAACCCATTCGAGTCGCCAAATACATGGTACAAAAATAACTACAACTTTATTATTACAACATATAAAATGTGAGTTTAAATACGATATTGCCATCTAGATAATATCCACATGCAAATAAATCTCCATCATAATTATTGATACATTATTTTACAAAATGGTGAGGACTACTAAACAACTCTCTCTGTAACCTTCATTCCATACCCACTAAGATTTCGCTACATTCTCGCCTCCCGAGAAGAAAAATGGAACAAAAGGAAAAGGGTAAGCTCAACTAGCCCAAAGAAAGAATATTATGACTAAGATAATATACAACAAATTATCGTTAGTCTTCAACAGGAAAAATCTAATAGAATACAATAGACAACGGCTTTAAATCAAAAATCGCAATGAAAAACAACAATTCATTAGAAGAGTTAAGTAGAGAATGCAAACTACTATCTTCTATATATGAATTTAAAAGTTCATCGTCGATATTTTATCCCCTCGTAACATCAATCAATATATATCTGGAATCAAATATTCATCTTTGCACTACAGGCCAAAGATATTCATCAGTTGATCATATTCATCTAAACACCTGTTCATCTTTGCACTACGGGCCAAAAATATTAATCGATTATTCATATTCATCTCAACACTGCTCATCTTTTGCACTACTGTGCCAAAGATATTCAAGAATATCATCATTTAGGGACCGAGGATGATGAAAAATATTTTAAAGGAAACGAATCCAGTGAAACAAAAGAACAAATATTAAGGATTCGTATTTTAAACAATCCAAGTTCAAAAATACTTCATAAGTAATCAGAGTGGAGTAGAATTCAAGAATGATCAAAACATGGATACAATCAAAGCTAGTATCCATAATAGATATTTTGACAAAAGAAGAAATTTTATTTTTTAAATGAATAGTCAGATTCGTGAATAGTCTTGAGTATCGTGAATAAGAATTCTACACCAAAAGATAGAAATTTCACAAAAAAATATCTTCACGCTTCGTGAATAGTACTCGTGAATAAGAAACTCGTGAATAAATAGTAACTCATGAATAGTAACTTCGTGAATAAGAACTCATAAATAGTAACTCGTGAATAAGAACTCATGAATAAGAAACCCCGACATGAAAAAGTTCCAAATTTGATAAAATTTCCAACCAATATTTCTAAGATAATGATATTGAAAAAATAATATCATTTTCGAATAAAATAACATCCCTTACCTCGAAAGACAAGACTTCTAGTTGAAACACGATATAAAGTATGACTTGAACTTGCACCGTATAGACACACTCAAAGTATACTCAAAATACTCACAAGAATACGCTCGATAATATAGAGAGAAAACTTGAGTTTAGTGTGATTTTCAATTCTAACCCAAGACCCTATTTATAGGAAAATGCTTAGAACACCAAAAGTAGAAAATTTAATATAATAATATATTTATAAAAATTTGTCTACGCCCAACCTTTGAGAATCAAATCAAGAACCTAACACATGTAAAATGAGGCTCATACATCTAAAAAACGCTTTTTGTTAATTAAAACAATTAAAACTTCCAAAAATCAATTATTTCGGAACTCCGGAACTTCAATAATTCATAATAAATAGCTCTTTTATCAAAAAATTCGATTCTCGCGATATTTATAGGAAATTCAATTCTCTACAACTTTGCAGAAGAAAGTTTTTCCAAATTCCAAACAGAAATTGACCGAAATCCATAAACGAGGCGATTTTAGAGGCTATAATGAAATTTCAGTCAAGAAATGTATCCACCAACACACAAAATGTGTTAAACATTTAATGTCACAAAAATACTATTCCTCCTCATATACTCATATATCCCATATTCATTATAAAAATATCACCGTTAATATATTATTAAAATAATATATTTAAATGAATTATTTTATCAGAAAAAGATAAAATATTAATTTTCAACAATTGTCACATTAAAAATTTTCTCCATCTATATCCACATAAAATCAATATTTTCCTCATCATATAAATCAATAATTAATTATTCACAAATAATATTACGTAATCACAAGATCGCAACTGTGCCGCTCCTGGAAAGAGGGCTTTCCAATAAGTCACTTCTACTATACTTTCAATTATTGCTACAATAAATCACGCATCATATCTCTTATATTATTGATTCAATTATCACACAATGATCATCTAGATAATATGTTATATTATTAATTGAGACGACAAGTTATAAATGATTAATAATTGTTGAAAGATTAAAAATGTGTTGATTAAAAATAAAATGATTTGTGGTAATATTTATTCAATCCTTAATGTATATAAAGAGTCTCATTATGAGACGTTTGTGGTAAGTTTGATTATTTTATGGGGGCCCATATGTCATCATCTAAGAGTCTCTTCATCAATATAGTAATTACCTTTGTGAATAAGTAATTACCTTCGTCAATAAGTATTTACCTTCACATCGATAGTAATTACCTTGTGAATAGTAATTACCTTCGTCGATAGTAATTACCTTTACCGGACGTCAAACCACTTGCCGCTTTTCACATTACAAGCGCCAAACCACTTGTCGTTTCACATTACAAAGCGCCAAACCACTTGTCGTTTCACATTACGAAAGTCCGAACCACTTTTCTTTTCACATCACCAAATGCTCCAGCCACTTGCCTTTTCACGTGGTAGGTGTAAGCTAGAAATCTTCTATAAATAGAGGCCTAGTGCTTCATTATTTTCACTTAATTCATTCAAGCTTTAGAGAGAGTATAGTATAGAGAATAAGAGAGAAGAAGAAGAGTATTTTGTTACTACACTACTACTTCTGATTTTCAATCTCCTACCAAAAGTAAGGGTGTTATTCTTTCTTAATTCACGAAAGAGAATCTGTTATTCCATTCCATCGCTTATTATTCTTTGGAATAACTCGTGTACGCTGATCTACCCTATACTTGGTGACATTCTTCTATTATTCTATTGGAACATCCTCGCATGTGTTTTACACCTGACACGGTTCCGCCTTTATTATTATTCTGCTGGAACATCCATGCATGTGTTTTACACCGGATCGGGTTCCGCTTTTATTATTATTCTCATTGGAACATCCTGTCTGCGTGTGTTTTACACCGGACCGGGTTCCGCTCTTTATTATTATTTTGTTGGAACATCCTGTTCGTGTGTTTCGCGGGACTCGGTTCCATTCTTTATTATTCTCGCTGGAACATCCTCGTGCATGCTTTCTGGGGACTGGTTCGATTGTTTATTATTCTTGGAATAACCTCGCCTGTGTGTGGTCTATCGCATGCATGGTGATTTCTTTTGTTATTCCATTCTTTATTATACCCAAATTGGTTAAAACTTTAACTTCTATACTCCATGAAATTAGTGGAATATCCTTGATATTTGCGCTTCCAAAGATCCTTTCATGGAAATATTCTTCTCGATATTCTTGAATTTTACTTTACAAACCCAGATCATGTTGACAGTTTGGATGTTATTGGTTCCTAGATAAATTAATTCTTGAACTTGTTTTATTGAATTCTTATATCATTGTCATCATCCTCATGTTTGTATTATGTTGAAAGTCATCTGTGGCACATAGTGCATAGATGGACTTGGTATGATTATGACTGCAGACTATTCATTGTAATCATGGCCCGTAATGTTACAAATGATGTGGTAAAAATCCTCGGTGGCGTAGTGCATTGATGGACCGATTGTTGGCGTGATCATGACCATTAATGAATACACAAATATTCTTGGCCGTAGTGCATGAATAATTATGGTCGTGATACTAAAGAATATCCTTGCCGTAGTGCGGGGGGTGATTCGATGATGTGGAATATTTATTAAAGTGAGTCTCACCTATAACAAAGATGAAAAACCTTTTAAATCATAAAAGATAGTAGATTTTATTTTCTACTTGACTCTTTTTTAATGGATTGCTTGTTCACCGCAGCTTAAACTTGATGTTTATTATATTTTATCGGTTTAACACTGTTGAAGGCTATTGATAATTTATTCGCATTATCTTAGTCATAATATTTCTTCTTTGGGCTAGTTGAGCTCACCCTTTCTTTCTTTCACTGTTCCTTCGTGAAATGAGAACATAAATTGACTACGAGTCGGGAAGCGGAGTAATGGTCCGAGAGGATAAGATTAGTAGTCCTCACTATTTTGTGAAATAGTGTGATAATAATTGTAATGAGGACTCCTTTTGAGTTTGTATAATATCTAGTAGAGACAATATTTGTATTCAAACTCACGCTTTATGTCGTATTGTATACCTACGCTTATATTAGTAAGTTGTATTTAAATTACACTACATGTATCCATCTACCCAAGATGGGTGATGTATACCTAATTTTGGGGGCGCCACAAATTGGTATCGAGCTTAGGGATATGATCCTGGCTAAGATGTGAGAATAGTACTAGGAGGGAGAGACGCAGAATACCTTCGCTAGTATGACCTACACCAAGTTTATGTGCTATTTTATTGGTTGGTCAAGATAGGGATAATTTTTACATGTCAATTAACCTTTTGTTTTGTGGCGTTATATGAAAATGACATCCGAGAATGTTGAGAATAGCAATGGAGCCTTGACGATCGTTGATTCACCACATATCAATAATCGTGATAATGTGCATCGTGAAGGCGACAATCCTCATGCAAACAAACAACACCGACCAAATGATGAATGATCAAATGTTCAGAGGCTTTATGCAATTTATGCAACAAAGAAAGTAGAAATGACTCATCCAAAACGTGGGTGGAAACACGAAAAAAACTCTCGGTGCCACACCGCTAAACAATTCAAGGAGCCGGGACCACCGGAGTTTAAGGAGAGCCAAAACCACTTCGCGGAAGCATGGATAAAGCAGATTACCAAGATATTTGATGTCTTGGGATGCTCCGAGGAGCAAAGGTTCCCTACCAGCCTTTATGTTGCTGCGGAGGCGATTCTTGGTGGGAATCGGTAGAAACGTACTCAACTCATTGTCTCAAGATATCTTGGGAGAAGTTCCAGGAGCTGTTCAACAACAAATACTTTCCTGAAAGTATTCGCCACATGAAGGAGGTGGAGTTTATCAAGTTGGAACAAAACAATATGACCGTGTCGCAATACGAGGCAAAATTTGCGAGTTATCACGGTTTCGTCCCCACTGGTGGATAATGAAGAGAGAATGGCGCGAATGTTTTAAGAGGTTTGAAGTTTAGAGATACGCCAACATCTTATTTCTCATAAACCGTGTTTGTATTTAGATGTTGTAAATAGGGCTCGATTAGTGGAGCTGCGATAATGAGTCAACGCAACTAAAAGAGAGCGGTTAAAAAAATTATAATACCAAATGAGTAGTCATCGAAGCGGTGACAACAAGCGTCAGAGGGAATCAATGAAGCGGATATGGTAACCACTTTGGTGGTAATCGTAGCCAAAACAATAAGAATGGACATTTCAAGAAAAGGAGATTCAACAATGATGGAAAGACGTCGGCATTCAAAGACCCGTTGTTAAGGAAGGAGAAAGACCACCTATCATATGCTTCAAATGCGAGGAGAGGGACACATCGATCCAAATGCATACCATGCCGTCAAAGCATGTTATAATGGTGGAAGAGAAGGTCACTTAGCTCGATTTTTTTCGTTTCATCAAGACAAATTCACTAGGATGGAGGCACCAAAGGTCAGTCCCGTAAAAGTCAAAACCGGTAAAGTCAAGGGAGAAGCGTTTGTTGTGACCTCCCCAAAGAGCAAAGAATCCGAATGAGGTCATCACGGGTAAGCTTATCATAAACTCTAATGAAGTCTATACTTTATTTGATAACTGGGTTCTACCCATTCTTTTATTTCTCCTACTTTCACTCATCGATTAAATTTGACTCGGAGAAATTAGACTTTGACTTATCTGTGGAAACTCCGTTGGAGAAACCTTCATTACATCCAATCGCTTATAAGTCTTGTTTGGTTCAAATCGGTACCCTCACATTACCTGTCGATCTTATTTCATTAAAAATACTTGCATTTGACGTGATTCTAGGGATTGATTGGTTAACTACTTATCATGCAAAAATTAATTGTTTTCGTAAGGTTGTTAGCTTTTATATTCCTAATCAACCTATTATGCGAATTCAAACGACCAAACCATTAAAATCAATCACGGTTATCTCAAGCCATAAAGCTATTCGTTTATTAAAAAACGGATGTCAAGCTTTCTTAGCTCATGTCACAGATTTAAACAAAAATACGTCAGTTTTGAACGATATTTCTATTGTTAATAAATTTCTTGACGTATTCCCCGAAGAACTTCCTGGCCTACCCCCAGAGCGTGAAATTGAATTTTGTATCGACCTTGAACCCGGTACAAAACCTATTTCCAAAGCCCCATATCGAATGGCTCCTATTGAACTTCAGGAGTTAAAGACCCAATTGCGAGGAATTGTTAGACATCGGCTTTATTCTTCCTAAGTACTTCTCCTTGGGGTGCTCCTGCTTACGATTCGTGAAGAAAAAAAGATGGGAGTATCGACTTTGTATTGATTATCGAGAGTTGAATCATGTCACCATCAAAAATAGGTATCCATTGCCACGTATTGATGACTGTTTGACCAACAAGAAGGAGCCAAATTCTTTTCAAAGATTAATCTTACGTTCCGGATATCACCAATTGAAGATTAGAACCGCCGACATTCCAAAGACGGCTTTCGGAACTTCTATGACGGCATTATAAATTCCTAGTCATGTCCTTTGGATTGACTAATGCTCCTCCGCCTTCATGGATATGATGAACCGAGTATTCAAGGAATATTTAGATCACTTTGTGGTCGTCTTTATTGATGACATCCTTATTTATTCCAAAAGCCGTGAAGATCATGAGCAACACTTGAGGTCGACACTCCAAAAGCTTCGTGAATATAAGCTTTATGCCAAGTTGAAGAAATGTGAGTTCGGCTTGAAGAAGTAGCATTCCTTGGGCACGTGGTATCAAGTCATGGAATATCTGTTGACCCAAAGAAAGATTGAAGCTATTCAAAGTCGGGAACAACCTAAATCGATGATCAAAATAATCGTAGCTTTCTCGGTTTATTTGGTTTTTATCGAGATTCGTGGAAGGATTTTCTCGAATCGCTACTCCATCGACTCAAATGACTCGGAAAGATACAAAGTTCGGTTGGAGCGAAGAATGTGAGAGGAGTTTTCAAGAACTCAAGAGAGACTTATTTCAAAGACTGCTCGACAATACCATCTGCCTCGGAGGGATTTGTCATCTACAAAGTGATGCTTCGTGCAAAGGGGTTGGGATGTGTTCTCATGCAACATGGAAAAGTTATAGCTTATGCCTCATGACAACTCAAAGAATATGAGAGGAATTATCCTACTCACGATCTAGAGTTGGCAAATTTATTATCTTGCACTTAAAATTTGGAGGCATTACTTGTATGGGGAGAAAGTGGAAATCTTTACGGATCATAAAAGCCTCAAATATTTCTTCACTCAAAAGGAACTCAACATGCGACAACGACGTTGGCTTGAATCTGTTGAAAGATTATGATCATACCATCCAATACCATCCTGAAAAGCGAACGTGGTAGGCGACGATTGAAAGCGTAAGATCGTATGCAAGTCTGAGTGCGTTATTGTCAACACAAAAGACCCATTTTGTGTGACTTGCAAAGGATGGAGATAGAGTTAAAGACTCTAGGGACGCATGTGATGATAGCGAGTACGAGTAGAACCGACTTTAATCGATAAAGTTAAAGTTGCTCAAGCTACGGACACGGAGTGATGCGTATGAGGAAGAAAGTGCAAGAAGGTGCTATCTTAAGAAGCAAGAATCGATGAAGAAGGAATACTTTGAGTCAACTCCGGACTTTGTGTTCCTAACGACCTCGATTTAAAGTATAATATCATGATGGAGCGCACAACACACCATTTGCAATCCATCTTGGGAGTACCAAAATGTATCATGATATTCGCATACATTTTGGTGGAGCAATATGAAGAGAGAGATAGCTATTGTTTATCTCAAGGTGTCTAACTTGTCAACGAGTTAAAGCGAGCATCAAGTACCAAAAGGTCCATCGCAACCACTTGAAATTCCGTAATGGAAGTGGGAGCACATTACCATGGATTTCAAGCATTCTGGGTCTTCCTAAGGTTTCTCAGGCATTGATGCGATTTGGGTCATTGTTGATAGATTGACCAAGTCTGCTCATTTCTTACCGATCTGAGAAACTTATACACTTGAACGTCTTGCTCAGATGTACATAAACGAGATTGTAAGACCGCATGGTATCTGCCTAAGATCCATAGTTTCTAATCAAGACCTAAGATTCACTTCACGATTTTGGGTTAGTTTGCAAAAAGCTATGGGCACAGACTTACGATTTAGCTTTCGGCATATCATCCTCGAGATGGACCAGACAATTGGAGAGGACTATTCAAACTCTTGAAGATCTATTAAGACTCGTGTCCTTGATTTCAAGGGAGTTGGGACAAGTTCTTACCATTGGTGGAGTTTTCCTACATTAACAGCTTATCAAGCAAGTATTGGCATGGCTCCATTCGAGCGCGTTGTATGGAAGAAAGTGTCGTTCTCCAAGATATCTTTGGGATGAGGTGGGTGAAGCAACGTTGTTGGGACCGGAGTTGATACGTATGACTACGGAAAAAGATTCAAACGATCCGACGATGTATAAAAACCTCACAAAATCGATAAAAGAGTTATCTTGATCTTCATCGAAAGGACGTGGAATTCGATATAGAGATCATGTGTTTATTAAGAGTTGCTCCATGGAAAGGAGTTACAAGATTTGGAAAGAGAGGAAAACTTAATCCTCGATTCATCGGTCCATTTTTAATCCTCGATCGAGTAGGAATCGTGGCTATAGAGACTCGCTTTCTACCACCAAATATGTCTCGTGTTCATAACGTTTTTCACATATCCATGTTACGTAAATATGTGAAAGACCCGAACCATATTATTGAGTTAGAACCGGACGAAATAGCGGAAGATTTGACGTATGAAAGAGGTTCCCTGTTCAAATTTTGGATAAGAAGGAACATATTCTACGCTCCCAGGGTTATACCTCAAGTCAAAGTTTTGTGGAGGAACCACGATGTTGAGAAATGACTTGGGAGTTAGAATCAAATGAAATCAAGGTATCCTTACCTCTTCGACATACCGTGTATCGCACCTAATTTCGAGGGCTAAATTTCATAAGAAGGGAGGTTGTAAGACCCATTATTATAAATAAAGATGAATTTTCTATAAATATTATTTTTGAATATTATGGAATAAATTTGATATAATGTTATAGTTGTGGGTAATATTTATAAATTTTGCAAAAGTATGCAAGTTGTTATAAAATATTCGTTTGGTCGGGAATATTCTTTTTGTTAGGAATATTAAATACAACTACTCAATCATTGGTGGACCTGGCGAAATTATTGTTTGGATTGAAAACGACAAAAATATTTTATAAAAATAACGGCGGAGGTATTACCGTTAAAACTGTTGAACTACCGGTGTGGTAAAGAAATCTGATGTCTGGCGTGGTTGCGTAGTAGCACTCAGTATTGATTATTGATGCTTACGTGAGAAGTCACTCAACTATGCTCAATTATTACTTTCTGATAATTGTTGCATCATATCTCTTATATTATTGATTCAATTATTGTCACAAAGATCATCTCATAATATATTATATTATTAATTGAGACGACAAATTATAAATGATTAATAATTGTTGAAAGATTAAAAATGTGTTGATTAAAAATAAAATAATTTGTGGTAATATTTATTCGATCCTTAATGTATATAAAGAGTCCATTATGAGACGTTTGTGGTAAGTTTGATTATTTTATATGGGGACCCATATGTCATCATCTAAGAGTCTCTTCGTTAATAGTAATTACCTTTGTAAATAGTAATTACCTTCGTCGATAAGATTTACCTTCAATCAATAGTAATTACCTTGTGAATAGTAATTACCTTCAATATAGTAATTACCTTTACCGACGTCAAACCACTTGCCGTTTCACATTACTGAGCGCGCCAAACCACTTGTCGTTTCACATTACAGTGTCGAACCACTTGTCGTTTCACATTACGAGCGCGTCGAACCACTTTTCTTTTCACATCACCAATCGTCGAAAGCCACTTACCTTTTCACATGGTAGGTGCTAAGCTAGAAATCTCCTATAAATAGAGGCCTAGTGCTTCATTATTTTTTCACTTAATTCATTCAAGCTTTAGAGAGAGAAAGTATAGAGAATAAGAGAAAGAAGAAGAGTATTTTGTTTACTACACTCTTTGCGATATTTAATCTCCTACCAAAAGTAAGGGTGTTATTCTTTCTTAATTCATGAAGAGAATCATTGTTATTCCATTGCTTATTATTACGTTGGAATAACTTTGTATCTGTGCTGGCTACCCTATACTTGGTGACATTCTTCTATTATTCTATTGGAACATCCTGTCATGTGTTTTACAGGACCGGTTCCGTCTTTATTATTATTCATTGGAACATCACATGCATGTGTTTTACACCGGATCCGGTTCCGCTTTTATTATTATTCATTGGAACATCCTATCTCATGTGTTTTACAGGACTGGTTTCCGTCTTTATTATTATTTTGTTGGAACATCTTGTCATGTGTTTTACTTGGGACTGGTTTCATTCTTTATTATTCATTTGGAACATCACATCTGCATGCGTTTCTGGCCGGACCGATTCGATTATTTATTATTCATTGAATAACTTTTATGCATGCGATCTATCGCATGCATGGTGATTTCTTTTGTTATTCCATTCTTTATTATACCCAGATTGGTTAAAACTTTAACTTCTATACTCCATGAAATTAGTGGAATATCCTTGATATTTAAGGCTTCATCCAAAGATCCTTTCATGGAAATATTCTTCTCAAGTATTCTTGAATTTTACTTTACAAACCAATGATCATGTTGACATTTGGATGTTATTGGTTCCTAGATAAATTAATTCTTGAACTTGTTTTATTGAATTCTTATATCATTGTCATCATCCTCATGTTTGTATTATGTTGAAAGTCATCATTGCACATGTAGTGCATAGATGGACTTGGTATGATTATGACCAGAGACTATTCGGTGTAATAATGACCGTAATGTTACAAATGATGTGGTAAAAATCCTCAGTGGCCGTAGTGCATTGATGGACGATTGTTGGCGTGATCATGACCATTAATGAATACACAAATATTCTTGGCCCGTGAAGCATGAATAATTGTGGTCGTGATACTAAAGAATATCCTCGGCAGTAGTGCGGGGGTGATTCGATGATGTGGAATATTTATTAAAGTCGAGTCTCGCCTATAACGATGATGAAAAACCTTTTAAATCATAAAAGATAGTAGATTTTATTTTCTACTTGACTCTTTTAATGGATTGCTTGTTCATTGCAGCTTAAACTTGATGTTTATTATATTTTATCGGTTTAACACTGTTGAAGGCTATTGATAATTTATTACTCGCATTATCTTAGTCATAATATTTCTTCTTTGGGCTAGTTGAGCTCACCCTTTCTTTCACTTGTTCCTTGAAATGAGAACATAATTTGGGACGAGTCGGGAACGGAGTAATGGTCCGAGAGGATAGCATTAGTAGTCCTCACTATTCGTGAAATAGTGTGATAATAATTGTAATGAGGACTCATTTTGAGTTTGTATAATATCTAGTAGACAATATTTGTATTCAAACTCACGCTTTATGTCGTATTGTACCTGGCGCTTATATTAGTAAGTTGTATTTAAATTACGTACCATGTATCCGACTACCCAAGATGGGTGATGTATACCTAATTTTGGGGGCGTCACACCAAACCTCTCCTTAGATGTAACTTTCTAGACATTGCTAATAATGTTATCCAATAATATTATTAAGATAATATGAATTATTGTCTCAGATAATGGAAAATCTTGTGTAATGACAATTTATTGAAATAACGATAATATAAAATATCAATGCAAAGAATTATTGAATCAATAAAATAAAATCTTTGAATCGATAATTCATCAGAATAATTATTGAGTAGTGCCTTCTTCACGTAAGAATCAATAATTGGTGCAATCTTGTATCTTCTTGCTCAACAACGCGTATTAGTGTGTTTTAACCAATTCGGGTATTCCAACAAAGATAATTAGAATAACTACACCGTTATTTATAAACAACTTATATTTGTCGTTTTCTTCATCCAATCGCTTTCCGGTTATGGGGCCCACAAAAATCTGCGCCATCGCATTTAATATTCCCCGACAGATCATTAATATTCCACGACCAAACGAATATTCCCCGACAATAATGAATATTTTATAACCATTTGCTTATTCGACATATTTGCGTATTTTACCCATAACTATCCACATTAATCAAATCAACCCTTACTATTTCAAAATAATAAATAGAGGAAAATAAATTTCATTTATTAATAATTTGGGGTCTTACAATAGCTACGAGTATGAATTTAGAAGTTGAGCAGCTTGATGTGAAGACCGCATTTTTGCATGGTGACTTAGAAGAGGAAATTTATATGGAGCAACTTGAGAGCTTCATAGATAAAGGTAATGATCAGTTAGTTTGCAAATTAAAGAAGAGCTTGTATGGATTGAAGCAAGCTCCAAGGCAGTGGTATAGAAAATTCGATTCTTTTATGACTAAGCATGGGTATTCAAGAACCAATTCAGATCATTGTGTGTTTGTGAAAAAATATCCAGATGGCAATTTTATTATTCTCTTGCTTTACGTTGATGATATCTTTTATTATTGGGACAAGACACGAGCAAGATTAGCAAGTTGAAGTCAAAGTTGAGCAAATCCTTTGCCGTGAAGGATTTGGGTCCAAAGAAAGCAAATTCTAGGGATGAGAATTGTTAAATGACGATCACGTAAATGATTTGGTTATCTCGAGAGAATTACATTAAAAAGGTTCTTGAGAGGTTCAATATGGACAAAGCAAAGTCATTAATTGTCCACTTGCGAGCCACTTCAAACTTAGCTCAAGCGGTGTCCTAAAAGTGATGAAGAGAAAAAGAGATCGAGAAAACTCCTATAGTTCGTGATTGGTTTCTTTGATGTATGCCATGGTTTGTACTCGTCCGGATATTGCTTTCACGCAATCGGGTTGTTAGTGCGTTTCTGTCTAATCTGGGGAAAGAACACCGGAAATGCGATGAAATGGATTCTCGAGGTATCTTGGGCACTTCAAAGATGAGTTTGTGTTTTGGTAAAGGCGAGCTATTCTTGACGAGTTCACAGATTACGATATGGTGGTGATGTCGATAGTCAAAAATCTATTACATTATTTGATTACCTTTGCGGGGGCGAGCGAGAACGTGGCAATCAAGGTTACGAAATGTGTTGCTCTCTCTACCACGTAGTCGAGTTCATCGCCATCACGTAAGCTTCTGAAAGAACTATTGTGGTTGAAGAAGTTCTTACGAGAGTTGGGTTTGAAACAAGAAAGGTATGTCCTTTATTGTGATTGTCAGAGTGCGATCCACTTGAGTAAGAATTCTTCATTTCATTCGAGATCGAAACACATTGATGTTAGATATCATTGGATTCGTGATGTCTTAAACGATAAGTTGTTGCAACTTGAAAAAGTTCACACTGATGATAACACTTCGGATATGTTGACTAAAGCATTGTTTAAGGACAAGCATGAGAAGTGTCGACTCTTGGCAGGAATGGTCGAATCCTCCACATAAGTCGGGAGGGGGAGAATTGTTGGGTTTCCCTCCTTTGTGGGACCCATCTATTTCTTAATTACAATCTTTGGCATGCACCTTGGTAAAATGCATGGCTTTTATTTTTGGTGGTTTTCCCATACATGACTCTTGGTATTCTCAAGGCTTGGCTTGGAGTCTTCAAGAAGATACAAATCCTTATAAATTTGAGACATGTCCCATTTTTGGTAGAGGCAGAACAGATACAGAAAAGGAAAGAGAGAGAGCTCCATTCAGATAAAGTTCTTCTGTTAGTTCTTCCTAGTTCTGATAAATTCTCCTGTTCAGACCTGTTTGTTCTTGGAGATTTGTTTTCTCATTGGTGAGGTATTTTTCCTCTCGTGGTTTACACCTTTGGTGTGTTTGTAAGGCTTATGCCTTTTTTGGCCATTTTGTAAACTCTGTTTGGTGATAGTGGAAGAAACTGACCTACCGGTCTTGTGGATGTACCTCAATTAGAGGGAACCACGTAATTCTTGTGTGCCTACTTCTTTTTGTTATTTTCTTGCATTGCTTCTATTGATTTACACTTGTGGGAAAGCCATATTTTTTCCAACACTAGTATGCTTGGAAGTATCAGAACAAACTATACATGTACATTTTTTTGTTAGATGGGATCAATAATATCCTCTTTCTATGATTTAGCATCAATGGTCTAGCTAGATGTCAAATTTTCTTGAAATCTATATTTTTCTCATCATATCAGTGCAGCACCAGATTGCGAGGCATGGGAAGAGGAATTTCATGGTAAGGTAACGTTACTAATATATATTGCACGTATTTTATTCTTCACTACTTACCTAGCCGACATTCAAGATTAAATTTTTCTATACTGCGTTTTCGCACAGCCCAGTTAGAACATCGAGAATGCATATTGCTATTGTATTAACCACAGAGAGTTTTGCCAATGATTGTGGAGTTGAGAATAGGAGGTCCCAAATTAAAGGAAAAATCAACAGAAATAAAAATTTAAAAAAAGTTTCCATTATTAAACAAATACTTTCACATGATCATAGATAACAAAGTTTCATCTCCCAAGCTCTCATTTATGTTTCATTTGCAGCCTAAAATTAGGCTCATACTATATTACTACTCTTTTTCTTTTCTTTTTTTATCTTAGAAAGTATCCTCACCTCTACATGAGTATCAATATGGATAGATATGGAGGTGGCTGAATGACTGAATCCAAACTTTGAGAGAAACTTTATAAAATTTTGTTAATAAGCCTAGCAAAGATAAATTTGTGATCTAAGATTGGAAAAAAAACTACCTAAACTGAATTCTAACATCAATCGACAAACCTGCACTCAGTCCTGCAAACTGGGGCTTGCATAGTAAAAGATGTTCCTTCTTATTTACTTTCCTTCCCCATCTAGCTAGTAACCTCCACTTCAGTTTTAACGATTCACATTTTTTACTTCCTCTATTCAAGAGGAATACCATATACTAATCTAGTAGATATTTCTTTCCCTTTTTTTAAGAGTAAATTTCATTTAATTACTTGAGGTTTATGTGATTTCTCACTTAAACACCTGATGTTTTGAGGTGAAATGAAAAATTGTTTTCTGTCATAGTTCCGTTAACTAAAATGTGTTTGGACATTTATCTTCAATATTCTAATTTCTCTATTGCACATATACACCACCTCCGGTACCATCCACATACACTCTCATCTCTAACTTTGAAAATTTCTCAAATTTAAACAACATCATGATTGGTGGGTGAATTATGAATGTCTAAGTTTAACTTTAATTTGATGATTTTGAGATCAAAGGGAGTCAAATTGGGGTTTCTATTAATGAGATTATCAAATAGATGAGTTGTGCATGTGCGATGATGGTGGAGATGGAGGGGGCGAAGATGGTGGTGGTGGGTGAATTAGATGATGGTAGATTTGGAGTTTGAGATTTTAATTTAGGGCTTTCAATTGGGTAAGGAGAAAAGATGGAGGATAGAAGATGAAGATAGAGCCAGGAAACGAGGGAGCGAGCAGTACGGATAGAGGCGCGGTAATTCATATGAATCAAGCTTGTAGTTGAGGAGATGACGGGTATTCTTTATTTCCAGTTGGTGGCTATGAAGTATTTATGATCGAGGTGGTGGTGACTAGGTAGAGAGAAAAAGATGAGAGAGAGTGAGTTTTGGGATGGGGTATTTTGGGTCTCTTTTTTGTATTTTTAGAGTTTTAGTGGGTTTTCAGCACTTTTGGCGAGTGGCACGCACACACATTGGATGAAAAAATTGACAGTTTCACTTAATCTCAATACTACAAGTGTTTAAATGTATGTTTTTCAACAACAGGTGGTAAAGTAAGAAAATGGTAAAACCTAAGGTAGTGAAGTAAAATTTACCATTTTTTAAGTAGAAGCCAGTTTCAAGCTAACTACTCTTTCTCTTGAGCATGATTTATTGAATAAGATCAATTTTATTGATTTCTCATAACTGACTGTTATTGATGAATGTAAAACTATAGCTTTTACTTTCTTATGGGTACAAGATAAGTGAGGTTTGTAACCGCCTGACCCTCCTTGATCCATTTATGTTTGTGACCAGAGCCTTTATTTCATCCCTTCAATAATATTGTTCAAATTCTTGTCAGAGCAACCATGTTTTATGACATCATTTGCAACCTTTTCTTTAAGATCTAAAGCCCTTGCTTTATAAGTTTCATCACCAAGCAGCTGCTCCACCTTGTTCTTGATTTCTCCCTGCCTAATGATTCCACTTTCATCTTGATTAAACCCTAATCCAACTTTCCAAATATCACAGATGTAGCTTTGGTTACAAAACTGATCACCAAAGTAAGGCCAGCACAAAAAAGGCACTCCATTGCTTATGCCTTCAGTGGTAGAATTCCAACCACAGTGGCTCAAGAAACATGCCACAGAAGGATGCGTAGAACCTTCTCTTGGGGTGCCCAACCCACCATTTTCCCACGACTGCATATTCGGTCTTTAAATCCTATTGGGTAAGCTTCATTTGTCTCTTCAGTCATATCTGGTCTCACTACCCACAGGAATGGCTTGTTGGTGAGTTCAAGCCCAAGAGCCAATTCTTGGAACTGTGTTTGGTCAAAAACTGTGAAGCTTCCAAATGCAACATATATGACTGAGCAAGCTGGTTGTTGATCAAGCAATGTCAGGTAAGTTGAGTCTTCTGGCCAGAAGTAGCTCGCTTGATTTCCATGCTGGTTGCTTCCAATTGGCAAGATCTCTGGAAATAAGGTAAATGCTGCTGGCTCTAGCTCTAGCTCTAGCTCATAAGCTGAGTTGCATGTTATCCAGTCTGCTAGTTTCACGAATTTGTTGGCATTATTAAAAATTATAAAACCAGTTCTCTCTGTGGTCGTGTCGCCAATGCAGGACCATGCAAGCTTTGCAGTGTTCATGGCAGGCATGGTTGGTGACAAATGGAACATTTGATTCTTTATGGTAGTTCTTGCAATGGAAGTTTCAACAGAGATTAGGGGTTATTGCTAGTATAATTTTTGGTAGAGTCAAAAGTTAGTGCTGTTAGGTCTCACCATCGTTGTAAACGATTCTATCTTCAATGAGCTTCGGAATGCTGAATATTAAGGCCAATGTTGCAGCTGATGCAGGCCAGAAGGCTGCTTGCCTGATTCCCATCTTCTCTTCAACTTCCAGGGCCCATCCCATATTCAGATCAGCGATGATGCTGGTGATTTTGTTTTCGTCTGATACATTTATCTTTTCTATGAGCTCCTCCAGCTTCCTGGCATGGCTCTTAAGATTGCTTCGCTGACTTTCCTATGTCGTTCCTGTCCTTCCAGTCCCAGAGTTCCCCAATCCATCTGGATTGAATTCAGATGTATCAGATCTCCTACATTACGGCATTACCTATATCCGACAATGCCTTCATTACCCAGTTATGATTGAATTCAGTGTTCACGAATGTTACTTTGTAACCCTGCTTGATAAAGTGTTGCACAAGCTTCATTAGGGGGATTACATGACCTTGTACAGGATAAGGTACAGCTAGAACATGTGGGATTCCCATCTCTAACTTATTCGTTTGATGAATTCTTGCAGATTTTGCTAGTAAGTACTTCTCTTATTCCTTTATCTTCAATTTAAAGTAGTATCCTTCGGTTCATGGCTGAATTACTGAAGCACATGGGTGTCATCCTTTTACTTTTAAAGTTAATATCTGTGTGTTTCTACCAACAACAGAAAAAATGTAATATGTATGTGTTTGTTTGATTTGGTGTACATTAATAAAGGGTTGTTTGATAAAACTGAATGAAAAGTTCTGAATATATAAGAAAATTTGAGTGAGCTGAATGTGGTTGAAGATCTGAATATTAAATGAAATTATGTGTTTGATAATTGTTTGTTTAAAATATCTGAACATATGTATTATCCTATTTTAAACTTCTAGGCTATTATGAACAAATTTATTATGTAATTATAAATAAACAATGTTATCTAAGAAAAATTAATATAAACTTTTGAAATCTTTAATGAAGTATACTATTAAAAATATAATTTTGGAATAAAACAGTAAAAAATATTAATGACATTCTATAGTACATAAAATCAAAACAAAAAAGACTACAACAACATTCATTAAATTGGTTGTCCAATTTGTTAAACAAAAATCAAAAACAATTTGTAAATAACAAAAATTGTTTACAATAGTAAACAAGATGGATATTGAATGTAAATTTTAATTGTTTATGAGAGTACGTGAGTAAAAATATTATTTAATACTACTTCTTATTCATTCAATCACAAATTTTTAGATGAATTGTTCACACATTTAGACGCATTCAGAATTTAACAATTGTTAATTTAGACTTATTCAAACCCATTTGGAAGTAAACAATCAGCCCCTAATTCATTTTTTGTTTGGTACAATCTTTTTCCAAGCTTTTTAAATGTGTATTAAGTGTTGCAGGGTGGTCTCCATGGGATTTTGTTTTAGTTAAGTGGAGATGCCGACGAATGTGGGCAGAAAAATTTGGTCATGAAAAAGAAAGCAGAATGGGGTATGACATTTTTGTGGACAGAGGAGAACAGAGAGTGAGGTGGGGTTTTGGATGGAGGAGGAGAGAGAAAGTAATCTCATATAAACTCTTGTTTTATCATTGTGGATGTTAAGAAATCAAGCGAACACAAACACAAACACACACAAACTACTATATAATGACACAAAAGTTTTACGTAGACTGAAAAAACCCATAGAGTACTATGAAAAATATTGAAGAATAACGTTAACTGGCTGATTATTCTCTCTTTTATCTCTCTAATGCTGGAACTTAGCTTTCTCTCTCTAACTACTTGACACCTTTCTCTCTAGCTCACTCGGCTTGGCGTGTTGAAAAATGCTTCCTTTCCTAATGCAAGAGAGGGGGACAAGCTTCCTTGTTTTAAGGAAAGCCAATTGCAATAATAGATGATGAGTCACCGAAATTGCAAGACATGCAATTGTTAGGAGATGTGATGATGAGTATCACCCATTTGCAAGATCATCCGACTTAACAGTGGATACTTGTTACGGTTTGTTGTTTTCAGAGGCCTTTGACAGAAGCAGGCCACCGTCCAAGAAGAAGTGAGTCAGGTGAGTAACATTTGTCGACAAAGGAGAACTGGTAGTACTACTACTTTTCTGTAACTCAAACAAAAGGTTGGCTATAGCTAGTATGGATTTAGTTGGTTATGGTTTTTAGGTTATGGATCCATTAGGTATTATCCATTTTAAATATAGATAATATGGTTATGCTTCTAATCCAGTCAACTCATATAAATATAGATAGATAACAATACGAGTTAACAAGCTTGCTTCAATTTGGTAGTCTCCAGAACAGAGAGATCATCATACGAGTTATCCTGCTTCACGTTAACAAACCCTCCAGTTTTTAAGATAGCATTATATTTTTAAACATGTTTGCTAATCTTCCTAGTTGGTGATTAGAAAACTTTATATAGAATTACTAGAAAATTGTATCTGAAAGTTGTTAACAGCTGGTGGAATACCTAGGTATCATCTAAAGAGCCAACAAAAAGCAGGGCTTTCACCCACATTTGCATATAAAAAGTATAGATTAATATGGGTCAAAACTAATTCCAACCCATATTTGTAATTAATAATATGGGTCATATAGCTATTATGACCCCCAAAGGTTGTCAAGGAGTAGGAAATTACACTGAGAGTCTGATCATCAATTCAATTCAAGCTGATTTTTCTTAAGTTGACCTATATGTCACATGGATATTTCCTTCCATCACAAATCTTCTTGACAAAGCGTTGCACAAGCTCTCACCTCTAACTTCAATCTTGGTGAATTGTTCCAAATTTTGCTACCCAGTACTTGTCATATTTGTTTCACTTTAATTATAAACTCTCCTTTGGGATGGCGGCTGAAGTAATGAAGGTGAAGAAATATGCATGTGTCGTTGGTGACTTGGTGTGATCTATAATATTCTTTAGTCATTTATTCGGTGTCTGGTACCATCTTTTTCGTGTATTTTTTAATATGTTACAGTGTGGTTGCCATGAATTTCGACAAATTTGGGCTAAAAATAATGATTTGGTCATAATGGAGAGCAGATGTGGGGGGATGGCATTTTAGTTGACAGAGGAGAGCAGTGACTGAAGTGGGGTTTTTGATGAAGGAGAAGACAGAAAAAAAATCTGAGAAAAACTCCTGTTTGTGATAGAGAGAGAAGTCTAAATTAGAGTAGGGACAAGAATGAGTGAAATGAGCAAAATTTGTTGACAAAGAATAGCTGCGACTCTGCTCCTATTTTCATTTTTTTTTTTTATTTTATATTCAAACATAAGGTGGGCTATAGCCCTTATGACCCCCCACGTGTCTTCACCACCGATGAAAATATTGAAGTTGTCAAGGAGAAGGTAATTACAAACTTTTCGTGACTACACAAAATTGTAGGGCTTTAGAGTTGGGAGTAACAATTCGAGCTGAGTTTTGATAAGTTTATCCATCACTTGCATGTAATATTTTCCCTCCATCACAAAACGAGAGTCAAATTTGATTTTGATTATTTTATATAGACTAGGCAACCCCTAGTAGATAGGGCATTGACACGCCTATTTTGTCTTATTTTTACAACTTTTTGGTTCATTTTCCACCAAATTTTCATAATTAAACAAACAATGCATTCTCACAACATGACATCCTTTTATTTCATCCAATCAGTAATATTGCTCAAATTCTTGTGAGAGCTGCCGTGTTCTTTGACACTATTCACCACCTTTTCCTTAAGATCCAAAGCCCTTGCTTTAAACTTTCTGTCACCAAGTAGATGCTCCACCTTATTCTTAATTTCTCCCTGCCTGATGATTCCACTTTCATCTTTGTTGAATCCCAATCCAACTTTCCAAACATCACAAATGTAGCTCTGGTTAAGGAACTGATCAACAAAGTATGGCCAGCACAAGAAAGGCACTCCATTGCTTACACCTTCCATGGTAGAATTCCAACCACAGTGGCTCAAGAAACAAGCCACAGAAGGATGGCGTAGAACCTTCTCTTGGGGTGCCCAACCCACCATTCGGCCACGAGTGCCTATTCTGTCTGTAAAACCTTTTGGGTAAGCTTCATTCATCTCGTTAGTCATATCTGGCCGCACAACCCACAGGAATAGCTTGTTGGTTAATTCAAGCCCAAGAGCCAATTCTTGGAACTGTGACTGGTCAAAAACTGTGAAGCTTCCAAATGCAACATAAATGACTGAGCAGACTGGCTGTTGATCAAGCCATGTCAGGCAAGTTGATTCTTCTGGCCAGAAGTTGCCTGCTTGATTACCATGCCGGTTGCTTGCTAGAAGTGGACCGATTGGCAACATATTTGGAATTAAGGTAAATGCTGCTGGCTCAAGCTCATAAGCTGAGTTGCATATTATCCTGTCTGCCAGTTTCACAAATTCATTGTTGTTTACTACAATTTCAAAAAACATTTTCTGTGTTTTCAAGTCACCGAAGCAGGCCCACGCAAAGTGTGTGTTCCTCGCAGGCATGTTTGGTGACACGTCAATCATCTGGTTCTTTATGATAGTACCTGCAGTGGAAGTTTTGACACAGATTTTATATTCAAAAGATATATTGTAGTTATGGTTACAGTTTGAGTGGTTGTAATAGTATTGCCTAAGAGAAACAACAACAACAACAACAACAACAACAGAGATAAGATTTTTACTGGTATGGTTATTTATTGTAGCCCAACTTTTAATGCTAGTTATTCAAGTTAATGCTACATACGCCTATACATACTAACATACACAATATTTGCTTTCCTGTTAGGTAATTGTCTTCTGCTTCCCACTCAATTTTACTCTTGATAATGTTTAACTTACTCATGATAGTTTGTTTAGATAACTACTTCTGTCCCAACAGAAATATATACTTTAATTATGAACCTCCATTATTCTTAAATGTGGTGAGCATTATATATAGCTATATCTTATGTCTGTTTTATTATGCTATACTGCATAGCCAAGTTAAGAGTTAGTGATATGAGGTCATACCATCGTGTTTATGATTCCATCTTTAATCAGCTTTGGGATACTGAATATGGAGCCCAACACTGCAGCTGATGCAGGCCAGAAGGCTATTCGCCTGATTCCCATCTTCTCTGCAACTTTCAGGGCCCATCCCATATTCTCATCGGCAACAAGGCAGGTGATTTTGTTGTTGTCTGTTGCATTAATACTTTTTATGAGCTTTTCCAGCTTCTCTGGCATGACTCTGGAGACTGCTTCTGATAACTTTCCGATGTCATTCCTATCCTCCCCGGGGTCTAATCCATCCGGGAGTGAAACCATATGTATCACGTCACCTACATTTCTATCTTTATCCAACAATGCATTCATGACACGCTTGTGATTGAAGTCGGTGTTTACAAATGTTACTTTGAAACCCTTCTTGACAAAGTGTTGCACAAGCTCCATAAGGGGAATTACATGGCCTTGTGCAGGAAAAGGAACAGCTAGAACATGTGGGATGCTCATCTCTAACTGTTCTTCTGATGATTTTTTGCTAGTATTGCTAGTTAGCAACTCTCTTATTTGTTTCATTTTAATATAAAGTCTGTTGAAGTACTGAAGCACATGAGTGTCATTCTTTTGCTTTTACACTCTGTTTCTGAGTTTTTAACAGAAAAGAAAAGAATAGAAAACATAAATTAGAACAGAAAAGAAAAGAATAGAAAATTTAAGGTTTTTCTTTTTGTGTTTGTTTACGAGTTTTAATGGAAAATGATAGAAAATTTAAAATTGAGGATATGTGTTGTAATTTAAAATTTATTATATTAAAAGTTGAGGATAATATAGAATTATAAATATTACTTATTCAATTTCTTTTCTTTTCAAATCAAATTTTGGACGGAAAACTTAAGCGAGGAAAAAGTTTTCTTTGTTCCGTTTTAATAAAAAGCTGAAAAATGAATGTATATTTATTTTAAAACTCAGAAACTGAGCGTTAATGTGATTTTCATGTGTGATGTATAATCATTAGTCATTTATTTTTCGCAGGTACTATTTTGTCCTGCATTTAATTGTATTGCAGTGTGGTTGCTTTCTTACCTTGAGATATCTTGGCCTAGCTTCAGTTTCATTGCCCTGTCATTATCCTTGTGGAACCATATGATGTTGTTATATTTGTTTCTACATAATGTACTATCATACTATGTCCTCACTCCTCAGCATGAGAGTATTGAAGTTGTCAAGGACTAAGCAAATAGAGTAACTTTCGTGACCGCATAAAATTGTATGGCTTTAGTGTTGAGACTCGGCCACTTGGGAGTGTCAAGTTGATCTACCACATGATTACGTGGATATAATATGTTCCCTCCGTACTAAAAAAATGTCACATCTCACTTTTAATATATAAAAAATCCTAATATATACAGTTGTTTGACTATGACACACTTACGGTTTGGTTGATGATTTTTTCTTAATACCAATTTTTATTCTAAAATCTAATATTGGAACAGGAAAAATCATTGGATAAAATTATATCTAAGCATGTCTCAACAATCCTTAATATCCACAAAAAGAAAATTGAAAGTAAAATTGACTCTCATTTTGTGACGGAGGATGTATTTAATTTGAGCCATGCAGAACTACTGCACTGTCTGCACAGGACACTGACAGAGTGCCCAACTCCAGGATCGGATATCATTAGATATGAAGCTTCCCACAATAATAACATAAGAACTTGTTCAGTTGTTTGTCACTTCCACCTTTTCCATAACTTCATCTTTCTTTTAATGTAATTTTTTTCCCCAGTTGTAACTGGTAAGTGGTACAGAGACTTGAGCTTCCAAAATTTTAACGAGGGTAGTTTGTAATAATCCAATTTTGTTGGGTCACACTAAACTCTCTGCTGCTCCGTACTGCAGACTTACATGAGTTTGAGGATTTGATCACCTTATTTGCTATTGCATCAAGCCATCATGATCATTCATCTAGCAGTTTGATTATTTTGTCATGTGCTTAAAATTCCATTATTATGTTTAAAACTTGTGAATGCTTATAGAAATATGTTTTGAGCTTCTGGATGAGCTAGTTCCTCAAATTATTCAAGTAAAAAAGACATTTTCTGAGCTTCTGGATGAGCTATAGTTCCTCAAATTATTCAAGTAAAAAAGACATTTTCTGTCATATTGTATTGTGTCTCTGCTGCCTTGAGATTTATAGATCTTAATTCTTACTAAAAGGATATAGTTTGTTAGAATTTTGTGTTAGTCACTCGCTACTCCAGGAAACTTGAATTAATAATTATGGAGTACTTCAGTAAAATCCACAAAGAAAATTTAGCTGCCAACTTCCGGGGGGTGGGGGTGTTGAAAGAAAAAAAAACAATGCCTTCACAAAACACACCAAAATCTCCTTTATTTCATCCAATCAGTAATATTGCTCAAATTCTTGTGAGAACAGCCATGTCCTTTGACACTATTCACCACCTTTTCTTTAAGATCCAACGCCCTTGCTTTAAAGTTTTTGTCACCAAGCAGATGCTCCACCTTGTTCTTAATTTCTCCCTGCCTGATGATTCCACTTTCATCTTTATTAAATCCCAATCCAACTTTCCAAACATCAAAGATATAGGTCTGGTTAAGGAACTGATCAGCAAAGTATGGCCAGCACAAGAAAGGCACTCCATTGCTTACACCTTCCATGGTAGAATTCCAACCACAGTGGCTCAAAAAACAAGCTACAGAAGGATGGCGTAGAACCTTTTCTTGGGGTGCCCAACCCACCATTCGCCCACGAGTGCCTATTCTTTCTTTAAAACCTTCTGGGTACATTTCATTGATATTGTCGGTCATATCTGGCCTCACAACCCACAGGAATGGCCTGTTGGTTAGTTCAAGCCCTAGAGCCAATTCTTGGAACTGTGTCTGGTCAAATATTGTGAAGCTTCCAAATGCAACATAAATGACTGAGCAGACTGGCTGTTGGTCAAGCCATGTCAGGCAAGTTGAATCTTCTGGCCAGAAGTAGCCTTCTTGATTTCCAAGTTTGTTGCTTGCTAGAAGCGGACCGATTGGCAAGATATTTGGAAATAAGGTAAATGCTGCAGGCTCAAGTTCATAAGCTGAGTTGCATATTATCCGGTCTGCTAGTTTCACAAATTCTTTGGCTTTTACTATAACTTCAAAAATAATTTTCTGTGTTCTTAAGTCACCAATGCAGGCCCACACCAAGTTTCCTGTGTTCATCGGAAGCATGTTTGGTGACAAGTTAATCATCTGGTTCTTTATGATAGTTCCTGCAGTGGAAGTTTTGACATAGAATTTAGATTCCAGAGTATATTTTAGCTTATATTAACAGTATGATTTGTTGTAATAGCTTTGCCAAAGAGAAACAATAAGTACAACAACAGTTACAAGATTCCTACTAGTATTTGATTATTTAATGTAGCCAACTTGTACTGTTAGTTGTTATCCCTAATTTCAAGCTCAGCTATGCTATGTACACCTATACATACATGTGATATTTACACCAGCTTATGATTTGCTTACCTACTAGTTGTTTCTTTTATTTTCCCCACTGAGTTTTACTCTTGATAATGTTCAATTTACTCATGATAGTTTGTTAAAGAACTACTTCTGTGCTACAATAAAAGACATGATATAACTTTAAACTGTATAGTAGAGTAAAGAGTCAAGTGACATAAGGTCTCACCATCTTTGTTTATGATGTTATCTTCAATCAGCTTTGGGATGCAGAATACTGAGCCCAACAATGCAGCTGATGCAGGCCAGAAGGCTGCTCGCCTGATTCCCATCTTCTCCGCAATTTTGAGGGCCCATCCCATACTCTCATCAGCAATAAGGCAGGTAATCTTGTTGTCATCTGTTGCATTAATCTTTTCTATGAGCTCCTCCAGCTTCCCTGGCATGGCTCGGAAGATTGCTTCTGATAACTTTCCCAGGTCATTCCTATCCTCCCAGGGGTCCAATCCATCCGAGATTGAAACCAGATGTATATTATTATTATCCCCTACATTACCATCTTTCTCCGATAATGCATTCATGACAAGCTTGTGAATGAAGTCGGTGTTTACAAATGTTACTTTAAAACCCTGCTTGACAAAGCGTTGCACAAGCTCCATCAGGGGAATCACATGGCCTTGTGCTGGAAATGATACAGCTAGAACATGCGGGATTCCCATACCTGTCTGTTGTTTTGATTGCTTGTATTGTATGTCTACTTTTTTCCCAAAGCTCAAGCTCAATTCACTATATTTTATAGTGTGTGTTTTGGTGACATGGCTGAGATAGTGAAGCTCAAGGAGCTGTCCCTCTTGTTCAATCTATGCATTAGGGTCTATCTATTTGCCATTTCTTTAGTGTCTGTTATTACCGCATTCTTTAACTTTTTGTAATTGTCAATATTGTTAATTTTGTGTGTTTCCTTGGGGATGGATCTTTTGCATTTGCTTCAGTTTCATCAAACTCTGTTGTTGTACCTAATCATTTCATAATTCATAATGTAATATTAACATGGAAGTATTACAAATGCTAACAAGTGGGATTTCACTTGCCAGCTGAAATTTTCAGCTATATGTATGTATCCTTTATTCACTCCTCTAGGTAAAGGATAACAAGGAGTTTCATTCGGTTCCTTATATTACAAATTCATCTTTCCAAAACATTGCTACTTGTAATGAAGGGATAGCAAGCAATTTCATTATTATGGACTGGTTTGGTTAATCCAAATATTATTTTTTTTTTTAAAATATCTAAAAATTATTATTAGCATAAATCAACTAATACTAACATTTTAGATTAATGTAGTAAAAAACAGCTATATCTATATGATTCAAGCTAATGTTTTGGTGTTCCGTGTTTACTACTTTCAATCAAATTTGACTTTTTAAAATATTTTTTACGTTTGATGTAATTTCCAAATTTTTTGTTTATGATAAAGAAATAATAACATAAAGGCCCAATATTAATATAAAAAAGTTGGGTTTTGTTGAGCCAAAATAAAATTAAATAGCTAGCCTTCTCTGAGCATAAGCCCAGGTTATTTATCCAGGTTTCCTATCTGGGTATTAGACACTTGTCATCAGTGGGCCTATATTATATTTTATTTTATTTATGAGATCATTCTAAAGCATCCGTTTGAATGTCACAAACCCACTTCTACACAAAATTGTGAGATACTTTTTTCTCAAATTAACTTTTTACATATAAAATTTGATACTATGAAAAAGTCATTTAAAATTTATGTCTAAACGTCTTTATGACAAATTATAACGTTTAAAAAGAAAAAAGTTAATAATCAATTGAACATCTTATTTTAGGCCACAAAATTAATATTAAGATTGTCATATGCTACTTCTTAAGATATCATTGCATAGATAGGACTACCAATTAGGCCAGTTAAGCGCAATGCCCAATCATTCGGCCCGTTAAAAATTAGTTCAAATTTAATTTTGAGAATGAGTCGAGGCAAGTTTGGACAAAAATTTAAGTCTAAAATAAAATTTAGACGAGTTTGATCAATAGGTAATTCTGCCCCTTATAAGCTCAACCGAATTATAATATGAACAAAAATTTAGTACCATGCACAACATATATTAAATAAAACTCGAGAAAATTATATTATCCAATACTTGAATTTTTATTTTTCATTTTACACAAATGTGCGAATTCTATGATGATAATTCACAAATCAAACATTCCAACAAGAAGATGAAGCAAGGCTACCCCACGCTGTGTAACTCTATCTTAATTTTTCGTTATTAAGTATGTTTTGTGTTAAACATTCCAACAAGAAGATGAATCTTATATATATATATATATATATATATATATATATATATATATTAATTTTTTTTATTAAGGTAATATTTCATTAACATAGATCGAGAGGCAAAAGAATCAACAAAAAAAGAAGAAGAAGATTGACCCAAACCTCCTGATGAAACTTAGAACTATTGCTGCGAAGACGTCGTTTTACTGTTCTTAATCTTCTCATAAATACAAACTGACACCTACCAATGTCCCAGATCAGGATTTACAATCTTACACTATTAAGCCAAAGTAAGATAAATCCTCTTGAGCACATGTAATCGCTTGGATCACTAACTGTGCATCAAATTACAAAACCACATTATTGAGTCCCAAGGTCTTCAACCAGCTTAACGCCTCACGAACACCAATTTTTTCGCAATCGTAGCATACAACGAATCATTAACTATACCATTCTTGGGTCATGACATGGACCCTTGACATTCCTTATCCTCTCGCCATAACCAATCGCTAACGCGTGACCAAAAGAGCTACATCAACATTACATTTATATGTACCTGTAGCTGACTTCTTCCAAATCGAGTTAACATCAACAGCTCGTGCTTCACTGTGACTTGTAATAACCTGAGCGTTTCTCCATTGCTCATGCAATGAATATGCCATATAAATCACTTTCCTTTCCTGAATTCTGCGATGACACCAAACCAGATCATTCATACTGTTCCAGAGGCCCCATGCAACCATCGTAGTCATACTAGCCTTTTCTCGATTTCTACTAGAAAGCACACGTGTCCATCAATCACCAAAACTCTCCTCAAACTCACTGTTATCACCTATCCAAGATAAACTCCAAACATCTCTAGCGTAAGAACACCACACCAGGACATGTAACGCATCTTCACGACTGTTATTACACCTTGGGTACATATCATTGACATCAACACATTTCTTCCTCAGATCTCTCATGATAGATAAACTATTTGTGCACACCCGTCAAAGAAAGTGTTTCACTTTTGTTGGAACATTTAGAACCTATAACTTGCGCCACATGTTGGAGTTATTATGTTGTGTCGCACCCCTGTTATTGAGCATTAGAGTGTGATAGCCACTTTTAACCGTATAGATGCCTCGTCTTTCTCTGGACTAACTCCAACAATCTGACTTCGCCCTACGACTCAAAGGAATCTCAAGAATTAGCCTCTTATCCCGTAATGAGAAGAGATCATTCAAAATATCCAAATCCCAGCAACTCTCTTCCACACAGCATAATCTCTTCCAAAGCCGGTCCTGAGATTTTTAAGGCCCGAGGCAAATTTTTTCAAGTGTGCTCCTTAATATAAATTAAATAAAAAAATAAATAGATTATCAACTAATTAATTTTATTAAAATTATAAGAATTTACAAAAGATAAGGAAGAACATTTTAAAATGTCATCGAAGCAAAGAATCATCACATGTACGTACAAAATAAAAATATCAATAAAATCGGTAAAACTAATGAAATACCCACTGTAATTGGCAAGTTTTACTGATTACACAATTGAACTTTTAATTTTTTAAATTACCCCACTAAACTAATTATTATTTTGAAATTGGATTATTCCGTTAAAAAAAATAAACGGACGTTAATTTTTTATCTACAAAACTAATGAATTATCCACTGTAATTGGCACGTTTTACTGATTACACCATAGAACTTTTATTTTTTCAGATTACCCCATTAAACTAATTAAAAAATGATTATTATAAATATTTTTAAAAATAATTATTATTTTCAGTAAAAAATATTAGAAACTTTAATTTTTCCATAAAATGAGTAAAGTTTCATAAAATATAGATTTAAAAAATTAAATTTTATGAAACCATATTGTTTTTTTTTAAAAAATTCTTTTGAAAATAAAGTTTATTTTTGAATCTATATTTTATAAAATTTTACTCAATTTTTAAAAATATGAAGAATTTGTCAAATTTTTTCTTGAAAATAATATTTATTTATAAAAATTAATAATTTCTTTTTAAAAAAATGAATCAGTTTTTTTATTTATCTTTTCTTGTTTTTTTATTTTTATTTTTTTTTTAGGTTTTTTAAAAATTTCTAATATTAAGAATGGGTCATTCTGCGAATTTAATTTAAAATCACTATAATTTTTTTGAATCTATATTTTATGAAACTCTACTCATTTTATGAAGAAAAAAAAAAGTTTCTAATATTTTTACTTAAAATAATAATTATTTTTAAAAATATTTAAAATAATTATTTTTAATTAGTTTGATGGAGTAATTTAAAAAATTAAAAGTTTAATGGTGTAATTAGTAAAATGTGCCAACTACAATAGGAAATTAATTAATTTTGTAGATAAAAAATTAACGTCCGTTTATTTTTTTTAACGGAATGACACAATTTCAAAATAATAATTAGTTTAGTGGTGTAATTTGAAAAATTAAAAGTTCAATGGTGTAATCAATGTAACCTACCAACTACAGTAGGTATTTCTTTAGTTTTGACCAATGAAATCTAAACCACAAAACATTATTTAAAATGTCTTTTTGTTGCACTTTTAGATGCAAAATCATCAATTATATTATTATATTTAATATTTTCTAGCATATCATTTTCAATGCATAATATCCCTAATCTTTTTATTATTTTATTTTTTTATACACATAAATACATAAACTTATAAAAAAAAATTGGGCCCCCCTCAATTGTGAACCTTGGACGGTAGCCCTGGTGGCCCTTGCCCAGGACCGACTCTGATCTCTTCCATCCCCTGAGGTATAGGAGTTTCAATATAAAGGTGATTATCATCTGAAAGCCAAGGATCTAACTATACCTTCACCTGAGTGCCTGTACCAATCCTCCATCGAGCTCCTTTACGAATAAGTTCCTATGCTGCCAAAACGCTCCTCTATACATAGTTAGGATTCAGACCAATTTGAACATCCAAATAAGTTCCGAAAATAACATGAATCAAGTTCTGTAAGTAAACGCCGCACTTGTTTACCTAGCATCACAATATTGAACGCATACAATTTACGAAATCCCATACCACTCCATGTTTATTAACACAGCTTATCCCACGCCATCCAATTAATTGGTTATAAATATATGAAAAACGATAGCGGATTTTTTTATGGCGAGTGACGTGAAATAACAATCTTAGTTTGAAATAAAATTGTTGCAATAACAGTACCCAGTAGCCCGAAGATATCCTTAGTAGGTAACGGTCAGCGACTCCACCAAAAACAAAGAAGCAAGAAAAGAAAGAATCGAAAGCCACTCGCGTTTTAGCGTCTGAGACGGTTACTCAAGTTCTTATACAAAAAAATCTATCGATTAATTTCAAAGATTTAAATAAGTTTTCTTTAGCTGGGAGCACTAGCAGTAACAATAACCCAAATTCACAATCCTCAAATATCAAGGGAAGCCCGGCCCAGCCTTCCCATCCTCAGTAGGTAACATGGCCATAAACACAAGGTTAAGTGTTTGATTTTTTTATTTCTTTCCTTTAAAAAGCAAAACATTCCTCCCCTCATCAATATTAATGTTGTCAGCAAAATCTTCCCTGCACACGTACATACATACATGAATGATTCAATAGCAAACCCCACCCCACCCCACCCAAACCAGGTCCCAACCCTAGCTATTATTAATAATTTTGTATGAAATAAATTGACAGTTTTCTGTTACTTTATGTTGTTGCTGCTGCTTTTTCAAGTACTAGTCTACCATACTCCATTTGATATAAATGCATGAATAATGCCCAACAAAAATTTTCTCTCACATCATCACTTCACTTTCTGAATCATCATGGCAGCAGGAATCAGATACTGCTGTGCTGACTCACTAACAAGACACTACAACCTTTGTTAGTTTAGTTAGTTATAAACAGTCAGCCTCAAACACCGGCCCATTTTAAGATTGCTAATTGGTAAAATGAATGAGATGAGAGAGACAACCTAGTACGAGCAACAGAGAGACAACATGCTCCTTTTTGTTTGTTTGTCCTCTGACTGTGCCTGCAGTAAAAGTCTCTCTCCTTGTCTTTTTACAATTCCCCTCACATCTTGAGGTCCACAGAATCAATGTCCGAGACCTTGCAGCCACTTTTCAGAATAAACAAACAAAACCACCAAGGATCAGTATCACTTACCTCAGCTTTTATTTTATTTTTTTCCACACCTTCACTTTCAATAACCCTGCCAAATACTAGTCAAGAAAAAACACACACACAAATCAACAAGTCAAAATTTCATCAGGCTTTTACCAAACCTGTTCATTTTCCTAAACAAATATTAATAAAATGCCTGCACAGAAGCAACTGTTGGGGATCCCTATATTTACCAAATTATACAGCTTAATGTAATATGCTTCGTTTTTACGTGACAAATTGTTTGATCTTCTGGATGCAACTCTGCTACCAACCTGAAATGAGAGTATAAAACACAATACACGCACAACAAATTCACATATGTCGAGAAATGCATTTGTTAATATTTAGTTGATTCATGTCACATCCTTGGAAAAGACTTGAGAGGCACATACACGCCAGCACTTCCTTCTCAAAAAGACGATTAGGTTCCTTCTAAATTTTCCTCATCACATGGACACATATACAAAGGCTGATATGTACTTTCTCAAAATTTAGAACATCTTTGCCTTGATTAGAAGAAAACCACCAGCCTAATTTTTGTTGCTGCCTCGCCCTGTACTCATTTTAAGATCATATGCTCTTATTCTTGTATGCCAGCACATAGATAAGCATAAGAACTGCATTGACTTACATGATGAGGACAATATTAGAGTGAACGGGAACAGAAGGAGATGAGGTAATTCATTATTATATTGAAAGACACTGTGCCCCTTCTGGTACAGTCCTCGGCATTGGAGCTGCTGTTACATATCTTTGAAGGAATGCTCTCTTTGTGACGGAGGATGTTGATGCCTCAGCTGTTCCCACTTGTCCCCTGATATGGAACTTGGCAAAATGATTGATGACAGAAAACTTCTCCAACTCCTGAGATTCCACCCTTAGGTCAGAAATTGATGCACTCTTGTCCAAGCTGCATCATCAAATTGATTTGAATTAAAAAAATTATCTTATATAAAACATGAAGAGATTGTGTTAGGGAATGGGGATAATATATCCATTAATTGACTAATGTCACGGTACAGTTGTTGGAGAGCTACATGCTACTGTTAGCTCATTTTGCATCAATTTAAATATTGTAATTGACTAAGGGTTTCTAGACAAAGTTCCATATATGTTTGTGTAGGGAATTTATTATTTGCTGCTAGCAAAACACATTGAGATAGTAAGCCTTCCGTGTCCAAGTCAAATCTACCTGTTCTGGTAGCAGTTACAAGACAGAAAATAGCTTTTAATGACAAAATGAATTCATGAATGGAAAAGTTCGACTCGTACATCAAGAAGTCGGCTTCCAGCTTTTTTGCTAGATTAATGAAGGCCTCCACAGCTTCTGTGATTTCTTGACCACCACTTCTCTTGGTAGTTTTGGGTTTCTCAAACGACCTGAACAAATTCCAATAGAAACATCAGTTTTGAGATAATTAGAAAGAATAGTACTCCATGGTCCATGCACATTGGCAACTTGCAGAAGAGATTGAGTTTTATTATGGTATTCTGATGCTGTGCTTCTACTTTGTTATACTGTATTTATTTGTAACTGAAATAGCACAAAGCTTGATTAACAAAAATGGTTAACACGATGCTTGAAGAGCAACTCTTACATGTCAGAAAAGTTCCAAGGCATGCGAGAACTACTACTAAGACAGCTGGCATCACCTAGTGCTAATCTAGCAACAAAGTAAGCCACACTATAGCAGTTTGAAGCAGCATCCCCAGAGAGAATGACAGCTGGTGCAGGTCTAAATAAATGTTGCATTAGCTGAGTTGTCAAGATAAGTCTTTTTTTCGGTCGAAGAATTGGTGCATCTTCATTACTTGCAGCCTCATCCACCTGCAAATAGAAGCAAAGTTTTTAGACCAACTTTTATTTTATTTTATTTTTCTTTTCTTTTCTTTTCTTTTTGCTGATTATTTGCTGAAAATAATTGAGAAATGAAAGTTTCTTCAATAACCCTAATGGCCAGAAGCGCACCTTCTCAATAAGCCGATTGGCAGCTTGTGCCCATTCTAGACCTGACAAGCTGTATATGATAAAAATAACACTAGAAAAAAGTTAGAACGTAAAATCACCAAGCAACCTCTCAATATAAGAAAAGAAAATTAGAAACTCAACGCTGCTACAAATGGAGATGCAAGACTCGATCTCTTTCCCACTGTCACTGATATGTGGGGGAAAAAATGCACAACATTTAACTGTGATCCCTATACGTGCATTACAACAAATACCTGATATCTAGAAGCCTTTGAGGACCTTGAGTCACTTCTCTATGCCATGGTAAAAGCTCAAATGCAGCAATTTTACGTTTCTTAGGTCTTAAAACTGCCAAGTTTTGAGCACTGACATCTGGAGGCAACATATATGGGGTTGATAAGCGTTTAACTGCTACCAAGGTGTTAGCAGTAGTTGGCCAACCACTGCTTTCTTGACCAGTACCGGAGCAATTTACTTGCACTATAGAGCTATTCAGATACAAATTTTCAAACGGTTTTCCAGGACAGAACTGATGTGCATCCCTGGGATCATACATCAGCCCTTGGATCAAACCATTGTTTACCACATTTCGGACCACTGAAGTATGTTCATACAACTTCTGTCCAGTATTAGCAGTTTCCTGCTCAACAATCAGATCAGAATTAACTCCATTATATTTTGCTAACAACCTCTTACTTGGATCGTTCTGCGCATTCCTCACAGAATGCATTTGGTGCAGCAGGGAGTAATTTTGAGAGGGAACAAGAGATGGTTTCAAAGAACGACCAAAAACTTCAATATCGGAAATCTTATGGGATTGATTGTCACTATGTTGTGCCCAATCATATCCCTGCTGATATGAACTATTCATTGAAGAACCAGCGGCAAGAGCATTTGTGTCCAAGAGAGTCTTTGCTACAGATACTTGCTCATAAGATAATTTGCCTTTCTGTGAAACTGGATCAAATGTCCCGGAGAAAATTTGCTGGACAGGTGTTTCTTTCTTATCATGCTCTCCCTGAAAACCAAAACCTTCTGAATTCAAAGAATGTGTGCCAGCTTCATTTCCTCCTTTAAAGTATGTTTCATTGTCTAGCTCCTGTGGAGCTGTTGAAGCTGTTTCGAGACCACTACTTGTTGAATCCCGTGATGGAAGCAAACTGAAGGGAACTTTATGTGGTTCTGTGCCAGATAAATTTTGTTGACTGGGTACAGTTGTCCATCTATTAGGTAGCCTCATAGAGAACCCAGCCTGTTGAGACATACCTGACGTTGCAAAAGGTTGAGAGATCTGATAGGCCTCTGAAATTGGGAGTTGTTGACCAAGAGGGTTGGTGGAATTCCGGAGGGATGTATCCTGGCTACTTCCCAAACCAGGCAGTATTGCTTCCTGAGATTGACAGGCAACAGATGTTGTAAGCAACTGTTGATTTTGAAGCTGATTCCTTACATGTGAAGAACCGAATGAAACTGTTCCACTAGAATTTCCCTGCATATTCAAATGTACAATATCAGCTTGTTAAATGTGAAAACTACAGAGATCTTCACCGTAAAGAATATAGGGGAGGCACTAAGCTAAGACATTTCACTTCCAACTCAACACTGAAGTGTCAACACTTGTAAACTAACCGTTTTTGGAGAGCTTTGAGGTGAGTCAAAGCAGTTTGAAAATGGAAGCCGCTCAGATGGAGGGGACAACCTTAAGCCAAAGTATTGTGAAGGCGAAGGCTTATTATTGTATGATTGAGCAGCAGATACATCCGGATTTTCTAGTTGGGGCACATCGGCGAATGAAGTTGAGTCTTTAGATCCAAAGTGCATTCCGAGTCGATAGTCCTTCGAGTTGTCTACCTTGTGAAGAAGCTCAAGCATATTTTGACTGCTATAGGAAATGTCAGTAAGTTTTGCCATAAGATTGTCAAAGCAGAAGATACATGGAGAAGTATTAAGACACAAAAGTGATAAACTTATGCATTTTAATCATTATATGAAGCAGAACGATAACAGAGAAAGCTTCTTATCTAGATTACCTAAAGAAAACATTAAGGGTGTATGTACATTGTGATGCAATAAGATCGTTGACAGTATGAATATACATAAACAAATCGAGGTCCTGCTTTAAGCTTTGTTAAGCAAAAAAAAAATTGATTACCTTGTCTGAGTAGTCACATTGGGGCCATGAAAGCCAGATGCTCTGTCAAAGAAAACAGAGATATTAGATCCAACATTGTGTCTAACAGGCACCTCCTCTGTGAAGTTTCTTTGAACATTGGGCAAGCTTCCCTGTAAAAGAAGACGATTAAAATTTTTGATTGAAAAACTTGAAGAAATTATCATCAGACAACCGGAAAAGATACAAAATTTATCATTCACCTTTTCTAAGTCCATGCCACTGCCAGAAACATTACTGTTAAACTTGAACTGCTCAGCATCCCGTATCTCATTACCGCTGGGTCCTTGAGGGATCTGTTGGCATAGGACCTGTCGCATATCATATATATTGTCAACAGGTTCAATATTCACCTCATAATTTCTATTTGCATGATGAGAGAAAAATCTGCCGAAAGTAAAAGCATTCTGACCAACCTGACCAGATGGCTTTTGGTTACCCTCTGCCATACGCCGGGTGTCACTTTTATGTAGCCACGCATTATTTCAAACTTCGTGTCCTATGATGGTATGCTGTGATGCATTAGAGTGATAGCTATCAGTCGAGCTCTCTCTTTGGAAGCACTCTTGCTTCTCATATGTTCCACTTGCTCCTTTGTGAGAGTTAATACAAATCTGAGGGCAATTACTTTGATTATGCTGGTTATATCCCATGTTCTTAGTTCTTTCATCTTTACCATAAACATCAGCATCTTTCATGTAACCAAGCTGATGACTCTCTACAACATGACGACCAGTATTGAAATGGCTAGATTTTACATACTCTAATCCACCAATCGAATTGAAAAAGGAACCTTCCACTTGGTTATCACGAGTCTTCCGTAGGTTATGTGACTCCCCGTATGCAGTCCCAGTGATATTACCTGCACGAATTTAGCATCAGTATCATTACCATGAATATTCAGTTTAGCATTTGTACCTGCTGACAAGGACTCTATATTCATACCTGCTTCAATTCTATTGGTGTATGAGGATATGCTTTGCTGATGTGCATTACTTTCAGAGTGTTCACTATTGTGGCCAAGCCAAGCACTTTGCAAAGGTAAAAGTCTTTGAACCGGTTGAGTTACCTCAATAGTTTGCTTCTGTTGAGGGTTACGATCAAACCACTTGTTATTGTTTTTAGGAGACTGCTGATTAGATTCATGAGAAGATTCCAAGCGCATTCCTTGTTTCTGTTTCAAAGAAAATTGGATGCCTGATTGCTGAAAACCAGGGAAGCTAGAGCTCATATTGGAATTACTAAACTGATCCTCGGGTTTTGAACTTAGAGAGGAAGTACTCTGCAAGTTGTTATCAACCCAATTTAGTTGTGGTTTCCCGCTATCCATGAAATTCGAAGGCTGATTATCAGTTGAAATTTCTGGGTTTTGAAAGCTCAATCCACTCCATTCTTCTTGTAGCCCATTGTCACTACTAGAAGCTTCTACAACAGCAGATTGCATGAGTGCACTCCAGCTTCCACTTTGAACAGAAGGAAAAACATTTGTATTCTCTGTGTTTTCTATTGTGCTTCCAAAGCCTCCTGTGCTAATGTTACTGTGTCTTCCAAAAGAAGCTTCCCAACTGTTGTCATCCATATTGAACAAGATCTTCTGCTCCAATGGATCCAGAGAACACAAACCCTGAGATGGGCCTACATTTGTCATTTTCTCTGGAAAGAGGTCAGGCAAACCAGCTTGTTCTTGCCTCCCGCCAAGTTCCATCAATGATTTATGGCTTTGACGTGTGTTCAATTGCTGGAAATTTCCAGCGAGAGCTTCACTATTTGTATCTTGAGTAGGAACTTTCCCAAACAGATTTTTCTCTTGAAACTCTTGTCTGGATACAAAATCTCCCACCTGCATGCAAATCTGATTGGAAGAAGCATCGCGCTGATTACTCCTCAAGGATTTACTGAAGGGAGATGACTCCATTATAGGTATCTCTTCTTGATTATTGTTGCCCTTTGCAAACACATTCACAGAATCATGAGACTCCCCTAGGAGGTGAAAGTACAGACCCAAATTATTACCTGCACTAGCAACAGGAGTCCCATTTATAGATGCATCAAGTTGAGGAGACACCAAATCCATTGTACGCAGTGCCTGACTCTGAGCTTGAGGAAAACCCATTCCGTTTGAAAATCCTTGAACGACAGGTGATGCACCATGATGCACTAAGTTCATATTATTAATCATAAACCTCTGTGATACATCATGGACAGGTGTCCCATTAATCAGGGGAGGAAATTGATCCCCAGAAACCTGTTTATTTATCATAGATTGTTGGTTTGTATGATTCTGTTGCCTGGCATCACCTAACTCCTGAAATTGCTGCTGCCTCTGCTGTTCTTGAAGATGCTTGAACATAATGTGTTGTTGCAACATCTGAATGTCATTTAACCGAGACTGCTGCCTCAGTTGAGGTTGTGGCATACCAAGTTGTTGGTTTGTTATATAATTATTGTTCCTGACCAAGTCCTTTTAAAATCACTAAGAGCTTCTTCAAATACTTTTCAATTGTCAGAACAGGACTCAACACAAAGAGTCCCAACTGTGTTTTTCAAAACAAGAAACTGTTTTCAAGAAAAAATAACACCAAGCAGAGAATGAATTTCCTCCAATAAATCTCAACTGCATTTTTCTTCTATTAAAAGTCAATCTAAGCCTCAAATTCAATTTCTGTTTCAGGAGTGACTTTTAGCAAGCAGAGGATATGAAGTTGAATGTGAAAATTATAATTTAACTTCCCCTGTAGAGATTTTTTTGATCATGTCCAGTACCAAAAGCTGCAAACAATTAATGATATAATTAATACACATCATTATGAGTAAAAAAAAGGGGATTTAAAATGCTGAGAATGAATACTATCAAAAAAAAAAAAAAATACATTTATTTTCTGATTTTCGCCATTTTATCATGACAAAGTCTTAAGCCATCAAGGAAACAACAGATAGAAAAAGAAGATAATTAGTAGTAGGATGTGATACTGTTGTTTATGTAAATCTTTAAAATTGACCCTGAGGTCCCACATTGCATTTGGTTTCTATACCTCTAATTGTCATAGAACTCTGGAAAATTCCTGCAACAATTTGAGAGGAAACTGAGCTTTGAGAAAGCTGTCTTAGCTAAAAATAAATAAATAAATAAAATTTTGCAAGCATCTTGGTTCCTAACTATCCTAATGAAACAAAAGGCGCTCAATAAGATGAATTATACTCTCAATTAATATATGTTCCACTTCTAGGCAATACTACTATGGATGTGTTTGTTTCATACTAAATTACTAATTTACAGAAGCGTCAACAACTGATGATCTATCATCAAAAGTATAAATATACAGTCATTTGTGAAATTCACAAAACCTTCAAATTACATTGCTGAGACCTTCAATTTCACAACCAACTCACTAAGTGACGCATTACAGAAATCGTTCTATTCCAACTTCCATTTTTGTTCTTCCTACAATTTCTCAGCGGACAAACATAAGTTCATTTTGTCAGTATTCCCACTTTTCAACTAAATAACTAGTCAGTACTAAAATTTGGTCAAGAAAATAGTTACTAATCTTATCCTTCTTTAAGAAGCAAATATAGAATTGAAGTTCAGTAACTTAATAAAAAAACAGATGAAAACTAGACAGATATTGGTTAATTAAGGTAACTCCAAATTACCAAAAATTCTAAAATTCCTGCCATGTATATCACAAACAATTGCCACCGAATATTGCAAGTAATGTGAGCTCCAAATCATAAATAAGAACTTTGCAATTATAGAACTACGTAATGAAATGAGAAATTTAGGGCAAATTTAAAACCCATAACTAAAAAAAAAAAAAACCTAAAAATTAATGCATGTTACCAAACTAACAAGCTATGAAGCCAAATTTGCTCATTATAATAACCAACACCTAAAAATAAAAAATTGCATAACAATTTCACCAAAATTCCAAAATTGAAAGCAAAAAACACATAAAAATGAGATAAATTAGTGATTTAACAACAAAACAAGCTGAATTTAGCTGACCGACCAAATGAAACAGCAATATGAAGTAACTTTAGAGTTTAGAGGTTAAACTATGACCTGAGAATAATTTAGGGTTGCTGGGAGAGTGTGAACTCACTTTTGAAGCTCTCTTTTAATGGCGATCAGACTTTTCAAATTGTTTCAGCTTTTACAATACCAAATGCGTCCATTTCTCTCTCCATAATTATATGTATATGTGTATTTATCACTTTCTCTCCCTACAAATGACACTTGTCTTTCTCTCTAAAACAATGAGCCAGAAGTAGAAAGATAATTTTGCAGACTAGGCCGAAGATAAAGTAATCGAAACAGTGGTAAATTTATATATTTTCAACCAACTCCTAGGTTCGTATACGGGCCTCTAGGTTATGATCTGAGCCAGAGGCTCGGTTTGAGGCTCTCATTACCGAAGCTGAGGTAAAGAGAGAAATGTCGGCGTGTTTTGAATGTGTATGATCTTTACGTGTCATTGGCGGAATAAATAGATATTAAGGAAAATAGACGGTGGATATTGAAGGTAAGTGTGCGCCTCAGCATTCATAATAGTTTCTTTAATCTCTATCTTTGCTATAAGATGTTATTATTGGGTCTTTCTCGTTACTATTTTTTGTTTTTATTTATTTTAAAGAGGGGAAATTAAATGAGTTGAGTTATTTTGATCACGCGCTTTTTACACGCGTGGTGCGATAAAGATTCTTTCAAGTTCACTTTTTTAGATACTTTGCCAAGGCTTTTTGGTTATGGAATTTGGGGATTCGATTAATAAGTAATTGGTTCAGTTCACTTTTTTAGATAATTTGCCAAAATAAACTTCATACTAACTTTTTGGTTGTCCCCAATTTTTTAGATCATTCCCTCGCTATCTTTTAAAATTTGTTCTTTTCAATATTTATTAATTTTAAAATTAAATAAAAGAATTGGAATTTCATGTTGCTATGTTTTGTTCTTTTCAATTTTGTTTGGACTTTTCATGTTGTTTTTTTCGCCGCCATGTTTAATAAACGGTTAAATGATTCTAAAATTTAATCAAATCTAACATTATAATTAAATAAAGTTTTCAAACCGTTATGATAAATAAACATTTTAAATGTCTTTTATTTACTTTGAGATTGGTAAATGAGATTTGTTTCAATGACTTTTGGAAATATGAGAAAAATACAAAGGTGAGATTTATGGAGTTTAAGTTATTCTTCCCTCTGTTCCAGATAAAAGTTTTGGTGGACTTTTCATATATATTAAGAAGATGAATAAAATGACAAAATTACACTATAAAATGTCATTAAATATGGAAAATTAGAATAAGAAAAGTATGAGATATTTAATCTACTGCAGATAATAGGAAAATATGTAAAATTTGGTTATTAAAGAAAATTTTTAACATGGAAACCCAAAATAAGTAATAAGGACTTTTATCACGGAGACGAAGTAGTATTTTTTTTTGGCTAAATTTCTTAAAATTGTTGAGATGATAGTAAGGTTGTGAATTATGATAATGTGATTTATTAAAAGGGTTGAAGGAAAATAAATGTTTTATAGTTCGTGTAAAATTGCATCTTTAATAATTTTTTCCACTTCAGGTCAGACTTTTCATATAAATTTATGTCTGCGTTCCCGTAGCCATGACCATTTTTATTTACTTGACAAATTAGAGCTAGTGGTAGGTTTTCATTAATTTTGATGATTTTCTTAATTTTTACGGATAGAGATGGTAAAAGATGGAGATGAGAAGAAATGACTAATTTATCAACATAGTTCCATGTCTTTGTTTATGGTGTTAGAAATTTTAAAAAAAATTAATGATGTGTTCATTATATTTAATAGACTTAATTCTTGCTGGTAAAGTTTAATATTGTTCATAATTTTTAATTATTGTTGGTGATATTATATAATACATAGTTTGATATGATATTAAATAATCTCTTATTTGAAGTCATTTTTTAACCCTAAATCAATAATTTTAAAATAAATAAGAGACTTGAAATTAATAATTTTAAAAATAATTTGAAAGCTGGTTGACTTTTAGAATTATTTACCTTTAATAAATTTAGATATGTGATTATAGATGACTTAAAAAATTAAATGTGAAAATCGATATTTATTGGACCATATCCAAATGGTGGTATTAGGTAAAATAAAACTAGTTTTAGTGATCATGAGGAAATTAATAATAAAGATAGTTATTAATTATACACTCATTAGTAATTTAAATATGCGAATTTTATTCTTGTTATCTAATAAGATGAATCTAGCACGGAAAGTGGGGGGAAAATCATTGAGCTTTGAACCCACTCTATAACCTTAGAGAAAATAAAGTACTCCCTCCGTCTCATTTCATAAAAAATTATCGGTTAAAATTTTTGTACATAAATTTAAAAAATCATTTAATATTACTCCTATCATTTATTAATAATTAAAATTTGTTTAAAGTCATTTAATACTACTCATATCATTTATTAATAATTAAAATTTATTTAAAATTTTATTACTATCTTTTTATGGAAAGTTGAAAAATACTACTCTCTCCGTTCCTAAAAGATTGTCGTTTTAGAAGAAAAAAATTGTTCCAAAAAGTTCGACGTTTATAACTTTCAAGGAGAATAAATTATTTACTTTCTTATATTACCCCTACCTTCTCTCATTGTCCCAAGAAATTATCTCTCTTGTATTAATAGTTCTCAACTTTCCATAAAGGGGTAGTGATAAAATTTCAAATAAATTTTACTTGGTAAATGATACTTTCTTAATCCATGTGACGCCCCCAAAATTAGTTATACGTCACCCATCTTGGGTCGCCACTTACATGGTACATAAATTCAAATACAACTTACTAATATAATCTGTAGTGTATATAATACGACATAAATCATGAGTTTGAATACAAATATTATCTACTAGATATTATACAAACTCAAAAGGAGTCCTCATTACAACTATTATCACACAATTTCACGAATAGTGAGGACTACTAATGCTATCCTCTCGGACCATTACTCTGCTTCCCGACTCGTTCGTCAAATTTATGTTCTCATTTCACGAGAAAAAAATTGAAAAGAAAAGGTGAGCTCAACTAGCCCAAAGAAAAATATTATGACTAAGATAATGCGAGAATAAATTATCATTAGCCTTCAACAAATGTTAAACCGATAAAATACAATAGACAACCGGTTTAATCTGCGGTGGAATAAGCAACCCATTAAAAGAGTCAAGTAGAGAATAAAGTCTACTATCTTTTAGGTTTTAAAAGGTTTTCATCAATTTTATCATTTGAGACTCCGCTTAATAAATAAACCACCACATCTAATCATCCCCGTACCACGGTCAAGGATTTTCATCAAATTATCAATGGTCACGACTATCTTAGAATCACCCCCGGTCATAATCATACCAAAAACTATCCATCAACGCATTCTGAGGCCACCGAGGACTTTTGTCACATCATTTATATCAAGTCATGATTATCTTAGAATGATCCTCAGTCATAATCATACTAAGTTCATCTATGCACGTAAGCGAAAGATAACATAATATAACATGAGGATGATGACAATGACATAGTAATTCAATAAAACAAGTTCAAGAATTATTTAATCCATGAATTATTAACGTCCAAATTGTCAACATGATCTTTTTAGTAGAGTAAAATTCAAGAATGATCGTAAGAATATTTCCATGAAAAGATCTTTGGATGAAACGCAAATATCGAGGATATTCTACTAATTTCATGGAGTATAGAAGTCAAAGTTTTAACCAACCGGGTATAATAAAGAATGGAATAACAAAAGAAATCACCACGCATGCGGTGCTTGTGATGTAGACGGAGTTATTCCAACGAGAATAATAATAACGGAACGAGGTCGTGTGAAATTCACACGCGGCGGGATGTTCCAACAGAATAATAAAGATGGAACCGGATCCTGTAAAACACACGATAGGATATTCCAACGGAGAATGATAAAGATTTTAACCAGTCCTGTAAAACACACGAGCGGGATGTTCCAATGAGAATAATAAAAAGCGGAACCAGTCCTGTAAAACACATGCATGCGGATGTTCAAATGAATAATAGAAGAATGTCACCAAGTATAGGGTAAATCATGATACAAGTTATTCCAATGAAATAATAAGCGATGGAATAACATAAGGATTTCACCAAGTATAGGGTATCTGGCATATCTGAGTTATGTATAGGGTATGCCACTTTTTCGAAGTTATTCCAACGAAATAATAATGAATGGAATAATGAAGTTCTCTTCAAGAAGAAAAGAATAACACCACTACCGTAAAAAGAACCTGAATATAGAAGTAGTGAAGTAGCGAATACTCTTCTTCTTTCTATAATTTTCTCTCTATAGCTTCTTTCATAATTTCTCTCTCTGAGTTTCAATGAATTCGTAAGAAAATAATGAAGGAATGAGCTTCATTTATAGGAAAATAGAATGCATAAGAATTAATCCATGAGCAGTCGATTGATTTACTTTAATCGACGGTCCATATTTAAAGAAAAATCTTTTAAATAAAATATAATATATTCTATTTATATAAAAACATTTTACTATGCAAACACTATGCAATACTATGCAAAATACTACTGAACACTATGTCATAATAAAATATAATATATTATATTTATAGAATAACTTTAATAAAGTATTCTATTTTATATAAAAGATGTTTCGCTTTTTATTACGTTAATAATACTGAATAAAACAAAACGTCATTATCGCTTATAATAATTCATATTATTAATCGACAATAATGGAATCAAACCGGTGAGTGACTTCTCACATAGGCATCAATAATCAATACTGGTGTCTTATTATGCAACCACACGTATTCTTCGTACTTTTACTACTACCGAAGTAGTTCAACGAGATCAACCAGTAAAACTTCCGCCGTTATTTTAATAAAATATTTTTGTCGTTTTCTCGATCCGATGATAATTACATTATGGGGTCCACCAATGATTGAGTAGTTATGCGAATATTCCTGCTAAACCAATATATTCCCAATTAATCGAATATAATATAACCACTTGCATACTTTACAAAATTTATAAATACTACCCACAACTATAATATTATCTTAAATTCACACCATAATATAAAAAATTATTTCGACAAAATTTAAATCTTTATTGATAAAATCTGGGTCTCCACAATCTCCCTCCTTATGGAATTTCGCCTCGAAATTAGGGTGCGATACACAGTATAATAAAGAGGTGAGGATACCTTGAATACCTTTATTGTTAAAATATTAAATTCATCTTAAGCGTAATCCGCCAAAGATATTCATTAACAATTCATCTTTGCACTACAAGCCAAAGATATATAATAACGTAAAACCAATAATCTTGAGACGCAAACTTAATAAGATCACGACCACGAATTATCCATGCACCAATTGCCAAGGATATTCGTGTTTTCAATCTGATCCATGATTATACCGAATAATCCTTGGTCATAATCATACCAAGTCCATCTATCTTCTACGACATACCCACGATGACTTTCAACGTAATATAAACGTGAGGATAATGATATAAAGAATCAATCAAATGAGATAAAGGATAAATATTAAACATTTATAATATAATTTATCCGAATTCAAGAATATCCCCATGTTATCAATCACTTAATAATCTCATAATCTAATAACATTAATATTATAATAATATTTTAATCACTTCTTAAATTTATAAATAATTTATCTCAATTGTTTACGCTTTTACCATATAATGCATTTAATCATTCAAAATGTCATACTCATAAGATATCATCACCAATTATCAAATCTCTCAAAAAATATGCATATACTCTATATAAGATTCTCTAGCGATAAAATCTTATTTTCAACTTTGTTCTTCACATAACATATTTAACTCATATGTTCAGTAATTAAACTATTTTCATGAAAATACCAAATCAGTCCCAAAATATTTCTTTTCTGGGATTTAGCATAATATAGTCCCATGATGAAAATATATTTTTCTCGAATTTTTAAAATTCATTTACTATTTTTCAAAAATCAATTTCTAATTAATTTCTTAAGAAATTAGCTACCTCAAGTTTAACTCCAAAAATTCCCAAATCTTGGCAGGACCTTACACATGTTAACGTGAGCTTCTAGTTTAAATTTCATGGTCATTGGAGTTATAGAACTCCGGTTATAGCATTTTTAATCGGAAAAACCTAAATATTGAAATAGTCATAACTTGCTCATTTTAAGTCGTAATGAGCTCATTTTTGGACAGGAGGTACTTTATACCATATACTTTCATGTCCCAAAACCCAGAATTTTTCTCATAATTTAAGTGGCCGAAACAGCCCCTCTAAAATCATGGCAGCAGCAGCTTTTTCGGTTTTGCAGCTTTGCACTCCTTTGCTAAAATCAGTCCACACAAAAATCTACAACACCTTTTCCAGTAATTCCACTTGAATTAGTTAGGTAACTCATAGATCTAACTCTAGGTCTTGACCACATTCAAAAATTCAAAATATAATAGGAGATATGGTCTATTGAATTTCATGTTACGTTTATCACCAAAATCGATTTTCAACTCTTTGTGATTTTTAAGAAACTTTCATGTTTTTACATACATACTAACCAACATAACTCATCATAAAACTTACTAATACCACGAATACCCATGATTTTCATTAGTCCAATGCTTTTATTATGACTTTCATCATAAACCACGTAAACTGCTTCATTTAGTTGAAGAAATATTTGAGGTTTAAGAAATGGGTTTTTGTATCTTTGGGGTCAATACAAAATTCGATTTCACGCTCTAAGTAGGCTAAGAAGTCTTCAAGAATCGCCAGAAATTTATTAATAATAGAAATATCATTCAAAATCGTGACTCTCATCCAAGACTTGGATAAGACGTCACATTGATACCAACCTGACTTCTATCCCTTAACCTAGATAAGACCTCACAATGATACCTATAAACTTGCCATCTTCATTCACGATGTCGCCACTGAAAAGTCCGACGGTGCATTCCACAAAAGGAAGTCAACAACGAAAGGTTCGGGGCTCTTTACTTATGGCTTGATATGACAATAATTGACTTTAGTAGTTTGGTTATGAATATAAAAGCTAACAACCTTACGAAAAGAATGATGAGTAGTTAACCAATTGATTCCTAAAATACCATCAAAGGCAAATATTTTCAAAGAGATAATATCGACAGGTAACGTGAAAGTGTTTATTTGAAACAACAAGATTAATAAACAGTGGAGGTAACGAAGGTTTCTCCCAACGAAGTTTCAATAGATAAATCAAAGTCTAATTTTTTTTTGAGTCAAATTTAAACATTGAACACAACTAGGTAGAATAAAAGAGTGGGTAGAACTTGTATTGAATAAAGTATAGACTTCGCAATAATTAATTTACCCGTAATAACTTCGTTCGGTTTCTCGACAAACGCTCTCGCTTAAATTACCGAGTTTGACTTTACTATAGGGTACATTCCACCCTTAAGTGCTTCTTCACATTCCTGATCCATGATTTGAATCATTATTCTCCGATCCATATCGAATTCGGGTTGACCGCTATGCACAGGGTAATTCCGAATTCGATGTTGGGTTCTCCCAATTGCTGTCCAAAAAGCAAAGTCCATTTCATCTATTTTGGCTTTATTGGATCGGACGTCTTTTTCTACACTATCAACGCGTTGTGCAACTTTTACCCATGCATCGCCTATTCTCCTTCGTTCAGTTGTTTCTTCTTTCAGCTGATCTTTGATTTTAAATTCTCGATTCCAACTTTAATATCTTACACCCCGCCAAAGCGTGATTTTGTTCGAGCATCACATATCGGGTAACCCAATTTTGAATTGTTGTATCCCTTTGTTCCACGACCGTTTGTTGTTCTTCAACCTGTTCTTCTAGCTCACGAACACGATTTTGTAATTCTAAGTTTTGATCATAAATTTCTTCTAACCAATTCTCCTCGTGTTCCTTCTTCTTCTTCTTCTTCTTTCACTTTCACCGCTTGCTCCCTCTGCAACTAGCTCTCGGGTGCAACAATTAGTTCTTCATTTACTACGTGGATATCTCTAATTTGTTCCTCGCCCCGACCCTTGCATTAACTCGATTAGTGATTAAAGGTGTCACAACGGTCACATTCACTCCATTGTGAATATTTTCAAATGCCGTTTCCAAACACCGCCACAACACAGGTTAATTAATATATCAAATATTATCCCTATACTCGATGAGCCAATTAAATAACAAATAAACTTAGGTAGGTCATACTAGCGAAGAATTCTCCGTCTCTCCCTCCTAGTTCTTATCACACATCTTAGCCAGGGATCATATCCTAAGCTCGATACCAACCGCGACGCCCCAAAATTAGTTATACGTCACCCATCTTGGGTCGCCACTTACATGGTACATAAATTCAAATACAACTTACTAATATAAGCGTAGGTATACAATACGACATAAATCGTGAGTTTGAATACAAATATTATCTACTAGATATTATACAAACTCAAAAGGAGTCCTCATTACAACTATTATCACACAATTTCACGAATATAGTGAGGACTACTAATCTTATCCTCCCCATTACTCCGCTCCCCGACTCGTCCAAATTATGTTCTCATTTCACGAAGAGAACGGTGAAAGAAAGGTGAGCTCAACTAGCCCAAGAAGAAATATTATGACTAAGATAATGCGAGAATAAATTATCATTAGCCTTCAACAAAGTGTTAAACCGATAAAATACAATAGACAACCGGTTTAATCTGCGGTGGAATAAGCAACCCATTAAAAGAGTCAAGTAGAGAATAAAGTCTACTATCTTTTAGGTTTTAAAAGGTTTTCATCAATTTTTATCATTTGAGACTCAAACTTAATAAATAAACCACCACATCTAATCATCCCCGTACCACGGTCAAGGATTTTCATCAAATTATCAATGGTCATGACTATACCGAATCACCCCAGTCATAATCATACCAAAAACTATCCATCAACGCATTACAGAATACTCGAGGACTTTTTGTCACATCATTTATATCAAGTCGTGATTATACCGAATGATCCTCGGTCATAATCATACTAAAGTTCATCTATGCACGTAAGCGAAAGATAACATAATATAACATGAGGATGATGACAATGACATAGTAATTCAATAAAACAAGTTCAAGAATTATTTAATCCATGAATTATTAACGTCAAAATCGTCAACATGATCTTTGCTTTACGTGAGTAAAAAAATTCAAGAATGATCGGAAGAATATTTCCATGAAAAGATATCTTTGGATGAAACGCAAATATCAAGGATATTCTACTAATTTCATGGAGTATAAAGTCAAAGTTTTAACCAACCGGGTATAATAAAGAATGGAATAACAAAAGAAATCACCATGCATGCGGTTGCTTGGCGTGATAGGCAGTTATTCAACGTAATAATAATAACGGAACCGGTCGGGTGAAATTCACACCGACGCGGATGTTCCAACAGAATAATAAAAGATGGAACCGGATCCGGTGTAAAACACACGATAGGATATTCCAACGTAATGATAAAGAGGCGGAACCCGGTCCTGTAAAACACACATGTGACGGGATGTTCCAACGAGAATAATAAAAAGCGGAACCAGTCCTGTAAAACACATGCATGTGGATGTTCCAATGAATAATAATAAGAATGTCACCAAGTATAGGTAAATCATTATCAAAGTTATTCCAATGTAATAATAAGCAATGGAATAACATAAGGATTTCACCAAGTATAGGGTATGCCACAGATATGAGTTATGTATAGGGTATGCCACTTTTTCAAAGTTATTCAAATGAATAATAATGAATGGAATAACGAAGTTCTCTTCAAGAAGAAAGAATAACACCCTTACCGTAAAAAGAACCTAATATGAAGTAGTGAAGTAGTAGAATACTCTTCTTCTTTCTATAATTTTCTCTCTATAAACTTCTTTCTATAATTTCTCTCTAGAGTTTCAATGAATTAAATAAGAAAATAATGAAGGAATGAGCTTCTATTTATAGGAAAATGGAATGCATAAGTAACTAATCCATGAATGCAGTCCGGTTGATTTACTTTAATCGGCGGTCCATATTTAAAGAAAAATCTTTTAAATAAAATATAATATATTCTATTTATATAAAAACATTTTACTATGCAAACACTATGCAATACTAATCTTATGCAAAATCTTATGCAACACTATGCATAATAAAATATAATATATTCTATTTATAGAATAACTTTAATAAAGTATTCTATTTAATATAAAAGATGTTTCATTTTTATTACGTTAATAATACGAATAAAACAAAACGTCATTATCGCTATAATAATTCATATTATTAATCGACAATAATGGAATCAAACCGAGTGACTTCTCACATAGGCATCAATAATCAATACCGTGTGTGCTTTCTATGCAACCACACGTATTCATCGTACTTTTTACTACTGAGTAGTTCAACAAGATCAACCAGTAAAACTTCCGCCGTTATTTTAATAAAATATTTTTGTCGTTTTCTCAATCCGAAATAATAATTACATTGTGGGTCCACCAATGATTGAGTAGTTATCGAATATTCCCTGCTAAACCGAATATTCCCCACCAATCGAATATAATATAACCACTTGCATACTTTACAAAATTTATAAATACTACCCACAACTATAATATTATCTTAAATTCACACCATAATATAAAAAAATTATTTCGACAAAATTTAAATCTTTATTGATAAAATCTGGGGTCTCACAATCCATGTGTCAAAACCTTAAACGACAATCTTTTAGGAACGGAGGTAATAGCATTAATACAAGGGAGAGAATTTATTGGGACAATGAGAGAAGGTAGGTGTGATGCCCCCAAAATAGGTCCATTCCATCCAACCCATTCTGAGTCGCCAAATACATGGTACAGAAATAACTACAACTTTATTATTACAACATATAAACTTTGAGTTTAAATACGAGATATTGCCATCTGCATAATATCCACACGCAAATAAATCCCCATCATAATTATTGATACATTATTTTACAAAAATGGTGAGGACTACTAAACAACTCTCTCTAGAACCTTCATTCCATACTCCGACTAGTACTTTCCATTACATTCTCGCCTCCTGAGAAGAAAAATGGAACAACAAGGAAAAGGGTGAGCTCAACTAGCCCAGTAAAGAATATTATGACTAAGATAATATACAACAAATTATCGTTAGTCTTCAACAGGGAAAAATCTAATAGAATCTGACAATAGACAACCAGTTTTAAAATCAATATTCGCAGCGGAAATAATAATTCATTAGAAGAGTTAAGTAGAGAATGCAAACTACTATCTTCTATGTATGAATTTAAAAGTTCATCGTCGATATTTTATCCCTGTAACATCAATCAATATATATCTGAAATCAAATATTCATCTTTGCACTACAGGCCAAAGATATTCATCACCGTTAATCATGTTCATCTAAACACTGCTTCATCTTTGCACTACGGGCAAAGATATTCTTCGAAAATCATTCATCTTTTTGCTACAGGGCCAAAGATATTCAATAATATCATCATTTAAGACCGAGGATGATGAAAAATATTTTAAAGAAACGAATCCGAAGGAAAACAAAATGACAAGGATTAAGGATTAAGGATTAAGGATTAAGGATTCGTACTTTTTTTTATCCATGTTCAAAAATACCTCAAAAATAATCATAGTGGTGTAAAATTCAAGAATGATCAAAACATGGATACAATCAAAGCTAGTATCCGAATAGATATTTTGACAAAAGAAGAAATTTCATTTTTCTAATGAATAGTGTTGTATATACATGAATAGTGTCGATATCGTGAATAGTAACTCAGACACCAAAAGATATAAATTTTCCAAAAAATATCTTCACGCTTCATGAATAGTACTCGTGAATAGTAACTCATGAATAAGAACTCATGAATAAGTAACCCCATACGTGAAAAAGTTCCAAATTTGATAAAAAGTTCCAACCAATATTTCAAAGATAATGATATTGAAGAAATAATATCATTTGAGAAGAAAATAACATCCTTTACCTCGAAAGACAAAGATTTAGTTGAAACACCTGATATATCTTTATGACTTGAACTTGCAATCAGATAGCTATACTCAAAGTATACTCAAAATACTCACAAGAATACGCTCAAAATATCGAGAGAAATAGAGAAAAACTTGAGTTTACGGTGTAATTTTCAATTCTAACCTAAGCTCCCTATTTATAGGAAAATCTTAGAACACCAAAAAGTAGAAAATTGAATATAATAATATTATTTATAAACAAAATTCCTTAGCCCACCTTTGAAATCTGATTTCAGCCATAGCACATGTTAAATGAGGTTCACAAACTCACCAAAAACGTTTTTCTCAAAATAATTAATTAAAACTCCCAAAAATCAATTATTTGAACTCTCCAAACTTCAATAATTCATAATAAATAGCCCTTTTGTCAGAAAAATTCAAATCTCGCGAGTTTTTATAGAAAATTCAATTCTCTACAACTTTGCAGAAGAAAGTTTTCCAAATTCCAAACGAAATTGACCGAAATCCACAAACGAGCGATTTTACGGCTATAATCAAATTTCGATCAAGAAATGGGGTCCACCAACACACAAAACATGTGTTAATCATTTAATGCCACAAAATACTCTTCCTCCTCGTATACTCATATATCCCACATTCATTGTAAAAATATCACCGTTAATATATTATTAAAATAATATATTTAAATGAATTATTTTATCGAAAAATGATAAAATATTAATTTTCAACAATTGTCATTTTAAAAATTTTCTCCATCTATATCCACATAAAATCAATATTTTCCTATCATATAAATCAATAATAATATTACAGAATCACAAAGATCTTGTGACCAGTAGTTCCTGGAAAGAGGGGCTTTCCAATAAGAATTTCTCCACTCTTGTGCGCGTAATTAGGTGACCAAACCTCTCCTTGAAGCGAACTTTCTAGACATTGCCAATAATGTTATCTAATAATATTATTCGGATAATATGAATTATTAGCTTCGATAATGGAAAATCTTGTGTAATGACAATTTATTAAAAAACGGAAAAATATCAATCAAAGTGATTATTGAATCAATAAAATAAAATCTTTGAGCAATAATTCTTTTAACAATTATTGATCGAAGTGCCTTCTTACGTAAGAATCAATAATTGGTGCAATACTGCAATGCCGCTCAACAACGCCGTATATTAGTGTGCTTTAACCACCAATAGGTATTCCAACAAGATTATCGATAATAACTACGTCGTTATTTATAAACAACTTATATTTGTCGTTTTTTTCATCCAATCGCTTTCCGTTATGGGGCCCACAAAAAGCTCGCACAATTCATTTAATATTCCCCAACAATCACGAATATTCCACGACCAAACGAATATTCCCGACAATAATGAATATTTTATAATCACTTTGCTTATTCAAATATTTATGCATTTTACCCATAACTAACCACATTAATCAAATTAACCCTTACTATTTCAAAATAATAAATAGAGGAAATTCCATTTTATTAAAAAAAATTTCGGGGTCTTACAACCTCCCCTCCTTATGAAATTTCGTCCTCGAAATTGACGTATGTACCTGGTGTTTCGAAAAGATGAGAATACCTCGCTTTCATTTCCGTTTCCAACTCCCAGGTCATTTCTCTATAGCATGGTTTCTCCACAAAACTTTAACTTGGGGTATGACCTTTACGCGTAGGACATACTCCTTCATATCCAAGATCTTGACAGGTACCTCCTCGTACGTTAAGTCTTCTGCTATCTCGTCCGGTTCTAACTCAATGACGTGGTTCGGGTCGTCCACATATTTACGTAACATCGATACATGAAAAACGTTATGAACACGCGTCATACTTGGCGGTAAAATGAGTCTATAGGCCACAGTTCCTATTCGATCGAGAATTTCAAATGGATTAATAAATCGAAGGTTTGAGCTTTCCTCACCTCACCGATTCTCGCTTTTAAAATAACAACTTCTTGCACCTCCTTCTTCAAATTCATCGACTCACGGTGTGTAGGCTTGAAATGACTTTAACTTTATCGATTAAAGTCGATTATACTCAGATATCATCACGTGGGTACCTAGAGTTTTCATCTCCATCTCTATTATTTGTAACTTATACTGAAATGAGTCTTTGACAATATCGTATTCGTCTTTATATACGATCTTCTATTCAACACGTCACCTACCACGATCGCTTTTCCGGGATGGCATGGTCGTAACATGTCTTTGAAATGAGTCTTCTCTTGAGTTCTTGAAGCTCTTCCCACATTCCTTGCTCCATTCGAATTTTGTATCTCTACGAGTCACCGTGCGTTAATGGAATAGCAATTCGAGAATATCCTTCAACGAATCTCCGATAATAACCAACTAAGCCTAAAAGCTACGTATTTCGATTCTGAACTTAGGTTGTTCTCAACTGTGACTCATATCCCAACCTTGGATAAGACGTTACAATGACACCTATCGGTTTACTATCGCATCGAATATGGTGTCCCCTACGAGAGTCCGGCTTTGGTGCATTCCACAAATGAAGTCACCAGATAAAGGCTCGGTACCAAATTTATAGTTGAATTTTAACTCACGAAGTTCAATAGAGCCATTCGATATGAGATTTTAGAAATGAGTTTTGTCTGGGGTTCAAAGTCGATACAAAATTTAATATCGAGCTTTGGGAGTAAGCGAAGAAATTCTTCAGAAATACGTCGGGAAAAATCAATAACAACAAGAATATTATTCAAATCGGCGTGTCTTTATTCAAATCCATAACATGGACTAAGAAAACTTGACATCCGTAATAAACGAATGACTTCATGGCTTGATATGAAAATGTTTGACTTCAATGGTTTGATTGCTCGAATTGAATAACGAGTTTGCTTAGGAATATGAAAACTAACAACCTTACGAAAAGCAATCAATTTTGGCATGATGAGTAGTTAACCTTAAAATCACATCAAAAACAAATATCTTTATAGAATAAGGTCAACGGTAATGTGATATAAAGCCAACTTGAATCAAGCAAAATTTCTAAACAAAGGATGAAATGAAAGTTTCTCTAAATGGAGTCTCCACAGATAGGTCAAAGTCTAATTTCTCCAGAGTCAAGTTCAAACGTTGAACGCAAGCAAGAGAGATAAAAGAATGGGTAGAACCCAGTATCTAGTAAGGTATAAACTTCGCAAGAATTTATAATTAACTAACCCGCTTAACTTCGTTCGGGTTCCTCGCATTTTAATGAAGTCGCGACAAAAACGCTCTTCCAGAATCGTTGACTTTGACTTTACTCATATCCGCCTCTGGTGCCAACGTCCCAACCGGACTTGATTTATTTATAGGACAAAATTGAGCTATATGACCATCTTTTCCACAACTAAAACATACCTTGGAAGGCTTTGAACAGTTTAACCTTATATGTCCCTCCTCTCCGCATCTCAGTAGATCTAACCGGCGATCGTTCTCTTCCCTAGAATTTGTTCTTTGGTCTTTGATCTTTCTTCAACGACGCCTTTCCGTCATCGTTAAATCTTCCTTTTTAGATTGGACATCTCTTTCCATAATATCAACGCGTCGATGCGACTTTTACCCATGCATCACTTATTCTCACTCGTTCGCTTATTTCTTCTTTCATTTCGATTCCACTTTATCATCTTATACTCGCCAAAGAGTGCTTCATTCAAGCATCACATATCGGGTAACACAAGCTTGAATCGTTGCATCCTTTTGCTCCACGATTTGCTCGCAATTCTTCACTGCTCTTTCTTCTAACTCATGAATACGATTTTGCAATTCTATATTTTGATCATAAAATACCTCTAATAAACTCTCTTCAGGTACCTCTTCTTCCTCTTCTTCCTCACTCTCAGCTGTTACCTCTGCGATTATATCGGGTGCAACTATCAATTCTTCACTCACCATATGGATATCTCTAATTCCTTCTTCGCCTGACATCACATTATCCTGGTTGGCGATTAGAGGTGTCTCCACGATCTCATTCACTCCATTGTTAACGCTCTCGTGACCATTCTTAAAAACTATCATAAAACAAGGGTTAATTAAATAAATTAACAAATCACATAATACCCATATATTATGACCAACCAACAAATAAGCTTAGGTAGGACACACTAGCGAAGGATTTACTCGTCTCTCCCTCCTAGTTCTATTCCCCGATCTCACCGGAGATCATATCCCTAAGCTCGATATTAACAGCGTGGCGCCCCCAAAATAGGTTCATTCCATCCAACCCATTCTCGAAGTCGCCAAATACATGGTGCATGAAATAACTACAACTTTATTATTACAACATATAAACTTTGAGTTTAAATACGAGATATTGCCATCTGACAATATCCATAAGCAAATAAATCCCCATCATAATTATTGATACATTATTTTACAAAATGGTGAGAAATACTAAACAACTCTCTCTGAACCTTCATTCCATACCCCGACTAAGTACTTCGCTTGCATTCTCGCCTCCCGAGAAGAAAAATGGAACAACAAGGAAAAGAGTGAGCTCAACTAGCCCGATAAAGAATATTATGACTAAGATAATATACAACAAATTATCGTTAGTCTTCAACAGGAAAAATCTAATAGAATACAATAGACAACCAGCTTTAAATCAATATTCGCAATGAAATAATAATTCATTAGAAGAGTTAAGTAGAGAATGCAAACTACTATCTTCTATGTATGAATTTAAAAGTTCATCGTCGATATTTTATCCTGTAACATCAATCAATATATATCGGAATCAAATATTCATCTTTGCACTACTGAGCCAAAGATATTCATCATTAATTCATGTTCATCTAAACACTGCTCATCTTTACACTACGGGCCAAAGATATTCTTCAAAATCATTCATCTTTGCACTACTACAGTGCCAAAGATATTCAATAATATCATCATTTAAGGCGAGGATGATGAAAAATATTTTAAAAGAAATGAATCCAAAGTGAAACAAAATGACAAGGATTAAGGATTAAGGATTCGTACTTTGTTTTATCCATGTTCAAAAATACCTCAAAAATAATCATAGTGGTGTAAAATTCAAGAATGATCAAAACATGGATACAATCAAAGCTAGTATCCGAGAATAGATATTTTGGACAAAAAGAAGAAATTTCATTTTTCTATTGAATAGTCAGATATCGTGAATAATGTCGTTATCACGTGAATAAGAATCTCAAACCAAAAGATAGAAATTTTCCAAAAAAATATCTTCACGCCTTCATGAATAGTACTAAGTGAATAGTAATGTGACGCCCCAAAATAGGTATACATCACCTATTACGAGTTGTCAATACATGGCATGTAAACAACTACAACTTTATTATTAGAACCAGTAAAAGCTGTGAGTTTGAATACAAATATTATCTTCTGACAATATATATATACTCAAATAAATCCTCATCACATTTATTGATACATTATTTTACAAAATGGTGAGGACTACTAAACAATTCTTTCTAAAACCTTCATTCCATACCCCAGACTCAGTACTCGCTATATTCTCGCCTCCTAAGAAGAAAAATGGAACAAAAAGAAAAAGGTGAGCTCTAGCCCGAAAAAGAATATTATGTGACGCCCCCAAAATAGGTATACACAACACCCATTCTGAGTCGCCAAATACATGGTGCAAAGCAAACTACAACTTCAATAATACAAATGTCGTGTGAAATACGACAATATATAATGTGAGTTTAAATATAATATTGTCTTCTAGACAATATCCACACGTAAATAAATCCCCATCATAATTATTGATTCATTATTTTACAAAAATGGTGAGGACTACTAAACAACTCTCTCTAGAACCTTCATTCCATACCCCCACTAAGTACTCGCTACATTCTCGCCTCCCGAGAAGAAAAATGGAACAACAAGGAAAAGGGTGAGCTCAACTAGCCCAAGAAGAATATTATGACTAAGATAATATACAACAAATTATCGTTAGTCTTTATGAGGAAAAATCGATAGAATACAATAGACAACAAGTTTCGGATCAATATTCGCAATGAAATAATAATTCATAGAGAGTTACGTAGAGAATGAAATCTACTATTATCTATGAATTTAATAATCCATCATCAATATTTTATCCTGTAACATCAATCAATATGCATCTGAATCAAATATTCATCTTTGCACCATCGGCCAAAGATATTCATCACCGGGTCATGTTCATTTAAACACTGCTCATCTTTGCACTACTGGGCCAAAGATATTCATCAGTTAGTCATGTTCATTTAAACACTGCTCATCTTTTTGCACTCTGAGCCAAAGATATTCTTCAAATCATTCATCTTTGCACTACGTGCCAAAGATATTCAATAATATCATCATTTAAGACGAGGATGATGAAAATGTTTTTAAAGAAACGAATCCAATTGAAACAAAATGACAGGATTAAGGATTAAGGATTCGTACTTGGTTTTATCCACGCCCAAAAATACCTCAAAAATAATCATAGTGGAGTAAAATTCAAGAATGATCAAAACATGGATACAATCGAGTTAGTATCCGAATAGATGTTTTGGACGAAAAGAAGAAATTTTATTTTTCTTGAATAATCTCAGTATCGTGAATAGTCTTGATACGTGAATAGTCCGTGATATCGTGAATAAGTAACTCAGACACCAAAAGATAGAAATTCCACAAAAACATCTTCACGCTTACATGAATAGTACTCGTGAATAAGAACTTAGTGAATAAGTAACTTCATGAATAATAACTCGTGAATAAGTAACTCATGAATAATAACCCATGAATAAGTAACTCCGACATGAAAAAGTTCCAAATTTGATAAAACTTGAGATCAACATTTCAAAGATAATGATATTGAAGAAATAATATCATTACTGAAAAAAATAATATCCCTTACCTCGAAAGATCGAGATTTAAATTTAAAACACCGGATATAAAGCTATGACTTGGACTTGCACCGTATAGCAATACTCAAAGTATACTCAAAATACTCACAAGAATACGCGATAATATAGAGAGAAAAACTTGATTTACGGTGTGATTTTCAATTCTAACCCAAGCACCCTATTTATAGGAAATTGCTTAGAACACCAAAAAGCAGAAAAATTTAATAAATTAATAATATAATTATATTATTTTCTACACATGTCTAAAATTTGATTTCAGCCATCAAACACATGCCACCTTCTAGAAAAAATAAGAAAAACGTTTTCTAATTTTAAATATTATAAACTTCAAAATCAATTATTTGAGCTTTGAACTTCAATAATTCATAATAAATAGCCCTTTCATCAGAAAATTCGAATCTCGCGAGTTTTTATAGGAAATTCAATTCTCTACAACTTTACAGAAGAAAGTTTTTCCAAATTCCAATCAGAAATTGACCGAAATCCACAAACGGGAAATTTTACAAGCTATAATCAAATTTCAGTCAATAAATGGGGTCCACCGACATGTTTAACATGTTTTAAACATTTATTGCAACAAAAATACTCTTCCTCCTCGTATACTCATATATCCCACATTCGTTGTAAAAATATCACCGTTAATATATTATTAAAATAATATATTTAAATGAATTATTTTATCAGAAAAAGATAAAATATTAATTTTCAACAATTGTCATTTTAAAAATTTTCTCCATCTATATCCACATAAAATCAATATTTTCCTCATCATATAAATCAATAATTAATTATTCACAAATAATATTACGAATCACAATATTGACAACCAGCGCGCTTCCTCAGAGGAGAGGGGCTTTCCAATAAGAATTTCTTCTTATCAGTGCGCAATTAGGTGACCAAACCTCTCCTTAGATGTAACTTTCTAGACATTGCCAATAATGTTATCTAATAATATTATTCAGATAATATGAATTATTGCTTCGATAATGAAAGATACCGTAATGACAATTATTGAAACAATGAAGAATATAAAATATCAACGCAAAGAATTATTAACTCAATAAAATCTCGAATAAGAATTACTGTAACCATTATTGAGTAAAGCCTTCTTTCACGTAAGAATCAATAATTGGTGCAATACCGCATGCCTTCTTTGTTCAACAACGCGCGTATTAGTGTGTTTTAACCACCGGTATTCCAACAAGATTAATTGTAATAACTACGCCAATTATTTAAAAACAACTTATATTTGTCGCTTTCTTCAACCAATCGCTTTCAGTTATGGGGCCCACACATGGTCACTACTGTCCGCATTTAATATTCCCGACCGTCATTTAATATTCCACAACCAAACGAATATTCCCAAATAACAATGAATATTTTATAACCACTTGCTTATTTTGAAATATTTGCATATTTAACCCTTAACTATCCACATTAATCAAATCAACCCTTACTATTTCAAAATAATAAATAAAGGAAATTCCTTTTTATTTAAAAAAATTTTGAGGTCTTACATATTATGACTAAGATAATATACAACAAATTACCGTTAGTCTTCAACAGGAAAAATCTAATAGAATCTGATAGACAACAAATTTTAAATCAATATTCGCAATGGAATAATAATTCATTAGAAGAGTTAAGTAGAGAATGCAAACTACTATCTTCTATGTATGAATTTAAAAAGTTCATCGCTCTATCTTTTATCCTCGTAACATCAATCAATATACATCTGGAATCAAATATTCATCTTTGCGCTACTGGGCCAAAGATATTCATCGATTAATCATGTCATCTAATCTAAACACACTGCATCATCTTTGCACTACTGACCAAAGATATTCTTCAAAAATCATTCATCTTTGCACTTCTGTGCCAAAGATATTCAATAATATCATCATTTAAGACCGAGGATGATGAAATATATTTTTAAAGAAACGAATCTAGTGAAACAAAATGACAAGGATTAAGGATTAAGTATTCGTACTTTGTTTTATCCACGTCCAAAAATACCTCAAAAATAATCATAGGGGTGTAAAATTCAAGAATGATCAAAACATGGATACAATCAAAGCTAGTATCCAGAATAGATATTTTGGACAAAAGAAAAAATTTTATTTTTTTCTATTGAATAGTCCGTATACGTGAATAGTAACTTTCAAACACCAAAAGATAGAAATTCCACAAAAAACATCTTCACGCTTCATGAATAGTACTCGTGAATAGTAACTCGTGAATAGTAACTCATGAATAGTAACCTCATATGAAAAAGTTCTAAATTTGATAAAAGTTTCAACCAATATTTCAAAGATAATGATATTGAAGAAATAATATCATTTGAGAAGAAAATAACATCCTTACCTCGAAAGATTAAGTACTCTAAATTTGGAATCTAGGATATAGTCTTTGAAGGAACTTGCACCGCCTAACAATACTCAAAGTATACTCAAAATACTCACAAGAATACGCCGATAATATAGAGACGAAAAACTTGAGTTTACGGTGTGGTTTTCAATTCTAACCCAAGACCCTATTTATAGGAAATTGCTTAGAACACCAAAAGCGAAAAATTTAATAAATTAATAATATAATTATATAAATTTTCTACGCATGCCTAGAATCTGATTTCAGCCATCAAACACATGCCACATTCTAGAAAAAGTAAGAAAAACGTTTTTCTAATTTTAAATATTTTAAACTTCCAAAAATCAATTATTTGAACTTGAACTTCAATAATTCATAATAAATAGCCCTTTCATCAGAAAATTCGAATCTCGCGAGTTTTTATAGGAAATTCAATTCTCTACAACTTTGCAGAAGAAAGTTTTTCCAAATTCCAAATATAAATTGACCGAAATCCACAAACGGGCGATTTTACAGGCTATAATCAAATTTCAGTCAATAAATGGGATCCACCAACATGTTTAACATGTTATAAACATTTATTGCAACAAAAATACTCTTCCTCCTCAGTACTCATATATCCCACATTCGTTGTAAAAATATCACCATTATTATATTATTAAAATATAATAATATATTTAAATGAATTATTTTATCAGAAAAAGATAAAATTTCAATTTTCAACAATTGTCACATTAAAATTTTTCTCCATCTATATCCACATAAAATCAATATTTTTCTCATCATATGAATCAATAATTAATTATTCACAAATAATATTACAGAATCACAATATTGACAACCAGGCAGTTCCCAAGAAAGAGGGGGCTTTCCAATAAGAATTTCTTCATCTTGGCGCAAAATTAGGTGACCAAACCTCTCCTTGAATGTAACTTTCTAGACATTGCCAATAATGTTATCTAATAATATTATTCGGATAATATGAATTATTGCTTCGATAATGAAAAATACTTGTAATAATGACAATTATTGAAACAACAAAGAATATAAAATATCAACGTGAAGAATTATTAACTCAATAAAATAATCTTTGAGCGATAATTATCGTAACCATTATTGAGTAGTGCCTTCTTACGTAAGAATTAATAATTGGTGCAATACCGTAATCTTCTTGTGTTTTAACCATAGAGTATTTTAACAAAGATTAATCAGAATAACTACTACTATTGTTATTTTTAAACAACTTATATTTGTCGTTTTCTTCATCCAATCGCTTCAAGTTATGGGGCCCACATACGGGCTCGTTAGCGTAAATGTTTAAAATTCCCAACAATCACGAATATTCCACGACCAAACGAATATTCCCGACAACAATGAATATTTTATAACCACTTGCTTATTTTGAAGTATTTGCGTATTTTACCCTTAACTATCAACATTAATCAAATCAACCCTTACTATTTCAAAATAATAAATAGAGAAAATTAAATTTCATTAATAATAAGTTGGGGTCTTACAACCTCCCTCCTTATGAAATTTCGTCCTCGAAATTGGCGTGACTGCGGTGTTTCAAAAGGTGAGGATACCTCGCTTTCATTTCCGCTTTCAAATTCCCGGTCATTTCCTCTATAGCATGATTCCTCCACAAAACTTTAACTTGTGGTATGACCTTTGTCGTAGGGACATGCTCCTTCCTATCCAAGATCTTGACAGTACCTCCTCATACGTTAAGTCTTCTGCTATTTTGTCCTGGTTCTAACTTCAATAACGTGGTTTGGGTCTTTCACATATTTACTTAAATACGAGATATGTGAAACACATTATGAACACGAGACATACTCGGAGGTAACGCAAGTCTATAGGCTACATTTCCTACTTCGGTCAAGAATTTGAAATGGACCAATAAATCGTGGATTGAGTTTTCCTCTCTTCCCAAATCTTGTAACTCCTTTCCATGGAGCAACTCAAACAATACATGATCTCCTACACTAAATTCCACGTCCTTTCGATGAAGATCCGCATAACTCTTTTATCGATCTTGTGCCGCTTTGTATACGTTGTCGAATCATTTGGATCTTTTCGGTGATCATACGTATTAACTTCGGGTCCCAACAATGTTGCTTCACCCAACTCATCCCAACATATTGGAGAGCGACATTTTCGTCCATATAATGCTTCAAATGGAGCCACACCTATACTTGCCTGATAACTTTTGTTGTAGGAGAATTCTACCAATGGTAAATACTTATCCTAACCGCCCTTGAAGTCTAGGACACGAGTCTTAATAAATCTTCAAGAGTTTGAATAGTCCTTTCGATTGTCCATCCATTTGAGGATGGTATATGCGAATCTGAATCAATAACTGCGTGCCCATAGCTTTTTGCAAGCTAACCCAAAATCTTGAAGTGAATCTTGGGTCACGATCCGAAACTATGGATACAGGCATGCCATGCAACCTCACAATCTCATTCACGTATATACTAAAGAAGACGTTCAAGTGAATAAGTCTCCGTGACGGCAAGAAATGAAGCGGACTTGGTTAATCTATCAACAATAACCCAAATAGCATTGATGCCACGAGAAACCGTAGGAAGACCCGTAACGAAATCCATGGTAATGTGTTCCCACTTCCATTTTGGAATCTCAAGTGGTTGCAACGGACCCTTAGGTACTAGATGCTCCGCCTTTACACGTTGACAAGTTAAACACATTGAGATAAACTTTGCAATCTCTCTCTTCATATTGTTCCACCAAAATATATGTCAAGATCACGATACATTTTAGTACTTCCGGGATGGATTGCAAATGGTGTATTGTGTGCCTCCATCATAATCTTGTACTTCAAATCAGAGTCGTTAGGAACACAAAGTCTATAGTGGACTCGAAGTATTCCTTCGTCATCAATTCTCGCTTCAAATAGCTCCTTCAGTACTTTCTTCTTCATACGCGCCATTTCCGGCCTGGTGGCTTGAGCAACCTTAACTTTTTCTATTAAAGTTGGCTCTACGCGTATACTTGACATCATCGCACTCGTTCGTGCATATGATCTTCTACTCAACGCTGTCACCACCACGCTCGCTTTTCCGGATGGTATTGAATAGTGTGGTCGTAGTCTTTCAATAGCTCGAGCCAACGTCGTCATTGCCGCGTGTTGAGTTCTTTTGAGTGAAGAAATATTTAAGGCTTTTATGGTCCGAATATATCTCCACTTTCTCCCCATATAGATAGTGCCTCCATATCTTTAAGCGAAATGATCACGCTAACTCTAGATCATGAGTAGGATAATTCCTCTCATACTCTTTAAGTTGTCGCGAGGCATAGGCTATGACTTTCCCACGTTGCATGAGAACACATCCTAACCCTTTGCCTGAAGCATCGCTGTAGATAACAAATCCATCCGAACCAGATGGTATTGTTAGAACAAGTGCCGAAATAAGTCTCCTCTTAAGCTCTTGGAAACTCTTCTCGCATTCTTCGCTCCGAACGAATTTTGTATCCTTCCGAGTTAGCTGAGTTAATGGAGTAGTAATTCGAGAAAACCCTTCCACGAATCTCCGATAATAACCAAAGCCCAGCCCAAAAGCTACGTCTTGATCACAACTTCCGGTTTGCTTCTAACTTTGTATTGCTTCAATCTTCACGGATCAACAGATACTCCATGTTTCGACACCACGTGCCCAAGGAATGCTACTTCCTCGCCGAACTCGCATTTCTTCAATTTGGCATATAGTTTGTTTTCACGAAGCCTTTGAGTACCAAATTCAAATGGTGCTCATGATCTTCGACTTTTGGAATATATAAGGATGTCATCAATAAAGACAACAACAAACCGATCCAAATATTCCTTGAATACTCGGTTCATCATATCCATGAAAGTCAGCGGGGAGCATTAGTCATCCGTAAGTAAGACATGACTAAGAATTCATAATGCCCGTCATCGAGTTCTAAAGGCGCTCTTTGAATATCCTCGGTCTAATCTTCAACCGATGATATCCGAACGAAGATCGATTTTGAAAATAATTGTGCCCTTTAGAATCGTCAAACAAGTCATCAATACGAGGTAGAGGATACCTATTCTTGATGGTGACATGTTTCAATTCCCGATAGTCAATACAAAGTCGCATACTCCCATCTTTCTTCTTTACTGAATAAAACAGAGCACCGCAAGGAGATGTACTTAGATCGAATGAAACCGATGTCCAACAATTCCTGTAGTTGGACCTTTAACTCTGAAGTTCAATAGAGCCATTCGATATGGGGTTTTAGAAATGGGCTTTGTACAGTGTTCAAGATCAATAAAGAATTCAACTTCACGCTAAGGGGTGAAATCGGAAGTTCTTCTGAAATACGTCGGAAAGTCAATAACAACAGAATATTATTCAAATTTGGCGTGTCTTTATTCAAATCCATAACATGGGCTAAGAAAGCTTGACATCCGTTTTTCAATAAACGAATAGCTTTATGATTAGATATACGATGATTGATTTTAATGGTTTAGTTGCTTGAATTAAATACAACAGTTGGTTAGGAATATGAAAACTAACAACCTTACGAAAACAATCAATTTTGGCATGATGAGTAGTTAACCAATCAATCCCTAAAATCACATCAAAAGCAAGTATCTTTAAAGAGATAAGGTCAATGGTAAGGTGATGGTGCCAACTTGAATCAAACAAGATTTATAAACAATGGATGTGATGAAAGTTTCTCCTAACGGAGTTTCCACAGATAGGTCAAAGTCTAATTTCTCCGAGTCAAGTTTAAACGTTGAGCACATCTTTGGAGAGATAAATGAATGGGTAAAGACCGGTATCAAGTAAGGTATAAACTTCACAATAATTTATAAATAGCTTACCCGTGATCACCTCGTTTGGGTTCCTCGCATTATGACCAAATCTGACAAACGCTTCTTCCCTAATCGTTGACTTTGACTTTTCCGGGACGATCTTTTGAGTCACCGTCCCCATTGAACTAGGTTTCGCCATCGCATAATCTCGGCGATATGTCCTTCCTTTCCACAATTATAGCATACCTTGAATCTGTTGTGGGCAATTTGGACCGATATGTCCCTCTTTTCCGCAGATTGTAAAATATGACCGGTGGTCGTTCTCCTCCCTTAGAACCGATTCTTCTTAAGACCGCTGCCGTCTTCACATGGTCATTGTTAAATCTCCTCTTTTAAAATCTCCTCCCGACTCGCTTCTTCTATTTTCATGGCCATGATTACCACCAGAGTGGTTACCATTTTTGTCCGTCTGCTTTCTTTCTCCATTTGGTTATCATTATTCATTGATCTTTATCTCCGGTACGATCCTCGTTGTGGTCCTCGAGTTGACCGTACTTCGTTATCTCGCTTCTAATAATTGAGCCTGCTTTACAACATCTCTGAATAGAGAAAATTTATGAGAAATGAGATATCTTGACGTATCTGGGGTTTCAAACCTCTAAGAAACATCCGCGTAATCGCTTCTTCATTCTCCTCCAAATGAGGTGCAAACACGGATAACTCTCGCAAACTTTGCCTCGTCTTTGAGACACCGCCATGTTGTTCTCGCTCACCTAATAAACTCCACTTCCTTCATATGACGAACACTTTCGGAAAGTATTTGTCATTAAATAGTTCTCAAATGTCTCCCAAGACATGCCGAAAATGCAACCGGATGGAGTACGCTTTATAGACTCCCCCAGGTGATCTTTTGCTCGCCACTTTTAACATAAAGGTGGCGAATGGAACCTTCTGTTCTCCGCGCATCCCAAGACATCGAATATCTTGGTAATTTGCTTGACCCATGTTTCCGCCATGATCGGATCTGGCTTTCCCTTAAATTCGTGGTCCCAACTCTTTGAATCGCTTGGCTGTGACAACCCGTGAATTGCTATCATTTCCTCCTCAGATTTTGAACACGAGTCTCCTCGTCTCGATTTTGCATGAACTGCAAAAAAGCTTCTAAACATCCCTCGCTTCATCATCTCGCTTTCGGTGGTGTTGTTCACAGGGAGGAACATTGCCCGACTGTTGCACGCTCCCCTCGTTGAGTGAATCTGAGCGTCTCCTCGGTCTCATTTCCATTGTTAATATTCTCATTCGACATTCTCAAATACCGCTATAAAACAAGGGTTAATTAAGGAAATCAATATATCACATAATATCCTTATATACTTACCAACTAAAAAATAAACTTAGGTATGACACACTTTAGCGAAGGATTTACTCGCCTCTCCCTCCTAGTTCTATTCCCCGATCTCCGCCGGAGATCATATCCCTAAGCTCGATAATAATTTGTGGCGCCCCCAAAATAGGTATACATCACCTATTCTCGAGTTGTCAATACATGGTAAAGAAACAACTACAACTTTATTATTACAACCAGTAAATCGTGAGTTTGAATACAAATATTATCTTCTGTATAATATCTATACTCAAATAAATCCTCATCACATTTATTGATACATTATTTTACAAAATGGTGAGGACTACTAAACAATTCTTTCTAAAACCTTCATTCCATACCCCGATTTTGTACTCGCTTATATTCTCGCCTCCTGAGAAGAAAAATGGAACAAAAAGGAAAAGGGTGAGCTCAACTAGCTCAGTAAAGAATATTATGACTAAGATAATATACAACAAATTATCATTAGTCTTCAACAGGGAAAAATCTAATAGAATACAATAGACAACAAATTTTAAATCAATATTCGCAGCGGAAATAATAATTCATTAGAAGAGTTAAGTAGAGAATGCAAACTACTATCTTCTATGTATGAATTTAAAAGTTCATCGCCTATCTTTTATCCCCTCAGTAACATCAATCAATATACATCTGAATCAAATATTCATCTTTTGCACTACAGCCAAAGATATTCATCGAGTTAATCATGTTCATCTAAACACTGCTCATCTTTGCACTACTACCAAAGATATTCTTCAGAAATCATTCATCTTTGACTACTGTGCCAAAGATATTCAATAATATCATCATTTAAGACCGAGGGTGATGAAAAATATTTTTAAAGAAACGAATCCAAAGAAACAAAATGATAAGGATTAAGGATTAAGGATTCGTATTTTGTTTTATCCACGTCCAAAAATACCTCAAAATAATCATAGGGGTGTAAAATTTAAGAATGATCAAAACATGGATACAATCAAAGCTAGTATCCGAGATAGATATTTTGGACAAAAAGAAGAAATTTTATTTTTCTTGAATAGTGTCAGATATCGTGAATAGTCCGATAGTATCGTGAATAAGTAACTCAGACACCAAAAGATAGAAATTCCACAAAAAATCTTCACGCTTCATGAATAAGACTTTGAATAAGAACTTCGTGAATAGTAACTCGTGAATAAGAACTCATGAATAAGAACCCGACATGAAAAAGTTCTAAATTTGATAAAAAGTTTCAACCAATATTTCAAAGATAATGATATTGAAGAAATAATATCATTTGAGAAGAAAATAACATCCCTTACCTCGAAAGATTAAGATTTCTAAATTTGAATCTGGGATATAGTCTTTGAAGGAACTTGCACCGCCTAACAATACTCAAAGTATACTCAAAATACTCACAAGAATACGCTCGATAATATAGAGAGAAAACTTCGCTTTACGGTGTGGTTTTCAATTCTAACCTAAGACCCTATTTATAGGAAATTGCTTTAGAACACCAAAGCGTAAAATTTAATAAATTAATAATATAATTATATAAATTTCCTACGCATGCCTAGAATCTGATTTCAGCCATCAAACACATGCCACATTCTAGAAAAAGTAAGAAAAAACGTTTTTCTAATTTTAAATATTTTAAACTTCCAAAATCAATTATTTTGAGCTTCTAACTTCAATAATTCATAATAAATAGCCCTTTCATCAGAAAATTCGAATCTCGCGAGTTTTTATAGGAAATTCAATTCTCTAAAACATTGCAGAAGAAAGTTTTTCCAAATTCCAAATATAAATTGACCGAAATCCACAAACGGGCGATTTTACAGGCTATAATCAAATTTCAGTCAATAAATGGGATCCACCAACATGTTTAACATGTTATAAACATTTATTGCAACAAAAATACTCTTCCTCCTCGTATACTCATATATCCCACATTCGTTGTAAAAATATCACTATTATTATATTATTAAAATATAATAATATATTTAAATGAATTATTTTATCAGAAAAAGATAAAATTTCAATTTTCAACAATTGTCACATTAAAATTTTTCTCCATCTATATCCACATAAAATCAATATTTTTCTCATCATATGAATCAATAATTAATTATTCACAAATAATATTACGAAATCACAATATCGACAACCGAGCGCAGCTTCCCAAGAAGAGGGGCTTTCCAATAAGAATTTCTTCTTCACTTGCCTTGCAATTAGGTGACCAAACCTCTCCTTGATGTAAACTTTCTAGACATTGCCAATAATGTTATCTAATAATATTATTCGAGATAATATGAATTATTGCTTCGATAATGAAAAATACCGTGTAATGACAATTATTGAAACAACAACAATATAAAATATCAACGCAAAGAATTATTAACTCAATAAAATACTTTGATAAGAATTATCGTAACCATTATTGAGTAGTGCCTTCTTACGTAAGAATCAATAATTGGTGCAATACTGGTATCTTCTTGTGTTTTAACCCAATTTAGTATTTTAACAAGATAATTGAGAATAACTACTGTTGTTATTTTTAAACAACTTATATTTGTCATTTTCTTCATCCAATCGCTTTTACATGGGGCCCACACACATTGTCGCTACTGGTCGCATTTAATATTCCCGACAAAGCGATTTAATATTCCACGACCAAACGAATATTCCCAAACAACAATGAATATTTTATAACCACTTGCTTATTTTGAAGTATTTGCGTAATTTACCCTTAACTATCCACATTAATCAAATCAACCCTTACTATTTCAAAATAATAAATAGAGAAAATTAAATTTCATTAATAATAAGTTGGGGTCTTACAAGTAACTCGTGAATAGTAACTCGTGAATAGTAACTCATGAATAGTAATTTATGAATAGTAACCCCGACATGAAAAAGTTCCAAATTTGATAAAAAGTTCCAACCAATATTTCAGCATAATGATATTGAAGAAATAATATCATTTGAGAAGAAAATAACATCCACTTGCCTCGAAAGACAAGTACTTACAGTTGAAACACGGATATAAAAGCTATGACTTGAATTTGCAAGTATAGCTATACTCAAAGTATACTCAAAATACTCACAAGAATACGCTCAAAATATCGAGAGAAATAGAGAGAAAACTTGGGTTTACGGTGTAATTTTCAATTCTAACCTAAGCTCCCTATTTATAGGAAAATGCTTAGAACACAAAGTAGAAAATTGAATATAATAATATTATTTATAAACAAAATTCCTTAGCCCACCTTTGAAATCTGATTTCAGCCATAGCACATGTTAAATGAGGTTCACAAACTCACCAAAACGTTTTTCTCAAAATAATTAATTAAAACTCCCAAAATTAATTATTTGAACTCAAAAACTTCAATAATTCATAATAAATAGCCCTTTTGTCGAGAAAATTCAAAACTCGTGACTTTTTATAGGAAATTCAATTCTCTACAACTTTGCGAAGAAAGTTTTTCCAAATTCCAAATGAAATTGACCAAATCCATAAGCGAAGCGATTTTACGTGCTATAATCAAATTTCATTCGAGAAATGGGGTCCATAAACACACAAAACATGTGTTAATCATTTAATGCCACAAAAATACTCTTCCTCCTCGTATAGTCATATATCCCACATTCATTGTAAAAATATCACCAGTTAATATATTATTAAAATAATATATTTAAATGAATTATTTTATCGTAAAATGATAAAATATTAATTTTCAACAATTGTTATTTTAAAAATTTTCTCCATCTATATCCACATAAAATCAATATTTTCCCCATCATATAAATCAATAATAATATTACAGAATCACAAGATCGCAACCAGTAGTTCCAAGAGGGGGCTTCCAATAAGAATTTCTCACTTCTTGGTAGCGTAATTAGGTGGCCAAACCTCTCTTTAGACGAGAACTTTCTGACATTGCCAATAATGTTATCTAATAATATTATTCAGATAATATGAATTATTGCTTCGATAATGGAAAATCTTGTGTAATGACAATTTATTGAAAAAATCGGTAAAAATATCGATGCAACAATTATTGAATCGATAAAATAAAATCTTGAGCGATTAATTCTTTGTAACAATTATTGAGTAGTGCCTTCTTACGTAAGAATCAATAATTGGTGCAATCTGCGTAATGCCATTTCAACAACGCCAGACGCGTGTGTTTTAACCCATGGGTATTCCAACAATATTAATTGATAATAACTACGCCAGTTATTTATAAACAACTTATATTTGTCGTTTTCTTCATCCAATCGCTTTTTACATTATGGGGCCCACAAAAAGACAAGCTACTGTCAGTATTTAATATTCGAATATTCCCCAACATTGAATATTCCACGACCAAACGAATATTCCCTATGATAATGAATATTTTATAATCACTTGCTTATTCGAAATATTTAGCATTTTTTTACCCATAACTAACCACATTAATCAAATTAACCCTTACTATTTCAAAATAATAAATAGAGGAAATTCTATTTTATTAAAAAAAAATTCGAGGTCTTACAAGTAGGGATGATATAGGAAAGTAAATAATTTATTCTTCCGGAAAGTTGTAAAATGACAAATAAATTGAAACAAATTTTTCTTTTTAAAACGATAATCTTTTAAAAAGCGGAGGAGTAATATATATGTATATAGTAATATTAAAGAGTTATGCACAATAATTAAGTAAATGATATGATTGTATAATAATATTAAATATAGTATTAATTGTTTATAATACCTTTTACTATATACTTTCCTCATCTAATAATATTTTTTCATGAAGGATAATTATAAAAAGATTTTGACTAATTATTCTCTATTATATAAATATTAAATAATTTGAAAAAAAACAAAATAATCTAAAACATTATAATATTATGGGACGAAGGGTGTAGATTTACTTCTCCAATACTTTGATTTAAGTGTCACTTTATGTACATTAATTAGGGCTATGTATATTAGAGAGGATAACACTTGAGATTAGACTATTAATTTTAAGTCTCTTATTTATTTTAAATTTTAGACTTCAAACTACTGATTCAAGGTTAAAAAAATGACTTCGAATGAGGAATTATTTAATATCATATATAATTATATATTATAATCCCACCAAGAGATTAAAATTTATGAACAAAATCAATTTTTTTTTTTAATATATAACTAGTGTATGCTTAAGCTGCCTTTTCCGATTTAATTCAAAAGTATTGCTATGGTTTAATGCAATTTAGGTATTTGATTTTAAATATAAAAAAAATTATCTCTCTCTGTAAGACCCCAACTTATTATTAATGAAATTTAATTTTCTATTTTGAAATAGTAAGGGTTGATTTGATTAATGTGGATAGTTATAGGTAAAATACGCAAATATTTTAAAATAAGCAAGTGGTTATAAAATATTCATTGTTATCTGGGAATATTCGTTTGGTCGTGGAATATTCTTTATTGTCGGAAATATTCGCATGCGACTCACAGCGATCTTTAATAGCCCCATAACTGAAAGCGATTGGATGAAGAAAACGACAAATATAAGTTGTTTAAAAATAACTACGTAGTTATTACCAATTAATCTTGTTAAAATACTCTATGGTTAAAACACAAGAAGACACCAGTATTACACCAATTATTGATTCTTACGTAAAAGGCACTACTCAATAATGGTTACGATAATTATCGCTCAAAGATTTTATTGATTTAATAATTGTTACGTTGATATTTTATATTGCTATTGTTTCAATAATTGTCATTACACAAAGATTTTTCATTATCGAAGCAATAATTCATATTATCCTAAATAATATTATTAGATAACATTATTGGCAATGTCTAGAAAGTTCTGGCTCAAGGAGAGGTTTGGTCACCTAATCATACGCCAAGAAGGAGAAATTTCTTATTGAAAGCCCCTTTTTCCTGAACTACCGGCGCAGTTGCGATCTTGTGATTCTCAGAATATTATTTGTGAATAATTAGTTATTGATTTATATGATGAGGAAAATATTGATTTTATGTGGATATAGATGGAGAAAATTTTTAAAATGACAATTGTTGAAAATTAATATTTTATCTTTTTCTCGATAAAATAATTCATTTAAATATATTATTTTAATAATATATTAACGGTGATATTTTTATAATGAATGTGGGATATATGAGTATATGAGGAGGAAGAGTATTTTTGTGGCATTAAATGTTTAACACATATTTTGTGTGTTGGTGGACACAATTATCGAATCAAAATTTGATTATAAATTAAAAATCGCTTGCTTGTGGATTTCGGGTCAATTTCTGTTTTGAATTTGAAAAACCTTCTTCTGAAAAAGTTGTAGAGAATTGAATTTCCTATAAAAAGTCGCGAGATTTGAATTTTCTCGACAAAAGGGCTATTTATTATGAATTATCAAGTTCAAGTTCAAATAATTGATTTTTGGAAGTTTTAATTATTTTTTCAAGAAAAACGTTTTTGGTGTGTTAAGTGGGTCTAGCATGTGTTATTGATTGCTGACATCAGATCTCCAAAAGTGGGCGATAGAATTTTAACAAATAATAATAATATTATATTAAATTTTCTGTTTTGGTGTTCTAAAGATTTTTCTATAAATAGTGTTTAGAATTAAATTGAAAATCACACCATAAACTGAAGTTTTCTCTCTATATTATCGAGCGATTCTTGTGAGTATTTTGAGTATACTTTGAGTATTGCTATACTATGTGCAAGTTCAAGTTATAGCCTATATCCCAAGTTTCAAATTTGAAATCTTGATCTTTCGAGGTAAGGATATTATTTTTTTTCAGAATGATATTATTTCTTCAATATCATTATCTTCAAATATCGATCCAAGTTTTTATCAAATTTAGAACTTTTGGTGTCTGAATTACTATTCACGATACTCTGACACTATTCACGATACGACGACACTATTCACGAATACGACACTATTCATCGAAAAATGAAAATTTTCCTTTCGCCTAAAAATATCTATTGTGGATACTAGCTTTGATTGTATCCATGTTTTGATCATTCTTGAATTTTACACCACTATGATTATTTTTGAGGTATTTTTGGACATGGATAAAACAAAGTACGAATCCTTAAATCCTTAATCCTTGTCATTTTGTTTCACCGGATTCGCTTTTTTTAAAATATTTTCATCATCCTCGATCTTAAATGATGATATTATTGAATATCTTTGGCTGTAGTACAAAGATGAATGATTTCGATGAATATCTTTGGCTCGTAGTGGTGCAAGATGAACAGTGTGTTTAGATGAGCATGACTAATCGATGAATATCTTTGGCATGTAGTGCAAAGATGAATATTTGATTCCGTATATATATTGATTGATGTTACAGGGATAAAAGATAGACGATTAACTTTTAAATTCATACATAGAAGATAATAGTTTGCATTCTCTACTTAACTCTTCTAATGAATTATTATTTTCGCTGCGAATATTGATTTAAAATTTGTTGTCTATTGTATTCTATTAGATTTTTTCTCTGTTGAAGACTAATGATAATTTGTTGTATATTATCTTAGTCATAATATTCTTTACTGGGCTAGTTGAGCTCACCCTTTTCCTTTTTGTTCCATTTTTCTTCTCGTGAGAGGTGAGAATATAAATGCGAGTACGAGTCTCTGCATTATGGAATGAAGGTTCTAGAGAGAGTTGTTTTGTAGTCCTCACCATTTTGTAAAATAATGTATCAATAAATGTGATGGGGATTTATTTGAGTATAGATATTGTCTGTAAGATAATATTTGTATTCAAACTCACAATTTCTTGTTGTAATAATAAAGTTGTAGTTGTTTCATCTTCACGATTGACAACTCAAAATGGGTGATGATACCTATTTTGTAAAGCGCCACACTCTCTTTTTGTTTGGTGTAAATTTTGATCATGTTGTAGTGGTGTATGATATAATGTACTTTTTTTGTCTCTCTTTTTTTTTTGTAGTCTATTAAATATAATGAACACATTATGGATTGTTTGTCATTTTTTAATGTCCAAACGAGTTTAAATTATAATTTAGAACATGTTATTATTAATAAGAGTATAATAATGAAAATAATTAGCTTTTTATCCAGTCATTTAAATAATTTCAAACAAAACAAATATGAAAGTATGATTATTTAATCGTAAGACTGTTAATCTTGGTAATATAATAAATAAAATTATAATTTTGAATTATAATTCTTACCAACAAAATCATACACACTCGTTCTTACAAACAAAATCATACACACTTACAATTTCCCTATACATATCAAAATTTTGATATAGTTTCTTTAAATGGGACCTAGCATAATGTTCTAGCTTTAAAAGTTGTATACATACGTGTACTTTGTTTTGACCTTTTTTTTCTTTTGTATTTTGTGTGATAAATGAAAAGAAATGTTTATTTATCCTCTTATATTCACCCACTCAGTCCGCTTATATTCAACTTTTGTGAATATAAGCACATATAATATAACCTAAATTGCTTGTCACATTATACTACGATGCATGACTTGATTGAGCAAGATCCTCCTCCTAGCCCTAGGTTGTGGGAAGTCTTTTGTTTTATTCTTTTTTCAATTTGTTAATTTATTCTCTCCCTCCTCTGCCTAATTAATAAAAAGAGTATGAATGAAGGATTTGGTTATCATGAAGTTAACTTCATGGTAAGTTTGTCACTTGACTAATACATTGTTGACATACATAGGAATAGATCACCTTTTGACTTACGTGTTAATACTGTATTGGTTAATTGACCAAAGTTAACTTCATGCTAATCAATTCCATGAATGAAGTAGACATACAGTCGGTCCTTTTGACTTTAGTCGCCTGTGAAAGCAATTGGGGAAAGAAAAAGTTTAGAGACGAGACTTTGCCCATCGGTCTAGCACCGGTTAATTTTTTTAATTTTTTATTACGACTCTCAAATAATTTATAATATTTATTGAAATTGAAATTTTTACAAGATCTAATAATTTAAGTATCATTTAGATACATGTAAAAAATAGAATTGCACTTAAAATGATTATTGTGTAAAAGGGACAAACCAAATGTTTTAGGAAACTTCCATACTAGTCGATCTTTCTAAAGTGTTACTCCCTTGGTTCCATATTAAGTGTCGTTTTAGAGAAAAAAATTAATTCCTAATTAAGTGTCGTTTGCATATTTTTAGGATAAATTTTTTCATATTTTCCTGATTTACCCCTAAATCTCTCTTTTCAAGTGCAATACTTTCCAAGTAAATTTATTTTCATAAAAACACAACACCTAATTCTTCTCCACTTTTCAAGGAAATTTATTCCTATAAAAACACTACTTACTCTATTCTATTCTCTCTCTTATTTAGAAGATATACATGTTAGTTTGCACCTTAATTGGAGGAGAGAGACTACCAACACATAAGGGGTAAATATGAAAATTGAGACCTATATTAATTACAAAGTAATGATATTCTTAATATGTCTGTTTTACGTACTAACGACACTTAATATGGAACTGAGGGAGTATAAGAAAAAAGTTGGAAAATAAGAATTAAAGGGACATCAAAATCGTGTGTGTATATATAAAAACAAAACTAAGTTAACTAAAAAACGAATTGCATTATATATGATAATTTTTTTTCATCCGCTATAAAGCGTAAAAAAAGTTTCTATGCTATAGGTACGAATTTGCCCATTAACCATTTAAACAACATTTACTAATCTTACACATTATCAGTCGTTTTAATTTTTTTTTTTTATTTTGTTTCTGTAAATACAAGTATACAACTTAGGATTTTGCTAGCATAAATTTGTCTGTGTGGCATTCTAATTTTGATTATTTTTCTTTTCTTTTTGTTTAATTTTTTTTTGGGGGTATGTTATGTTAAAGTGGTGGGCTATTTAGATTATAAGTGGTCGCTTTAATGATTGAAGAAAAAGCATGTTATTTATGTGAAAGATGATTTTGAGGGAAAGGGGAACAAATTGTTGAATGTAATAGATAGATTATTTATTAGTTGAAGTAAATAAATTCAACAAAAGGTTAATAAAATGGTGATGTAGCTCAAATGGTAGAGAGCTCGCTTTGCATGCGAGAAGTACAGGCTTTGATCCCCTGCATCTCCAATTCTTTTGTAATTTAATGACTCTTATTTTTATAGTTTAGCTCCCACTCAACCCACATGTTTTTAAAATGGTGTAACCGCATAGTTACCACTAAAGTAGATTTTAGCAGTTGTAATCCTGTGGCCGATAGAACTGAATAATTCCTGACCAAACCTGCTCACATAATTAACTACTTTTGGACTTTGGTACATTTTGAGCAAGGAAAACTCTATGGGGATTCAAAATAAAACACTCATGTCCGCATAAAATATTCAGCTTTTTGAGTAACTGAAAGTAAAAAGACAATTAGCCAAAGGAAAAGGACTGGTAAAATTTACAATTTTAGTGTTGTCAAAAATAATGTTAATACTCCACTTAATTTGAAAACTATAAACCTGAAATGGGTTAAATCGAGTAGTTCTAGGAAATAACCAATCCAATACAGGGATACAGGCTACAAAGATACATTTCAAGACTTAAAATACAAGCCATCCTCCTCAGGAAGCATACCAGTGGTTGGTAAATGGAAATGCATTTGAACAAAACCGGTCATCACATGGATAATTCCACGTCATATGTATCATATCAAAAGATGATCCGATATAATCTCAACATTCTGCCTACTCAAGTTTGTTTAATCTTCCCTTGTATTCCTTTGACACAAGTAAATTTGAGTCCCCTACAAAGATAAGATCTTGGTTGATACATATCTGAAAGGATAAAACGTCAACAATTAATGAACATCACTTTAAGAACGCAAGTAGACAAGAAAACCAAAACCGATCAACTGAACTTCTATACCTGTGTTACAGGACGCAAATTTCAGAAGAAATACAAAGCTTCGAGTCTACCCCACCGCCTACCACACAATTACTTTTCCACCAGTCAGCACATAGTACCTAATTTTTTACAAAGGCCAATATATATAACTGTGATTTGGTAGCTTAAATAATGCAGAAGAGTTAACTGAAGGGCAAACAGATTACCTTGTCCTTGTGTGAATCGATGACAGCCAGGGGCCACTACAATGAATAATACATATCACAGAAAGACGATTGTTAACGTCAGGATCTTTTGCCGCGTCCCAATCACGTAAAACGCCTGATCCTGCACAGTAAACACGATAAACACTATGTTTCGATTTGGCCGGACCGTCGTCGGGATAAATCAGCGTGAGAGTCAGTATCGGTGTTCACAAGGTTAACAATGGAGGATAATAATGTCTAGTGTATTGAGAGAGATAATAATTCTCCGTTGTGTGTGTGAATATGAATGTGAACGTACCTGGTTGTGAAGACTTAGTTGATGGGTTATACTCTCTCTTCGCCTTTGCCATCGCCACCCTACTACTAACCCGACACAAATTTCTCGATCGATCGGGTTCTCACCGATCGCATGCAGCCTATCCACTACCTTTGGTCATCATTTATGCCACGCACGGCTATAATCCCATCCACATTAATGCATGGCAGATGTCTTAGTCAACTGTCATGCTTTTTCATCATTGCAAGTCAAAGTAATAGATATTAAAAAGATCTAATAGGTTAGTCCAATGAACCAATCTTGCTTTAATAGGTTAAATAGAGTAATATGGTGACTAGCCCAATGACTTTCAAGGTTCAATAATGAAGGCCCAATAGATTAATTAAATAAGTAAGCCCAATTTACTTTTCTACCAAAGAGGGAAATATCACGACCCAACATTGCCCTAGTTTTTTGTTGAATGTAATGTTTAATAGAAAACTAAAATGGTCCATGATATTTTACTAAAGATCCAAATCAAGAAGTAATTGAGACATACCCGAGTTGATCTATAAGGGAAGACAGAAAGCGACCGAATGTCTAACGTGAAAGGCCCAAACAATAAAGGACTGAATTTGGAAGAGATGGATTAAAAACCGAAAACCCAACCGAGAAGCCCAATTTGATAAAATATCTAAAGATTAACCCGGACGCTTCCCATTCGAATTCTCATCATTGCCAGAAATTAAATGTGCCGCCTTCGTAACTCGTGTAATCCGTCAGTATAAAAGGTAAACTTTACCAATTTTGACAGTTTTACCTGCCAATTTGAACTTTGAACCTTTGAGCTTTCTTCTTCCCCTCTCTCTACGAAATCCCAAAAATGGTGGTCCTGAATACCAACCAGAGTTCTCCTCTTCTAGTGACTCCCATTAACACCGTTTCCCCCAATCCAAACCCTGATCAAGAGGGTTCGAGTTCAAATCCCAAATTCACGCTAGAACCATGGGGAAGAATCCACCCTTGATACCTTCTCTACCGCCTACCGACTTCTTTAAGGATGAGGAACAGCTTCTCACGCCAATATCCCCCATCACATTAGAAAGTCGAGATACGATCCTCCTGACTCGCTTATCGATTCCTGATATATACTACGCAATAAGGGCTCTAGCTCCCGAGGAACGCATATACCATCGACCGGATGGTTGGGTTGCCATGCCAGTTACTTTTCTCGAAAAGGGAATTCGCCTACCCCTCCATGCTTTCGTCATTACCCTCCTAGGGTTTATAGGAGTGGGATTTGCCCAGTTGGTTCCTAATTCCTATATCCACATTCTGGCATTCATTGCCTTCTGCCACGAACTAGGGGTTCCTCCATCTGTCGACATCTTCTTCACCCTCTTCTCAAATTTCAGAAATCCTTTAGAACGAGGCTTCAAAATATTGAGTAAACAGTCTCCTCGTCCCAACGCCAGATTTGAGAGGAGACCCCTGATGGATACCCCTTCAAGCAACAAGGGTTGGCATGAAAAATGGTTTTTTGTTACAGAACCTGAAATCTCTTCTCTTCCTGATTGGACTATCTCTGATCGGATCTCTGCTGACTTCGGAGATATCCCCGAAGAGCGTGTGAAAGAAATGGCAAATTTTTTGAAGAAGATTCCTCCGAAGGAATGGAGTTTTGCACTTCTGACTAAGCAAGCCTGGTTATATGACCATAAATGTAAGTTTCAATAACTTTGTAATACGCTTTTTGAGGTATTAAGTGACACGGGTTTTGATACATGGTTATTTGCAGTTGTTCGATCAAACCAACTTCTTCTAAGTAAAAGAGTCGAAGATTTTTCGGGGTCGAAAAACCGTGGATGCAAGTGAAGAGCCTCCGATCAAGAATCTCCCCGAGCCGATCCCCTCATTACCGATCCACCCACTCGCTTTTTCTTCGGGATGACGAACCCCAAATTGATGAACCCTTGTTGTTAAAGAATCTCTTAGACCTCGTCAAGAAAAAGAGCCGCCAAAAAATCTAAGCCCATTCAAATTTAAACAACCTCGAAAGTGACCTCAAATAATTCCGTAGCAATCCCACAAGCAAACCCTTCATCCAATCCTAGTTCCGCACCTTCCGAATCCGCTCCAATTAAGAGAAGCTTACTTGACATACCTTTACACGATCGGGCGAAGGTCCTCCGTGTCAAGAAGTTGAGGACAAAGATTACCCTTTAATCGCCGATGAACTTCGAGTTCCTCTCTTTCGACCGACATCCCTCCAATAATCCCCACAAAAATTCAAGTGCCGGACGATGAGGAGGCACTCGAATCCATTCCGCATCTTCTCGAAGAAAAATAACCATCCGATAGTCACCCAGTTCTTTCTCTACCCTTCACCGGCCCATGAATCTAACCTCGCTCGATCCCTCTCCGAAAAAATATATATGTGGATCCTCGCCAACTTCGCAATCACCCATGCCCTCTCCTCCAAGACAAATAACTTCCGAATTTCAAAGATGATGCTATGGCCTCTCCAACCATGTGGCCTCGATTTAATGCCAACTTCCCTTCCAATTATTTGATGCTTTCGTCAGTGACACCGGCGACCATCGATTTGGTAATAGTTCAAACACGGATCTCGCCAAGGAAGGCATGAGTTATCCGCGAAGGTAAAGTGGTTTTCTCTGCAATTTCAGATTTATCTTCATATTTAGACATTTGAAATCGGTCAAATAATGTTACAATATGCGTAGAAGCGAATCGTCAGATTTGGACGCCCGCATCCAAAGTCTATCGTCGTCCGAAGCCGAAGAAGAGGCAATGAGAAAGGAGAACGCTATCTTGAAGTCTGCTTTGGCTCGGGAAAAGACTTAACGTGAGAGCGTTCTTCACACAAATGAGGGTCTTCGAAGGAGTCGCCTGCACTAAAGAAGATGTGAAGACATCCAATGAGGAACCAAGTCATCCAAAGCCCAATATCAAGAGATCGCCAAAATGAATGTCGATTTGGTTCGGAGGAATGAGATAAGGATGGAGAAGGTCAAAGAGTTAAAGGTCGATGCTAAGATTCTCGACTAAAAACGATCGAAAAGCTAGAGCTAGCGTAGAACTCGCCATCCGAATAAAGCGCCGAAGCTCAAGAAGAAATCCGAACTCAAGGCCTTTCGGGACCTCGGACCTCCTTTGACCGATGATCTTCGGAAGCAGATTTGTGAAGAGTATCGAAAATCGGATGAGATCAACGGAGAGATCATGAAGATATATTCTGAAAGCTATAAGATCTGCCGGAGTCGTGGCAAGGAGAAGTTGATTACAGTTAACGTGGATCCATCCCTGCTCGATTCTTCAGATGGTGAGGATAATGCATGAAGTGAATGCTCGTCTTTCCTGGATTTTATTTAAGAATATTTGTGAAAATTTCTGTTATTTTGGAAATTGTTTAAGGATTTGGTTTTAAAACTTTATCGTAACTTTAATGTTCAAATTATGTTGAATTTATGTTTTTATGCAATAGTTTGTCATTAATAGATTAATGGAGTTTCAACTTTCTATATCCCGACTTTCGCATAATGTTTTTCGCTTTTTGTCAACGATTCAAGACTCAATGGACTTGAATGAACCGAGCTTAGATTGTGAATTAGTTAAGGCATATAACAATAAGAAGAATGAAATGAAGTGAATCAATTTAATGGATAGAATTTAATGAATCAATCGAATGAACCGAACTCAACACTTGAACAAAAATAAAGTAATGTATACTTATCGCTTCCAAGTGTGAGAGATCTACCATGTGTCGATGAATTCTACCGATCCTCTTTCCTCTTCAGACCATCGAATTTTGTTTACCACTCGGGGTGAAACAATTATATAGAACCAAGATATAAGGACCATGGAATTTGTCTACCACACGGGTCACAAATTCATAAGGACACTCGACAATAAGGTCGCCATCGAATGGCCAAAGAAGTCCCACCATACCTCCTTACTTACTAAGGCATTTTGTTTACCACTCATGCAGAATCAAAATTAAGAGGATCATGGAATTTGTCTACCACGCAGGTATAACAAAACCATAAGGACACTCTCAAGAAGAGGCTACCATCGAATGGTCAACGAGTCCACCCCGCCCTCCTTACTTCTAAGTGACTATTGATTTACACCCCTCTAAGAAAAGCAATATAAAGGAACATAGGATTTGTCTACCACATCAAGTAACAAATAGATAGGCTACCATCGAATGGCCAAATGAGTCCCACCATACCTCCTTACACCATTGTGAACTTAGGACAAATAAGAAGAAAAAGAACTTTTATAGATGGTGCAATGAAAAAGTGAACTTTTATATGGTGAACAATCATGCATGCACTTCTCGTAAACCGACTCGATCTCTACTGAAATATTTTCAAGCCCCGCCTCGCATGCCAAGTGTTCTTGATCTCTGATCCATCTAATGCTTTTAAACGATAAGTCCCTCGGCTTTGGTACTTGATCACCATACGGCCCTTCCCAGCCTCGCAAGATTAACTTTCCTGTTTTTGAGGTGTAGACGCTTTGCTTTCTCCGAGGATCGAAGTCTCCTACTTCAATCATGGGTTTAACCCTTTGTTGTAATGCTTAGCTACTCTTCGCTGATAAGCAACCAATTTGAGCAAAGCTACCTCTCCGACTTCTTCTAGCAGATCCAAGTTGGCCTTCACCCTTCGTCATCAGAGATCTCTTTGAATCGATCGACCAAGACTTGAGATCCGATTTCGACCGACTAAGGCATCGCATTATAGGCCAATCGAAAAGGTGAATCCCCGTGGTGGTCCCTCGGTAGTCCCGTAAGCCCACAAAGACGCCGAGCGCTCTTCCGCCATCTTCCTTTAGCTTCATCCAATCAAGGCTTGATCCTGCTTCAAAGAGTCATTCCGCTGGTCACCTCGACTCGCCTGCTCGATCGTGGATGAGCCACCAAGTCTTCTTGTGTCAACCCCCACCTCCTTCAAAAATCCTTCAAATTTTGATCCCACGAATCGAGCGCCCATCATTCGATATCACCACTTTGGGAATTTCGCTTAAATATTACTTGACTCTTTCATGAACTTCAAACATTCACGCTCATTATCAACCAAGTGGCTTCGCCTACCCACTTGGTCATGTAATCAATAAGAACTATTACGGTTAACCTATCCCTTTAGCTTTTGGCAATGGACCCAATATATCAACCCCCAGCATAAAGAAAGGGTATAGGAGATAGAATCGAGTATAGCTCTTCCGTGGTCGATGGGATCGGATCGTTGAAATGACACTTCTCACACTTCTTCACATACTCTAGAGAGCTTCCTCAAGATCGCACAAGAAGTACCTTCGTCAAGAACTTTGTATGCTAATGACTTAGCACCATGTGATCGCCGCAGATGCCTTCATGAACCTCCCGGCGGCATACTCACTTCAGATTTTAACCGTACACACTTCAATAGTGGTGACAAAAATGCCCTTCGATAAAGATCCCCATCAATAAGAACGAAGTCGCACTTTGTATTTGATCTTCTTTGCCAAAGATCCGATCCGGGAAGGACGCCATCCGCCAAATATTCAATATAGGGGTCATCCAAAGAAGCTAGATCGCTTCGATACACATCACCGCTTCACGCCGAACACTTACCGCCGCAAAATTTCTAAATAAACCGATCCGTTGAAAACATCTCAGATCCGTAGGTGGCCTACTTCGACAAAGGCATCGAGAATGGAATTGTTGTTACGCTTATGCCCCTCAAACTCATAAGAAACGGCATCAAGTTTGTTTTTTAATTTCGCCAGATACTTGATCATCCCGTCCCACGAGCTTCATAATCTCCCGACAAAAGCTTGTTTGACGACCAACCGAGAGTCATCAGAATGATCGCCTTCGACCTCTGAGACTTTTCGCCAATCGAACTCCTCGCTAACACCGCTTCATACTCAAATTTCGTTGTTTTGCTTTTTGAACCCAAATCATGGCTCACACTTTTTAATCCTCCCCGACTCGCCAAGATAATTCCTCGCCCACTAATAACATCATCAGAGAGATCCATCTCAATATACAACGCCCAAGCATTCTCGACCTCGTCAAGAACTGCAGAATCGCCGACGGACATCTCGCCGGTAGTTCTAAGATCTCGCTTTGAACGAAAGCACTCCACTATAAATCGCGCCAAGGCCCGACTTTTTGATAATGGGTTCGGGGATGATATTCAATGAAAAATCGGGACAACTCCATAGTCCATGCCGCTAGTCTCCCCGAAACCTCTCGGGTTTCCCATCACCTTCTTCAAAGGTCGATCCGTGAAAACGACCAGAGTCGACCTTGAAAATATTCATCAAGCTTCCGACTAGCAATTATTAAAGCAAAGGCAAATTTCTCAATATTTGGGTACCGGTTTCCGATCTCAGATACATGACCGACATAGTAGATCGGATGTTGTTTTCCTCCCGCTTCCTCGAACTAGAATGACTACTCTCCCACCGCCAAATCGAACTAGCCGCCAGATATAAATACAAGGTCTCTACGGAAGCAGTGTTTCACCAATAAAGGAGCCAAGATAGATATGTCTTTATGCCCCGAAAGGCGCTCTTCAGATTCGACAATCCACCGAAACGCTCTTTGCATTCTTCTATCTTTTTAGTGTATCAAAGAAAGGAAGGCATCTCTCCGCAGATTCACGATTTAACCTCCTTAAAGTCAAGAATCCTACCAATGACGTTGACGCCTTTGAACGATCGAGGAGTCTTCATGTCAAGAATGGCCTCGATCTTCTCCGGGTTGGCCTCGATGCCCTCCGACCGACCAGATATCCTGTAAACTTTCCCGCACCGAGGCCGAAAAGTGCATTTGGCCGGATTGAGCCTCCGACCATGATGACGATAATCCCGAAGCATTCCTCCAGATCGTCCAAATGCTTCAACCTCGCATGCTTTCTTCACGATCATGTCATCTACATAAACCTCCATGTTTCTCCCTAATCGTTGCGTCAAGACGAAGTTCATCATTCTCCGTAAGTGGCTCCAAAGATTTATAAGGCCAAAGGTCATCTTCAGAAAGCGCATAATCGAACGCAAGTGTAATGAATGTCGTCTTCTAATGTCCTTCTCAGACACGGATATTTGGTGATAACCTCAAAAAGCATCCATAAAGCTTAGTAATGCATACCCAAGTGGCATCGATGAGTCGGTCGATATGGGCAAGGCAAGGATAAAAGTCCTTCTGACAAGCTTTATTCAGATCGGTGTAGTCGATGCAAACCCGCCATTTTCCATTCTGCTTCTGCACCAACACCACATTCGCCATCCATTCCGGGTAATCAATTTCATAGATGAAGTCGCAGCTAATAGCTTTGCAATCTCCTCATCAATGATCTTCTGTCGCTCTGGTGCAAAGATCCGCTTTTTCTCGCCGAATCGGCTTCTTCTTCGAGGGATCTACATCTAGTCTGTGCTCAGCTATCTTTCGGCTAACTCCAGGCATGTCCTGTGGTTCCCATGCAAAAATGTCCACATAGCAGCGAAGGAGCTCCATGAGGTTTGTCCGAAGAGGTTCTGGCAGACCCGAACCAATCTTCACTGTCTTTTCTGGCTTTCCAGGGACTAGCTCGATCTCTTCCGTCTCTCCTGCAGGAATTACCAATGGCTCCGAGCTGCTTTCAGTGAAGGGCTCGATCTCAATTGCCATGGTTTGTTTCGCTTTGTCGACCCCACTTCTAAGAAATAACCGCATTTCTATAACATCGTCGGGCCAGATCTAAGTCCCCTGCCACTTCTCCGACTCCATGTGCCGTGGGGAACTTGATTTTGAAGTGAGGGATGGAAGTTACCGCTTGAGAGTCACAATGTAGGCCTTCCCAATACGGCGTTGTAGAAGTCGAATCTACACGCACAACATAAAATTTATATATTATTTCTACTTGCTGAGGAGTCAGCGCGTCAAGATTACTGGGAGCTCGATGGTGCCTCGCAACTCGACCGATCGTCATCATAAAGCCATATAAAGGAGCCTCCCGCCTCGACCTCCATCTTCCGCCCATCAAGATGCATCCTCCGATAAGCACGGGCATATAAAATGTCTACAAAAGACCCGTTGTTGCTCATCATCACGCGCTTCACATCTACCGAACCCACTGCTACTGATGTGATCACCAACGCCTCACGCGGCTTCGACAGTTCAAGGATAATCAGACGGTGAAAGAAATAATACCCCTCGAAAAGGTCTCGGCCTTTCGGGAGCACCCGCCACGGATACGACCAAATCCAGATATCCTCTCCTCTTCTTCCCTACCAACTTCCCCGCCGTCCCGCCGCTATTACATCAACGACGTGCCTCAAGCATGGTATTGAATACTTTGGGCGGGTAGGACCGTTTGAACTGGTCGAATAAAGACGATTAAGCATTTTGTCGACCTTGTTGATCCCTCCCGCCACGCATCGAACCAAAGAAACCGCTTTTGAATCTTCCTCTCTACGAAATCTTTCAAATTGCAACATTCATTAGATCGTGACCAAATGGCTTGATGGTAGCCACAATATTTTCGTGTATTGCCACTCGCCTCGCTTGATGTGGTCACGAGGCGCTCATAGAATGGTCGGGTTCCCGATCCGTCCAAAATCACCGACCTATCCGTGTTCACTTGGTGTAAACCTTATTCACCTTCGAGGCGGACGCAGGGACGACTACCCCTCCCGCCATGAAGTTATCGATTTTTTCGAACCGCCTCCCGCCGATCATTATATCCTCCCCTTTCTCTCGATCGCCATCCGCGCCTTGAGAGCATCTCGATCCTTTAACCGGTCCGAAGAAGGACGCTTCGTGCTATTCATAGCCTCCTCTACAATAATATATCCTTCGCTTTGTCAAAAGCTTCGCCAGCTCTTCTGATGGTGGAACATCAACTTTTTCACCAACTTCTGACTTTACCAGATCTAGCCCATTCTCAAACAAACCTACTACCGAGATCATTGAGGCTCTGACACCGACCAACCGCTTCTCCTCGAACCTCTTCACATATCGACCCAAGGACTCGTTGGTGAACTGCCGGACTGTGCTAATGAACCAAAGGGGCTTCCTCTCCTTCTGGTTGCTCCCAAAGCGGGCATGGAACTTATCACAAAGCTCTCGGTCCAAGAGAAAATTGAATCGACTTCAAGAAAGTCCCCATCCACCGCCTCGCATCTTTCCTCAATGTCAGAATAAATGTGTGGCACTTGGCAAAGATCGCTGAAATCATAATAATCCATGAGCCGGCCGAACGCTCAAGCTATGGTCGTAGTGGTCCCCTGACCCATCGTAACTCTCCATACGAGGCAACTTCTTGGTGATATCCGCCTTCTCCTCGAGAATATCCGAGGAAAAAGGGATGCCTTCTTTCCTGGAGTGTCCTTCACCGTCAACCCTCGGCCAACCGCTTTGAGCTCTTTCAACTCCTTCACTAAAAATCAACACCTTCGGTCGCGAGGAGACCTCTTTCTCCCGAACGACATTCTCGCCTCGAGTGGATCGACATCCTCCGCCGATCCCATCGCCTCAGGGGCTTCGATCTACTCCGCGCATAATTCTCATCCTCATGATGAGAATGGTCACGCCGATGCTCTCTTCTTCGGTTTTCGCACGATCTCCCCTCGACCGCTTCTTTCACCTGTCGTCGTCTCGATGCCGAGAACCAACGACCACCAAAGCCTTCTTCGAGGCCACGGAGTTCTACTCCTCGATCTCCTTCTACCGTGAGAACGATCCCTGCATACACACGATGGAATGCTCCGCTTTTTCCTCTCTCGCCGCAGCATCTCCTTATGCTTACTCCGCTTTTCTGGATCGAATACGGCTAGATGCTTCGCCTCTTAATTCCGCCACCAAGCATCCGCTCGGCTATATCTTCTCTCTCGCTTTAACAGTAACCTCCAAGGCTTTATCTCGCTTGCCTCGCCATCTTCGCCAACTTGGCGCCTCGTCCTCCCGACCACTTCGACGATGAGTCTCTAGTCTGTGAGCCTCTCCTTCACCACCACCACGATCACGCCCTTTATCCGAGATCAAAGACCAACCTCCGTCTGCTTCACCATGGATCTTCTGACGAGAGATCACCCGAATTATGCTTAGAGGCCGTGCTCTCGTGAGCACTTTTAGAAAGATCCAGACGATCCTTTATCAAACACGAGGCAAATGACGAGCTAATGTACCATCGCCGCCTTTTCCTCACGGCGCACTCATCTCTACTCCTCACCATCTTCCAAGTAGATTAAATGGATGTGATTGAAAATTTCAACGACACTAGAACTCAACTCTCCTTCTAGCGCCAATGTTAACGCCAAGATCTTTCTCCAACGCCCCAATCACGTAAGACGCTCGATCCTCCGCACAAGAAACACGATAAACACCACAAGCTCGACTACCGGACCGCTTGGGATAGCTTCAGCGTGAGAGTCGATATTTGTGTTCACAAGGTTAACAATGGAGGATAATAATGTCTAGTGTATTGAGAGAGATAATAATTCTCCGTTGTGGTGTGTGTGAATATGAATGTGAACGCATTCAGTTGTGAAGACTTAGTTGATAGGTTATACTCTCGCCTTGCGGTTCGCGCGTACCTACTACTAACCGACACAACCCCGATCCGATGGGCTCTGCCCGATCGCGTGCGCCCTATCCACTACCTTTTGTCATCATTTATGCCACGGCCAAATATAATCTCATCCACATTAATGCATGGCAGTGTCTTAGTCAACTGTCATGCTTTTTCATCATTGCAAGTCAAAGTAATAGATATTAAAAAGATCTAATAGGTTAGTCCAATGAACCGACCCGGTTTCATAAGGTTAAATAGAAGTAATATGGTGACTAGGCCCAGTGACTTTCAAGGTTCAATAATGAAGGCCCAATAGATTAATTAAATAAGTAAGCCCAATTTATTCGGCCCAAAGAGGGGAAATATCATGACCCAACAAGGATAAAAATAAGGGACAATTACATATTCTATTACATTTTTAAAAATAATTACAACAATAGTGTCCTCATAAAAATTTTACACAACTAATACACTTCCATATTTATTTACAATACTAGTGCAATACTTAATTACAAAAAGAGTGTAATCTTATCCCTTTAATTATGCACACCATTTTCTCCCCATCTCTCCCACAATTTTCTCCCCATCTCTCCCACGATTTTCTCCCACTCCATTTTTGTTTCCCTTCTTCTTCTCCTCCTCCGCCTCCTCCTCCCTGTCCAACCCTCCTCACCCTCACGCCTCCTCCTCCCGCCTCCCGCCTCCACCTCCTCCCGCCACTCCTCCCTCCCCCACCCCACCCCCTCCCCTCTCCTCCTCCCCCGCCTCCTCCTCCTCCTCCTCCCCTCCTCCTCCTCCTCCCGCCCCCTCCTCCTCCTCCCGCCTCCACCTCCTCCTCCCTCCACCTCCCCCCCACCCCTCTCTCTCTCTTCCCTCTGCCCCCCTCCCACCCCCCTTCCCGCCTCACCACCTCCCTCCCTCCGCCTCCCCTTCCTCCCACATCCCCTCCTCACGCCTCCCTTTCTCTCCCCCTCTTCCCGCCCCTTTCTCCTCAACCTCCTCCTCCCGCCTCTCTCTCTCCTCGATCCTCCGCCTCCCACCGCCACCTGGCTCATTCTTTATTTTCATTGGTAACGAAATCTTCCGATAAGATAACCAATTTAGTTTTATTAGGTTACTAATTTATTTTGGATGTGATGCGATTGGTAATCAAGTTTATGTGTAGTTGGTTACCAAATCATTTGATAAGGTAACCAATTCAGCTTTTATTAGTTTACTAATATATTTTGAATGTGATGCAATTGGTAACCAAAATTTATGCAATTGGTTACTAAACCTTCCGATAAGGTAACCAATTTAGTTTATTAGGTTACTAATTTATTTTGGATGTGATGCGTTAAGTAACTAAATTTCATATAGTTGGTTACCAAACCATTTGATAAGGTAACCAATTCAGGTTTTATTTGATTACCAATTTTATTTTAAATGTGATGCAGATTATTAGTCAAAATTCAGATAAAGATAACCATTTCAATTTTTGTGGGTAACAAATCGTCAAAAGAAATTGAATAAAGAACTCCTATGCCAAGTGGCGGCGATGATGCGGCTGACAAGTGATGGCGGCGAGAGAGGATGATGATGAACATTAGCTTTTCATAATTTTTTATTTTTAATTTTCTCATTTTGATTTGAATTTTGAAACATGGATTTGAAATTGTTGTTAGAGATAAAGATTTGAATTTGAATTTGAATTATTAGTTATCCTTGATTTTAGGTTTCTTTATTAATGTGAATTGTCTTATTTTTGTAATAATTACATTCTTTTTGTAATTATTTAGTTGATCTACTTTTTTCAGAATTATTTTCTATTTGTTGTATACTTTATGTAAAGGACCCTAAAAATAATATAATGTTTAATCCATGCATCTGAATATTATGTTTTCTGGAAATAGAGAGAGAAAATAAAATACCGCGGTTCTTAAATCCCATAACATTAGTTTCCCATCATAGGACGCGGAAAGCAAGTGAAACCATGACTTGTCATGCCACTTGCAAGTCGATATCCAGGAAGAGTGAGATGAAAATTGAAAGATGGGAGCCAGGGTTCCTAAAACCAATTAATTTTATGTAAGAAACATGTCGTGTGTCGACTTGATATTGGACGTGAGTGGCATTTTGAATGTCTGGCCGTGTGTGTGTTTGTTTGTTTTTGTGTGTGCGAGAAGCGGGGGGGACCTGGTTTGCGAGGATCCCATATCCTAAGGATAGGGTCAGAGCTGCCAGCAGCAATGAGGGCTGAACTTTCTCCTCCAACATCAATGCAGTTGATGACTTTCCCACAAAACTATAAAACGAGAAAGGATGTTATTATAGTGTAATGCACTAGTCAAAATAAATTATTTTCAACTGAAATTTTTTGTTACTGGGATGTGCATACATTGTTTTGCTAATTGTGTTTGATAGTTTAGATCTTCTGTTGAGGACCCTTGGAAAAATAATAGAAACAAATAGATGACATAAAAGTTTCAAGTTTGTGGTTTCTTGAAATACGAGTACATGATGTTCCAGACAAAGTGCCATCGCATATTCCTGTGTCAACCGAGCACAAGCCCATAATCTCTTTTGCATTTGAATACTCCATTGAGATTAGAGTTTTTTGATTTAGCTCACATAAAAGAGATTCTTGGGATTAGACATCCCATCACTGATCTATTGTAAATTTGATGAATCCCACAAATAAGCCACAGATATTTTTCTACCGCCTCCATGTTAAGTTTGCAACAAGACAATATATTGACTGAGGTACATGGGTGGAGAATGACCGATGGTAAAGCTAGAAAGAGAAGCAAAATGAACCCAGAGGAGATGTATTGTGTAGTAACAACCATAAATAAGACATGGACTGATGTGTGGTAAAGGATTTGGGAACCAAACCCGATTGCCCATGTGTTACTTTTGATGAGTGCTGAAAAAGATTGAATGTGACAGTATTCAAGCTGTCCAATGGTAGAACATAACATTACAATCAATAAATCAAAGTATTATATTGCATCTTATTATAGCAAAGAATCCAAGGGAAATACCATGAGATTTCACAACAGACTGATTGCCCTGGCAATCCTAGGCAAAGTAACTTCAATCAAAGTAATGAAAGCTGCTTTTCTCCACAAGTATGAAGTTCAACAGTCATACAAATTCAAAGTGATTGACAACCATAAAATATCTTAATTTTCATATGGACACAAGTTCTACTGTAAAATTAAGTGGGTTTCAGATAAACACATCAAAAGCACACAAAGAAGATATTTTCACACACCATATTTAATGTATCTTTTCCTGTTTCAACATCCCATCTTCTAATAGAATGATCCCATGATGCAGAATAAATTGTTCCCTGTTGTGGCCAAACCACTGAAGAAACACATTGGGTATGCCCCACAAGTGTAGATACAGCCTCCGCCTGTGTACCACAGGAAAAAAACGCGGAATTTAAGTGAAAGTGGTTTTCATGGGAAACATTGATGTTTATTTCAAAGTTACAAAGAAAGGTCTTATATTTCAATTTTCAAACCTAGCGGTCCTAGCCCCCATCAACTAGATGAGGGACGCAATCCAGACACTACTAGATGCCAGAGAAAAATGACATTATATTATTTGTTACTATCAGTTTTGGTATAGGATCCACATCTTAAAAATTTAGTTGCACTATTAGTGAACAGCTATTAGGAAACATAACTTTGACCTCAATACAAACAAGTTTAATTTCGCAAATCACCTCTGATTGAGATTCCTCATCTTCACCATCCTTTCTCCTCTTCTTAGTTGACACTAAATCACCTCCTGCATCAGACCCCTTCGTCTGCCATAAGTTGATTCTACAGTCCCAAGAACCGGAACACATCTGAAATATGTTATGAAAAGTAGCAAGCACATAATGATAAGTATCTAAAAAGATTAATTTCTGAAGAAATTTTAAACATTATATATATATATATATATATATATATATAGAGAGAGAGAGAGAGAGAGAGAGAGAGTAGGCAAGACCATATCTCCAGATGGGTGTCCTGCAACGCTTTGGACAGAAGCATTATGCCCACGCAATGTTCTAAAAGCTCTAATCTTTGTAGGATGATCCAGGTACTCCTCTGCATCAAACTTTTAGGAGAAATGTCATCAATTATAGAATTGTAGTCTTATTGATAGAAAATCTAGTCCTACTTTAGGAGTAGTACCACATCAAGTTACCTTCCACAACTTAAGGGTCCTATCTTTTGAGCCAGTAGCTACAACAATATCAGTACCACTTTCAACACCTGACATAAGACGAACAGGTCAGGAATCTACTTGTGTCAAACTGAAACCCGAAAGCAAGGTTCTTGTCAATGGATCCAGAAACGATTATTCTTGGGAATATCAGCATTTCCTTGATAAATAAAGATGAAAACATGTATCTTAAAAAGCAGCAAACAGTACCATTATCAAACAAAATAAACCTTCACAAAAATTAGGACAACTCAAAAGATAAAAGCATGTTAGAGAATATATTCTTAGTTCTTCACCTTTAGGATTGACAATGCTAACTGAAGTAACTGCATCACTGTGTCCTTCTAATATATGCGTACATATACCAGCACCCTTCCATACCCTAACAATTTAAATTAAATTTCAAAATGTTCACATTTATCAGGTAAAAATGAAGAAACAATCAGCTACAAGTATTCTGCAAATATCAAATAGTCTAGGATTTAGAATAATAAATATTACCTTCCTAAACCATCATAGCACCCTGTTAAAACAAACCTGCTAATTGAGACATATAAGTCCAAATTATTAAGTTATGAGGGCAGCAAAACGGTCAACAATCAAGAGTGCTATTTCCATTCAGTTACAGTTAAAATGTGAAGTACCCATGAAATTGTTACAAATTTCAAGTGTTTACCCAGTATTTGAGCCATCAACAGCACTGACCCAATCATCATGTAAAGAAGGCTCTTCTTCATTTCGTGGGACTACAGCTTTAATGTATTCAATTTCTAATATCTTCTCCTGCAATGTAGCGCACGCAGTAGTTGAGAATCAAGGTGAACAGATTACCAAAAACTACATACCACATCAATATATAGTATTGCTTTATAAGATCACTCCTATTTCTGGATGCAACTAACGTTTAGACTATAGAACCAAACCTTGTATGAATTTGCTGAATCCAATGGAGGGGCCAAAAGAAAATCAAACAATTCAATAAAGTTCTAAACTTTCAAAACAGATTACAAGTGATCAGTTGGATCAAATTATCAAGGATTTTATGCTCAAGATGTTCCTGAAGCATTTTTATTTATTTTCTCCACTCGAATTATATGTTACAAGCTATAACTAAACTATAAAATAATGTCAAAGAAAATCCCATGGCTAGGAAAGAAACGTACAGCAGAAATTCCCTTGGCAAGAAGAAACTCTTCAAGCGACATGCGAACCAACTCTCCATCAATCAAAAAATCAAACAGTTCATGTTTCCAATCATCAGCATCATCTCCTGCTTATAAAGCAGCAGTAAGTTTAAGACAACAACAAAGTAAACCAAGAGTAAGCAATTGTGTATGTGTAAGTATAATGTATATTGTTAGAATATATGAAAATATATTCTGGTATATTGTAATCCTTTAATTATGCTAAGTTTAGATATTAGTCAAATATTGTTAGCAAATGTTTAGCAAATGTACCGGCTAGTTTAGCAAATGTACCGGCTAGAATATCTCATAGTTACCGAATTGTAGGCCGAAGAAATCGATGTACATGTATATATAATTGTCAAAGATTAATGGGAAAAGACAGGGAATTAATCTCTTTCATGGTATCAAAGCAAATCTCGATCCTCTCTCTCTCAAAACAACCTCTTCCGCTGCGATGGCAACCGGCGACAAAGCCAACCCCACATATCATCCTGCCCTCTCTATCACCAATGTTAAATCCCTCATACCTATTACATTGGAGGCGGACACTGATTTGTACCATTCATGGGCGGCTTTATTCACGGTTCATGTCAAAATTCACGATTTATATCCCCACATCGTCCCCCCTAAGGACGACACAGAGGCGGCGACATACGCTGCTTCTAAGGCTGCGAACCTTCCCCTATGGAAGCGTCTTGATGCGGTAGTTCTTCAGTGGATTTACACGTCTATTTCCACTGAACTTCTACACGCCATTCTCCTAAAGGATGACACCGCTTCAAGGAGCGTGGGCTCGCTTTTAGAGTCTATGTTCCAAGACAATAAAGTGTCGCGTGCAACCCACCTTGAAGAGGAACTTTCAGATCTCGTGTTTGAAAATTTTACCTCCATTGATAGCTACTGTAACAAAATTAAATCTCTTGCGGATAGACTTGCTGATGTTGACGCACCCATCTCAAACAATCGTCTGGTACTCAAACTTACAACAGGCCTTCCCGAAGCTTATGCAGGTACAGTAGATATCATACAAAATCAGGAACCGTTGCCCTCCTTTGAGAGTTGTCGCTCTCGCTTGAAACTTGCAGAACGGACTATCAAGAACCGCTTGTCAAAAGAAGGTGCTTTTTTGAGTCGCACCCAATCTGCCCTTATCACAGGTACCGATGCTTCTCAAAAATCTACCCAAGCCTCACATTCAGGCCCTAAGGGTAATAAAAATAATAAAAATGCTTCGAAGAAGAACGGTAAAGGACGCTTGATTTGGCCTGACAATCGACTCCACAAAGAACGATCTAATCTTGATGGTGCGTTTAATTGGGCATCTTGGGCACTGTGTTGCTCGCTTTGCTGCCTACACCGCCACCGCGTGCCCGTATCCCGCTTCTGCTTGGACTCCACGACCCACTAGTGGTCGGTTTCACGCCTCCTGGGGCCGGTATTCGGGTGCTCTACCCTCAGTATTCATCGCTTCTCATCCCGGTCATATACACACCAACCGATATCGATCCGCCATGCACACTTTCTCCTACCCTTCTTCGATGGAAATTTCTATATGGACACTTTGGTGCCACTTCTCGTATGACGGCGGACGAAGGTACACTCTCTCCCATGTTACTTGAGCATTAAAATAACAACATTGTAGTCGGTGAGTGGTCATTGCGTACCCATTCTTGGTCACGACAATCTTACATTAAGCCTTTACCCCACCCTTTTTTCTACCCAATGTTTTCGTGCTCCAAAACTAATTAAAACCTCATATCAGTCCGAAAATTTACCACTGATAACTCCGTTTCAGTCAACTTTGACCCGTTTGGTTTTTCTGTGCTTGATTTACAGACGGGAGCCAAACTAATGAGATGTAACAGTACCGGTGACCTTTATCCTCTATTTCCACACGTCCAAGCTGGTTCCTCCGTCAATCCTTCAAATTTTTCAGCTATCACTTCTGGTCTTTGGCATAATCGTCTCGGACACCCTGCATCCATTGTGTACTATTGATCCCTTCATAGCAAAAATTTTATCGATTACAATAAAGCATGTACTATTTTTTGCTCTTCCTGTCAATTAGGGAAACATTCAAACTTCCTTTTTCCAAGTCTATGTCGTTAACTGCTTCTCCATTCGATATTATTCACAGTGATATTTGGACTTCCCCCGTTGTTAGCTCTTTGGGCCATTGTTATTATGTTTTATTTCTTGATAATTATAGCAAATTTCTATGGACTTTTCCAATTGCAAAGAAATCACAAGTCAAACACCTTTTCATTTCTTTTCACTCATTCGTCCAAACTCAATTTGCACGTAATATCAAGACTTTTCAATGTGATAATGGTACGAATCATCGATAACACTTTACAAAGCTTCTTTGATACCCACGGCATGGTGTATCGTTTATCACGTCCCTATACATCACAACAAAATGGCAAAGCGGAACGACGTATAAAATCTATCAACAACATCATCGAGCGTTACTAGGCTCACGCCTGATGCCCCTCTTTTTTGGCATCATGCACTTGAAATGGCAACGTATCTTCTAAACATATTACCAACTAAAGTTCTAGGCTTTCGGTCTCCTACTCAAATTTCATGATCAATGTGACCCCATCTTTTCGCTACTTAGGGTCTTTGGTTTGCATATGTTACCTCTCTTTTTCCTCCCCACTATACACAAATTACAAGAACGCCTACTCGATGCTTATTTATCTTGTTGGCCAAACCATCGTGGGTCTAAGTGCTTGATCCATCAAGTGGTAAAATTATAATTAGTCGGCATGTGAAATTCAATGAACATGAATTTCCTTTTTCCAAAACCAAACCTCCTCCCCTTACTGACTATGAACTATTGGACCCGACTCCATATCCACACCACTTACAATTTCCTAGCCTAACTCCGTCAGACAACCACACTGACCCTCCCCACGACATTCCCAACTCCCCACCTCAAATACAAATTGCATTTCTCGCGGCTTGACAAATTCCACACGCTGCTTCTTCCACCGCTACACTGCCCTCCCCTGCATCATCCCCTACGCCACAGACGTCTACCACTGACCCGCCTACACTTTCACAAAATCCTCCTATCAGTACCACTTCTCATTCCATGACAACTCGCCTTTAAAGACAAAGATATACAAACCCAACTCAAAATACTTCTCCAGTCTCGTCACAACACAATCGCCTTCGATATCCCCTCTTCCTCAGTCACCTATCGATGCTTTACGTGACCCGAATTGGAAAACCGCAATGTTGGATGAATTTAATGCTCTTATTAGCAATGGAACATGGGAATTAGTACCTCGGCCTCTTAATGTGAATGTTATCGGTCTATGTGGATTTTTCGTCATAAACGTAAATCTGATGGTTCATTTGAGAGGCATAAATCTCTTACCATGGGTGATGGAAAAAGCAGCAGCAGGGCGTCGATTGTGATGAAACGTTTAGTCCGGTTGTCAAACCCGCCTACTATTAATGCAGTGCTTTCGGTCTCGCAATTTGAAGTCTTGGTCAATTCATCAATTAGATGTCAAAATGCATTCTTACATGGACATCTATACGAGATATCTATATGCATCAACAGCGGATGGGTTTCATGACAAAGTTCATCCACATCATGTATGTTTGCTTAAAAATCTCTTTTTACGACCTAAAACAAGCCCCTCGAGCTTGGTATCGTGATTCGGCCGATTTTGTGGCGACGTTAGGATTCTCTCACAGTAAGTGTGACCATTCTCTTTTCATATACAACAATGGCTGTCACACGGCATACATATTATTATACGTTGATGATATTATTTTGACTACATCTTCTGACCAACTTCGTAAGTGTTTTATGACTAAGATAAGTGATGAATTTGCTATGAAGGATCTCGGTCCACTAAGTTTTTTCTTGGGTATTCTTTGTGTTGAGACACGCTTAATGGTCTATTTTTATCGCAAAAACAATATCTCATTGATATAGTTGAAAGGGTGGAATGACGGCTAATCAGTAGTCCAAGCCACACTCCTGTCGACACTAAGTCAAAATTGAGTGGCGCTTCTGATTCTCCTTACGATGATCCGACTCGGTATCGTAGTCTTGCTGGTGCATTACAATATCTCACCTTTACCGCACGGATATTTCTATCTTTGTCATCCGGTAGGTATGTTTACATATGCATGATCCTAAACAGGAGCACATGAACGCCCTGAAGCGTATTGTGCGTTATGTGAAGGGCACGTTATCCTACGACCTTCATTTATATCGGTCTCCTACACACACTCTTCTCTCAGATCTTGATGCGACCGGGTGGTTGCCCGGATACTGTACGCCTACTTCTAAGTTCTTGTGTGTTCTTAGGTGACAATCTCATCTCTTGGTCGTCAAAACGACAACCTACTTTGTCTCGATCAAGTGCAGAAGCCGAATACAGGGGCGTTGCCAATGTGGTTTCTGACACTTGCTGGCTTCGCAATCTACTTGTTGAATTACATTGTCCCATTTCTCATGCTACTTTGGTATATTGTGACAATGTCAGTGCCATCTACTTATCCGGCAATCCAGTTCAACATCAACGGACCAAACACATTGAAATGGATATTCATTTTGTCCGAGAAAAAGTTGCTAAAGGCGAAGTCCGTGTTTTACATGTACCTTCCCGCTATCAAATAGCGGATATCTTTACTAAAGGGCTACCACGCATATTATTTGATGATTTCAGATCCAGTCTTAGCGTTCGTGAACCTCCCGATATGACTGCGGGGGCGTGTTAGAATATATGAAAATATATTCTGGTATATTGTAATCCTTTAATTATGCTAAGTTTAGATATTAGTCAAATATTGTTAGCAAATGTTTAGCAAATGTACCGGCTAGTTTAGCAAATGTACCGGCTAGAATATCTCATAGTTGCCGAATTGTAGGCCGAAGAAATCGATGTACATGTATATATAATTGTCAAAGATTAATGGGAAAAGACAGGGAATTAATCTCTTTCATATATACACATTAGTATACTGAAATTGTGTGCTAACACTACTAGCAGAACTGATTATGTTACCGATGAACCATGGCAATTCATTGAATTCTATCTGGTGACATTAACAAATTCACATAATTTTCATGATTGCAGAGCCAAGTCATAGTTCAAATTGAAAAACAGAGTAAAGAATATTGATGAGAACGTGGTATATATAATATGGAAGGTATATTATATTATACCTGCTGAAGCTTTGAGAAGGCTGTTGAGAACAGCTGAAAGGCCTCTTCTGGTGAGATTAGATTGAATAGTGATAGAAGTGTTGGGAGCTTTGAGAGGAGGCTTCAGCTTTGTTACGAACCGGACTTGAACCCGCCTTGACATCTCTTGTTCTACATCGCCGGCGCCAATATCCATCATATTATCCATGAAAAATGATTTGCAGAGGAGAGAGAAGTATTTTCCGGTGGAGTTTGAAACGGGCAAAACGGAACTCTTAGACGGGAGAGGGGGAGGGAAGAAGCGAGGGTTAAATGAGAGTTGGGAGTTATTTGATGGAATATAGTGTACAATAAGAAAGGTGGGTACTTCTTACTAAATTTTCCACTTGAATTTTTTTAAATCTTTTTTCAGTCTCTTGTTTTTTAAGTATTTTTTATAATGGAGAATCTAATGATGATTTACAGTAATATATATACGGTCTGGATACGATGGACAGAACATATAGCGATCGACCGAATCATCGCTCGGTACGTTGTTAAAAGTAATGAGCAAGATATATTAGAAAAAGGGTGAACTTAGGATCTGTAACCCAACTCCAAGTACTAATTGTTGCTGCTCTTATATGTCATTTTTGTTTGTTTGCATTGCATTGCATTTGACTCTGGTTGCGTACTTGCATGTCTTTTTCTCTTTTTTGTCTACTTAATTATTTTTAGTACATTAATTCCAAAATGAATGCTATAAATTTTTGAAATTCTAAATTTAAATTTTAAAATGAATGCTATAATTATAGCTATAACTAGAATAAGAAAAATAATTATTAAAGTATAGTTCATTAATGAATGAATATTAATTTATTTATTTTCAATAAATACAATAATCAATACTCAAAGTTACAATTCAAATAAGTTTTATATCATTTTCAAATTCTAAATTTAAAATTTAAACTTAATGCTCTAATTACAACTATAACTAGATTAAGAAAAAAAAATAATTGAAGTATACTTCATTAATGAATGAATGTTAATTTATAAATTTTTAATAAATACAATAACCAATGTTATAAATTACAATTCAAATAAGTTTTCATCTTTTTTAAAATCATAAATTACAATTCAAATAAGTTTTCATCATTTTTGAAATCATAACTTACGATTCAAATAAGTTTAATGCTTTAATATTTAAAATGAATGCTCTAATTAAATTATAATTCAAATAAGTTGGGTTAAGTTCAGATGACCACCTGGGGTTTGGGCGATTTCCCACTTAACTACCTGTAGTCAGTAAAGCTACATTTAAACTCTTGACCTTTTGAGGTGAAGTGAATAACTGTTTTCTGTCTTAACTCCGTTATTTAAATTGGCTAAAGACTTAATTACCCTTTATATATATATTGAAAACAACAGATGAAATAGGTTTATTTTTCATTTCAGTTCTCTCTCCTATTCTCATCTTTGAGTCGTACAATCTCACCCCGTCGATATACACCGTGGTATTTGTTAAAATCGTTTATCATCATTTGAGTCAAATTTCTATCCCGTCGACAACCACCCGGTTGGGCTTCTTCCAAACCTATTACTCTCGATAAAACGACTTCACAACCTACGAATAGAGAGTAGAGATCGAGGCGAGTAATTTTTCTATTTGACTGCATATAAACATGTGTTTTATGGGCGTTCTAATGGGTTTTTTTGTTGGTCAATCGAAACCCTTGAATTCTCAGTTCGATCCCCCTCAAGACCTAGAATCAGAAGCCCTCAGTTCAATCCTCCTCAAACCCTCACTTCGATCTCCTTCATCTCACCAGTTCGATCTCCTTGTTCCACACTTCGATTCGATTCGGTAAGGACTCGATTCGCTAATTGCTCTCGCTGTTATGCTTTTGTTTGATGCTCTGGTAAGTTGTTAAAAGTTCCAATCTATATGTCAGAATCTGTTTCTTTATTTGGTGGCTGTGATTTTAAATATGTCAGAATAACATGATTATGGATTTTTTTTTTTAATGAATTTGGGCGCTCTGCAGCAAATTATTGATATATGCTTGGCTACCAGACCTCTCAATGGAGGTTTGATCAACTTGGAGGAACTCTGTAAACTTCTCTGCCAAAGAAGAAAGAGTGTTCGTGAAGTCGTAATCCGAGGACGATTTTGCTTGCGTCTTATAAGTAAATTGAAGGTATTGTAGTTGATATTTCTAATAGAACTTCTTTTAAAATATTTTCTTATACATGAACTTAACAGAAATAAAAGATACATTACATTCTCTAGCACATGCCAAGGATGTATGTCCCATGTTTAAAAATTTCCTGGTATTTTAGGTGCAAACAACTTCGCATTAATTTTATTATATATTATATATGAAGGCGGATAAGAAAATTTCTTTTTCCCTTGAAAAGTCACTTGTATAAACGACTGTTTGTTTTTTTATGTTTTAGTGAATGAGCAATCGTAATTGAAGCAGATTAAAAAACATGTATATAAGGGAGTACAATAATGTAATTTTCTGTATTTCTTAAGGGAGATTTCTTTGGGAAGATGGTCCTTGATTTATTCATGGAGACATGAAGAAAATTTTCCTATTTCTATGTAACAAATACCTTATGATTTACTAAGCAATAATAAATCCAATTTGGTCATTAATATGCTCACTTTCATTAATATTTTTACATTATAAACCAAATTGAGTGAAAATAGTGATCAAATATGGTGCTTAAAGGTTATCACATAATATATCTTAAAAACATTTCTTGTAGAACCCATCGATTTTTTGCACTCGCAACCCTATTTTTTCCATTTTGCCTCATAAATTGAGTCGAGACGATGCCATAGTGATCTGCAGAGCCATATATATCTAGTTCTGTGCTACAAAATAGATAGATTTGTATTCACTGATGTATTTTTAGACATGTTTCTACTTTTTTTGCTAATGTTAGTTTGGTTTGCAAACCTTCTTTTGGACTTGGTAGTCTGAATATATTAACATCTTTGTGATTTAAACTTCCGGTATTAGGTAGTGGTTTTGAGGTAATTTACATTTGGAAAGAGAAAGCTTGTTCGCCTCTGTTCTCTTGAATTGAATAAGGACCACAATGAAATTTTGGAGCTGGCCCAGGTGTTCTCCCCTTTCATGTTACCCTTTTTATCCTTGATTATTCTTTACTCTATATATACTTAATTGGCATGAAATATATTTGGAGCTTTCCTAGAAGGGAGCCAATTATATGAAAATGCAGAAGCTAGGAGAGGCTATGAATATATAGTTGATTCATGTTTGCTTAGCTTCGAGTGGTTGTGAGAGGTAAGATGTCAATCTTACTACCACCACCTTTACCATCATAAGATACCTTTTGCGTATTCATTTTTGTATAAGAGTGACATAAGAGTGAGTAAATACTTCATTCTTCAATCTGACTTTGTGTTAAATTTTGTTGCAGGATATGGGCTTCAGTCTCTTTGACTAAGTTGAGTGTTGGTATGAAGAACTCCCTTCTGAAGTCGTCGCGCTTTAGTTTGGCATAGAAGGCTTTTTGGATTCTCTACTATATTTGATTATGATAATATCATTTGTAGCCACCCAAGTGAAAATTGAAGATATAAATGTCAAGTTTGAGTAAATCTTTTGACAGAGGGTGAATTTCATTATTGGCCTTCTACTGTAGTGCTAATATCAGCAAACATATTCATGAATATCAACAAACTAGTATATTCGATGTAAATTTGATGTAAAATGTAAATGTAAATGCTAACACAGTAAATTCGATGTAAATGAGCTGCCTTCAACTTAATTTGGACAAGTGAAGAAGGGACCTGTACTAGTATTGCGTTGAAATATTTTTTGATTTGTTGGAAATCTTAATAATATGTTTTTTATTTGACCATGATGTTGTGTTGAATACTTTCAACTTGGAAGCAAGCCGGATTTGTAGATATTCATTAATTGATTGACATGATTGAAAGAAACCACCTGGGGTTTGGGTCTTTCCCACTTAACCACCTGTAATCAAGAAGAGGGTATTTTGGACATTTATCAGTCTTTTTTGACCGTTACAGTCCTTTCTCACTCGCTTTTGGCGTTTGACATACACGCACGGTTAAGTTGGATGGAAAAAGTGACGTTTTCACTTTACCTCAAAAGGTCGGGAGTTTAAATGTAGCTTTACTGACTACAGGCGGTTAAGTGAGAAACCGCCCAAACCCCAGGTGGTCATCTGAACTTAACCCCAAATAAGTTTTTATCATTTTTGAAATCATAAATTTCAAAATGAATGCTAAATGTAAGACCCCAGATTTTATGAAATAAAAGTATTCAATTTTTCTTATAATTATTATTGAGTAAATGGTTAAATTGATAAAAGTTTAAAGTTAAGGGTGATATATGTAAAATTTTCAAAATACGCAAGTGATTATAAAATACTCATTTTTGTCGGGGAATATTCATTTGGTCGTGGAATATTCTTGTTGTCAAGGAATATTCGTGCGATTTACCAGCAAATGCCATTTGTGGGCTCCATAATGTAATAACCGTTTCTTGAAGAAAGCGACAAGTTTGAGTTATTATAAATAATGGCGTAGTTATTACTGAATTAACAACTTTTGGAATATCCTATTGGTTAAAAAATACGATAATATCGTGGTTGCATGCAATGATACACACAGTATTGCATGTATTTTGAATTATTGAACCTTACGTAAGAAGGCACTATTCAATAATTATTACAAGTGAGTTATTGCTCAATATTTTATTTTATTGATTCAATAATTGTTGCGTTGATATTTAATATTATTGTTGTTTGATAATTGTCAATGCACAAAGATTTCCCATTATCGGATCAATAATTCATATTATTTGAATAATATTATTAGATAATATTATTGGCAATGTCTAGAAAGTTCTGTCTAAGGAGAGGTTTGGTCACCTAATTGCGCACCAGTAAGGAGAAATCCTTATTGGAAAGCCCCTCTTTTGGGGCTATGCGGTTGTAGAATTATTGTGATTCTGTAATATTATTTCTGAATAATTAATTATTAATTTATATGATAAGAAAATATTTATTTGATGCGGATATAAATGATAGATTTATTTATGTGGTTATAAACGAAGGAATTATTGTTGAGGTGTTTTATCAGTATTTTGTCAGATTGGAGGTATTAAAAGATCAAATCGGTGTTCTTAAAGCTCTATTGCGTGAGTTATAATTTTAATCCGACCGTTGGATCGTTGTGATTTTTGGATATGTTATACATATATGAGTTGAGTATATGTCCACAAGTTTTGAACCGTTGAAAATTAACGCATGATTTGTTATAATTTTTAAAGGTGTTGAAACGGTGTTAAAAATCGTCCGTTTGTGGATTTCGGATATTTTTTGTTTGGAATTTGAAAAAACTCAAAGCTAAAAAGTTGTAGAGAATTCGATTTCGTGTGGAATGGATATAAAATTTTTATTTTTATGATAAACGGGCTATTTTCAATGAATTATTGAAGTTTCGGAAATTAAAATATTTTTATTAAAATTGGGTGGGACCCACTTTTGTTTTTATTAAACATGTGGGCTGCCAAATTTGTTCAAGTATGGCATGCTAGAGGCTGCTATGTTTTCAAGAGAGGTGGCGTAGGAAGAAAAAATAAATAAATTATTATTTTATTAATTTAGTATCCTTTGGCGTTCTAGCATTTTCCTTTAAATAAAAAACTTAAGTTAGAATTGAAAATCACACCAAATCAAGTTTTCTCTCTATATTCTCGGCGTATTTTGTGAGTATTTAGATAATTGAGAGTTGCTATTCAAAGGCAAAGTTTCCTTCTTTTTTTCATCCGACATTCCTATTAATCTTTTTTCTTTTTTGAGGTAAGGAATTTTAAGGGTTATAATGTCTTTCAGTTTCGAAATTTTTCTGAACCTTCAAAAATTCTGAAAAAATTTAAAATGATAATTTGATGAGTTTTGTTGATTGTGTCCAAAAATGGCGATTTTTAGATGTATAGATTAGGAGTTATGGATTTTATGAGAAAAGACTTTTTTAAAGTAAACGCTTATAACTCCTTGTAGTTAACTCCAAAATTAGTGAAATTTTTATTGGGAGTATATCTATATAACATCAGTATATTCTGTAAATTTCAAAATTTTTGAATAAAATTACAATTTATGATAAATGTCTAAATATTCTAAGCGATTTTGACCATGTAAAAAATAGTAAATGAATTTTAAAAATTCGAGAAAATATATGTTCAATATGGGACTATATTATGCTAAATCCCAGAAAAAAATATTTTTGGAACTGATTTGGTATTTTTTATGAAAATAGACTAGTTATGAGTAAATAAATTAAATATGTTATGTGAAGTAACAAAATTAAAAAATAGGATTTTATAGCTTGAAAATCCTATATAAGGTATATCTGCAGACTTTTTGATGAGGGTTTTGATTATTGGTGATGAAATCTTATGAGTTTGGCATTTTAAGATGATTAAATGCATTAATTAGTAAAGTGTAAACAATTAAAATAAATTGTTTATAAGTTTAAGAAATGATTAAAATATTGTGATAATATTAATAATATTAGATTATGGGATTATTAAGTGATTTATAACATTTGGATTAAGGTGTTATGAAATCATTGATTTATGAATCTTACTTTTGAAATTAAATGCAGTTGATCATATTATTTTTATTATCATATATAACATTTTTATAATCCTGGTGATGAAATTTCTCTTTGACTTAAGTGTAAAGATGGGTAGATTATTGGTGTGATCGTGACTATGGGTTCTCTTTGGCCAGTAGTGCAAAGATGAATTGTTGAATGGTATGATCATGGTCATTGAATTTACAATTGAATCTTTTTAGCTTAAGTGCAAAAGTGAATTGATCAACATGATTATAATTATGGTTTATATAAATTCTTAAATGATTGTATATTTCTTTGAGATATGAATATCTTGGCATGTAGTGCAAAGTTCAATTATTGATGAATATCTTTGGCCAGTGGTGCAAAGATGACCTGTTGTTGAATATCTTTGGCCTGTAGTGCAAAGATGAACTGTTGATGTAAGACCCCAGCTTTTATAAATAAAGATGAATTTTCTATAAATATTATTTTTGAATATTATGGAATAAATTTGATATAATGTTATAGTTGTGGGTAATATTTATAAATTTTGCAAAAGTAAGCGAAGTTGTTATAAAATATTCGTTTGGTGGGGAATATTCATTTTGTTAGGGAATATTAAATCGCATTTACTACGATCATTAGTGGACCCCACAATGTAAGTATTGTCGTAGTTAGAAAATGACAAAATTATCTTTCTATAAAAATAACGGCGGAGGTGTTACTGTTAAAAGCTGTTGAACTACCCGGTGGTAAAAGAAAAGAATGATGTCTGGCGTGGTTGCGTAGTAGCTACAAGTATTGATTATTGATCTTACGTGAGAAGTCACTTAGCTATACTCAATTATTACTACGATAATTCTTTGCATCATATCTCTTATATTATTGATTCAATTATTGTCACAAGATCATCCGTATAATATGTTATATTATTAATTGAGACGACAAGTTATAAATGATTAATAATTGTTGAAAGATTAAAATGTGTTGATTAAAAATAAAATGATTTGTGGTAATATTTATTCAATCCTTGATGTATATAAAGAGTCCATTATAAGGCGTTTGTGGTAAGTTTGATTATTTTATGGGGGCCGTATGTCATCATCTAAGAGTCTCTTCATCGATAGTAATTACCTTTGTGAATAGTAATTACCTTTGTGAATAAATAGAATTACCTTCGTCGATAGTATTTACCTTCGTCAATAGTAATTACCTTTATGAATAGTAATTACCTTCTTGAATAGTATTTACCTTCGTCGATAGTAATTACCTTCGTCGATAATAATTACCCTTCATGAAATAGTAGTTTCCTTCATATTACCAAGAGTTAAGCGCCTTCTTGATTGTTCCAAAGGTTAATTACCCTTCGCATGAAATAGTAGTTGTCTCTTCATATTACCAAGAGTCATTTTGACCCTTCGTTAAGACCAAAGAGCCACCCCGCGGTTTTTCTATAAATAGAAAGCTCATTCCTTCATTATTTCTTACGAATTCATTGAAACTCTGAGAGAAAACTATAGAGAGAAAGAAGAAAAGTATTCTCGCTACTTCACTTTTCCAATATTCATTCTTCTAAGGTAGGGGATATTATTTGTTGTACTCGTAAAGGGTGTTATTCTTTCTTATTCATGAAGAGAATCTGTTGTTATTCCATTGCTTATTATTCTGCTTGGAATAACTTTTGATCGTGGTTTACCCTATACATGGTGACATTCTTCTATTATTCATTGGAACATCATATGCATGTGTTTTACAGGACCGGTTCCGCCTCTTTATTATTATTACATTGGAACATCCTGCATGTGTTTTACACGGACTGGTTAAAATCTTTATTATTATTCTGCTGGAATATCCATCATGTGTTTTACACCGACCGGTTAAAATCTTTATTATTATTACATTGGAATATCCTCGTGCATGTGTTTACACATTTGCCTGGTTCCGCCTTTTTATTATTATTCTGTTTGGAATAACTTTTGCTGTTATGCGATCTATTAAATGCATGGTGATTTTTTTGTTATTCCATTCTTTATTATACCCAGGTTGGTTAAAACTTTGACTTCTATACTCCATGAAATTAGTGGAATATTCTTGATATTTGCGGCTTCATCCAAAGATCCTTTCATGGAAATATTCTTCTCAGATTCTTGAATTTTTACTCTACAAAGCGTATCATGTTGACAATTTGGATTTTATTGGTTCTAGATAAATTAATTCTTGAACTTGTTTTATTGAATTCTTATATCATTGTCATCATCCTCATGTTTATATTATTATGTTGAAAGTCATCCGGCACATAGTGCGTAGATGGACTTGGTATGATTATGACGAGAGACTATTCTTGTAATCATGGCCGTAATGTTACAAATGATGTGGTAAAAATCCTCGATGGTCAGTAGTGCATTGATGGACGATTGTTGGCATGATCATGACCATTAATGAATACACAACTATTCTCGGCCGTAGTCCATGAATAATTGTGGTCGTGATACTTAAAGAATATCCTTGGCAGTAGTGCGAGGGTGATTCGATGATGTGGAATATTTATTAAAGTTTGAGTCTCAACTATAATGATGATGAAAACCTTTTAAATCATAAAAGATAGTAGATTTTATTTTCTACTTGACTCTTTTAATGGATTCTTTGGTTCACCGTAGTTAAACTTGATGTTCATTATATTTTATCGGTTTAACATTTGTTGGTAAGCTAATGATAATTTATTCTGCATTATCTTAGTCATAATATTTCTTCTTGAGCTAGTTGAGCTCACCCTTTCTTTCACCTTATTCTCTTGAACCGAGAATATAGGCGGGACGAGTCGGAAACGGAGTAATGGTCCAGAGGATAGCATTAGTAGTCCTCACTATTCTGTGAAATAGTGTAATAATAATTGTAATGAGGACTCCTTTTGAGTTTGTATAATATCTAGTAGACAATATTTGTATTCAAACTCACAGTTTATGTTGTATTGTACACGACAGTTATATTAGTAAGTTGTATTTAAATTCTGTACCATGTATCTGACTACCCAAGATGGGTGATGTATACCTAATTTTGGGGCGTCACAGTTGATGAATATCTTTGGTCCGTAGTGCAAAGATGAACATATTAGTATGATTATGAACAGGAACTGTGATTTGGTATAACCATGATCTTTGATATTTCAGGTAAAGACAGGTGATGTAAATTATCTTAAATCACAGGTGCGAAGAGGAATTTAGAATCACAATTATGGTTATGAGTTATTCATATGATTGTGGAAAGAAACTGTTGATTGATGTTACAGAGATAAAATATTGTTGGTAGACTTTTAATATGGAGAAGATAATAGACTTTATAGTCTATTTGACTCTTCTAATGGATTGCTCGTTCCACTGCAACTATGGTTAAATTTTTTTATCATCTACCATATATTCTAAATCTCTGATTTATTAATGATGAAGGCTATTGATAATTTAATTGTCTTTAGTCATGATATTCTTTCTTGAGCTAGTGTCTTTCACCCTTTTGCTTCACAATTCCTTTCGTAATAAAAGTGTAAATTTGGGTCGAAATGGGGATAACGAGGAAATAGTGTGGTGGTCCAAGACTATCAAAGTTTCTCAACACATTATAAAAGCGGCATGACATCTGATATATAATTGTATTGAGGACCTAAGATGTGTGTGTAAGTATATTATACGTCACTTAATAATTGATTTTGGTGAACAACAATAGGGTGAGGTGAACCTAACTTTGGAAGGTGTTTCTTCTTTATCATACAAGATGTCTAAATGACATACAATCTCGTGTTATCATAAGAAATGGTTGTGCGCATCCACTTCTTTGAGTATATCTACGAGCACTACCTATATGATCTTGGAGTTGGGTTGAAACATAATGTTCAATCGCAGACGGTGGAGATAGTTATATGTCGAGAAGACTCACCATTGGAAGGAACGATAAGTAATCTTCTCGTTTTTCTTTGAGGTCTATTGGATCAACCAAGGATAATTCTCCGGACATATGATATCTATCATAACTTAGATTCATGGCCTCCCATACGAAGGTTTCTCGAAAGCACTTCCCAAAGATTTTAATTTCTAAAAGCAGATTCTGGATTGTGCCTTTATGTAAGGTATCATTTGTGAGGTCTCATTCCATAGTTGGGACATGAGTCGCATTGGTATGAAAACTCACAAAGATATGTGTTGTTGTATTTTACACAATTGTAGTAATAAAGTTGTAGTTATTTTACATACTATGTATTTGGCGACTTCGAGAATAGGTTGGATGGATTAGACCTATTTTGGGGCGTCACACTATACTTACTAATATTTAATTTTATGTGTGTGAAGTAATAATGTAATACTATAGTGTGTATGAATATTTATAATCTATAGTTAGATTCAAAAGTCTACATTGAATATTTAATTATTTTTTCTCAAAATTATATTGTCCATTTCTTCCCGCCTCTCGACATCTCAAGTAAATTTTGAAAGTTATTCTCAAAATTTTATATATGTAAAGTTATTAATATATATATATATATATAAATTATTAATTAATAAATATAAGTTATTAATGAATGTAAGTTATTAATAAATAATTATATATATATATATATGTGTGTGTAAGATATTAATATATATATATTATATATAAGTTATTAATGAATATAATTTTAAAGTTATTACTATTTATACATATATATTAAGTTATTAATATACTTATATACATATATAAGTTACTCAGATACGAATTTCGGATACAGATACAAATTCAAATATCAGATTCTGAATATCCGCTATTCGTCGAATATACTTACGGTCGGATGCTAAATGAATACGAATACGCCTATATGTGTATTCATACAAGATATTTTTAAATCTAATATATATATATATATATATATATATATATAAATATATAAATAATATTTGTATTTTTCGAATATGAGGATGAATACCAATTTTACAGTCCTACTTGCAACAACAGTAAGAGTCAGAGTTTTATTCTGGGCAGGGGTAGGGGGAGGTCCCATCATTGATCAAGATCTTGACTTTACCTAGAGACTTTAAAAATACCACATGCAGCCTTTCTTCTCAAACAGAAAACATGACATCATCAACTTAACCATTCCTGGTCATCAACAAACCAAATAATGTGTCTCAATAATCACAGCACAAGAAATTCCATGCACAGCAACATGCATGAAATCCATTACGGATAGTTTATATTAATCAATACCCTTCAACTGATCTATTGATTATTTTTCCCCAAAATAAAGCTTAAATTAAACCAATATATATATATATATATATATATATATATATATATATATATATATATATATTACAAATACTCCTTCCCCCATTTATACATCTATTTTCCTAATTAACAATCAAATTTAATTAAACCAATTAAGCTCATATTAATTAATCCCAAATTTACCCTACAAAAACAACAATTAATTAATGATAGTAATTAATACAGAACACTTGGTGTTCAAACGGAGATCACAGTCCTTTAAGATTTTGGAAGGGGCTCCCCTCTTAAGAATGATTTGAGCAGCTGAAGGGACTCTCTAGGCTTGAAAAGTGGTACTTCATGACCTGCCCCTCTAACTGTTGCAAATGTTAGCCCATTATATACCTCTGTCCAGCCTCCCACCTTCAAACAATTAACAAAATGATATCCATTTTAGTTTTTCGAGTAAATATATAGTATGGATATATACTAATTAGGTAGCTTATGAACAAAAATATGGAGTATATGTTAACATCAATTAAGATACTGACTGACCTGTTTTTTGACATACCAGGGATACCATGGATATTTGGTTGTTAACTTGAGTTGTGCCAAAGCATACCTAGTAGCTGTGACCGGCACCACCGAGTCCACATCACCGCTAAAATAAGACAGTACTTTTGGAATGTAAATATGATTATCTTCTTCTCTATCAAACATTTGGATTAAACTAGCTAGAAAATTGCCAACCTGAAAACCCAAATTCTCAATCCAGCAGAAATTAATTGACGATATATAGGAAGAATTGATACATCCGTGTCATTCCAGTTTCGATTCAAAACTTCACTGTCATTTACAAGTAACCCATGCCAGTTAAAAGGACTAAAAACAATCGATGGATTTTGGGATTTAGTAAAACCCAGTTATAAGAAATATGAATGCATGCTTATTCACCTGCAAGCGGTCCACTTGTATGGAATTTTGGTTGTGTTTGCATGTAGGGCTTTTTGCACATCTGGCCTATTGTAGTAAAGCTCTGCATATTTTTCAGTACAAGGATCATAGCCAGATATCTGACGGAACATCTGACAATTAAATTCCAAACATTTAAATTAAATTTAGTAGTAATCAATAATAAAAAAAAAAAGTACTTATTCTACCTACTTTGAAATAATTTATATATCGATCTTTCTTAATTAATGATCTTAATTATTATCATTGGGCAAATATATACCCGGTGAGGCAAACGAACAGTCTTGCTGGTAGCACCAGAACTACCGTCTGACTTGTTGCAAGGAGGTGCATATATATTGTACTGGTCAATATTTCCAAATTCTTGATCCATGGCATAACTGTACAATGATTCACACTCATTTGAAGTCTTTTGTCGCCGAAAATCACAGGTATCGATGAGTTGATGGTATGTTTTATCCGATATCATTGCGTGGCTCCACCAGTAAGTCACAGTTCCCAGGTTGTCGTAGTAGTTGTCTGTAACTGCATTCCCAACCTACATTTGTGACAAAAATATGATACTCCTCAAGACAAACAACCGAATAAATATGAAATTGATGATAGATAGATAGATAATACTCCTCCAATTTTTAGTCATTTCAAGCAAGCATGCCTTTACACAATAATAATTTTGAAAGTTGGAGTAATAGTGTAAGATTTTAGTATGTATGAAATAGATGTGATAAAAGTTGTAAATTAATGAATTGGGAAAAGATGGATAGACTACCATAAATCCTTTCAGATTTATTTTCTGCTTGGAATTGGCATTGTAGTTCACTATTTCTCTGGCTAACTGAGGGACGTAATGGCCAGCATAGCTCTCTCCAGTTAAGTAGACCTCTCGGTTTTTGTAGCGCGGGAATCGATGCATCCATCGGACGACGAATTGTAGCGAGTCCTTAGCTGAATCAAAACATTCTTCATTACATCACGATTGTAATATTAACATGGACATGAAATATAGACTTGCAAGCCATCATTATTAGTATTAGAAATCCATTACCCTTTAATTCCCATCATTATTATTACTACTTTATTATGCGGATTATAACACTTTAATTTAGGAAATTAAATGCATGGTTGGACGTTATTATACTAACACTTTAATATTAATGATGCAGCTGCATGTAGGTTTGGATGAGTATATATTAATTCTTAGCTACCTGTGCGATGATCACCGGTGTCAAGGAGATCAGAAGAACGGTTGGAGTAAGAGAAGCCGACCCCGGCAGGAGTTTCGAGGAATAAGAGGTTTGCCTCAGTGTTCCATGAGAATTTGTTGAGGTATAAACCAGAAGATGTCTTGTTTATCCTAAATGCTCCTATTTCTTCAGATGCACCATATGCCACAGAAGAGCACCCCGGGCCTGCATGTTTATTACATAGAAAAACAAACAACAAACGTACAATACTAATTAATTAATCCATGAATATCATCATATGGTAGTATTATATATATATATATATATATATATATATATATATATAATTAACGCCCCCCCCAAAAAAAAAAAAAAAAAAGAGAAGAAGAAAAGCTAATCAAAATACATTCCAGGTCCATTAGAATTAGATGGTGTGTTATGAGGGAGAAACACATGGTAAGCTCTTTTATACTTCTTTTTTTTCTATCATTTCCTTCTCTTCTTTTCTTTTCTTTTTGCTAGACACGCTCAACCACTATATATCCTTTAGCTGTGCACCGAATCATGTGCAATATGATTGCATGACTCATTCATTTGCCATTAATACTCCCTGTCGCATTTTGTTTGTACACTTGGAATGCATGCCTTTGACTCCAATTTACTATACAAATTATACGATACATTTAAAAGATAAGATTTCTTAATTGATATGGTTTTTTCAATTCAATTTACTCTTCTAACATCTGGAGGTACAAAAGTAAAAACATAAAATCTTTATGTTACTAGTGTAGGTAGTAAAGTACAGCAATAGAGCGTCCAAAATTCAGCTACATTTAACTGTACCTGCACATATACAAGAAAAGTCCAAGTTTCTGCATGCCACTATTTATATAAAAGTATATATATATATATATATATAGAGAGAGAGAGAGAGAGTAATCGATCTATAGTTATAATGATAATATTATCTTTATAACATATCTCAGTCGTCCATCCACAGGTCGAACTATAAAGAAGATCTTCCATCCGCAATTTAATAATATATATAAGATGATTATCCAAAATATCCCTAACAATCGGTAATTTAATAATGCGAAACGTTAATAATTATGACAGTTATTCTTAAAGATAATGCTCTTTTAGGTCATATGGTATGTCCGCATAACTAACCTGCAGACGTTAATTATAATAACAATAAAATCTAAACGATATCGTTTTTAGTAAACCACCAATCACGCTGAGTGTAATATAAAACTGTTAGCTGTTGATGAGTCCTTGTATATGAATTAGTCTATGGATATAGATACCGTGAACTCCCTCCGTTTTTTAATATAAATTATTTTAAAAAAATATTTTTGTTCCTAAATATAAGTCGTTTGAGAATTTCAAGTGTATAAACATTAATTGATTAGTTTTCAATATTATTCCAAGTAATAAATATAACTTTGGTTCTCTCACTATTTTTTGCCAAATAAATAACATTCTCTTTTTTTAATATAAGAGTAATATAAATAATTGATATTATATTTAATGCTATATAATTATTTTTTTAATACTTATATATAATTTTAAAATGACTTATATTAAATATCAGGAAAAGTATATATATAGGACTGATCCGATATAGATATAGATACCGTGTATGGAAGTAAGCTATGCATAATGCACCACGCATGCTGACAACAATGAATAGGTAACTTAACAATGCAGCTGTACAGTACCCCAACACAATAAATGTCAAGTTTTGCTTTTTAGTTGCTTTCAAGCATTCAATATCTCCAGGGGCGTAACTAATTTTTTTTTTCTCAGCAGGTACATATTTTAATTAATTTTTTTTGTTGAAATTAAATAAAAAAAATTTAAACTAATTATAATATTATATAATTATAATAATATTTATAAATTGTAATAAATACTCATAATCTAAATTAAAAAAAATATTTAGATATAATTTAAAATTTTATTTCGGTTACTTGTCTTAATTCAATTTAAATGATTCTTTAAATGCTCAATATATCAAACCAATTTTATTTTTTATATTCAAACAAAACTATGAATTAATTTCAAAGCATGAACTAGTTTTTTGTATTTTTTTATAAATTTCAAATAAGTTTCACTTGAAATAAGAGAAACAAATCATTTAAAATTTATACTCTGAACACAAAAAATTATACAGAGACATTAGTTAAATGTAGAAAAATAAAGTAATTATAACAACTAGAAATGAGGAGCTGCTAAAGACTCATAGTCATTTCCATTTCCCATTTTCAATTATAAAATAAGGTAAAATCATTTTAAACCATCACAATAAAAGACAGAAACTACTCAACTAAAATTATCAAATTTTCAATTGAAGATCAAACTCAAAAACAAAAAATCAATCAGACTAAACACAATAATCACAGTAAACCAAATCAATAAAAAAAAAATCAAATTTGAATCAGACAATCCTTCAAAGAATGTTATTATATATATATATATATATATATATATATATATGGGGATAATGTAGCGATGGATGGCGTCTTTCTGTGAGCATGCAGTTTATTTTTGGGTAAGTTGGTCAATTGGCCAATAAAATATTGACACACACAAAGCATTCTATCGGCCAATTGACTAATTTACCTAAAAATAAACTTTCCAAGCTTGGGTAGTTGGCTCATGATTCATTTCTGCAGAAAGGCTACTGATGGTGTCATGTACTACTTCCCTTTTTCTGCCACATTCAGTCTTTCTTAAATACGTTTACAAACAAACAACCCACAGTAATTCTTTATTACCCGGAAGAAATAAAAAACTGCTGTAATATAATTAATTTGTAGCACAAAAAAGACACAATATTCATCAAAATGTATACATCTTGTTCTTTTTTTTTTTTCAGTTTAATTGGTCGCTCCTGAAAGAAACAGTTGTCTTATATATGCACACACAAAGGTTTATTCTTTTTTTATTTTTAATATAACTACATTAAATCATTCAACCATATGTTACTAAAAATCAATAGAACAGTAACCCTAGCAATAGAACAGTAACCCTACATCTATATTACTATAAATTAAATATATATTAATGTACCTCCATTGAGCCAAATGACCAAAGGTTTGGAGAGAGGAGCATGAACAGCCTCAGTGAGCCAGTAAAAGAGTGCTCGGCCGGCAACTTCATTGACGGTGACATAGCCGGAAAACTGCTGAAAGGAAACCTTGGGCTGTCCCGGAAGAGACACTATCCGGTCAGCTTCTTCCTCTTCTTCTTTGTGACCATGTGGAGTACTGTTAGTAGCACCCACATGTACAACAAGCAAAGCTGAAAGTACCATGGAAATAAAGATCTCTAGTTTAACCATAGCCATGGTTTTGTTTTTTTTTTTTAAATAAAAAAATCGAACCAGAAGAAGAAGAAGAAGAAGCAAGTAGTTAGGTAAATGGTATTCCTTTCCTAGTTGTTTGTGTTATGCGGAAGTAGGGAGGAAGTTGAGAGGTGATCAGAGTGGGGGATTAAATAGGAGTGAGATTTATGAATATGGATGGATGGTTATAATTGTCATTACCCCTCTCTGCTCCTCCTATACATGAGTAGCTGCCTGCATGCATTACCTCGTGGGGCATTTCAAATAATAATGGCCCCCCAATCTTTTTCTTCTACGGGGTAACAACCTTCTTGCAAAAAGACAATTTACTCCCCTCTCTTACGAATAAAACTTGTAAACATAGTAACAGTGTTTTAATTACTAGTAGTAATATATATTTAGTAAAATACTTCTAAGAGTAAAGTACTAATATGCATAATAAAACCACAAAACGATTCATGGTAGACCATAGTATTGGTAATAAATAAATAAAAATTGTTAGATTTATGATCGAATATTGTAAATAACACGCAATATAATATACTTTCATACTCCTCACAAATTAATTGCTCGGTTTTAATTTTTTTAAGTCAAATTGACTATTTTTAGAATTAATAATTAAGCATATATAAATATATTTCTAAAATTATAAAAATTGGGGTTAGTAATAAATTGTATATATTTTCTTTTGGTTATAATCTCATCACCTATATTTTAGCAAAAATAATAAAAAGATTAGTTTTAAAAATGATCAATTGAACTTTAAAAAGTCAAAATTAAGCAATTAATTTAGGACGAAGGGAGTACTATTTATCAAATTGTGATTAATTTTTCACATGATATATTCATTAATTTATTTCAGGCTGAATAAAAAAAAAAGAGTTTTATGTTCTTTAGTTGTTTCAAGGAATAAGTGTGACGTCAAGTCAACATAAGTGATTATCAGAGGACGTTCGTGTAATAAAAAATGAGCAGCGATTAATTATTCTTTGACAGTTGGGCTGGATTATACTACTCCCTCCCTTTTTTAATATAAAAATATTTTTATTTTTAAATATAAATCGTTTGAAAAATTTAAAGTAAATATTAATTATTTAATTTTTAATATTATCTTAAGTAATAAATATAATTTTCGTTCTCTCAGTACTTTTTGTTTAATAAATAATACTATTTTTTTCTAATATAAGGACAATATAAATAATTGATAGTATATTTAATATTTTATAATTATTTTTTTAATATTTATGTATAATTCTAAAACTAATTATATTAAAGTCCGAACAAAATAACTTATTATAAGTAGTATAATATTTGTTGGTTCGAATGAAAAGGGGTCACATGGATTTTGCATGCCCATCAAACGGTCCTCACTCCCTAGAATCCTCCATGAATTCCTCTTGTACAGTTGTACTTACTTATACGTGAGATCGAGTTTGACCACCCTATTATAAATTATTAATAAGTAATGTGATTATCATGAATTTAATTTTATAATTAATTGATTAATTGATTAATACAAGATATACAATAAAAAAAATTATCTTTCAATTTATGTATCGATCTCAGTATATTAATAAATTGATTAAAATTAATTTCATATTAACTATTTTTCATATAATATACTAGTCATAATAATGGAGTGCCAAATTCAAGCTAGTTGGCTAACATAATTAGTGTTATCTAAGGAATTAATTAAGTTTGGACTTGTCTATCTCAAATTTGATTAAATATTAGCGAGTTTTTCATTTTTTTTCTAGAAGATTTATAGAGTTGTAAATTAAACGACAGAAATTTCTTATTTTTTTCTTACCAAAAAGAAAAGCGTACAAAACAAAACAAAAAAATATATTCCTTTCTACAAGGACCAACTAGGAGGTATAATTATTACTACTATGTATTATTAATTAAATATTAAATAAGTCGAGTTCATGACAACTTCTATTATTATTGTCTAGTTTTATGTTTTTTTCGTTGTTGAAAAGAAAATATAATATTTTTTATCTTGCTCGAATAAAGCTCAAAATACGTTGAACTCACTCAACTTATTTATACAAACAATCAAAATACCTTATTCGAGTTTGACTTACTCAATGGACTTATATGAGTAGAATTAAGTGACCGATTTTGTTCCCAAATTGTGCATTAATTCATTTACAAGTTCTAAACATAATCATCCAAACTACGTACCTCATTTTGGACATTTCATATTAATAATAATTTGTATATTTTATCATTTTATTGGAAATGAGATGTTCACAATTAACTGTATGTATATATATATATATATGTGTGTGTGTGTGTGTGTATATATATGAAAAAATGTATGTACACAACATTTGTGATTCTATGATAGATTATGATGATTTATTTTTTGAAATATATGCGCACGGTTTCACCGTCGTCATAGTTATTCTCAAAATTTATGGCGACAGTTCACCGTCATTATAACTCAAAAAATCATTCTTATATCCTCATCAGATAATATATATATATATATATATATATATATATATATATATAAATTTGGACTATATATAACAACCCCCGGCCCGATCAAACATTTCTATGTATATGTGGTTATGGTTGTACTTGTACCGGAGTTGAATTAGCTTTTAAAAAAAGTATGGAATGTCACGAGCTTCGGCCCTTCAATAGTCTTCTTTCATAAAGTTAGTAGCAAAATAATTGCTATTTTCCTCAACTCCCTCCCTCCCTTGGTCATTATTTCCCAAATTTAGAAGCCTGTCTTTCTACGTCATCTGCTTTTCTTTTCTTTCCTTTCCCTTTAAGATTTATATATATATATTTGGCAACTTGTTTAAGATTTTCTGACTCCTATGTGCGACGAACTTTAGCGACAAACAAAATTGTCTCTAAATTTGTCGTCACAATCCTGGAACAAAAGACTATCGCAAATCATGACCTTTATATATAGTATTTAATTTAATGAACGATTTTATCTATCACTAAAATGATATGCATGCGAACCACTTACATAGATATATATATATATATATATATATATATATATATATATATATATATATATATATATATAAAAAGCTATAACGTCTCAAAAACTATATATAGCAAATACAATTAACTGATAATATCTACATCCATCTTGAATAATGAAGATAAATATAACTAATTATGAAGGTACTAAATAATTACTACCATCTCGTCAAAAATAACACACGTTCTGTAAATAAAATCAATTATAATAATTTGGTGTACATGATGGAAAAGGAAACAATAAATCAGCATATATATATAACAAAATATAACTGATTTTGAATTTCTCGCCCACTCTAATAAATCATTTAGATCGTCTAAAGTTTAGGATAAATTTCAAATGTAATGCGTATAATATGGGAGGCACAAATATATATATATATATATATATATATATATATATATATATATATATATATATATATATACTACATAAATTATACTAATGTTTAAGTAGTGCGCATGTAGCATAGAGTAGATGTAGAAAGATAAAGGAGAATTTATGAGAAAGTGGAGAGAGAAAGAGGGGGGGGCCAGGGAGAGAGGAGTGGTTGGAAGTGCAGGAATTGACGATAAGGTACGTAGCTCAGGACCTCAAAACTTTACCATCATCTACTGCACTTCATTGAAGGCAGATCGAGCGAGAAGAAACAAGTTTTTTCTCTTGAATTAATTAAAACCTGCATGCATGCACAAATTAATTAATCTTGAAATGCTCATATATACATACATATACATACATATATATATGTATATATAGCTATGGATAAAAAAGGTCATATATATATATATCAATATTATTGTATAAAATAAGTTCTAACGGACAGGATTAAAAATGAAAAATCACATGTCCGCTATTAATAATAACAAATGTAATATTATTTTTAATCTCCGTCCACTATTAATAACAACGGACGAGTGATTTTTTTATTTTTAAACTTGATCATTATTTTTTCCATGAACAATAAATATAATGTATACGGTCATTTTTTATTTATAGCAAATCCCACTATATGTGTGTGTGTGTGTGTGGATATGCTAGTACTTTTTTCTATAGAATTAAGTTGTATATATACTGTACACCTAGTTAAAGTACCCATTGATCCATTCAAAGTGGTCAAGGACATGATCATGATCAATTGATCATGACCTAGCTCCATCATACACTGATACTCATAGAACAGGAAGTATTATATGCTAATTGAGTTGGGGTTGAGTTGAGTACGTACTTCAAATCACATTTACTAATTACAAGTTGGATAGGTCTGAGCACACAGGCCACAGCTGCAGATATATATATATATATATATATATATATATATATATATATATATACGGATTTGATTAGTATAAAATTTATTTTTTTATAAGTTAATTAATTGATCGATAAATTGTTGACACGTAAAGAGCTATTGATCAATTAATTAATTTATCAAAAAATAAATTTCATGCTAATGACTCTCCTTTTGGTTCGAAGGATCCAACAAGTGGGTCAAGGAATTAATTAAATCTCTACATGCGTGTTCTCTTTTTCTTTCTGTGCATTTAATTTCCAACAATAACCGAAAAATGAAAAATGAAAAATGTACTTACTACACTTGTGGCACGAAGGGAGTATATAGAAAGATAGAGAGACCATATAATAAAAATTAATACTCGATCCCACTAAAGAGTAACATTTGTTAGTAATTATGTATTTTTGTTTTATATTTATTTTTAATAACATAATAAGTTGTTAATTAGTTCGTTAATAGTTGTGATATGATAATTAAATTATGAAGACAATTTAAAGATTACATATCATTTTATATTATTATCAATAAAAAATTCCTTTTGTTGAACACTTTTTTTTGTTAATGCGACTCTTTCTCTGTTGAATAGAGGAAAAACAAAAGTAAAGATCATTTACAAAAATATGATTTTTAAAATGTTTTATTTACATATATATATATATATATATATGCTTAAATTTTTGTTAAAAAAAATATAGTAATTGTTGTTGCCATAATCCTTTTCTTTTATTGGTAAAATTATTAAATTTCTCCCTGGATCGTATTATGTTAAGTCGTGGTTGGATCTCACATCACTTGGGTCATTCTTATTATTTGGGCTTAGTCATAATATTGGCCCATTATATAAATTATCACTTAATCCCAATTTTGACCAAGAATCATTATGCCAAATGACGTTTGACTATTAATGTTCTGCCACTTTCTTTGCATGGCATTAATGAGGATGGGACTCAAATGACCGGCCAGAATAACAAAGCGATAATAGAGGGATGAAAGTAGGCTGCTTTACTTTTAATTTGAAGTGACCCAAGAAGTAAGGGAAAAAGGTGTCGAGGAAGGTGGTGGGTGGCACGATGGCCGGATAGTGGAACATGCGTGGGGCTAAGATCACATAAGAGGTAAATAACACGTACATTTTTTTCATTAAATTCTTATTCTATCTCTCGAGACCACTAGACAATATTTTTCTCCCCATTGTTGACTTTGTGATCGCTTTGTCTTGACTCTCACGCCGGGCTATCCCTCGACGGTCGGTAGTCGCTGCTTTTAGTGTTGACTTGTTGAATCGTGCGGGGATATTGGACGCGTCTTGGTGATTGGGACGTGGAGAAAGATCTGGCGTTAACATTGGGCGCTAGAAGGAGGGTGAGTTCTAGTGTCACGAATATTTTTCAATCACAAACCGTGTTTTGTTCTACGTCGATATTCATGGTGAAGAGTAGAACACCTACACTTTGAAGGGCGGTAGAGGGTCGCCGGTGAATCGACACCCCGAGTATGTCATTAAAGATCGTTTGGGGCCGTGAATAAGTGTTCAATGCAAAGACACGCGTCCAAGCGATCCCTCAAGATTTTCAATTGAAGAAGATGGGTAAGGTTAAGCGTGGGTTAGTCTACCCTCTCGATAAAGATCGGCCACGATCGGGAAGCGAGTAGAAAGGCACTTCGCTGGGAACTCGATAATGAGAAGACCAAGATGAAAAGGCTTCACGATTAGCCAAGATGGGCCGATGAAGCGGATAGAAGCTATGGAAGTACTTGTGAAGCAACGACAGGATATAAATGAACAGATGGCCCGAATGATGAGTTGAGAGATGAAAAACTTCGATTCATAATCGGTCCAAGAGCGAGGACACAAGGCGGAAAAGAACCTGTTCATTCAGGACGAGAGTCTCGAGGCCAAATCGAGAAAGAAGAAGATCCCGAAGCCTTACTCCTCAAAGATCGATGAGGGTACATCACCTGTCGATTCTAAGGAGCGGGATCGGAGGAACGAAGAGGTCGGGTCCAGGATCGTAATTCCACGAAACCACAAAGAGAGCCCTTGTTGTTGCACATTCTCGCCTTAGTGCCCGAGCACAAAGACGAAGCATATCTAGAGATTGTACTCCCGAGAGTCTACTGAGGGTACACCGCCCTGTAGATACTCATCACCGAAGAAGTCCTTCTAAAGTTGAAGGTTCCGTTGTAAGAAACCGGGTCTACTCATAGGAGAAAGGAGTCATCGGAAAAAGAAGCATCGTCTCACCGAAGGAGTAGATTATTTGGTTAAAGAGTTAAAAGAACTTGAAGCGAACTTTGCTTGAAATACGAAAAGACGAAGGACACTTGGAAAAGAAGGAATCCCTTTTTCATGGAGATTCTTAGAGAAAAAGTGACCCCACCAAGAAGTCACCCGTATGGAGAGTTATGATGGATCGGGGATCCCTATGACCCATGATCGAGCGTTCGTGGATTGATGGATTATTATGATTTTAGCGATCTTTGCTAAGTGTCATACTTTTGTCACAACACTTAAAAAGGATGCCCGACGGTGGATGGGGACTTTGCCCTCAAATTCAATTTCATCTTGGCGCGAACGTATGCGATAAATTTCATGCTCGCTTTAAGCGAAGAACAAAAGAAGGGGAAAACCAACCGGTTCATTGGCTCAGTTCGACGGTTTTCGAATGAGTCTTTGGGCGATATGTGAAGAGATTCCGTGAAGCGATGGGGACGGTGTGATTTGAATGATTTGCAAAGCCGTTGGATTGTTTGAATGGATTAGATCTGGTCAAATCGTAAAAGTTAGTGAAGAAGTTGATGTTTCATCACCAGAAGAGTCTTCTTTGAAGCCTTTGACAAAGTGAAGGTTATATCGTGGTAGAGGAAGCTATGGATGACCTTAAACGTCTGCCGCTTGAGATCGGCCTAAGGAGACGGATCGGATGAAATGATAAAGATCGAGAGAAAGAATGAGGGTAATAAAGACCGCTATGAGGCGGATCGAAAAAGTTTAATAATTGGAGATGGGGGAGGAGGACGTTAAATCCGCTTCCAAAGACAACGAGTGAATAGAACGTACACAACACTTAATGACGCGATAGGTACATTATCTTGGATCAAATTAAGAATCAACCTATTTTGAACCACCTCGAGATAACATTAAGCTGGAAAAGGAATTCTCGTAAGTATTGTGATTATCATCAAGCTTGGTCGTGATCTGAACGATTTGTGCTAGTTTGAAGGACTTTATTGAAAGGAAAGTACAAGGCGGAGCTTTAATTCAGTATGTGGCTGCCAGAACCAATCAACAAAGCGGGACGGAGGGCTGTTCCGTAGCTCAACCAGATTCGTGAAGTGTTACTGCTCCCCGAACGACTGCGCAAGGCATGTGATAGATGTCATCACTGGGGGTACTTCTGGCAAACTCGTTGGAAAAAAGCGCCTAAGCTATTTGGATTCGGTCATGACAGTGGCGGGTACCCTCCCGAAGACTGACAGACCTTATCCGAGTTCGGTAATCTCTTTTCTTGATGAAGATTACCTTTCGGAAATTATCGAACCGCACGAGGATCATTGGTGTTGATTTGCATGAAGTGGGTTCGGTAGATATAAACGGATGATGGTGGATAATGGGTCTTCAGTAGATATTACAGTATGCCCACGCTTATCGGAGAATGCACTAGATGGGCCGAAAGATGGAGTTGGGACGAAGCTCCTTTATATGGTTTTAGTAATGACCCGGTTAAGGTGGTTGGAACTATTGAATCGCCATCATCTTCTTGAACGGCCCCCAACAGTAGAAATTATTTGCAAATTTTATGTTGTAAATGTAGATTCTCGCTTATAATCTTTATTTTGGGAAGGCTCATCTAATTGCTTTCAAAGTCGTGACCTCTATTCCTCATTTCAAAATTAAATTTCCTCGGCTCATGGGGTCGCCGAGGAAAGGGGATTTGGATCTGGCGGAAGATGTTATAGAAATGTTGTGATCACTTGAGAGTGGGAATATCAAAGCGAAGCATCTTATATGCAATAGAGATCGAACCTTTCACGAAAAGTAGTTACGAACCATTGGTCATGCCAAATTGAAGAAACGGAGAGATAGATCTCATCCCGGCAAAGCAAACAAAACGGTGAAAATAGGTTCGCATCTGCGGAACCTCTCCGGACGAATCTTATAGAACTCTTGCAAAGCTATGTTGATATTTTCACTGGGAGCCTCGGGATATCTTAGCCGGGTAAGCAGGGATATTGCTGAGCATCGGTTTGGAGGTAGACCCGTCGAAGAAGCCACCCGAAGAAGAGGAGGATTTTCGCACTGAACGTCGTGAATAATTGATGAAGAGATTGCAAAATTATTGGCGTGGACTTCATCTTCGAGATTGACTACCCAGATGGGATGGCAAATGTGGTGCTTTGATACGAAGCAAAATGGTAAATGGCGAGTCTGCATCGACTATACCGATTTAAATAAGGCTTGTCAGAAGGATTTCTACCCTTTACCCCACATCGACCAACTAATCGATGCCACTTGGGGTATGCTTTATTAAGTTTCATGGATGCATTCTCCGGTTACCATCAAATTTCCATGTAGTAAGAAGATATACCAAGACGGCGTTCATTACGCATCGTTCGGTATATATCTTTATAAGAAAATGACCTTGACCTCATTAATGCCGAGACCACATATCGAGAAATGATGAACCATGTTTTCGGATATCACCGGGGTAGGAATATGGAGGTGTATGTAGAGCGATATGATTGTCAAAAGTATGTTGGTACATAAACATATGGATGATTTGGAAGAATGTTTTTGAACAATTCGTCAACACAATTTGAGATTGAATCCACTAAATGCACCTTCTGGCCTAGGAGGCGCAAATTTACGGGATATCTTGTCGATCGAGAGAGAATCGAAGCCAATCTCGAGAAGATTGACGATCCTGAACATGAAGACTCCTCGGTCATTTAAAGATGTTCAACGTCTGATCGAAGGATTGCGACTTTAAGGAGGTTCATGTCCAAGTCGGCGGAAAGATGTCTACCGTTCTTTGATACATTGAAAGGGTAGAAGAATGCAAAGACGTTTGAATGGACTTCGGAGCGTGAGGACGCTTTTCGAAGCATCAAGTCCTATTTATCTTGACACCTTTGTTGGTGAAGCCTGCGTTCTCTTGAACCTTTATATTTGTACTTAGCGGCTAGTTCATTGGCGATAGGAGCGGTTTTGGTGCGTGAAGTTGGGGAAAGCAAGACACCGGTTTATTATGTAAGCCATGTCCTTCGGGATCTTTGAAACAAGGTACCGAATATTGAAAAGTTTGCTTTCGCTTTAATAACCGCTAATCGAAAGCTTAGGCAATACTTCCGGTGGTAGATTGGTAATAGTATATCTGATCGACCTTTAAAGAAGATTATGGGTAAACCCGAGGTATCGGGAGATTAGGCTGCGTGGACGATGGAGTTGTCACAATTTTTCATTGAATATCATCCCCGAATCGCCATCAAAGGGCAAGCCTTGCTGATTTTGTTGTTGAATGCTCGTTTTAAGTCGATGAAGTTGTAGCGAGAAGATGAAGGATCGAATCGAGGCGATTCTTGCTTCTTCAATGAGGCGCGAGTTCATGGACGCCAGTCTGCAGATGGGTCTTCTACCACAGACGTCGATGGAGCGAGTATTATTCGACGAGTCCGTGGGAGGATTCAAGGTACAACAGAGCCATCGATTTCGATTCAAAGCAACAAACAACGGTTTGAGTATGAAGCGGTACTTGCGAGGTTTACTTGGCAAAAGAGTCTTGAAGTCTGAAAGAATAATTATCTTTAGTGATTCTCATTAATCGTTAAGCAAATTTACGGGAATATGAAGCTCGAGGCCCAAAAATGATCAAATATCTAACAGAATTGAAGGAGCAACTTCAGTATTTCCAATCTTATGAGTTTCAAGGGATCGAGCGTAATAACAATTCAATTGCCGATGCACTCTCCAAATTAGCCACTACGGATGTTAACGTCTTTGATGGGTCGGTTTATTTAGAAACTTTGCAACATCCTAGTGTCCATTATGAATCGGTAATGTGCATTGACCAAACCAACTGCTGGTTGACTCCATATATAGAGTATCTGGCAGATGGCGTCTTACCTTCGGATCGGATGCTCGCCAAAAAAAATTAAGTATAAAAGTGCTAATTTTGTTCTAATTGATGGAGATCTATTCCGAAGAGCTTTCTCATCTCCATTATTGAAATGTTTGACTCCATCTGAAGCTGACTATGCTCTTCGGGAAGTACATGAAGGTATTTGTGGTGACCGTATAAGCGGCTAAGTCATTAGCTATAAAATACTTCGTCAGGGATACTATTGGCCTACCATCTTTAAAGAAGCAACTGAGTATGTCAAGAAGTGCGAGAAATGTCAGATCAACAGTCCGATCCCACATCAGCCACCAGAAGAGCTATACTCGATCTTATCTCCTATACCCTTTCATTTATCTGGGGGTTGATATCTTCGGGTCCATTACCGAAAGCTAAAGGTCGTCGACTTCATCATAGTTCTTTATTGATTATATGACTAAGTGGGTGGAGGCAAAACCACTTGATTAATAACGAACAGAATGCCTAAAGTTTATAAAGGAGTCGGTGGTGTTTCGCCGGATTCCTAAGGTGTTGATATCGGACAACGAAGCGCCAGGTTTTATGGGATCGAAATTTGAGGCATTCTTGAAAGAACTGGGATTCAACATAGAAAGACCTCGATGAGCTCATCCACACCAAATGGACAAGTTGAAGTGACCAATGAACGTTGTTGAATGGAATCAGCGAAGATTAAATGAAGCCAAGGGCGGATGGCGGAAGAGCTACTTAGTGTGTTGTGGGCTTATCGAACTACTACAAGGACTACAACAGAGATTCACCTTTTAGATTGGCTTATGGTGCGATGCCTTAGTTCCAGTTGAAATTGGATCTCCCGTCTTGAATTGACCAATTCGAGAGAAATTTACAATGAGGAAGGGCTTAAGGCCAACCTCGATTTACTTGAAGAAGAAAGAAAATAGCCTTAACCAGTTTGGCGAAAATATCGTCAAGAGTGGCTAAGCACTATAATAAGGGAGTAAAATGTCGAAGGTTCAAGTGGAGATTTTGTCCTCGAGAAGCCAAGCATCTACACCTCGAATATAGGAAAGTCGATGCCAAATCGGGAAGGACCGTATGAAATAATCGAAGTCTCGAAGCCGGGAACTTATCGATTGAAAGCATTAGATGGATCAGCAATTAAGAATACTTGCACGCATTTGGCGAAAGCTTAGAAAGTACTTTCAGTAAAAATGATGTATGTACATGGGAAGGCTGTAAATATTTATGTCATCATCAATAAAAGTTCCCTTTTTTCTCGAACAAATTTTGTCTTCATTGCTGATCAGACCATCGGTGTTAGGAGGTTCGGGTGGACTCGCTGGCCATTCGATGGCAGCCTCTTTGGCAGGTGGTCCTTATGAGTTTGTCAGGCCCTTCGTGGTAGAAAACGTCATTGGTGTTAGGAGGTTCGGGTGGACTCGCTGGCCATTCGATGGCAGCCTCTTTGGCAGGTGGTCCTTATGAGTTTGTCAGGCCCTTCGTGGTAGGCAAACGTCATTGGTGTTAGGAGGTTCGGGTGGACTCGCTGGCCATTCGATGGCAGCCTCTTTGGCAGGTGGTCCTTATGAGTTTGTCAGGCCCTTCGTGGTAAAAACGTCATTGGTGTTAGGGAGGTTCGGGTGGACTCATTGGCCATTCGATGGCGACCTCTTCGGCGGTGGTCACTTAGACCTTGTCAGGCCCTTCGTGGTAGGCAAGTGTCATCTTTAAGACGTTGTCAGGCCCTACGTGGTAGGCAATTGTCGACACTTAGACCTTGTCAGGCCCTTCGTGGTAGGCAAGTGTCATCTTTCAGACTTTGTCAGGCCCTTCGGGGTAGGAAAATGTCATCTTTTGGTTTTGTTATGCTTTTAGGGGTAAACAAATTCCTAACGAAGCAGATATGTCTCACACTTCGGTAACTAATAAGTATCCCTCTACTTTATTACCTAAAATTTTTCTAAGTGTTGAGTTCAAAAAACTTCATTCTTACACTTCATCTCATTATATGGCATGTTTAGTTGTTATCTAACGATTCAAGTTCAAAGACACGAAGGGGTTGGTGCATTTTTTCACTTAATGAAATGATGGAGTATTGGCAGATAATAAACCGAAGTCATAAGGAATGAAACTATTTTCATTAAATATTTAATTTAATTACACTATTGACAATTTTTACAGATCATCGTAAATTAAAGATGAAAAAACATAAACAATGAAACATCGCCTTCAGACTCCATCTTCATCTGAAGAATCGAGTAAGGATGGATCCAGATTGGGTCTGCAGACGACTTCTCCTTGCCACGACTTTCGCAAAAGCTCATAACTCTCGGAGTATATCTTCATTATTTCTCCATTAATCTCGTCCCCGAGTTCCTAGTATTCTTCGCATATTTGTTTACGAAGGTCGTTTGGTTAATGGAGGCCCAAGGTCCCAAGAGCCTTGAGTTCTCGGATTTCCTCCTCAAGTTTGAGCCGCTTACTCGTGTGACGATTTTCTGCTTGCCTCCAACTTATGGATGGTCTTGGTCAAGATCTTTGCATCGACCTTTAGCTCCTCGATCTTTTCCATCCTTATCTCGCTCTCCGAACCAAGTCAACATTCATTTTCACGATTTCCTCGTCTTTGAGCTTTGGTTGACTTTTAATTCTTCCTTGAGGCCTTCACATCTCCTTTGGCTTGGGCTAACTCTCGTTGAAGACCTTCGTTTGTATGAAGAAGGCATTCATGTTGAGTTTTCTCTTCGCCAAAGCGGAGACTTCAAAGATGGCATTTTCCTTCCTCAAGATCTCTTCTTCTGCTTGACCGAGAGATCTTGGATGAAGACGTCCGAACACCGCAGACCGGCTCGTGTATTTCAATATCATTTGATTAGTTTTCGGATATATAAACATGCAGATAAATTGAAGTAAAAAGAAGATACTCATTTACCTTCGCCAAGTAACTCATGCCTTCACTAAGTAGATCTCCATTCGAACTATTCCCAAACCGATGATCGCTTGGTTTCACGAACAAAGGTGTTGAATAGTTGGAATGGAAAATGAGCATTGAAGTCGGGGCCACATTGTTGGGGAGGCCATGGCTTCCCGATCAATCTCGGTGGTTTGTTCTCTTGGTGGGGGAAGGTGGAGGTTCTTCAAGAAGAGGTGAGGGGTCTACGTGTATGATTTCGTGGAGAAGGAGATCGAGCAAAGCGTGCGCGTTCGGGAGTTGGCGAGGGAGCGGGAGATGAACCAGGTGAATGTCGATGGTCGCTTTTTTTTTTTTCGGAAGGCGCGTGTGGGTTGGTTCGGTTGGTTCATTATCGTGAACGGGGGTTTCGTGGATATGATTGGAGGAGTGACAACCAAGAAGTAGGGACTCAAGCTCTTGGCATCGAAAGGAGTTATTTTAGTTCTTATTTTCTTTACGAAGGACCTTAGCCCTGGATGCAAAGGAATATCGAGAAGACTTCTCTTAACGTGGATAGGTTCGGAGGTTGGGGGATTGGGATTAGTTGAGGTTGTTTGGGGGTTGCTTGAGGGATTTGGGATCATCGCGTGGTTTGCTTACGGTTGGGTGGTTTTGGTTCGTTTGGCGGATCTTTTTCTTCGACGAGGTCAAGGTTTTCTTCGAATATTAGATTCGTCGCTCGAGGTTCGTCGGTTTGAAGGGAAGAAGTTGGAGGATCGACAAGAGAAGGTTAACTTTGGGAAGATCTTTCTACCGGGTGCTCTACACTTGCATCAGCATTTTCCCCTGCCAAAAAATCTTCCAGGTCTCTCACCTCCAGAGGAGTCGGTTTAATCAGAGATACTGCAAAAAACCACACATCAGAATATGTATCACCTATACAGCTCAAAAATTATATTGCAGAATTAATCCAAACTTACATTTGTGATTATATAACCAAGCTTGTTTGGTCAGAAGTGTAAAACTCCATTCCTTTGGAGGAATTTTCCTCAAGAAGTCCGCCATCTCCTCACCCGCGTTCTTCTGATATATCACCAAAGTCGTGAGAGACTTGGTCGAGGTGGTCCATTCGGAAGGAAGAAATCTCGGGCCCGTGATGAAAAAAAACCACTTCTCGTGCCAACCTTTATTGCTGGAAGGAGTGTTCATCAAAGGTCTCCTCTCGAACCTAGTATTAGGTCGAGGAGATTGCTTACTCAATACTTTGAAACCCCGTTCTCGGGACCTACCAGCAGAGAAGAGGGTGAAGAAGATGTCAACAGAGGGAGTAATCCCAAGTTCGTGACAGAAGGCAATGAATGCCAGGATGTGGATGTAGGAGTTGGGCACTAGTTGGGCGAAGCCCACTCCTATAAACCCTAAAAGGGTAATGATGAAGACATGAAGAGGTAGTCGAACCCCCTTCTCCAGAAGAGTAACCGGCATGGCGACCCAACCGTCTGATCATTGTACATACATACGCTCTTCGAGGCAGAGAGCCCTTATTGCATACATGTCGGAATCGATAACGACTCTGAGCATGCATATTTCCGATTCAAATGACAAAGGAACGAATGTTGGCATTAGGAAATTGTTCCCCGTCTTTGAAGAAATCAGAAGTAGAAGAAGTCAAAGAAGGGTTTCCTCCCATAGTAGATGATTGAGGGTTAGAGCTTGAACCCTCTTGATTAGGGTTTGGATTGGGAGAAACGATGCTGATGGGAGTTGCACGCAAAGGGGAGTTCTGCTTAGAAGTTTCAAATCACCATTATTTCGATTTTGTGAAGAGAAAAGAAATTTGCAGAGAAGAAGAAAGCTCTAAGGTTCAAATTTTGAATTAGCAGTAAAACCGCTCGAAATTGGTAAAGTTTACCTTTATATCTTGTGAGTTACTTACAGTAATTAAAAGGCGACACATTTAATTCATCGTAATGATGATGAATGGGAAGGGTTTCGTCCGTTTTAGACCTAAATATCTTCACTTTCGTGGGCTTGCATCTATTGGGTTTCTCACTTTTGTACCTGATGACAATTTGGGCTTTGGCAAGTTTCACTCTGGATCTCTTATGATTTTTCACAGATGGTTACATCCTGGGCCTATAATTTTGATAGTCTTTCATTAAACACCCTGTTTAATATAAGACTAGGGGGTAATGTTGGGCCATAATCCTTTTCTTTATTGGGCCGAAATTATTGGGCTCCTCCCTTGGATCATGTTATGTTAAGTCATGGTTGGATCTGGTCACTTGGGTCATTCTTATTATTTGGGCTTAGTCATAATATTGGCCCATTATATAAATTATCACTTAATCCCAATTTTGACCAGTAATCATTATGCCAAATGACGTTTGACTATTATTGTGTTCCACTTTCTTTGCGCATGGCATTAATGAGGATGGGACTCAAATGACCGCCAGATAACAAACGATAATAGAGGGATGAAAGTAGGCTGCTTTACTTTTCATTTGAAGTGACCCAAGAAGTAAGGGAAAAAGGTGTCGGAAGGTGTGGTGGGTGGTACAGAACCTGGATAAAGGAACATGCATGGGGCTAAGATCACATAAGAGGGTAAATAACTTACAGACATTTTTTCATTAGAATTCTTATTCTATCTCTCTCGAGACACTAGACAATATTTTTCTCCCCATTGTTGACCTTGTGATCACTTTGTCTTGACTCTCACGCCGGGAGCTATCCCTCGACTGATTCGGTAGTCAAGCTTTTAGTGTTGACTTGTTGAACTGCTATGCGAGATATTGGACGCTCTTTGGTGATTGGGACGTGGAGAAAGATCCTGGCGTTAACAGTAATACACAATTTCTTAATTAAAATATAAATGATAATATGTTAAGAATTCAAATAAATTTTTTATCTAAAGTGTATTTCTAAAGATTGTTTCTAATTTTCAAACAAAGGAAGTGTAGTGCATGCCATGGAATATGTACATGAAAGCTCCAACCCTATGCAATTTACATTTACTAATGTGTGGTTTTTGACTGAAATTAAACACACACCTTATTTGGCCACTGCCAATGTTAAATTAAACACACACACACACACACTTTATTTGTTCACTATCAAGGTTCGAACCTAAGAACTCTTGCTTTGCGGAAAGGCCTAGTCTTCCACCAATTGAGTTAAAATTTTGGTGTAAATCGTACGTATATTCTCTTCTAGATATCTAAAATCGAAATATATATTTAAAATGGAATTATAATAATATAAATTCTAAAAATATAATTAAATGACATAACAAAATTAAATAGGTAAAAAAATTAGTATAACTTTTCAACCTATATATGACAGATACCCAATTCTATTTCAAATATTTTTATTTCTGATTCTATTCATTACAGTAGCAGTCTCATTTCAAGAAGTTTGTATTTTTCTTGTTGGCCAGTCAAGATTCATTTCCGCATAACATTGTTGCTCTTAAAAAATTTTCCATCAACTTGGTTGGAATTGAATTTTAAGATTGCACAATATCTATGGTATAAAAAATTAATAAATATTAGTAAAAATTAAAAAATTATAATTGCAAGAATTTTGTACTCATTTAATTTGCCAATCTTTATTTCATGTACCCATTACATTTCAGACCTTTTTTTATATTAGGACGGAGGTACTAGTATTATATGCTAATCATAGGCTTCGTGGCAAAAGTTTAAGAGTCATTTGTCATGATATTTTAGGGAGCTCTTTTATGTGAACATGAAATTTAAACATAAAAATTGGATATGAGTGCATTTGAATTTTACCTATTTATATTTTTACCCACCATTGAGAGTCAAAATATAAATTAGTAAAATTCAAATACACTAATATTTAATTTTCATGTTCAATTTTTATGTCCACATAGAGTTTTTGTTTTTTAGGATCTGATTATCATGGTAAGTTGGTCAATTGATCAATATAGAGCTGACACGTTTAGAAAAATTATCTCTTAACCTATGTGTCGATATTATATTGATCAATTGAGCAAAGTAAACTTCATGCTAATCACTCCTAATTAAATTTTTTATCATTAATAAAATTGTGATCATTAAGCTAGTAACAAAAAACATTGGAATCATACATGACCTTACTCCATTGCTCTAGACTTGTGTAAAAAAGGAGTAGCTTTTTGTTTTTTATTATTTGCCGATTAGTTTTCAAGATTTTCCAAAAAGTACAAGGTACATGTAATTTGTTTATCTTTGAAAAATATTTGGATTTTTTTTATCAAGTATATCACAATAGAACAAACTAATTTATTTATATTTAAAGTGGATATATAGTATTTTAAAAGTGTTATTGGTGAACTATGATCCGAATTTTAATTCAAAGGTGATATTCATAGACATATGTATGATGTATGAAAATTTTAAAGATAGTAAGACTAATCTGTTACTGAACGTAGCTAACCTAATGTTTGATTAAATCACGTAAATTCTATGTTTTGTATAAATTTTATTTTAATTTCTCATTACTATTATTATTTATTAAGCGTTATTTTTTATATTACTCCTAATTTTTTTCATTCTCCTAATAAATTTTCTCTTTTGCATTCATCGTTTCTAACTTTCCATAAAGGAGTAATGATAAAATTTTATATAAATTTTAATTTTTAAATAATAATATAAAATAACTTTCTTAATTTACTTGCATGAAACTAAAAAGAGAATTATTATATAACTGAGAGTAGTAAAAAAGGAAAATTTATGTGACCATAAAATAAAGGAAGATATATAGAGACTTGAATAGTGCTCTATATACTAGTATAATTATAGGCATGAAATCAGGGGACCGAGTCAATTAAATTTGCTGGTCAAGGATTAAGACAATGCCTAGATGATGAATTATGTGACATGTGAATTATGCGACTAACCATTATATTGTTTGAAATAGAGGAGGATGGGGAGGAATGTAGATGATGATTAGTTCCCAAAAAGACAACTGGATAGGTCAAGTCAACAGAAGAAGGATAAGTAGCAAGGATATGATATGCATGGCAGCATGGGGTCCTAACTTTTCTGTGGTGGATTATATTTATTATAATTCTTGAATACAAGTAATAAATTATTCTTTCTGTTTTTAAATAAGTGTAGTTTAAAGATTTTACACATGGATTAAGAAAGTTATTTTATCATATAACTTGGATTATATAATATACACGAGTCGAATTCAAGCATACCATTGTTCGCTCATATTATGGTTCGAGTATTTTATTTTTTTTCAAACCATATTCGATAACTGCTCGATGGATCATATTCGAATATTAGTCTGATCCTTGCTAGTAAGTTAAATATGCAATATTTGTATCAATCTTTATAATTTATAAAATGTAGTATAAAATTATGTAAACTTGTACTTGAATAAATCAATTAATTGAATGTCAATTTATATTACATTCCTTATAATTTCAATACATAAATAAAAGTGAAATTTTTTTATATATAAATATTAGTTAAGTAATCAATTTAGTATGTAGTGGTTCGGTTTTAAATTGAAATGGTTCATATTCGAAACTCGATTTGAAAGTTTCATGAAGTAACTTCGCTTTGTAAACGAGTCGAGTGACGTCTTCTATTAAGAAGAGATCCGAAAGTAATGATCCGAGTCGAATCTGACGCAAAAATATAAATCTCTTATTGAATCCGAGTCGAATTCGAGTTCAATTTTTTTTAGTCGAGCCAAATCTGAGCATGTAAGTGTTCGCTAATATTTGACTCGTTTACACCCCTAACCCATTTATGAGAAGTTGAAAATTATTAATACTAAGGGTGAGAATTTTTTGAGACAATGAGAGAAGGTAGAGGTGATATAAGAAAGTAAATAATTTATTCTCTTAAAAAGTTATAAACGACAAATAAATTGAAATAAATTTTTTCTTTTAAAATGTCACTCTTCGTTTCACTATTAAGTACTATGAAAGGAGACAATCATTATAAATTACACTCTTCGTTTCGCTATTAATTCTTTCTTGAAATATACACTTTCAACTTAATTAATTTACAAAATTATAGAATTTAAATTTATTTTAATTTTTAAAATATCAAATTTGTAGTACTTGATAACTTTTTCCGCAATTTACAATATTAATTTAGATATTACAAATTCATAATAATTTTGAATTTTAAAACTTATTAAGAAAAAAAAAAATTATGGTGAAATGAAGAGTGTGTGTGTATATATATATATATATATATATACCTTCGTCTTGGAGGAAACGCATGCATTTTTTGATAAATCTGTATAGGAAAGGAAGGAAGATGATATGGAAACTAATTAGGAAGATAACAGCTCAACTAGCAATTAGATCAAGAGGAGCTAATTAGGAAGATGATATGGAAACTAATTAGGAAGATAACACTTTTTGACTTTCTTCCAAAATAAGGTTTTCTAGCAAATCTTTTGAAATACAAGTGGAACACTACTATTTGAATATGCATGTGTTTTAATGATAATAAAGTGAATGTCACAACTTCATATGTACTCCTATAGACCGGTCCTGGGCTAAAGTCCAAGGTGCTTGGGCTTTAGGTTCAAAATTTTTTAGGGCCCCTTAAATTGTATATTGGTCCAATAGTATTAGTCTCCTTCACAGAATTACGTTCGTTCGGTCTTCTTCACGACTTCAGCTTTCACAATTGTCTGCGTTAGTTTGTCTGATTGTCTCCTTCATCTCATAAATTCAGTTCACACAAATAGTTCACATAACACAAATCAATCAATCTGAAAAGGCAGAAAAGTAAATCCTTCAGTCATTCTCCTTCATCACTAATTAGTGATTAATTTCAGGTATTAATTCTATTTTTTAGGGTTTTGAATTTAATTTTTTTTTATGAGATTTAGAAGCATTGTTCCGATTTTGTAAATTTGTTTATGCTACCATTTGTTATGCGTGGATTATTTGTTTATGCCATCTTCTTTGATTAAGTTAAATGCTATAGAGATGGCGGAATAATATTAGAAGAGTTCCAATTGGGTTGTCTTTATAGAGATGAAAATTATTTTTTCAAAATATTATTTTCAAAATATGATGGGAAGTGGATATTGGGATTTGGGCACAATTGATACCTATTTGATTCTTATCTCGCACTATGTTTATTGAAAAGGATGGGAAGTCAAAGACCGATTTTGTCAGTGGATGGGGAACAGAGCAATTTTCATGGGTATGTGTATATTTTTCTTTCTTTTTATTTTGCAAATACATCTATTTCTTTCTTGTTTGAAGTTACATATTGATTGGTATGTGATTTATATTCTCAGTTAAATGGTTCATTTTTTTTGTATATCAAAGTAACAAATAACACAATAAGAGAGAAATACTGAAGAAGCAATGCAAGAGAAAATTGTAGGAGCAATTAAAGCTTTAACATTATAATAGCTTATATTTATGTTATGTGTATTCAAAAGTGAAAAGACCTATTTTTAGGCCTGAGATTATCAACTCGACTGAGATTATGTTGAAATTTTGCAGATTTTTAAATTTTAATTCACCATGGCTCTTAAAAAGTATATATCTGGATCTAAAAAAAGAAAAAGAAAGAAAAAAGCGGATGAATTAGTTTAATCTCAAGCGGGTTCACTTGATAAATTTTTTGGTAGTAAGAAACAAAAGGAGAGTTCTAGTGTGTCAGAGAATGAAGAACAAATAGTAGATACGGGGAATGAAGAAGAAGAATTTTTTTTTATGCCTATCTTAATAAAAATTCACAAAAGACCCATTTTGTTGTTGTCCGCTTTAGGCCCTTCAAAACTCAGGGCCGGCCCTGTACTCCTAAAATATAGACTAAAAGATAATATGCACCCCAAACTTTATACCGATGTTGATATTTGCACCCCAAAATGAAAAAGGTGTCTAAGTACACCCCATACTTTAATTATGTGAAACAGATACACTTTTTTGTTAATTAAGCTTGGTCAAAAATGACCTACTAAGGTCAGAATGTGAATTTCGAGGGTATTTAAGTCTTTTCTCTTTTCTCTTCTCCTTCTACTAAGCTTGGGTGCACATTGTCTTCTTAATCTCTTTCCTTTATCTCTCTCTCCATAATTAACTTTCTCTTAAACAAACATCCATTTTCTTAATAGGTTCATCACAGACAAAATGAAGCCAAAATGTGAACTAAGGGACATCCGGACCAAGTTTGGACATTTTATAATCTTCATTTTTACCATTTTCGTGGACAATCTCATAAATGTATTTTGTGGTTATGATCAAGAAAAGAAATATGGCTCGATTGAACACCGAAAGCGATAATATTTTGAGGGTCTCTAGTAAAAGGTGAAAGTTAAATTGCTTTATTTTAACTTTCATATTTACGTAAGGTCTATGTCAAAGATGGAATGGATAAGTAATGAATCGCACTTTCAATGAGTTTATTCAGGTTCACAACCATATATCTTATTGCATTGTTGCCTAAGTTTTTGATAATATCAAAATTAGAAGCAAAGAAAAAAAAAACAAAAAATATAAACTTTGGTAAGAATATTCCATCGGCTTGGAGATAATGGGTTTGACTTCAAGAAAAGCAAGAGGCGAGAGAGAATTTGACATCCGTTTGTCGACAAAGTAGAATTTTCATTAAAATTCAAATTTCGAATGCAGTTTGTTAAAGATCGACCACAAAGAGTTATCGCAAAGAAATATGGAAATCTTTGGCATCTGCTTGTCGAAGAAAGTAGAATTTTTCAAAGAATTATAAAACGTGATAGATTTCTTTTAGTATCGAGCAAAAACAGAGGTTTTGTGATTTGTTGTTTTAGAGGCTTGTCCAAACAGAGAATATGGTGGGTGGGAAAATTATGTACAAAAGGGAGTAGTATTATATTATGTACACAATGAGAGAATGAACAACTTATTACTTAGATATCATCAATAAATAAAAAATTAGAAACATAAGAATTGTTTTTATTCCCTCAACTTATTACATTCATCATATAAATGATGATTATTCTGTTGATTGGAAATGGATGGAGTAATAAGTAAGTTGTAGAAAATAATAATTATTGTCAAACATATTTTATGGAGATAATGGGTTTTTGGGTTTTTGGCAAGAATATTTCATCGGATTGGAGATAATGGGTTTGACGGTAAAAACAGAGGCGAGAGAAAAAATTGGTGTTTGTTTAAGAGAGAAAGTTAATTATGGAGGAGAGAGAGATAAGGGAAAGAGATTATAAGACAATGTGCACCCCAAGCTTAGAGAGAAGGAGAAGATAAAAGAGAAAAGATTGAATTGTTTTTGGACGTAAGATTCTCGCAGAAATGCAGAGTCATCTGTTCCTTACTCAACAAAAGCTTAACAAAAACACACGATCAAAGGGGATGACAAGATAGGTTTGAGTGGCGAGCCACCAGATTGGATCTTTTGGCTCGGTATGTTCAAGAGAGACTGATTCTCTTAGATCCTTTAAGTCATTTGCTTCTAAGTCTTTCAAAACATTTAATTCTTTTAAGTCATCAATGATTGTTGATCATAGAGTGCAACCAGAGGCGCCTTCACCGCATGACCGTAAAATGGGTGTTTGTTTAAGAGAGAAAGTTAATTAATTATGGAGGGAGAGATAAAGGAAAGAGATTAGAAAACGATGTACACCCCAAGCTTAGAGAGAAGGAGAAGATAAAAGAAAAAAGACTTAAATACCCTCGAAATTCACATTACTGACCTTTAGCGGTCATTTTGGACCGCTTAATTTGATTTAAAGTGTCAAACTGCTTCAAGATAAGTAAAGTATGCAGATTTTGTCTTGAACCTTTTTCACTTTGAAAGTTGCAAATATCAACATCAAACAGAAAGTTTAGAGTCAGATATCATAACTTTTAATAAAATATAAGCCAAATGTAAAAATATATTTAAAAAAACACGCATTTAAAATATCAATTTCTACATGTTTATTTAATTGATGGCATGCATTTACCACGTAAGCATATAAGATATATATAATGCCAGACTTTTTCTTTGTTTTTTATTTTTCTTGTTCTTGTCTTTTGTCTTTTGTATTGTCACAAGCAGCCACCCCACTCACCCACCCACCCTTCTTGGTTCACTTAAACGGTCTCCTTTTTCTTATTTGAAGCCTAAGCCTAAGCCTAAACCTAAGCCTATTCTTTTCTCAGAATTTGGATTCTCTTTCTCCGGTGAGTCAAACACCTCCAATTCCCTTCAAACTTAATTCATATTACCTAAACCCTAACATCATATCCCCTTTAAATTTTACTGGTTTGGTAAGCCACCAGAAATGAAATAGAGAAATAAATGATCCAAGCCTCCCGGATTTGGAACATGAATCAAAATCACTGAATTGATCTGAATTCCAAAACCTGATCCATCTTCCTACCTACCTACCTACCTACCTAAGCCATTAAGACTTTCTTTCGAAATGCATTTTGACTTTATTAAATCTTACTTGAAAAATTCATTTGAATTTTTGTAATTAACGTCAAATTGTACTAAAATTAAAAAAAAAAAATTGTATTTTAAGATTTCACCAATTCACTTTGAAATGTGCTGATATATACATGTATGGTGGTGCATGTTAACAGAATTATTATTATATATGCTGCCCGGCCCCTTGATTCTTCGCAGTTTAAATTTTGCTTCAGAAATTGAGGAGGAGATCGAGAGGAGAGCGGCCTGAAACATTACATTAATTTGGCCTCTAAATAATACTATAATAATACAAATTGGGCTACGTACTTAGTCGTCGTCGTCGTCGTCTAAACGGACTTGGTACCATTGAATTGAACCTACATCTCCATCGATTTGGAGTTCACAAACACAAGTTACTAGGAAAGAAACTGCATCATCAATGTTTCCAAATCTTGCAAGGTCAGGTGGGAGGGACTTGCCTGGCCAGTTTTCCAGCCACTTCTTCAACTTGTCCCTCAATTCTTCCTCAGATACAAACTCCTCCTCCTCTCCGGGTTCCATTACAACGTATGTATCCGTTGCCGTATTTGCCCTCCTCCTCCTCCTCCTCCTCCTCCTCATTGCAAAAACCTGTTCCTCCATGCCATAACATAAAAAACATATTTACTAAATTTTAAATCAAACATATATATATGCTTGAAGATAATTGTGTTACCTTTCCTGAATGTCTCTGTTGTTGGCTTGCGATTCTGGGTAGTTTAAGATAAACTGGTGAGGAACTTGAAGATTGAGTAATAGCTATAGCTGGTAGTAGTATAACACGGGGATTTTCAATATGGTATATTGCTGCTACATATTTACCTGGAACTGGTGGAAGGAGCTTAATTATAACATTAATGGTGGTGTTAATTTTAATAAAACTACTAGTAATATATATGTACGTTGTGCAAAACCAAAACCCTTCAGAATATTAATTGGTCCCATTTCTGCTTCAACATTTTCTCTCCTAATTAATATTCAGTTGTCTACTTTAAATTCTGGGTATATTTATCAAAAATATACTTCTAAAACTGAAAATTCTATCATTTTCATGAACAACCAATCTCCATATATACTATTATCAAAGTATTTCATTTCCTTTACTCTCAACAAAGATTCAAAAAAATAATAATAGACTTTCAAAGAAGCTAAGTGCAGAGATTTTTATATATATATATATATATATATATATATATATATATATATATATATGTATGTTGGGTTAACCAGAGCTTACAGTTGAAATTGTGAATCCCATTGTTGAAATATGGAGGAGCCTTTATCATTGTTATACAGCTGCTTGCAGCACTAAGAATTGTTTCTTGCAAGAAAGAAAAAAAGAAACAATAAATGTTTTAGATCAAGTAGATGATAGCATGATAAAGTTGAATCTCTAGTATCCTTATATTTCTTACCCATATTTACCCTCACTTTTCTTTATATTGTCTATATAGACTTTGGATATAACCTTTTTCAATTTCAAAATTTCAATATTTGGTAATTAAAGCTATGAATTTAGGATGAAAAATTAAAATATCCAAATAAAAATAAGGGTTTAAATCACTCATCTAATATTATCTTCTTGAATTATTTTAACTCATCATAGGGTCATCTAAAAAGTCATGACTTGAAGGTAATATTAGTAATAACTTAATTTTATTATACACAGATAAAAAAAATTCATATCTTTCAATATAAGACTGAAGTATTACAGAGGTAATTATTGAACTTTGAAGAAGTCATTTATATGACCACATTTCACAAGTGCCTCTATTCGTCATAATCTCAATTATTGGCCCTCTTTATGGTCAAATTAAACAGAAAAAATAATAATATAACAGCTAAAAAAAACACGAATTTAATGAAAAAGTTAATCGGACATGAAAATTAGATTTTTACAAAATCACCTATTTAAATAAGTGAAATTATAAAATTATAAAGCATTCATGTTCAATTTTCATGTTCTGACTCTTGTTTTAAAACATGTTAAACAGAATTGCCAATAAAATAGATTCATATATTCTATGTTTTAAACACACAATTCGAGATTTGTTGAACCATAATCATGATATAGGTATACTATTCGGATCCGGTTAGCATGAAGTGAACTTCATGACCAATACAGTGCTGTTGGGCCATGGTAAATTAGGTATTGGGCCGAATGAATCAGGCCTATTTATTTGGTTAGTCCGTCGGGTCATCATTAATGGATCCTAAGGTTATTGGGCTTGGTCCTTGTATTATCTTTGTTAAATCCTTATAGTATCGGGCCGGATCAGTGGACTGACCCATCAAATGACTAAATATCTATTACTTTGACCGATAATGATGAAATAAAATGACAGTTGACTGTTATCTCTGCAAAACATTAATGTGGATGGGATGATAGTCGACGGGCGATGGAAAACAAATGACCGACGGTAGTGGGTGAAATCTGCATGCGATCGGTACCGAGATCACCAAGATTGGGGAACCGTAATCCGACGGTGAATGGGTGGCACAATGAACCCGTCTCGAGAGTATATCATGCAAGAGAGGACTTCCAAGTACAGGTAACTGATAATTTTATCTCTCTCAATACACTAGATATTTTATCCTCCATTGTTAACCTTGTGATCGCTTTGTCAGACCGACTCTCGCTACCGAAGCTATCCCCGACGGTTCGGGCCGCCGAGCTTTTGGTGTCGATCGTGTTTATCAGGCGAGGATCGTGGCGCCTTTCGTGATTGGGACGTTGCAGAAGATCATTGGCGTTAACATTGGCGCTAGAAGGAGGGATGTGTTCTTGTGTCCTTGAGTTTTCAATCACAAACTTTTATTTGTTTTACGTCGGAAAGTATGGTGAGGAGTAGAACTGTTACACCAGAAGGACAGCTGATGGCTGTGAGTTCGTCGTTACCACGTGTTTCTGTCAGGGATCGTCTGGGTCCCTCAAAGAGTGCTCATGACAACATGACTTTCAAGCATGATTCAGGGGGTTCTCGTTCGAGAGCCCATGGTGAAGCCCGAAGAAGGTTGGTGTTTGCTACTGATAAAGGTCGTGACCAGGACCGAAGGCGGATAGAGAGCTCACCGCCTAGAACACATCACCGAAGAGGTCGGGATGATAAAGCTGCCAAGTTGGCAAAGATGACAGACAAAGCAGATAAGGCTTTAGAGGTTCTGCTGAAGCAAAGAGAGGATATAGCTGTGCAGATGCTTCGAATGGCCGATCTGAAGGATGAGGCGTCCACTTATGTTCAATCCGAGAGGCGTAGTAGGCCTAAGGATATACAACAGCGAGAAGGAAAGGAGCCGGAGCATTCTGTTCATGTATCTCGGGGTCGACCTCAGGATCGAAGGAGATCAAGAAGCAGAACTCCTGAGGTATCAAAAAAAGCACTTCTCGTTATTGGTTCTCAAGGTCGAGATGGTGGCAGACAAAGAAGCAGGTCAAGGGAATATGCACCAGAGAGTAAAAGAATGGAGCATCATCTTGAATACTCTCACCGTGATGACGGGGCCACACGCCGAATTAGATCCAGAAGTCCATCAAAGGCAGTGGGTTCCGATAGAGGAGGTCGATCCAGTCAGGAGAAGAAATTATCTCCAGAGAAATAAGTCTCCTCAAAACCAGAAGGTGTAGACTTCTTGGTTAAGGAGTTGAAGGAGCTTCGGAAGCAGCTAGCTGAAGTTCAACAGGTGAAAGATACTCTGGGAAAGAAGGCGTCTCCTTTTTCCTCGGATATTCTTAAGGAGAAAGCAGATACAACCAAGAAATTGCTCCACATGGAGAGTTACGATGGATCTGGAGATCCTTATGACTACAGCCAGGCGTTTGATAGGCTGATGGATTATTATGACTTTACTGATGCGGCTAAGTGTCACACGTTTGTCATAACGTTGAGGAAAGATGCAAGGCAGTGGATGGGGACTTTGCCTGCAGATTCAGTATCTTCATGGTCCGAGCTGTGTGATAAATTTCATGCTCGTTTTGGGAGCAACCGAAGGAGGGGAAAGCCTACGGGTTCTTTGGCACAAGTCCGACAATTTTCGAACGAGTCCCTGGGTCAGTATGTGAAGCGATTCAGGGAAGCAGTTAGCCAGGTGTCAGACCTTAATGATCTTCAGGTTGTCGGTTTATTTTAGTATGGTTTAGATCTGGTGAAGTCAGAGAAGCTGGTTAAGAAGCTGATGTTTCACCATCTGAAAAGTTTGGCCGAAGCTTTTGATAAAGCTAAGGGATATATTGTGGTAGAGAAAGCTATGAATAGCTTGAAGCGTCCTTCTTCGGACATAATGAAGGAGACAGAAACCAAGGCCGAAGGCGATCAGAAGAAGAGTGGAGGGAATAGTGATCGGCCGGAGGGTAGTTCGAAGAAGTACAACAACAATTGGCGACAAGGTAGCAATCGCCCACCTGCTCCTACCCAGAAGGTGAATAAGGTTTACACCACACTGAACACGGATAGGTCGGTGATATTGGATCAGATCAGGAATCAACCGTACTACGAACCACCTCGTGACAACATTAAACCTGGGCAGGATAACACTCGAAAATTTTGTGGCTATCATCAAGCCACGGGTCATGATACCAATGAGTGTTGTAGTCTGAAGGACTTTGTAGAAAGGAAGGTTCAGAATGGCGTGTTGGTTCAGTATGTGGCCGGAAGGGACCATCAGGAAGAACAGCAGAACAATGACCGTACTGTTCAAGTGGTTCAACCGGTTCCACCCGTGCAACCTGCTCCAAATAAACCACCAAGGCACGTCGTTGATGTAATAACCGGTGGGACGACAGGAAAATTGATAGGGAAGAAGAGGTGGGGGTATCTGGATTCGGGCCATATCAATGGCGGTGTAGTCCCGAAGGTCGATGATGCACTCGCTTCTGTGGACAATTATATCTTTCACTGATGCAGATTATCCTTCAGAGCCCATCGAACCCCATGAAGGAGCACTGATGATAACTGCACAGGTGGGTTCGGTGGACATGAAGAGGATGATGATCGACAACGGGTCTTCTGTTGACATTTTGTATGCCCATGCTTATCAAAGGATGCATCTTGTCGGACGAAAGATGGAGGTTGGGCAGGAGGCTCCCTTATATGGCTTCAGTAATGATCCGATTAAAGTGGCGGAACCATCGAGCTACCAAATCTTCTTGATCGCTTCCACAACAGTAGAAATAATGTGACGCCCCAAAATAGTACACATCACCTATTCGAGTTGTCAATACATGGTGCGTAAACAACTACAACTTTATTATTACAACCAGAAAAGCTGTGAGTTTGAATACAAATATTATCTTCTGATAATATCTATACTCAAATAAATCCTCATCACATTTATTGATACATTATTTTACAAAATGGTGTGAGGATTACTAAACAATTCTTTCTAAAACCTTTATTCCATACCCTCCAGACTTGTACTCGCTATATTCTCGCCTCCCGAGAGAAAAAAAATGGAATAAAAAGGAAAAGGGTGAGCTCAACTAGCCAAGTAAAGAATATTATGACTAAGATAATATACAACAAATTACCGTTAGTCTTCAACAGGAAAAATCTAATAGAATACAATAGACAACAAATTTTAAATCAATATTCGCAGCTGAAATAATAATTCATTAGAAGAGTTAAGTAGAGAATGCAAACTACTATATTCTATGTATGAATTTAAAAGTTCATCGCTCATCTTTTATCCCCGTAACATCAATCAATATACATCCGGAATCAAATATTCATCTTTACACTATAGCCAAAGATATTCATCACCGTTAGTCATGTTCATCTAAACACTGCTCATCTTTGCACTACGCCAAAGATATTCATCAAGAAATCATTCATCTTTGCACTACGGGCCCAAAGATATTCAATAATATCATCATTTAAGACCGAGGATGATGAAAAATATTTTTAAAGAAACGAATCCAAAGGAAAACAAAATGACAAGGATTAAGGATTAAGGATTCGTATTGCTTTTATCCATGTCCAACAATACCTCAAAAATAATCATAGTGGTGTAAAATTCAAGAATGATCAAAACATGGATACAATCAAAGCTAGTATCCGTATAGATATTTTGAACAAAAAGAAGAAATTTTATTTTTCTATGAATAAAGGTCAGATATCGTGAATAAGTCTTGATATCGTGAATAGTAACTCACACCAAAAGATAGAAATTTCCCAAAAAAACATCTTCACGCTTCATGAATAGTACTCGTGAATAAGAACTCGTGAATAAGAACTCCGCTGAATAGTAATTAAGTGAATAAGAACTCATGAATAAGAATCTCATGAATAAGAAACTCCCCAACATGAAAAAGTTCCAAATTTGATAAAAAGTTTCAACCAATATTTCAAAGATAATGATATTGAAGAAATAATATCATTTGAGAAGAAAATAACATCCCTTACCTCGAAAGATTAATACTTCTAAATTTAATACTGGATATATAGTCTTTGAAGGGAACTTGCACCGCCTAACAATACTCAAAGTATACTCAAAATACTCACAAGAATACGCCGATAATATAGAGAGAAAACTTCAGTTCGGTGTGATTTTCAATTCTAACCCAAGACCCTATTTATAGAAATTCTTGAACACCAAAGCGTAAAAATTTAATAAATTAATAATATAATTATATAAATTTCCTACGCATGCCTAGAATCTGATTTCAAATATCAAACACATGCCACATTCTAGAAAAAGTAAGAAAAACGTTTTTCTAATTTTAAATATTTTAAACTTCCAAAATCAATTATTTTGAGCTTCTAACTTCAATAATTCATAATAAATAGCCCTTTCATCGTAAAAAATTTGAATTTTATGAGTTTTTATAGGAAATTCAATTCTCTACAACTTTGCGTAAGAAAGTTTTTCCAAATTCCAAATAGAAATGGACCAAAATCTACAAACCAAGCGATTTTACAAAGCTATAATCAAATTTCACCAATAAATGAGGTCCAATCGACATGTTTAACATGTTTTAAACATTTATTGCAACAAAAATACTCTTCCTCCTCAGATACTCATATATCCCACATTCGTTGTAAAATATCACCATTATTATATTATTAAAATATAATAATATATTTAAATGAATTATTTTATCGTAAAAAGATAAAATTTCAATTTTCAACAATTGTCACATTAAAAATTTTCTCCATCTATATCCACATAAAATCAATATTTTCCTCATCATATGAATCAATAATTAATTATTCACAAATAATATTACATAATCACAATATCGACAACTGCACGGCTTCCTGGAAAGCAGGGGCTTTCCAATAAGAATTTCTCCTTCTTCAAGCCTTGATTAGGTGACCAAACCTCTCCTGTATGTAACTTTCTAGACATTGCCAATAATGTTATCTAATAATATTATTCAGATAATATGAATTATTGCTTCGATAATGAAAAATAATTGTGTAATGACAATTATCAAAACAACAAAGAATATAAAATATCAACGCAAAGAATTATTAAATCAATAAAATATCGAATAAGAATTATTCGTAACCATTATTGAGTAGTGCCTTCTTACGTAAGAATCAATAATTGGTGCAATACCGCAGTCACTTTGTTTTTTAACCACCGAGTATTTTAACAAGATAATCTGTAATAACTACGTTGTTATTTTTAAACAACTTATATTTGCTGTTTTCTTCATCCAATCGCTTTTCAGTTATGGGGCCCACACACATCATTTACCGTCGTGCATTTAATATTTCCCGACAAAGATTTAATATTCCACGACCAAACGAAATATTCCCCGAACAACAATGAATATTTTATAACCACTTGCTTATTTTGAAGTATTTGCGTATTTTACCCTTAACTATCCATATTAATCAAATCAACCCTTACTATTTCAAAATAATAAATAGAGAAAATTAAATTTCATTAATAATAAGTTGGGGTCTTACAAATAACGTGTAAATTCTATGTTGTGCATGTAGATTTGGCCTACAACGCCATATTTGGACGACCTACTTTGACAGCTCTGCAAGCTGTGACGTCCATTCCTCACTTCAAGATTAAGTTCCCAACGGCACATGGAGTTGGAGGGGTAGCGTCCAAGAGAAGTCTTGATATTTAACCGGATTGGGCCCCTCAAGTGGACTCCCGGTTTTAACTTGTCTTATTATTTTAATCCCTCACCGTTTGGGCCTTGGTAAATTTCATTTTTAGCCTCTTTCAATCCTATTTAGCTTTTCATATCATAGACTATTTGTAGTTTCTTATTAAACATCCTGTTTAATAAAAAACTAGAGAAGCGATGTCAGGCCATGGTATATTAGGTATCGGTAGAATGAATCGGGCCTATTTTATTTGGTTAGTCCGCTGGGCCATCATTAATGGATCCTAAGGTTATTGGGTTTGGTCCTTGTATTATCTTTGTTAAATCCTTATAAGATTCGGGCCGATCAAAGGATCGACCCATCATCAAATGACTAAATATCTATTACTTTGATCGATAATGATGAAATAAGATGACAGTTGACTGTTATCTCTGCAAAACATTAATGTGGATGGGATGATAGTCGGCGGGCGATGGAAAACAGTGACCAGAGGTAGTGGGTGAACTGCATGCATTCGGCTGAGATCACCAAGATTAGGGAACTATGTCCCGACAAGAAGGGGGTACTTAAGAACCGGTCCGAGAGAGATATCATAGCAAGGAGGTCTTCCATGTACAGGTAACTGATAATTTTATCTCTCTCAATACACTAGATATTTTATCCTCCATTGTTAACCTCAGGATCGCTCAGACTTGACTTTCACGCCTCGAAGTTATTCCCTCGACTTTGAGTTAGTCAAGCATTTGGTGTTGATCGTGTTTATTATGCGCGATCGTGACGTCTTTTCGTGATTGTGGACGCAGGCGAAGATCATTAAGCGTTATCAAGTCTTTGACACACACGAAAGAGATCACCTCTCCGCGCGTAAGTGTCAACATCAGATCGACATAAAGTAAAAAGTTCACTTCATGCTAACCACTCCCATACAATTCCTTCTTCACATGGAGCAACCAAAACACACGTTCAATTAAGTACTATATTATACTAATGATTCCAAAGTACGGATTATTGGTGTAGTATTTAGGTAATATAATTAATTAATATATCTATCCTTTAAGTTAATTGGTACTACAAGGCAATTAAGTATGTTATTATCATAAGAAAGCAGCAATGACACGTGGACAAAATATATATCCATCTCCTAATTAATTAAGATCTTAATCAATAAATAAATATGTATTACTAACATAGTGAGTTGGCTGCTAAATAATTTGTGTAAGCTCTGTTTGGATATAGAATAATTTGTGTATGCCCCTCTAATTCTTCTCTTTGTACATAATCCAATCCAATGAACAATCACGCTGACAGCATTGGCAACGACCCAACACTCTGTTGTAACTGTCGAGGTTCGATTCATACTTGCCATACCTCATAAATTATAATAAAATGCTTTAATAGTATTTAAAAAAAAATCCTCAATTCCAATTATTTATGAATTAATCCCTTCGTTGTATACTAGTAATAGTCTTGTTTATATAAAAATATTGTTCAAATATAGTTTTTTTTATTGATAATAATATAATGAAATAATATCTTTAAATTTAATAATACAATTTCATTATTATGTCACTATTATTGAGTTAAAAATTTATTATATTTAAGAATAAATATGAAAAAAATATAATCTTAAGAATTTAAAAATGTAGCTGAATTCTTTTTATAATTAGATTAGATGTACCTTGAAAGTTGTAACTAATAAATTATAGATTTGAAATAGTAGTGAATTTCATCCAATGATTATATATTTTTTATTAACGCCAAGATCTTTCCACCCGCCTCAATCACGTAACACGCGTCTATATCCTGCACAGTAAATACGACAACATCAAAAGCTTGACGGCTTCGACCGTCGGGAGATAGCTCCGACGTGAGAGTCAGTACAGGCGATCACAAGGTTAACAATGAAGGATAAAATCTCTAGTGTATTGAGAGAGAGAAAATTATCAGTTGAGAGTGTGTACCTTTTTCTTGAAGACTTCCTTGCTATGTTATGCTCTCTCGTCCGATTTACCGTGCCACCCACCCACCTCCTCCGACACCGCCGATCTCGATGGTTTCACCGACTGGTACAAAGCCACCCACTTACACCGTGGTCACTTTGTTTATCACGTACCATCCAACAATCTCATATCTCATCCACATTAATGCATGGCAGATACAATAGTCAACTGTCATGCTTTTTCATCATTACCGGTTAAAGATGGAGATATTTAATATTTAATGGATCCACCCACTAACCCGATCCAATACTATAGAGGTTAATCAAGGATAACACAAAGACTGGGCCCAATAACCTTAAGACCCAATAGTGGAGATCCAATGGACTAACTAAATAAGTGGGCCCAATCCATTCGGTCCAATATAGGAAATATCACGACCCAACATTGCCCCCTAGTTTTTTATTAAACAGAATGTTTAATAAGAAACTATAAGTAGTTCATGATATAAAGGGTTTTACTAAAATCAAAAGAGGCCCAACTTAAACTTTATCAAGGCCCAAGTGGTAAGGAATTAGACTAATGACGTAAATTAAAACTGGAAGCCCAAAGGAAAGACCCAAGCTGATAAATATCTAAAGCTTAACCCGGACGCTTCCCATTCAACTTCCCTATCATTGCCAAACATTAAATGTGCCATTTCAGAACTCGTGTAGTAAATCACAAGATAAAAATAATTTTTACCCAAATTGACATTTTACTCATCAATTTGAATTTTGAACCTCGAGCTCTTCCCCTCTCTTTCGAACTTTCTTCCTCGCTGCAAATTGATAACAATGGCTTCCCAAGATTCAGAGCAAGGTTTACCTCTTCTAGTAACACCGATTAATGTTGTTCCACCAAATTCAAGCCCCAACAAAGAAGCCTTGAGCTCCAATCCAAAAGGTGTGAAAACCAGCAAGAACCCACTTCCAAAAACCCCCCCAACTCCTTCTGAATTCTATAGGAGTACAGAATGCTTTTCTCATGCCAACACCCCTTCTACCGTCACTAAAATTGATCTGAAAAGGATTCGAAGTCGATATCATATTCCGGATACTCACATGGTCAGAGCCCCTAGATACGGTGAGAGAATGTATCAACGGCCAGAAGGTTGGACAGCCGTTCCTGTGACCATCCTTGAGAAGGGGGTTCGATTCCCTCTTCATAACTTTTTGGTAACTCTTTTAGGGTTCATCAGTGTTGGGTTCGCCCAGTTGGTACCGAATTCCTACATTCACATCATCACTTTCATTGCATTCTGCCATGAAGTAGGTGTCGAACCAACCCTTGACTTCTTCTTTACCATTTACAAAATAGGCCAATCTAGGGAGAAAGGGTTCAAAGCTTTGAGCAAGCAACCACCGAAAATAGGTGAAAAATTCGATAGGCGTTCTTTAGTAAATACTCCTTTGAGTAACAGGGGATGGCACAAAAAATGGTTTTTCGTTAAGGGACCAGAAATTGCATCCTTGCCGAACTGGGTTACTCATGAAAAAGTGTCTGCTGACTTTGGAGACATCTCAGAAGAAAGAGAAAATGAGATGGTAGAGCTCTTCGAGAATTTTCCATCGAAGGAATGGAATTATTTACTTCTTATCAAGCAGGCGTGGTTGTACGACCACAAATATAAGTATTAATCTGTCTTATATATACATAAATCTGGAAATCTATGTGATGTAAATTATGACATAGGACAGTTTACTTTATACAGTATCTTTGATCAAACCGAATTCCTCATAAATAAAGGAATTTGAAGAATTTCTATCTAGAAAATCTTCGGAAGCCACTGAAACTCCTCTGATAGAAGCTTCCCCCGAAGAAAACCCTACCAATGCTGAACCTCAAACAAATGAACCAGAATTCGATGAACCTCCCCTACCAGAAGAGACTCTTCAACCTCGTCGGAAGAAGAGGGCCATCCGAAAACCCCGATCCATCCCCACTCCAAATTCTCCTGAGCCTATCCTGAAATAGAAATCGTGTCCAACTCGCACAAACCGGCAACCTAGTCCCCCCGAGGAGGTTTGCTCGATCTGCCTACTCATGATCGAAAAAATCTCCTTCGAGTTAAGAAATTAAGGAGCAAAGTCACACCATTATTAGAAGACGAACTCAGAGTGCCTTCGTCTTCTGTAGATCAAACTCCTGTAATCCCCGTGGAGATACAAGTTTTTGAGGGCGAAGAGCAAATCGAACCTGTCCTCGCCCTATCTCGAAAAAGGAAACAACCTTCTGATAGCCAAACGAGCTTAATAATCATTCCTTCACCAGTTTGTGAGCCCATTCCTTCTCGATCTCCATCTCCCAAGAACATATATATGGACCCTTCACCAACTCGTGACCAACCCATGCCCTCTCCCCCGAGGCCCTCGTCGAATGAATTTTAAAATGATGCAATGGGATCGCCGACCTTATGGCCTCGGTTCAACGCCAATTTCCCCTTCTAGATCTTTGATACCTTTGTTCGAGGGACTGACGATCACCGATTCGGCAATAGTACGATCGGGGATTTGGTTGACGAGGGCATGAGCTACCTCGCTAAGGTAATTGACTATTTTCTTTGCTTATGCATTTCTATCTCTGCTTAAGTGTCTGAAATTAATTGAATAATGTTTGAATACGCAGGCAAATGCTGTTTTTGGCAGTTTACGGCCCAGACATGTCAATGCTGAGGCCGAAGAGGAGGCTATGAGGAATGAGAACAACATGTTGAAGTCGACGTTGGCTCGGGAGAAAAGTGAATATGAAAGTCTTCTGCATACTAACGAGGGTCTTTGGTGAGAGTTGGCTCTAGTTAAAGAAGGCCTGAAGGCGTCCGATGACGAACTGAAGGCGACTAAAGAAGAACTGGAGGCGATCAAGGTTAGTCAGCAATCTCTAACTGATATGAACGTCGGCCTGGTCGAAGAGAATTTGCTTCTGAAGACCAAAAATAAAGAGCTCGTCACGGCCAATCGAAGCTTGGCGATACAACTTGATGAAGTCCAAACGAAAACTCGGGATGATAAGGAAACACATAGGGCCAAACGTCGAAAGCTTCACGATAAGATAAAAGCGCTTAAGGAGCTGGGTCCTCCTCTGACTAAAGAGCTGCATAAGAAGATACAGACTGAATACCGATCCTCCGATGAGCTGAATGCAAAATTTTTGAAAGTATACTCTGAAGGGTATGAAGTCTGCCGAGATCGAGGTAAGGAAAAGCTGGTTGCAGCTCAACTAGACCCGGCCCTTCTTGACTCCGAAGACGAGGGTGGTGCCTGAATATGTTTTTTCTGCTTTTTAATGTTAGGATTTATGTAAAGAACTTTTGTTTTCTGGTTATGTGAACTTGTTGGAATGTTTGTTATTATGAATGATATTTTAACTTTCTTAATCATGACTTCTGCTTAATTGGTTTCTTGTCAATAATTCAGCATTAATGGACTTGAATATACTTAACTTAGATTATGAATCAGGCAAGTCATATAACAGTTAAGTTAAGAAATGATATAAACTGAGTTTAATGAACTGAACTGAATGAAACGAACTCAACACTTGAACAAAATAAAATAATGCATACTTATCGTTTTCGAAGTGTGAGACAGGCCATGTGTAAGGTGAATTCGGTTGATCCTCTTTGCACCATTAAGATCTTGTTTACCACTCAGGGTGAAACAAGTATATAAGGACCATGGAATTTGTTTACCACTCGCGGTAAATCAAATTCATAAAGACACACCTAACAATAAGGCTGCCATCGAATGGTCGAGTCCGACCGAACCTCCTTACTTCGGTGCATTTTGTATACCACTCGCGATAAAGCAAAATTAAAAGGACCATGGAATTTGTTTACCACTCGCGGTAAATCAAATTCATAAGGACACTCCTGCCGAAAAGGCTACCATCGAATGGTCAGCGAGTCCACCCCGTCCTCCTTACTTCAGTGCATTTTGTTTACCAGTCGCGGTAAAGCAAAATTAAAAGGACCATGGAATTTGTTTACCACTCGCGGTAATCAAACCCATGAGGACACTCCTGTCGAAAAGGCTACCATCGAATGGTCAGCGAGTCCACCCCGTCCTCCTTACTTTGATGCATTTTGTTTACCACTCGCGGAAAAGCAAAATTAAAACGACCATGGAATTTGTTTACCACTCGTGGTAAATCAAACCCACGAGGACACTCTTGCCGAAAAGGCTACCATCGAATGGTCAGCGAGTCTACCCCATCCTCCTTACACCACTGTGAATTTAGGACCAATAGGAAGAAGATCAATTGTGAAAAAGTGAATCTTTTATTGATGATGAACCACCATTTACAGACTTTCGATAAACTAACTCGATCTCTACTGAAAATATTTCTGAAGCCTACCAGCATGCCAAGTGTTCTTGATCTCGGATCCATCCAATGCCTTTAACTGATAAGTCCCGGGTTTTGGTACTTCAATTACTTCATACGATCCTTCCCAGTTCGGCATTAGATTTCCCATGTTCTGAGGCGTAGATGCTTCGACTTCTCTGAGGACGAAGTCCCCCACTTCAAATCTACGGAGCTTAACCCCTTTGTTTTAATGCTTGGCTACTCTCCATTGATAAGCTGCTAACTTGATCAAAGCCACCTCTCTGACTTCTTCCAACAGATCTAAGTTGACCTTCAGTCCCCCATCGTTGTAGATTTCTTTGAACTGACTAACCCGAAGACTTGGAGATCCAATCTCAACTAGGACTAAGGCATCAGTACCATAGGCCAATCTGAAAAGTGAATCCCCTGTGGTAGTCCTCGGTGTAGTCCGATAAGCCCATAACACGCTGAGAAGCTCCTCTGGCCATCTTCCTTTAGCTTCATCCAGTCTGCGCTTGATCCCATTCAGCAGCGTTCTATTGGTCAATTCAACTTTCCCATTCGACTGTGGATGAGCCACCGAAGTCTTCTTATGCTGAACTCCAAGCTCTTTCAGAAATCCTTCAAATTTTGATCCCACGAACTGGCGTCCGTTGTCCGATATCACCACTTTAGGAATTTCAAAACGAAACACTACGGACTCCTTCATGAACTTCAAGCACTCTTGCTCCGTTATCAACCAATGTGGCTTCGCTTCTACCCATTTGGTCATATAATCGATAAGAACTATTAAAAACGACCTAGCCTTTTTTAGCTTTCTAAGAATCTGACTAGTATATCTACCCCAGATAAAGAAAGGGTATAGGAGATAAGATCGAGTATAGCTCTTCCGGTGGCTGATATTGGATCGGACTGTTGAGCTTGCATTTTTCACAACTCTTTACATATTCTGTAGCTTCCTTGAAAATTGTAGGCCAGTAATACCCTTGCCGAAGTACTTTATAAGCTAATGACTTAGCAGCCATATGGTCGCCACAAATACCCTCGTGAACCTCCCGAAGAGCATACTCAGCCTCAGACGGAACCAAACACTTCAACAATGGTGACGAAAATGCCCTTCGATAACGATCCCCATCAATAAGAGCGAAGTTGGCACTCTTGTACTTGATCTTCGTTGCCAGCATCTGATCCGAAGGAAGGATGTCATCTGCCAGATATTCGATGTAGGGAGTCATCCAACAGTTAAAACGTTCCATGCACATCACTGCTTCATGTTGGATACTCGGCTGCTGCAAAACTTCCAAATAAACTGACCCATTGAAAACATCAGCATCCATAGTGGCCAGCTTCAACAATGCATCGGCAATAGAATTGTCGTTATGCTCTATGCCCTGAAACTCATAAGAGACGAAGTACTGAAGTCGGTCTTTCAACTCTGCCAAATACTTGATCATCCTCGCCCCCCGAGCCTCATAATCTCCTAAAACTTGCTTGATGACCAGCTGAGAGTCACTGTAAATGATCAACTTCTGAACATCTAGACTCTTTGCCAAACGAACTCATGCTAGCACTGCTTCATACTTGGCCTCGTTATTCGTTGCTCTGAACCCAAATCTGATGGTCTGCTGCACTTTGAATCCCTCCGGACTTGTTAAGATAATCCCTACTCCACTGATATCCGTAGTAGAAGACCCGTCTGCATACAGCGTCCACGACTTCTCGATCAGATCAAGAACTCAAACTACTCGACGGACGTCTCAAATTTTCCGGCAAATTTCAAAGATCTCGCTTTGAGAACGAAAGCATTCCATCATGAAATCGGCCAAGGCCTGACCTTTGATAGCAGTTCGGGGATGATATTTAATAAAAAATTGAGATAATTCCATGGTCCATGCTACTAACCTCCCTGAAACCTCTGGTTTGCTCATCACCTTCTTCAACGGTTGATCCGTGTAGACGACTAGGAGCAGACGTTGAAAATATTGTCGAAGCTATCGACTAGAAATTATCAAAGTAAAGACAAATTTTTCAATATTTTGGTACCTGGTTTCAGCATCTCTCAAAATATGGCTGACATAATAAATCGGATGCTGCTTCCCCCCTACCTCCCGAACCAAGACAGCTCCCACTGCCAACGAACTAGCTGTCAGATATAAATACAAAGTCTTAGATGGAGCAGGCTTCACCAATAAGGGAGCCAAAGACAGATATGTCTTTATGCCTTGGAAGGCGTCTTCACACTCCGAAGTCCATTAGAACGTTTTCGCATTCTTCGGTCCCTTCAATGTATCAAAGAATGGCAAGCACTTCTCTGCTGACTTGGACATGAACCTCCTCAAAGCTGCAATCCTACCAGTCAGATGTTAAACGTCTTTGAATGACTGAGGAGTCTTCATGTTCAGGATAGCTTGGATCTTCTCCAGGTTGGCCTCAATGCCCCTCTGACTGACTAGATAGCCCAGAAATTTATCGGCACCGAGTCCGAAGGTGTACTTCATCGGATTGAGCCTCAATTTATGATGGCGGACTATCTGAAAGCATTCCTCCAGATCATCCAGATATTTTTGGACAAGCATGTTCTTCACAATCATATCATCCACGTATACCTCCATATTCCTTCTGAGCTGCTTCTGGAAGACAAAGTTCATCATTCTCTGATAAGTGGCTCCAGCATTGATTAAGCTAAATGTCATCTTCTTGTAGGCGTAAACCGAATGGTGTGTGATGAAAGCTGTCTTCGGAATGTCCTCCTTGCACATGGAGATTTGATGATAACCTGAAAAAGCATCCATAAAGCTTAGTAATGCATACCCCGAAGTGGCATCGATAAGCTGATCAATGTGAGGCAGAGGATAGAAGTCCTTTGAGCATGCTTTGTTCAGGTCTGTGTAGTCGATGCAAACTCGCCATTTCCCGTTCTGCTTCTGCACCAGTACTACATTTGCCATCCACTCCGGATAATCGATCTTAAAGATAAAGTCAGCAGCTATCAGCTTCGCAATCTCCTCATCAATGATCCTCTGACGCTCAGGTGCAAAGATTCGCCTTTTTTGTCGAACTGGCTTTTTTGATAGATCCACATCTAGTCGGTGTTCGACAATCTTTCGGCTGATTCCAAGCATGTCTTGTGGCTCCCATGCAAAAATGTCCGCATAGCAGCGAAGAAGTTCTATGAGGTTTGTCCGGAGAGGTTCCGGCAAACCCGAACCAATCTAGACTGTTTTGTCTCTCTTCCCAAGGACCAGCTCGATCTCCTCTATCTCTCCTGCAAGAATAACCAATGGCTACGAACTGCTTTCAGTGAAGGGCTCGATCTCAATTGCCATGGTTTGTTTTTGCTTGCTGACCCCTACTCCCGAGGCGATCACAGAATTCCTATAACATCGTTTGGCAAGGTCCAAGTCCCCTGCTACCTCTCCAACTCCATGGGCTGTGGGGAACTTGATTTTAAAATGAGGGATGGAAGTCACTGCTTGAAGAGCCGTCAAAGTAGGTCGTCCCAATATGGCATTGTAGGCCGAATCTACATGCACAACATAAAATTTATATGTTATTTCTACCTATTTTGGAGCAGTACCGAAGATGACTGGTAGCTCAATAGTTCCTGCCACTTTGACCGGATCGTTGCTGAAGCCATATAAGGGAGCCTCCTGTCCGACCTCCATCTTTCGCCCATCAAGATGCATCCTCTGATAAGCGTGGGCATAAAGAATATCAATAGAAGACCCGTTTTCAATCATCATTCACTTCATATCCACCGAACCCACTTGTGTTGTGATCACCAAGGCTCCTTCATGGGGTTCGATGGGCTCAAAGATAATCATGCATCATCAAACATATATGACCGTCTCAGAAGACCCAAATAATTAATAAATGAAATTTATTTTCCTCTATTATTTTTTTTAATTAGTAAGGGTTGATTTGATTAATGTGGATAGTTATGGGTAAAATACTGTGCAAATATTTCAAAATAAGCAAGTGGTTATAAAATATTCATTGTTGTTTGGGAATATTCGTTTAGTGGGGAATATTCAAATCTGTCGAGGAATATTCGTATGACAGTATGACCATGTATGGGCCCCATAACTGAAAAGCGATTGGATGAAGAAAATGACAAATATAAGTTGTTTAAAAATAACTGGCGTAATTGTTACCATTAATACCGTTAAAATACTCTTGGTGGTTAACACAGAAGACACTGGCGATTACATTGCACAAATTATTGATTCTTACGTAAGAAGACACTACTCAATAATGGTTACGAATTATTTATTAAAGATTTTATTTTATTGATTTAATAATTCTTTGCGTTGATATTTTATATTCTTTGTTGTTTCATAATTGTCATTACACAAAGATTTTTCATTATCGAAAGCAATAATTCATATTATCCTGAATAATATTATTAGATAACATTATTGGCAATGTCTAGAAAGTTCTGCTCTAAGGAGAGGTTTGGTCACCTAATTGCGGCGCAGAAGTGAGGAAAATTCTTATTGGAAAACCCCTTCTCTCACGAATCGCACGATTGTCAATATTGTGATTTTGTAATATTATTTGTGAATAATTAATTATTGATTCATATGATGAAGAAAATATTGATTTTATGTGGATATAGATGGAGAAAATTTTAATGTGACAATTGTTGAAAATTGAAATTTTATCTTTTTCCTCGATAAAATAATTCATTTACATATATTATTATATTTTAATAATATAATAATGATGATATTTTTACGATGAATGTGGGATATATGAGTATATGTGGAGGAGGAGTATTTTTGTTACCAAAAATATTTAAAGCATGTTTTATGTGTCGGTGGACCCCATTTCTTAACTGAAATTTGATTATAGCTAGTAAAATCGTCCGTTTATGGATTTCGGTCAATTTCTAATTGGAATTTGGAAAGACTTCCTTCTGCAAAGTTGTAGATAATAGAATTTCCTATAAAAATACGTGAGATTCAAATTTTTTGACAAAAGGACCATTTATTGTGAATTATTGCAGTTCCGAAGCTCCGAAATAATTGATTTTTGAAAGTTTAAAATATTTTTAATTGCAAAAACGTGTTTTTCATTTTGAGGCCCTTATGTAACATGTGATAGAGGCTGAAATCAGTTGGAAGAAGTGTGCGTATGAGATTTTGGAATATTATAATAATATTTAATAAATTTTCTACTTTGGTGTTCTAAGCATTTTCCTATAAATAGGGTGCTTAGGTTAGAATTGAAAATCACACTAGAAACTGAAGTTTTCTCTTTCTATATTATCGAGCGTATTCTTGCGAGTATTTTGAGTATATTTTGAGTATTGCTATACGGTGCAAGTTCAAGTCATAGCCTATATCCGGTGTTTAAATTTAAAAGTCGATCTTTCGAGGTAAGGGATATTTTTTTTTCAGTAATGATATTATTTCTTCAATATCATTATCTTTGAAATATTGATCTGAAGTTTTATCAAATTTAGAACTTTTGGTGTCTGAGTTACTATTCACGATATCGACCTTTTATTTACGATATCTGACACTTTATTCACGAATCATTCCCACTATTCATCGAAAAATAAAAATTTTCCTTTTAAATCTAAAATATCTATTGTGGATACTAGCTTTGATTGTATCCATGTTTTGATCATTCTTGAATTTTACACCACTATGATTATTTTTGAGGTATTTTGGACATGGATAAAACAAAGTACGAATCCTTAAATCAATGAGATAATGAGTACGGTCAACCGAGGGACCACAAGGCGATAATAATCTGGGAGATAGCGATCAACAAAACAACGATAACCAAATGAAGAAAAAAAGACGGACAAAATGGTAACCACTTTGGTGTTAATTATGGCCGTGAGAATAGAAGAAGCGAGTCGGGATGAGATTTTAAAAGAGGAGATTTAACAACGACCGTATGAAGACGACAGCGGTCTTAAGAAGAATCGGGTTCTAAGGGAGGAGAACAACCACCGGCATATACGCTATAAATGCGGAAAGAGGGACATATCACCAAACCGCCCACAACAGTTCAAGGTATGCTATAATTGTGGAAATGAAGGACATATCGCTTTCGATCAGATGCAGTATGAAACCTAGTTCAATGGGGCGGTGACTCAAAAGATCGTCCCGAAAAGTCAAAGTCAACGGTTCTGGAAGAAGCGTTTATCAGATCGGTTAAAATCGAGAACCCAAACGAGGTGATCACGGGTAAGCTATTTATAAATTCTTGCGAAGTTTATACCTTACTTGATCTGGGGTCTTACCCATTCATTTATCTCTCCCCTTGTGCTCAACGCTTAAACTTGACACCGGATAAATTAGACTTTGACCTATCTCATGGAAACTCCGTTAGGAGAAACTTTCATCACATCCACTTGCTTATAAATCTTGTTTGATTCAAGTTGGCACCATCACCTTACCCGTTGACCTTATCTCTTTAAAGATACTTGCTTTTGATGTGATTTTAGGGATTGATTGGTTAACTACTCATCATGCCAAAATTGATTGTTTTTCGTAAGGTTGTTAGTTTTCATATTCCTAACCAACTGTGTTGACGAATTCAAGCAACTAAACCATTAAAATCAATCAACGCTCATATCTAATCATAAAGCTATTCATTTATTGAAAAACGGATGTCCAAATTTTCATAGCTCATGTTATGGATTTGAATAAAGACACGCCGATTTGAATAATATTCTGTTCTTATTGAATTTCCCCGACGTATTTCTGAAGAACTTCCCTGTCTACCCTCGAACGTGAAGTTGAATTTTTATTGATCTTGAACCCGGTACCAAGCCCATTTCTAAAACCCCATATTGAATGGCTCTATTGAACTTCAGAGTTAAAGGTCCAACTACAAGAGTTGTTGGACATCGGTTTCATTCGGCCCTAAAGTACATCTCATCCAGGGTGCTCTGTTTTTATTAAGTAAAGAAGAAGGGCGGGAGTATGCGACTTTATATTGACTATCTGAATTGAACCATGTCACCATCAAGAATAGGTATCCTCACCTCGTATTGATGACTTATTTGACCCGTTCTGAGGGGCACAATTTTTTCAAAAATCGATCTTCGCTTACGGATATCATCAATTGAAGATTAGAATTGAGGCTATTCCAAAGACCGCCTTTAGAACTAGAATGCGGGCATTATGAATTCTTAGTCATGTCTTTCGGATTGACTAATGCTCCTGCGGCTTTCATGGATATGATGAATCGAGTATTCAAGGAATATTTGGAACAATTCGTTGTTGTCTTTATTGATGACATCCTCATATATTCCGTGAAGATCATGAGCACCATTTGAAGCTGGTACTCCAAAGGCTTCGTGAAAACAAGCTTTATGCCAAGTTGAAGAAATGCGAGTTATGGCTTGAGGAAGTAGCATTCCTTGGGCACGTGGTGTCGAAACATGGAGTATCTATTGATCCCACGAAGATTGAAGCAATACAAAGTTAGAGCAACCAAGCGATCATGTGATCAAGTACGTAGTTTTTGGGCTTATCTGGTTATTATCGGAGATTCGTGGAAGGGTTTCTCGAATGCCTACTCCATTAACCCAAATTTAACTCGGAAGGATATAAAATTCGTTTGGAGCGAAGAATGCGAGAAGAGTTTCCAAGAGCTTAAGAGAGACTTATTTCTAAGACTGTTCTAACAATACCATCTGGTTCGGATGGATTTGTTATCTACAAAGATGCTTGCAAAGGGGTTAGGATGTGTTCTCATGCAACGTGGGAAAGTCATAGCCTATGCCTCGCGACAACTTAAAGAGTATGGGAGGAATTATCCAACTCATGATCTAGAGTTAGCGGCAATGTTTTCGCGCTAAAAGATCCGGAGGCACTATCTATATGGGGAGAAAGTGGAGATATATTCGCACCATAAAAGCCTCAAATATTTCTTCACGCAAAAGGAACTCAACATGCGGCAAGCGACGTTGGCTCGAGTTGTTGAAAGATTACGACCACACTATTCATACCATCCCGAAAAGCGAACGTAGTAATTCGACGCGTTGAGTAGAAGATCATATGCGAGGAACGAGTGCGATGATGTCAAGTATCGCGACAGAGCCAACTTTAATAGAAAAAGTTAAGGTTGCTTTCAATCCACCAATTTGAATGATGCGTATGAAGAAGAAAGTACAAGAAAGTGCTATTTCGAGCGAGAATTGATGAAGAAGGAATACTTGAGTCCACTCCGGACTTTGTGTCCCTAACGACTCTGATTTGAAGTATAAGATTATAATGGAGGCACACAATACACCATTTGCAATCCATCTAGAAGTACCAAATGTATCGTGATCTTCGGCATACATTTTGGTGGAACAATATGAAGAGAGAGATTGCAAAGTTTATCTCAATGTGTTTAACTTGTCGGCGTGTAAAGGCGGAGCATCTAGTACCTAAGGGTCCGTTGCAACCACTTGAGATTCTCAAAATGGAAGTGGGAACACATTACCATGGATTTCAATTCACGGGTCTTCCTACGGTTTCTCAAGGCATCAATGTTATTTGGGTTATTGTTGATAGATTAACCAAATCCGCTTTCATTTCTTGCCGTCACGGAGACTTATTCCTTGAATGTCTTGCTAGTATATATGTAAATGAGATTGTGAGGTTGTATGGCATGCCAAGATCCATAGTTTTGGATTGTGACCCAAGATTCACTTCAAGATTTTGGGTTAGCTTGCAAAAAGCTATGGGCGCAGTTACGATTCTGGTTGGCATACCATCCTCAAAGCGGATGGACAATCGAGAGGACTATTCAAACTCTTGAAGATTTATTAAGACTACGTGTCCTGACTTCAAGCGGCAAGGATAAGTATTTACCATTGGTGGAATTCTCCTACAACAACAAATTATCGAGCAAGTATAGGTGTGGCTCCATTCAAGCATTATATGGACGAAAATGTCGCTTCTACTAGTATATTGGGACGAGGTGGGTGAAGTAACATTGTTGGGACCCGAGTTGATACGTATGACTAAGGAAAAGATCCAAATGATTCGACAACGATACAAACCAAGACAAGATCGACAAAAGAGTTATGCAGATCTTCATCGAAAAGACGTGGAATTTAGTATTGGGGATCACGTTGTTTGTTGCGTGTAGCTCCATGGAAGGGAGTTACAAGATTTGGGAAGAGAGGAAAGCTCAATCCACGATTTATTGGTCCATTTCAAATTCTTGACCGAGTAGAAATGTAGCCTATAGACTCGCGTTACCTCCGGTATGTCTCGTGTTCATAATGTGTTTTACATATCTCATACTTAAATAAATATGTGAAAGACCCAAACCACGTTATAGAGTTAGAACCGGACGAGATAGCCAGAAGACTTAACGTATGAGGAGGTACTGTCAAGATCTTGGATAGGAAGGAGCATGTCCCTACGTCAAAGGTCATATCACAAGTTAAAGTTTTGTGGAGGAATCATGCTATAGAGAAATGACACGGGAATTAGAAACGAAAATGAAAGCGAGGTATCCTCATCTTTTGAAACACCAGAATGACGTCGTCAATTTCGAGGACGAAATTTCATAAGAAGGGGAGGTCGTAAGACCCCAAATAATTAATAAATGAAATTTATTTTTCTCTATTATTTTTTTTAATTAGTAAGGGTTGATTTGATTAATGTGGATAGTTATGGGTAAAATACGCAAATATTTCAAAATAAGCAAGTGGTTATAAAATATTCATTGTTGTCGGGGAATATTCGTTTGGTGCGTGGAATATTCGTCATCGCTTCGGGAATATTCGTATTAATGCAACAGTACCCATGTATGGGCCCCATAACTAAAAGCGATTGGATGAAGAAAGCGATAAATATAAGTTGTTTAAAAATAACTTGGCGTAGTTGTTACCATTAATACTGTTAAAATACTCGGTGGTTAACACACAGTAGCACACGATATTGTACCAATTATTGATTCTTACGTAAGAAGGCAATACTCAATAATGGTTACGATAATTACCGCTCGAGATTTTATTTTATTGATTTAATAATTCTTTAGTTGATATTTTATATTGTTGTTGTTTGATAATTGTCATTACACAAGATTTTTCATTATCGAAGCAATAATTCATATTATCCTAATAAAATTATTAGATCACATTATTGGCAATGTCTAGAAAGTTCTGCCTAAGGAGAGGTTTGGTCACCTAATTGCATTGCGCCAAGAAGGAGAAATTCTTATTGGAAAGCCCCTCTCCCTGAACTGCCTCGGTTGTCAATATTGTGATTCTCGTAATATTATTTGTGAATAATTAATTATTGATTCATATGATGAGGAAAATATTGATTTTATGTGGATATAGATGGAGAAAATTTTTAATGTGACAATTGTTGAAAATTAAAATTTTATCTTTTCCGATAAAATAATTTATTTAAATATATTATTATATTTTAATAATATAATAATAATGATATTTTTACGATGAATGTGGGATATATGAGTATATGTGGAGGAGGAGTATTTTGTTACCAAAAATATTTAAAGCATGTTTTATGTGTTTGCGACCCCATTTCTTGACCGAAATTTGATTATAACCAGTAAAATCGCCCGTTTGTGGATTTCGGTCAATTTTTATTTGGAATTTGGAAAGACTTCCTTCTGCAAAGTTGTAGATAATGGAATTTCATATAAAAAGTCGCAAGATTTGAATTTTCTGACAAAAGGACTATTTATCAGGAATTATCAAGTTACGAAGCTCAAAATAATTGATTTTTGAAAGTTTAAAATATTTTTAATTGCAAAAACGTGTTTTTCATTTTGAGGCCCATATGTAACATGTGATAGAGGCTGAAATCAATTGGAAGAAGTGTACGTATGAGATTTTGGAAAAATATAATAATATTTAATAAATTTTCTACTTTGGTGTTCTAAGCATTTTCCTATAAATAGGGTGCTTAGGTTAGAATTGAAAATCACACTAGAAACTGAAGTTTTCTCTTTCTATATTATCGAGCGTATTCTTGCGAGTATTTTGAATATTGCTATACGATGCAAGTTCAAGTCATAGCTTTATATCCTGTGTTTAAATTTAGAAGATCTTGATCTTTCGAGGTAAGGGATATTATTTTTTTTCAGTAATGATATTATTACTTCAATATCATTGTCTTTGAAATATTGATCTGAAGTTTTATCAAATTTGGAACTTTTGGTGTCGGAGTTACTATTCACTTGGATACAGCTTATTCACGTATTGGTTACTATTCACGAATACGGCACTATTCATCAAAAAATAAAAATTTTCCTTTTCGTCTAAAATATCTATTGTGGATACTAGCTTTGATTGTATCCATGTTTTGATCATTCTTGAATTTTACACCACTATGATTATTTTTGAGGTATTTTTGGACATGGATAAAACAAAGTACGAATCCTTAATCCTTAATCCTTGTCATTTTGTTTCACTGGATTCGTTTCTTCAAAAATATTTTTCATCATCCTCAGTCTTAAATGATGATATTATTGAATATCTTTGGCTGTAATGCAAAGATGAATGATTTCGATGAATATCTTTGGCCGTAATGCAAAGATGAGCAGTGTTTAGATGAACACGACTAATCGATGAATATCTTTGGCCCGTAGTGCAAAAGATGAATATTTGATTCCAGATATATATTGATTGATGTTACAGGGATAAAAGATAGACGATGAACTTTTAAATTCATACATAGAAGATAATAGTTTGCATTCTCAACTTGACTTTTCTAATGAATTATTATTTCCGCTGCGAATATTGATTTAAAACTTGTTGTCTATTGTATTCTATTAGATTTTTCCCTGTTGAAGACTAACGATAATTTGTTGTATATTATCTTAGTCATAATATTCTTTACTGGGCTAGTTGAGCTCACCTTTTTCCTTTTTGTTCCATTTTTCTTCTCAGGAGGCGAGAATATAGCGAGTACGAGTCAGGGTATGGAATGAAGGTTCTAGAGAGAGTTGTTTAGTAGTCCTCACCATTTTTGTAAAATAATGTATCAATAAATGTGATGAAGATTTATTTGAATATAGATATTGTCTAGAAGATAATATTTGTATTCAAACTCACGCTTCTTGTTGTAATAATAAAGTTGTAGTTATTTACATACCATGTATTGACAACCCGTAATGGGTGATGTATACCTATTTTGGGGCGTCACACATCGTCTGTGGAAACTGATGCATTTGGTCTTGAGGGAACACCCGCCACGGACATGACTGAATCCAGATATCACCTCCTCTTCTTTCCTACCAACTTTTCTGCTGTCCCACCAGTTATTACATCAACGACGTGCCTTGGTGGCTGATTTGGGCCATACCGCACGGTGGAACCATCTCAACCGTCTGAATCTGAGCAGACGGCCAACATTTTGTCGCTTCTTTGTTGGTCCTCCCGGCCACATACTGAACTAATAAATCGCTTTGAACCTTCCTTTCTACGAAGTCCTTTAAACTACAACACTCATTAGTATCGTGACCTGCATCTTGATGATAGCCACAATATTTTTGAGCATTGCCCTGTTCCGGCTTAAGAACATCACGAGGCGGTTCAAAGAACGGCTGGTTTCTGATCTGATCCAAAATCACCGACCTATCCGTATACAGTTTGGTGTAAACCTTGTTCACCTTTGGGGGTAGGAGCAGGTGGGCGATTACTTCCCTGTCGCCATGAGTTGTTATACTTCTTCGAGCTACCCTCGAACCGATCATTACACCCTCCCCCTTTCTTCTGATCGCCTTCAGCCTTAGGAGCATCTGCCTCCTTCATTCGGTCCGAAGAAGGACGTTTCAGGCTATTTATAGCCTCCGCCACCACAATATAGCCTTCCTTTGTCAAAAGCTTCGGCCAAGCTCTTTGGATGGTGAAACATCAGCTTCTTCACCAACTTTTTGGACTTCACCAGATCTAGCCCGTTCTGAAATAACCCTACAGCCTGAAGATCATTAAGGTCGGACACTTGGCCAACGGCTTCCCTGAATCTCTTCACATACTGGCCCAATGACACATTGGTAAACTGTCAGACATGTGCTAAAGAGCCCGTATGCTTCCCTCTTCTTCGATTGCTCCCGAAATGAGGGTGGAATTTGTCACACAGCTCGGACCATGATGAGACCTAATCTGCAGGTAGAGTCCCCATCCACTGCCTTGCATCCTTCCTTAACGTTGTGACAAATGTATGGCACTTGGCAGCATCGGTGAAATCGTAATAATCCATCAGCCGCTCAAACGTCTGGCTATGGTCATAAGGGTCTCCAGACCCGTCGTAACTCTCCATATGAGGCAACTTCTTGGTGGTGTCTGCCTTCTCTTTAAGAATATCCGAGGAAAAAGGAGACGCCTTCTTTCTCGGAGTATTTTTCACCTGTTGAACCTCAGCTAACTGCTTTCGGAGCTCCTTCACCAAGAAATCTACGCCTTCTGGTTTGGAGGAGACTTCTTTCTCTGGAGATTCCTTCCTCTTCTGAACGGACCGACCTCCTCTATCGAAAACCACTGCCCTTGATGGACTTCTGTACTTACTTCGGCGTGTGGCCCTGTCATTGCGGTGAGAGTGCTCATGACGCCGCTTCTCCCTTCTACCCTCGACACGATCTCCTCGACCTACTCTGTTCGCCACCGTCTCGACCTCGAGAACCAACGACAATAAGTGCTCTCTTCGATGCCTCAGAGTTCTGCTCCTCGATCTCCGTCCCGGTCGTGAGAACGGCCTTGAGACACATGCACGCAAATGCTCCGTTTCTTCCCCTCTCGCCGTTGTACCTCCTTGTGCCTGCTACGCCTCTCGGACTGGACATAAGTAGACGCCTCGTCTTTCAGATCGGCCATCCGAAGCATTTGCACAACTATATCCTCCCTCTGCTTCAGAAGGACCTCTAAAGCTTTATCTGCCTCTTCTGCCATCTTCGCCAACTTGGCAGCTTTGTCATCTCGACCACTTCGGTGGTGAGTTTTATGCGGAGAACCCTCCACCTGTCTCCGATCCTTATCACAGCCTTTGTCATCAGTAAACACCAACCTCCGTCTGGCCCCACTATGAGCTTTCGAACGAGAACACTTGGAAACATGTTTGGAAGTAGTGCTCTCACTCTCATGAGCACTCTTCGAAGGACCCAGAAGATCCTTAACAGAAATGTGTTGGACAGATGAGCTCACAGCCTTCGGTTATCCTTCCGGCGTATCTGTTCTACTCCTCACCATCTTCCGAAGTAGAATAAATGGAAACTTGTGATTGAAAACTCAATGACACTAGAACACAGCCCTCCTTCTAGCGCCAATGTTAACGCTAAGATCTTTCCACGCGCCTCAATCACGTAACACGCGTCATATCCTCCCTGACAAGAAACACGATAACACCAAAAGCTCGACGGCCCGGCCAGTGGGGAGATAACTCCCGTGAGAGAGTCGATCTGAGCGATCACAAGATTAATAATGGAGGATAAAATCTCTAGTGTATTGAGAGAAAAAAATTATCATTGTGAGTGTGTACCTTTTTTTGAAGACTTCCTTTAGCATGTTATGCTCTCTGGCCGGGCATGCAAAGCCACCCACTACCTCCGACACATCTCCCCGATCGATGGTTTCACGACTTGGTATACAGATCCACCCACTACACCGGTCACCGTTTCTACTCTACGCCACTGCTCAACAATCTCATTCACATTAATGCATGGCAGAATCTGATAATCAATAATCAATGCTTTTTCATCATTACCGGTCAAAGATTGAGATATTTAATATTTAATGGATCCACCCACTAACCCGATCCAATATTATAGAGGTTAATCAAGGATAAAATAAAGACTGGACTCAATAACCTTATGACTCAATAGTGGAGATCCAATTGATTAACTAAATAAGTGGGCTCAATCCATTCAGTCCAATATAAAAAATATCACAAAAATATCACGACCCAACATTTTTATTTCTTTTTTTGATTGAACGACTTATTTTAAAAGGCGTTAAAATTTGTCGAAATATGATTGTGACTCATATATATATATATATATGAAATTAAGAAGAACTAAAAGGTTGAACTATTATATTAAATATATATATATATATATATATATATATATGAAATTAAGAACTATAAGGTTGAACTATTATATTAAATATATTATTAAAATATTATTAATTATAATTATCTACTGAACTTATAATTAAAAAAATTAATTTATAAAGTTACAAGATATATAATTTCTCTTAAAATTTTGGTGATAATTTCAATTATTTTTTTCAAAAAATAATAACAAACATTTTAAATATGTTTTATACATAACAAAAGTTTTGATTATGACTGTGACAATTATTTCAAAATGACGTAATTAATTTAAATTAATAAAATAATAAATATGTGATCAAAAATTAATTAAATAATATAAATGTTTAGTAAAATATTTAGATGGCTATGGCGACCACAAGATATGCCCTTTTTACATATTGCCATCAAATATATTAAATAAATTTATAATAATTTTAATTTTTTTAAATAATAATAAAAATTTATTATTCAAATATTTTAACACGTTAATTATTAAATAATTTTTTTATTAAATATTTAAAATTCTATTTTGTTTAACTTATTCAAATTACTTAAATATTGAGAATTATTTTATTTAATTTTATCAAACATCCCCGACTTTTGGCAAGAATGGAAAGGAAATGAGAGTTGGAGACGGAAAGTATATTGAAGTAAGGAAAGTGAGACATCTCCTCTTGTTGGAAGGTTATACATTTTCCACAAAAGGTATGCCCCAGTGGGCCATCCGCACCTTCTAAATAGACAACCCACGTGGGTTTCCTCGCCCCATGGTTAAGACATAGACATCAAACGGAATCTTTCAGCCCGTTAAACCCATAACCGACCAAGCCGGTGAGGGATGGGTTTAGGCCTAGTAGAAGATAACCGGCTGAGCCGGTGAATGGAAAGACTTCGGACATAGAGTGGGGACATTGACGGGGTGATGCATTAATTGACCGACAGGTGGTGGCCACGCCCCTTCACGAAAAATATGTATAGTGGACCCCACCTCACTCTCTAGCATATACTCCCTCCGTCCATAATAAAAGTTTTGGTGGACTTTTCACGCATATTAAGAAGATGAATGAAATGACAAAATTATCTATAATAATATGTCATTAATTATTTTTAATATAGGTGACAAAGTGACTTTCTAGTGGACATTTAACTTGAGACTATACAAAATAGTAGCCTTTTATCATGGGACGGAGGGAGTACTATAATCGATATTCAATTTTAGATCGATTTAAAAATATGATTTAAAATTTAAATTCGAATTAGAATCGATGATCATCATACTCATTTTTTGTTTAATGATTTCTAAAGATAAATATTAAATTCGAAGATTTCATTTTTTTCTTAAATCATTTTCGATACCTACTCGATGGATCATATTCGAATACTAATTTGATCTATACTAACAAGTTAAATATGTGATATTTGCATCAATCTTTATAATTTATAAAATGTAGTATTAAATTGTGTAAACTTTTGATTGAATAAATAAATGAATTGATAGTCAATTTATATTACATTCTTTATAATTTATTTATATAAATAAAAGTAAAAAAAAAATTATATATAAATATTAGTTTAATAATCAATTTTGTATGTAGTGCTTGATATTAAGTGAAATGATTCATATTCAGAATCTCGATTTGAAGGCTCGACTCGAAAGAACTCGTTTTGTAAACGAAATGAAGATTTCACTTAAAGAATGATCCAAATCGAATCGTACGCTAAAATTAAAAATTTCTTATCAAATATGAGCTTAATTTTTTTAAGTCGAGTCGAATCGGAACATTAGAGTGTTCGTTGAGATTCGACTCGTTTACGCCCCTACCCGAGTAGGACACCAACACAAAATTAGAAAAGATAAAATAGGGTTATAATTAAAGAACCAAATAATTCGGCTCTGGATTCAGTCTAAACTCGAAAAAATATGAGTGAAACTTCGATTCGTTATAAATATGCTTCAAATTTCAGCATAAAAAATAGTTCAAATAAAAATCTGAGTAGAATTTGAACAATATTATACTCGATTCGTTTAAAATTTAAACTACTCGAATTATCGATTGTAAGTTGATACATATTCGATTGATACTGATTCGATTGGATATTCGATACATTATCTTATAATATATACAAAATTAAATTAAAATAAAATAATTAATTATTATTTTATTTTTATTTTTAATTGTGATTTTATATTTGTAACTTGTAATAGTAAATATATTTTCTCATTTCTAAGTAAAATAATAAATTTAATTTATAACTATATTTATTTTAAGCCACTTATTATGTGAAGACTCGAATTTAAAACTCGCGAGTAATTTGAATATAATTCAATTCGAGTCTAATCGAATTCGTAGAATTTTTCGTATACAATTCAAATTTAAGTTAAATTCAAATAGCTTCATGTTCCCTTTAGTTCAACTCGTTAACATCTTAATGGTGACAACAAAATTTTATAAAAAATAACTTACAAAATGATATGACAGAATATAATTTGTTAATAATTCATTATATCTGGGTTGGTTTAGTGATAATAGCTAACTATAATTAGTCACATTATTTTGTATCCATTTTAATAACTAAAGTATTACTCCCAACGTCTCTTTTTAGATATTGTTTTAAAAAAATATTTTTGTCTGCTTAATATTTATTGTTTGAGAATTTAATTAAATATTAACTATTTATTTTTTAATATTACCTTAAGTATTAAATATAATTTTAGCTCTCTGTTACTTTTTATCTAATAAGTAATACTCTTTTTTTCTAATAAAAGGATAATATTGTCATTTAAAGTTATTTTTAGCTAAGAAAGATAGTATTATTTATTTTTCCCACTTCTAAAAAGTCAAATTATTAAATAATGGCTTAAATATGTATTAGTACCCTAAACTATAGGCCATATTCCAATTCGATGATTTACCTTTCAATTTTGTCAATTAGATGATTGAACTATTAATTTTTTTCAATTTTAACAAATTAAACATACCACGTCGAAATTATTGGCGAACGACTACTTATAATGATATGAGTAAAAGAAGTTGGTATGGCAAAAAAAATAATTTTTTAATTGTGAATTAAACAAATCTGATTTTATAGAGGGTAAATTGGTCAAACAACAATTAACATAAAATAAATTAATTTATAAATTTAAAACAAGTTACAAATAATATTTAAAATAAAAATATACTAAAAAGTAAAAATCTTTAAATGTTTTAGTATATCACAAAATTAGAAAGAAAAACAAAAAAAAAATTAAACATATCAGAAGAGACCAAATCGATCAACAACCAAATTCTTCAACAAATCGATCAGATCTACTCTTTTAAATCCATCATCAACAACTAAATTCTTCAAGCCACCTACTATTCTTTCACATACACAACACAATCGGAGAAGATAAATCCAACAAGAGTCAGACAGAAACTCGGCCACAATGGCAAGATCGGAATCTTCTTCTCTTTTTCTATCCCTTTCACAGTTCCACGAATTTTTTGTTTTGTCTCTTACAATGACTGTTGAAAAAAGTAGCCGATGAAGAGGATGATGGTTGTACAGATCTGGAGGTTGAAGAAGATGAAGAGTTCGTCGCTGCTTCCTGACTTCCGGATCTGGAGGTTGAAGGAGGTTGTACAGATTCGGATTTTTCTTCTTTGTTTGCTTCTAGTCGCTGCTTTCTGACTTCGTTCTTCCTCCCTATTAAAAAATCTTCATACCCAAACCCAAACAGAAACCCAAATGAAACTTTAATTCGTTTCAGAGCTTACACCAATTAAGTTAATGCTTGATAAAATTTTTGATTTCTGGGTTTATTATTTGGAGGTATTAAATTTATTTATGTGTATAAATTGTTGGTATGAATGGTATAAATTCGTTTCAGAGATGAGGGTTGTTTAAAAATGGTGAGTGTAAGATTTAATTTGAGAAAGAAGACGAAGAACATGAGATGGAAGAATTTTTTTTGGTATTGTATGATTTAATGATTTTTGGCTGCAGATCTTGATCTTCAATGTTTGGCTAACGAAGAACATGAGATGGTTTTGTTGTTTTGATTGATTTGATCAATTTTCTGATTGTTTGGAAGTTTTAATTAGTTTTGATGTATTAAGTGAATAGGGTGTGGCCATTTTTCCCATTAATATAACAAATATGTTTTTATCACAATTTAAGAAACTATTTTTTTTATACCCATCAGCTTAGATGTGTTATACTAACATAGTCACGTAAGTAATTTCTGACGTGATAGTCTTAATTGAAAAAATTTAAAAAAATTGATAATTTAATTATTTAATTGATAAAATTAAAATTTTGATCACTAAAATGGAATATGATCTATAATTCGGAAAAGTAATTCATATTTAAACCTTAAATAATATATTAAGGTGATGTTAAAGGTTTCAAATTCTTGGTCTAAAAATATTTTAAATCACTTGTCAAAATAACATTGATTAGATAAATTTCATATGGTTGGCTATGAAATAAATTATTATTAAAATATTTAATATGATGTTATTTAAATTTTAATATTATTTGAGACAAAAAAGTTGAGATCATTACTATGAATGTACGTTCAGTTTTTAATCGTCAATTACACAGATAAATATTAATATAATTTTTTTAATATAATTATTATCAATTTTATATACGGACAAATTTCATAATTATAATTAATGTAAATTTATCATAATAGAATTAAAAAAGAATAAAAACATTTTGAACCCACACAACAAAGGAAATCGAAAACAAAAACATTACCGAGTCGTCCTACACACAAAATAACAAAATAAAAACAAAATAAAAGCAAGAAACAAAGAACAACGCGTTTTCACACAGAACCACCATTGTAGATTATCCCTCTTTCTCTCTCCTCTCAGTTTTCTCTCCCTACCCTGCTTGCAAGCACCAAAATAAGGGTTCGGGTTTGGGTTTTTCGAGCAAAACTCAGTTTCCCCCAGCTGGTCCAAGAGGGAGGCAGACAGAAAAAAAGGGTGAAGGATTTGATTTTTATTGTAGTTTCTTGGACCCTTTAAGGGTTTCAGTGATGGGTCGTTATTCCTCTGCGATTAAATGGTACAGTCTTCACAAACCCTTGAAGCTGTTGATTATCTTTTGGGTTCTCACTTCAGCTTGCGGCGACGTCGTTTTTGGCCCCGAATCGGACAACTCGGCTCTGTTAGAGTTCAAGAGCTTAATTTCAGACCCTTCAGGAGTGCTCGTGAGCTGGAACTCGACCAATTCGCATCACTGTTCATGGTTCGGCGTCGCATGTAATTCAAATTCTAGGGTTGTGGCCCTTAACATCACTGGCGGCGGTGGAGGAGGTAATTCGGGTTCTTTTTCTTGCGCCAAGTTTGCTCAATTTCCATTGTGTGGATTTGGGGATTAGAATGGCTTGTTTAGGTAGTAATGTTAAATTAGTGGTAAGCTCTCACCCGCAGTTGCAAAGCTCACTGAACTTAGTGTTTTGTCCATTCCTTTTAATGGTTTATCTGGTGAAATCCCTTTGGAATTTTGGGGCATGGAAAAGTTGGAAGTTCTTGATCTCGAAGGAAACTCGATTGGTGGGTCTTTGCCCACTCAGTTCAGGGGGTTGAGGAACTTGCGGGTTCTCAATTTGGGGTTTAATGAGATTGTAGGGAATATACCAAATTTGCTGTCTAATTGTTTGGATTTGCAAATCTTGAATTTAGCTGGGAATCAATTGAATGGGACAATTCCATTGTTTTTTGGTGGATTCAGATATTTGAGGGGGGTTTATTTGTCATTTAATCGACTTAGTGGGTCAATTCGGCATGATATTGGTGACAGTTGTGGGAAACTTGAGCATTTAGAGCTTGCAGGTAATTATTTGGTAGGCAGGATTCCTAGCAGTTTGGGTCATTGCAGTGAGTTGCGGTCACTTTTGTTATATTCCAATATGCTGGAAGGGATTATACCTGTGGAGCTTGGACGACTTAATAAGCTTGAAGTGTTGGACATTTCTAGGAACACTCTCAGTGGTATGATACCTCCTGAAATTGGAAATTGTTTGGAGTTATCAATTGTTGTTTTCTCGAACTTGTTGAATCCTCTTCGTAATACTACTGTTTCAGATGCTTATCTGTCATTGGAGCAATTGACTCGTAGTAGTGACGAATTTAATTTCTTTCAAGGCCCTATTCCTGTGGAAATTACCACTCTTCCGAAGCTCAGGGTATTATGGGCACCAAGGGGGACTCTTGAAGGAAGGTTGCCCATCGATTGGGGTGCTTGTGACAGCTTGGAAATGGTGAACTTGGCTTATAATTATTTCATGGGAGAAATCCCAGAGGGGCTAAGCAGATGCAAGAAGCTGGATTTTCTTGATTTGAGCTCAAATAGGTTGACAGGGAACCTTGTTGGGAGTCTCCCAGTTCCTTGTATGTCTGTGTTTGATGTCAGTAGTAATTTTCTATCCGGCACCCTTCCCTTATTTAATTCCAGTGCTTGTCCTCACAGTCCTTCATTGAGCAGTTATCCTTTTGATCAACCTTACACTCCAGCGACTGCGTATGTGCCATTTTTGGTGTATAGAACTCAGGATTCAATCCCATTACCATTATTTGGAGATGTTGGTAGTCTTGCAATAGTGCACAACTTTGGTGGTAACAACTTCACTGGGACTTTCCAGTCGATACCAATTGCACCAGAGAGATTAGGTGCACAGACTGTTTATGCATTTCTTGCTAGTCAAAACAAGTTCAGTGGGCCATTTCCTGGGGACTTATTTGGGAAGTGTGACAAGTTGAAGGCGCTGATTGTTAATGTTAATGGAAACGAATTATATGGTCAAATTCCTCAGGACATTGGTGCAATGTGCAAGTCTCTCAAACTTTTGGATATCTCTGAGAATCATATTGCTGGAACAATTCCTCCTAGTCTTGGAGGTTTGGTTTCTCTTGTTGCTCTTAATATGAGTTGGAATCAGTTACAAGGTGAGATTTCAAGCAGTCTTGGCCAGATAAAAGATCTCAAGCGTCTCTCTTTAGCCAGCAACAACTTGACTGGCTCTATCCCTACAAGCTTATGGCAGTTGTATTCTTTAGAAGTGCTTGAACTTTCATCAAATTCTCTCTATGGTAAGATTCCAGATAATGTTGTGCATTTGAAGAACCTGACCGTTCTTCTGCTGAATAACAATAAACTCTCGGGTCAGCTCCCCTCTGGTTTGGCAAATGTCACCACTCTCTTTGCGTTCAATGTGTCCTTCAATAACTTGTCCGGGGCACTGCCTCTAAATGGTAATGTAATGAAATGCAATAGTGTCCTTGGAAACCCATTTCTCCAGTCTTGTCGCGAGTTATCTTTAGCAGCGTCATCTTCAGATCAACAAGGAAGGCCGGATCCACAAAATCAAGCTGTTTCTCGATCTACAAGTGATAGCAAGAAAAGTAGTAGCGGATTCAATTCAATTGAGATTGCATCCATAACATCTGCATCAGCCATTGTGTTAGTTCTGCTTGCTCTCATTGTCTTATTCTTCTACACTAGAAAATGGCACCCAAAGCCTAGAGTTGTTGCGGCTGCAAGGAAGGAAGTTACTGTATTCACTGACATAGGTTTTCCACTGACATTCGAGAATGTAGTGCGGGCCACAGGGAGTTTTAATGCAAGCAACTGCATTGGGAATGGAGGTTTTGGAGCAACGTACAAGGCTGAGATTTCTTCAGGAGTCTTGGTGGCAATAAAAAGGCTTGCAGTTGGACGATTCCAAGGAGTCCAACAGATTGATGCAGAAATTAAAACACTGGGAAGGCTCCGTCATCCCAATCTTGTGACCTTAATAGGTTATCATGCCAGTGAAACAGAGATGTTTCTCATATATAATTATTTGCCAGGCGGTAATTTGGAGAAATTTATCAAGGATAGGTCCACAAGAGCCGTAGATTGGAGGACACTTCACAAGATTGCTTTAGACATAGCCCGGGCACTAGCCTACTTACATGACCAATGTGTTCCACGTGTTCTTCATCGTGATGTCAAGCCTAGCAATATCTTGTTGGATGATGACTTTAATGCTTATTTGTCAGATTTTGGACTGGCCAGACTCCTTGGAACATCAGAAACCCATGCCACTACTGGTGTTGCTGGGACTTTCGGATATGTTGCTCCCGAGTATGCAATGACTTGTCGTGTTTCTGACAAAGCCGATGTCTACAGCTATGGGGTGGTGCTGCTTGAGTTGATTTCGGATAAGAAAGCGTTGGATCCCTCATTTTCTCCTTACGGCAACGGTTTCAATATTGTTGCTTGGGCATGCATGCTCTTGCGGCAAGGACGTGCCAAAGAGTTCTTCACTGCAGGATTATGGGATGTCGATTTGGTGGAAGTATTACACTTGGCAGTTGTATGCACTGTGGACTCTCTCTCCACAAGACCCACCATGAAGCAAGTTGTTCGGCGGCTGAAGCAGCTTCAGCCCCCATCATGTTAGCAGGAGCTAGGATCCATTAGCTGATTCATAGTAATGCTGTAGACGGTAAGCCCAACTGTAATTTCTGGCCTTGCATATTTATGGAAAGTGCTATTGGCCTGGGCGGCCTCTAGAGGTTCAGGTCTATGTTGTAGCTGCTTGTATATTGTAGTATAGTTTCTGCCCCATTTTTTGATGCGATTTTCCTGATTTAGGGGCTCACCAAATGGATCTGCAAAAGAGTGCAGAAATTTGTTCCCTTAATGTATACGTGTAACTCATCATTATTTATTGTTCAATAAAATCAAAAAATAGATATGTTTGAGGAATTACTTTTCAACAATGTCATATTTTTGTCTGATTCACTTAAAAGCAACCTTTTATTTGAGCAAAACTATGACTTTCTGTTGTGTAAATAGGGATAAATCAACTTTTGGATCTGTCTTTGAGAATAAATTTTACAATTTGATGCCAAGTAGAAAATGTTATAAACCAATTGTCTTTCGAAAAATGTTATAATTCGACATTGGAACATGACTGTGTAAATATGATGACCAAATGGAGCATTGAATTGTGTAATCACTTCGAGTACCAAATTATAAATCGTGTCTCAGTATAGATACCAAAAGTTGATTTATCCCTGTGTAAATATGATGACCAAATGGAGCATTGAATTGACTGATGGGGCCAGTCTGTTTCGTCAACAGATCACAAGATCTAGAACTCCACAAACTTGTTGGTGCCGGTATTGAAATGTAAAAGCTGCATGTTACGGCCATGAAATGTAGAAATCGCATTATCGTCCAACCTCCATGCCAAAAACAATCTTTAGAAGGTTTGCTTCTTGTGTGGTTGCTGAAGAACCACCGTACAATGCTCAACTGTTGCTGGTGGTAACAAGCACTCCAATATACTGTACTATTCAGCAGGTTACTGCCGATTGCTAGAGAAATGCAGATCCATGAAAATTCTGTAGCATCTCCTGCAGAGATCGGGAGATCATATACATATATACCTACAGGACTACTTTATACTTGGTTACTCTAAAAGAGGCTCGTTATTAACAAACAAAAATGTTCCACAAAAGAAATCCACATTTTTTTATTGATAGCTATCACTTAAGAGGTTTGCTATCTTTGCTTTGGCTGGGCGCTTGTTTTTTTTTTTTTTAATTGTTTCTCTTCTCTACGGGTTGATTCAATTTGTTTCCCTTGCTGTGGCTGGATTTTTGGATATTTGTTCATTATTGATGCAACACTGCCTCAAAGTTGGAGGAGACTGAAATAGTATCTTCACTAAAAAAAATAAAATTCGTTCTTCTGTATCTTTCAAATTGGAAAATAAAGTTAAGTCATTCAACCATAAAAAATAAAAATAAAATAATCACGCTAACATCTAGCATAGCAAGACATTCAGGTGCTCAGTCCACAAAATATTAGAAACACTTCAACCGATTGGCCAACTGCCTTTAGTTTAGTTGCCCTCTACCAAAAGGGACACAGTTTACAGCAAGGGAGCAGGATTAATAACTATATGCCTTAGAGGATGCGCTACATCGCCACCACCAGCATGTTTGACAAACTCAGCTGGAGAGAGAAAGTTACCATGACAGACGCATACTATCTTCACTTCCTCTCCATTCCTATACCTGTAAAGGAAACCTTCTATCCTTTTACCATTGGGGCCATCTCCCCTTGTAGATACACAAGGCATGTCGGCCATCATGTTGTTCTTCATTACTTCCTTAACTTCCTGGCCAACAACTACAATTTTTGGTGGTGGATTCTCCACCACAGCTTCCAAAGGCTTGTCAGTTTTCTGCCCGGTTTGCTCAATTGGAGACAGGGCACTTACAGGGCTTCTCTCCTCGGTGTATTTGCTTGTTCCTATAATGTAAAATTGGAAAAAAGAAAGTAGAGTTGTGTAAAAGGAATGAAGGACCAACCACTCCAAAATTGTAGATGAGAACACTATCAACTCGAGTAAAACGAACGAATTTATATGACATAGAAGTAAAAAGGAACTAGGAATTCCATAATTTCACCAGTGTAAATCAAAAGCTAAAAAGATAGACAACTCTGAACATGGTATACAAATCTAAATCTTCTACTCATTTTAAGTTATTGCCTTAATTGTAATCTTATTAAACATTGAGCAAGAATTCGTATGCAACTTTAGAGTTTTAATCCTTGTTTGCTCATATAACCCTTTACAAGGCAGAAGGTCGAAATACATCCATAGTCTTCTTGTGGCATTCTGCACATATAGAACAGAGTTCCCTCTAGGTTCATAATAGCTAGGAGGCAGGAGCCATATCAAATGTATGATACATCATCCATTTGAGATTCTGCACATATAGAAGGGACAAAAGGGCATACTTGATTGAACACAACAAGAAGTACAAACTATAATCAATTAAGAAACAGATTCCAATTTACAAATTCCTCACAAAATTAAAACGTACTCCAATTTACCAACTTCCTCACAAAATTAGAAAGCGTCAAACTTAAAAGAAATTCAGATTTCACAGAGATCAAACAAACAAAAAATATACAAGTAACAGCAACCAAGATGAAAATAAAGCCGGAACAATTTTCACACCATAAATAAATATAATAAAGACAAACTATACTGAAAAATAAGCTGCAATTTCATAAAAATAACACATAGGCCATAGCGCCGTCATCAATTTGGTAGAATAACAAAAAGAAAAATTAATAATAATACCTCCAATTGGTTGACTCTCCAAATCAGAAACTCCCGAGGAACCACCGCTCCCTTGTGATCCAATTGACCCCTGTGAAGAAAATTGTGGTGGTGTAATTTCACCAATCAACTCAACAACCCCATCACCCTTAATAGGAGGAATCACAATCTCTCCATTCCCATTTTCTTGCCAATTTCTTTCCAAATCAACTCTCTCTCTCACCACTCTCACATTCTTTAACTTTTCAGATCTCTTTCTCTTCACCTCCATACGCCTCAGTGACTGCAACTCCTTTCTCTTTCTCCATTCCTCCTCTGTCTCCGTCGGTAAAGAACAAGTCCTCGTCAAAGCCGCGTCGTAAGGACTCCAACTTTTTGAGTCCTTTTCACCGGAAATGATCATAAAGTTTGATATCGAAGAGGCCCGAACTATCTCCTTAGCTCTTTCCGGGTCAACCCCAAATCTACCGTTTAACGACAGCCCGAGACTAAGTTCTATCTCTTCTTCTTCTTCTTCGTCTTCCTCAATTGGGATTTTATTTTCCAATTTGCCTGGAATATTGTTTCTTGAGATGAATTTTTGCAACAGATCTGTCCGTATAAAATTTGCAACCTTGAATTCTCTATTTCTTTCATCTCCAGCCATACTTTTAAACAAGAATAAACAAACCCACAAAGGAAATTCCTGTTAGAAAGTTGAATTCCAACAAATTTTATCTGAATATTGAGCAGGAAAATTCATTGAAAACAGTAAAAATAAACAGAGAAACGAAAATTGGTAGAATTATTATTTTGAGCTATTTCTATTGAATTGGAAGATGGGTTTGATGAAGGTAAGTTGAGAGAATGTGATTTCGCATTTTATGCAACTCGACTTATCGAGAAAATGATTGCAAGCGGAGAAGATGAAGCGAAAAAGAGGGGAAAATAAATACTCCACTAGTATATTGAAAAGGGCGAAATTGGATTTTAATTTCATTCCCATGCAGTTGATGAAATGACGTAATTGGCCCTGAAAGCGAAACGGAAAGGTAAAAGATTGACACGTGGTGATTACGAAGACCCACGTGGTTCTGACGGCCTTGATTTAAGGGCGACGCCAAACAGGTGTTTGGGCGGATAAGCCTATAACCTACACGTGTCGGTTCTAGAGGGCTTCAAGTGGATTTTTCTTGCCACGTGGGTGAATACCCCGATAGCCGCGACGTGTTGTTTCTGTCCCTCTTAAAAAGTGTTTGATAGTATCACAGCTGTATTCCAGAGAAGCGGGTCGTGGAAGCAGCAAAACTCGACACGTGGCAGAGAGCCTCGCAACTCGTGCTACAGTTGGCGTGTCCGTGTTGTCGATTATTGCGCACGAAGTGCAATTTTCTTACTATTAGTCTATCTCAAATTTTTCTATCTTATTGTGTTTCTCCACTCAAATTTTGACATTTATTAATTAACGTCAAAATTTTTTGTCACGTTCCAATTTGATCTTGCACAATAAACACGATCAACACCAAAAACTTAACGTCTTTGACTGTCGGGAGATAGCTCAGACGTGAGAGTCAGTACAGACGATCATAAGGTTAACAAAAGAGGATAATAAAATCTAGTATATTGAGAGAGATAAAATTACCAGTTACCTTTATTTAGAAGACTTACTTGCTATGATATACTCTCAAGCCCGATTTCTTGTACCACCCACTACCTACCGACACAGTCCCCCATAACTGGCGATCTCAGCCGACTGCATGCAACACCTGCCACATCCCATCACTGTTTGCCACCTTCAATTGACTTGATCCCATCCACATTAATGCCTTGCAGACATATCGGTCAACAGCTATTTTACTCATCATTACCAGTCAAAGATGGAGATATTTAAACATCTGTTGGGTCACCACTTGACGACCTAACAAACAAAGAGACCTAACTCGATCGGGCCCAACCGAAATGACCCTTAGATTAACAAGTAACTCCATTGAAGCCCTTTGGCCTAATATCTAAAATATCATGGCCCAACATTGCCCCCCATGTAAGACCCTAACTTTTATGAATAAAAATGTATTTTCTATAAAAAATTATTTTTGAATATTATGGAATAAATTTGATATAATGTTATAGTTGTGGATAATATTTATAAATTTTGCAAAGTATGCAAGTTGTTATATAATATTCGATTGGTTTAAATATTCGCTTTTAAGCAGGGAATATTCAGATGACTACAAGACAATCATTAGTGGACCCCACAACCAATTATCATTTGATTGAAAAAATGACAAAAATATTTTTATGAAAATAACGGCGGAAGTTTTACCGTTAATCGTTGAAACACACTTGGTCTTAAAAGTACAGAATACGCGCGGTCAGATAATAGAAGCACACCGGTATTGATTATTGATGCTTTACGTGAGAAGTCACTCAATTTTGTTCAATTATTGCTTGATAGAATTGTTGCATTGTATCTCACGTTAATTGATTCAATTATTGTTGATATTTTATAATTGAGATGATGAAGTTATTAATATTATTATTTGTATTATTAATGATGTCTGTAAGTTACTGTAGGAGAGGTTTGGTCACCTAATTAGGCGCCTAATAGGGAGAAATCCTTATCGAAAGCCCTCTTTCACGAGAATGACACAGTCGATTAATAGTGTGAATAATAATAATGATGATGAAGTTTTATTTTATTAGTATTATTAATGTAATAAAATGTAAAAACTTTTTTATAAAAAATGTAATACTTTTATAAAGTTATTCGCTTAATTAAAGCTAATAGTAATTTTTTTTTATATAAAACATAATACTTTTATAAAGTTATTCATTTTATTAGACAATAATTAGAATATATTATATTTTATTATGCATAATGTTTGCATAGTGTTTGTATAGTATTTGCATAGTAAATTTTTTTAAAAGTTATTCGTTTTATTAGATTATAAATAGAATATATTATATTTTATTGTAAACCAATCTGACCGTCTGCTTAAAGTAAATCGATCCGACCGTTCATGGATTGATTCTTATTCACCCATTCTTCTATAAATAAAACTCATTCCTTCATTATTTCTTACAAATTCAACGAAACTCTGAGAAAAACCGTAGAGAAATTATTCTTCTATCTTGAGCGTATTTCTTTAGCGTTTAAGAAAGCTTTAAAAAGTAGTGCAAGTTTCTTCAAGTATATCCTCGCCTCACCGCCGTAGTACTCTTCTTTATAAGGTAAGGGATATTATTTGTTGTCTTTCGTAAGGGGTATTATTTCTTTCGTATTCACGAAGAGAACTTCATTATTCCATATTTTTTTTATTCTCATTGGAATAACTTTTATACGCGTGATCCTACCCTATACTTGGTGAAATTCTTACATTATTCCATTCTTTATCATTATGTTGGAATAATCATACATGCCAAGTCTGCATACACGGTGAAATTGTTCATTATTCCATTCTTTATTATTCTGTTTGAATATCCATGCATGTGTTTTACACCTAACTGATTCTCGTTATTTATTATTCTATCGAAATAACTCCTGCCTATGCTAAGTATCGCATTTACGGTGATTTCATTGTTATTCCATTCTTTATTATTACATTGGAATATCCCATCGGTCGCGTATTACGCTTTGACCGGGTTCCGTTATTTATTATTCTCGTTAGAATAACCTTGCCTACATCTGATCTGCGCATGCACGGTGATTTCTTTTGTTATTTCATTCTTTATTATATTCAATTGGTTAAAGTTTTTGACTTCTATACTCCATGAAATTGGTGGAATATCCTCGATATTTGCGCTTCATCCAAAGATTTTTTTTCAGAAAATATTCTTACGAGTATTCTTAAATTTTACTCTACAAAGAAGTATCATATTGACAATTTGGATGTTATTAGTTCCTGAATAAATTAATTCTTGAACTTGTTTTATTGAATTATTATATCATTGTCATCATCCTCATATTTATATTTTGTTGAAAGTCATCTGTGGCCTGTAGTGCCAGATGGACTTGGTATGATTATGACCAGGGATTATTTAGTGTAATCATGACCGTAATATTACAAATGATGTGGTAAAAGTCCTCATTGGCCCGTAGTGCATTGATGGACAGTTGTTGGCATGATCATGACCATTGATGAATACACGAATATCCTCGGCCAGTAGTAGTGCGGATATAAATTGTGGTTGTGATACTAATAAATATCCTTGGCCGTAGTAGTCTTGAGGATGATGTGGATTATTTATTAAAATTTGAGTCTCAAATGATAAAAGTGATGAAAAACCTTTTAAATCATAAAATATAGTAGATTTTATTCTCTACTTGACTCTTTTAATGGATTGCATGTTCACTGCGGTTAAACTTGATGTCTATTGTATTTTATCGGTTTAACATTGTTGAAGACTAATGATGATTTATTCCGCATTATCTTAGTCATAATATTTCTTCTTGGGCTAGTTGAGCTCACCTTTCTTTCACCGTTCTCTTGAGAAATGAGAACGTGGCAATGGACTAGTCGGGAAACGGGAGTGACTTATCCGATGATAGTATTAGTAGTCCTCACTATTACATTTAAATAGTGTGTTAATAAATATAATGAGGACTTATTAAGAGTGGATATTGTCTGAAGACAATGTTTGTATTAAAACTCACAGCTCTCTTGTTGTATATTTAAGATTGTATTTATATTACGTACCATGTATTTGGCGATTCGAAATAGGTGATGATGTACCTATTTTGGGGCGTCCACAATTGGTATCAAAGCTTAGGGATATGATCCTGGTGAGATGTGAGACAAGAACTAGGAGGGAGAGACGGGGAATTCCTTCGCTAATATGACTTACCTAAGTTTATTTGATATTTAATTGGTCGGTTAGAGTATAGGGATAATATGTGATAAGTTAATTAACCCTTGTTTTGTGGCGATTTGAAAATGGCATTCGAGAATGTTGAGAACATCAATGGAGCACGAAGACCGCTGAGTCTCCACGGATCAATAATCGAGGATAATGTGCATCGAAGGCGACAATCCTATTGCAAACAACAACATTGACCAAATGATGAACGATGGAATGTTCCGAGGCTTCATGCAATTCATGCAACATCGAAGCAGAGCGGCCTCATCCAAAATGCAGTGGAAACACTTGGCAACTCTCGGACAATCACCGCCAAACGATTCAAGGAGTGGGACCACCGGAGTTTTTTGGAGAACCAAAACCACTTAAAAAGCGAGACGTGGATAAAGCGGATCAACAAGATATTTGATGTCTTGGGATGCTCCGAGGAGCAAAAGGTTCCCTTCGCCACCTTCATGTTGCGCGGAGGCGATTCTTTGGTGGGAATCAGTAAAGTGTACTCAACTCGCCGCATGAAGATGTCTTGGGAGAAGTTCCAAGAACTGCTCAACGACAAGTACTTTTCCGAAAGTATTCGTCACATGAAAGAGGTAGAGTTCATTAAACCGAACAAAACAACATGACCGTGTCGCGATGACGAAGCCAAGTTTATCGAGTTGTCCCGGTTCGTCCCATTTGGTTGATAATGAGGAGAATGACGCGAATGTTTCTAAGAGGTTTGAAACCCAGATACGTCAATATCTTATCTCTCATAAACCGTGTTTATATTCGATGTTGTTAATTGGGCTCGATTATTGGAGCGCGATAATGAAATCAACCCAACCAAAAGAGAAGCGTAAACAAAATGATAATACCAAAGTGATAACAATCGTTAAAGCGGTGACAATAAGCGTGGAGGAATCAACATGCCGAAATGGTAACCACTTCGGTGGTAATCATGGCCAAAACAATAAGAATGGACATTTCAAGAAGATGAGATTCAACAATGATGGAAAGACGTCCAAAGACCGCACACCCGTGGTTAAGGAAGGAGAACGACCACCTATCATATGCTTCAAATGCGGAGGGAGGACACATCGGTCCAAACCGTATGATGTCATTCCCAAAACATGTTATAATTGTGGAAGAGAAGGTCACCTAGCCCGATTTTATCATTCACCAAGACAAGTTCAACTAGGATGGAGGCACCAAAGGACGCCCGAAAAAGTCAAAGCCATGAGTCAAGGCAGGGATGGCGTTTGTCGTGACCTCCCGTAAAAGCGAGGAACTGAATGAGGTCATCACGGGTAAACTTATCATAAACTCTAGCGAAGTATATACCTTATTTGATACCGGTTCTACCCATTCTTTTATTTCTCCTATTTGGGCTCAACGTTTAAATTTGACTCTAGAGAAATTGGACTTTGATTTATCTGTTGAAACTCCGTTGGGAGAATGAAATTAATATGCACACAAGCCAATCATGTTTGATGATAAAGCATATACTTTGTAACAATCTTATTCATTTATTAATAAAAAGTATCAATTTATTAAAGGCTTTTAATTATCTACATGATGCTGTTTTATAATATGTGATAAATCCATAGTTTTAAGCAATGCTTTTAGAATAATGATGATGATCATTCTAATGAGATCTAAATTCTTAGAAAGCTTAAAACTAAAATAGTTCCCAATCATTGGATTACTAAATCGGGGATTAGTGAATCCGGATAGATTGAGTACATCGTTCTTTGCTTTCATTGGATGAGGATGATTGATCTCACGATCATTTGTGTGGAGACACTAAAGCAAGTATGTAGGTGCTTATTAGAGAATAAGTTCATTTGAGCGTGGCTCGCTAAGGAATACCTAATGGAGTTTTATTTGCTGTCAATAGGAATTCTGTAGTGATAGTAGTCTGACAAGTAATCCTTGGACTTGAGATCATCATAGTATCTTGTGTATGATGAGTTATACTTTGACTTATTCCTTAAGACCCTTAGGGTATATCAAAGGGTATGCTTGGGTATAATAAGTTGTATATGGAGATAATGTATGATCAATAAAGAATCTACCACTTCTAATAAAAGAAGAGAAATGTCTATGTGATTCGATAAATGACAACCCAAAGTAGTCCTTGGCATAAGCGTAATGAAATTAGAAAGGAGTTTCTAATTTGCATTATTTGGAGTTGTGCATTTAAGAGTCGAAATACATATAATTAAATAAAATAAGACTTGACAAAGAATTCCATGCCTTTATATTTAATTGGGACATTGTATGGTGGAAGGATTGAATTGTCTGAGTAACTATTTACTCAAAGGTTCTTTTATGATTAATGTTGAAATCTATATTATCTCGAAAGTCGCCGATCGCTGAGGGGGCTTATCCTATTGTAGAATAAATATTATTTATTTAAATAAATTATTTATTTAATTTATTTATTTAAATAAGATTAGAATTGTTCTAATTGATTTATTCACAACCTGGTTTAATATGGAGAACCTAAAGGGTCACACCATAAAAGGAAGAATAATTATTTAAGAAGTTAATGGCATAATCGTAATAATATGTTATGTATATTTAATTTAATCTATGGTGATAGAATAAATTAAATAGCTTAATATTATTATTTAATATTTTAGAAATATTAAATATAAATTAATAAGAGGAGTCTTATTAATATTATTACAATTATTATTATTTTAATTTCTAAAAGAGTTTAGGAATTAATTTAATATAAAATACTTCTCATTTATTCCTAATAAGATTAGGAGGTTAAATTAATTAAAAGAGTTTAATTAATTATCCCTAATAAGATTAGGGAGCTTAATTAATTAAAAGAATTTAATTAATTAAATAAAACCCAATTCCTTAATTGTTAAGGTGGGTTGCCCACATCTATAAATAAGAGGAGTCTTATTATGGGTGGTGGGGGTTGTTTGACTTTTTAACATACTGACATAATTCCAATTGTTGGGAGAGACACCCTTTCTATAGAGATAGAAAAACTAGGGTTTAGCCAACCACCCTTCTTCTTCTTGAATTTTCTTCTTCCTTGGTGGATCACCTCTGAGGCCAAAACATATGGGTGGCTAACGTTGATCGAAGGAAGGAACCAAACCCGGTGGATTCAAGTTGAACGCGAAAGGATTTGGAGGTGAACTTGTACACGAGGAAGCTTCGATCTTCAGGTATGATTTTATTCTTTATCTTTTCGTTTAATTAATAATTATGCATAAAGGGTGATCCTAGGTATATGGTTTGTAAATTTTTTTAAACTCCGATTTTACACGCTTAGCATTATTTTTGCAATTTGATTGCATTCATACTTGAATATTACAAACCTAACGATTGGTATCGAGCCAAACCTTTATCGCGAATTATTAATTGTTTTAATTTGATATGTATATTGATATGTGTTTAGAACAATTTAATTGGGCATAATTTTATGGTATAAAATTTATAATAATAATAATAATAAAAAAAAAAAGGGCTGCCGTTTTTCATGGTGCTCAAGTATTCAAGGAATTACGGAAATCAAATAGAAAAGCTACAGGATGTTATTATATATATATATAATATATATCAAGTTAAAAGGAACAAGACAGGATATAGCAAAAGGTTCCTGCCGAATTTTTTTCCTATATATATATATATATATATATATATTATAATATACTTGTTATTATATTATATATATATATAATAGTTATATATATATATATATATACTATATATATATTATTTTTAATTATTTTATAATTAAAATAAAATGTTTATTTTAATTTTAAAATAAAAGTTTATTTTAATATTAAAATAAAAAGAGTTTATTTTAATTTTAAAATTGAATATTATATATATATATAATTATTTTAATCTTAAAATAAAAGTTTATTTTAATTTTAAAATAAAAGGTTTATTTTAATTTTAAAATAAAAAGTTTATTTTAATTTTAAAAATTAGATTTCATGCTAACTAATTAGAATTGGAATTGAATTCCATGCTAACTAATTGGAGTTGAAATTGGATTTTATTTTTTCTAAAATAAAGGAGTTTATTTGTGAATAGGGAAGTAAATCCATCTTTCCTTAAATAAAGGAGTTTATTTAGATATGAAATAGGATTTCATATTATTCAAAATAAAAGAGTTTATTTGTGAATAGGAAAGAGAATCCTAATTTCCTTAAATAAAGGAGTTTATTTAGATATGAAATAAGATTTCATATTATTCAAAATAAAGGAGTTTATTTGTGAATAGGAAAAAGAATATCCGTGTTTCCTTAATAAAAGATTTTTTTACATGGAATTGGATTCCATAATTAATTAAAATAAAGGAGTTTATTTTGATTAAAGATTTTGATTAAAATAAAATAGTTTATTTTATTCAAAATAGGATAAATTAAATAAAATAGTTTTATTTTGATTTAAATTTGGATTAAAATAAAGGAGTTTATTTTGATTCAAAATTAGATTTTATACTAACTAAATTTGCCCATTAAATGATATCAATATATATATTAAATGTTTATTATTCATGAGATGAATGTTATTTATTGTTGCATATGGTGATGTGTATTATAATAAATGGGATTGATTATGAACTATCGACCAATATGATTGGATTTTATTTTAGTTGGATGCATGAATGTATGGGTTTTATTAAATGGGATTCAAGGTTTCGCTTCTCTCTAATTTTCTTAATGTAAATTCTATTCCCTCCCATGTACGTCCCTCGATCACGATCAAGGTTTCTATTTATTTTAAATAGTTTTGTAATAGGAATAGTTAGAATAAATTTTGAAAAATTGGAGATCAAGGAGCAAGGAGGCGACTTGAAGACCGTTTGTTATGGAGCCCGGGTTTAAATGTAATAGTTATATTTAAATATTATTTCTTGCACCCCTTGGGGTTTGACCTTTTTGGTTCACTTGGTGGCTCTAGTGAACCAAACTAGAATAAAAGTCCATAATCAATCCGGGTAGAATATAGTATTCTATATGTGCATGCTTATACTATATATATATTATATATTATGCAAACATGCTTCGCATGTTAATTAATATAACGCGTATTTTATATATATATATATAATGTATGCTAAAACAAGATGAGACAAATTAATAACAAACCCTCAATTTTTTATATTAAGTCCTAAGCGTTCAAAGATATTTGGAATATCGAACGTCGCTTTCTAAAGATGATAAAATTAATAGAGTATTAAATATTTAATATGAGTTTGTTGTGTCACCACAAGGCAAGTATTAAGTATTTAAGATGTTAATTTATCACATTTGATGCTTATAAAGAAAATTGAACAATATTGTTTTGTTGTGTCACCACAAGGATGATATTTTTCTTTTTGAATATATGGAGTGCTAGGTCGGACTTAACTTGGATAATTTTGATTCGGATGTGCCACCACTTGATCAAAATAATCTAAGAGGCAAAAAGAAAAGGAGTCAGATAGTTGATGTAATTGACAAAAGTTGTCTACCTATTTATTTATATATAGTTTGTTGTGTCACCACAAGGCTATATACATTTGAAATGGGATCCTTATTCTCACTAAAAATCTTTAATTAGATTTTGCCGAACTATATAAGTGAGGTAATATAGTTTGAAGAAAATAAATAGGAGATACCAATTTAAAACAAGACCTAATTTATTTTGGTAATTAATAAAAGAATGTATGTTAAAATGTTGTTAATTACAAATTCATTTACGAAAATTTTACAATGTCTAAAATTACTATCATCACGAAGCATATTAGATGCTAAATTAACCGGCCAATTAAACGGATTGGTTAAGGAATTTGAGAATAGTTCTCATGTGTGAAAAGCTATCTTATGTCTTTAATATGCCTATCCTCTGCAATGGTTGCGCATAATGCCTCTGAGGAAGACATTGCTACTTTTAGAAAGTGGCAAGATGATGCACAGCTTGGCTCAATACATCATGCTCGATCTACGAGTAACGAGCTTGGCCACAAGACATGATGAAACTATGGATACTTCTACTATACTCCCTTGCATCGCCAAGTAGTTGATGGTGAGGAAAGTAGGGACCGATAGATATCGATATCTAAGGAGCTCTTCCGATCTAGAATGGCCAATGGCACTATATAGATGCATAAAAAGTTCTTAACATAATCAATTTGATTGATCAATTAGGACAACGAGTTTTGTCATGGATGGAGAGTTGAGCCAAGATTTGATCTTGCACTCACTCCCTAACTCCTTTCACAATTGTTGTGAATTTTCATATAAACAAGCTAGATATCGCTTTTGCGATTTGCTTAACATGTTGAAAAATGTTGAGAGTCACTTTCCAACCAAGAAAGACCATGTCTTACTGGTAGGGGCCAAAGGATCTTCTGAAAAGAAGAACAATTCTAAGAAGGTAAATAGAAAGGCAAAAACAAAGGATAATAAGAACAAAATCGATATGGATAAAGAAAGGAGTTTGCTTCCACTTCTATAAGCCCGACACGGAAAGAAATCGCAAGAAGCATCTTGCGAGGCTAACCAAAGAAGCTTAGTGAAGTTTTAGTTACAATACGCTTTTTGTTCATGATTGAAATAAATTTTTCTTTAAGTCAAGGTTCTACTTGGGTATTGGATACTGACTTTGGTTATCATAAATATAGATTTATGAAGGAACAAGCGTAAGTAGAAAGTTAAACAAAGATAAGTAATCCTATGTGTGGAAAATGAAGCAAAGGTTGCTTGCATTAGCTATAGAAACTTATAGTTTAGCAATGCCTACGGCAAATCTATTAAGTCAATAAGTTGTTATTGTATTCCAGCTTCTTAAAATATTATTTCCATTTTATTGTTGGACAATGAAATCTTTGGTATTATATTTAAGAACAATTGTTGTTCTATTTATAATAATAATGTTTTGTATAGAATCGAAATATTACTTAATGGATTTTATATACTGATTTACGTGAAAATATATTTTGCAAATTGAACAAACTAGAACAAGAAAAGGAGATGATCATTCAAAGAGTTGAATGTGTGTATTTGCTAAAATACAAGTGTGAATTATTTGAAAGGTTCAAAGAATTGAAAATGAAACAAATTGGCAAAGTATTAAGATTCTTTGATTAGATCAAGGAATAAATACTTGTGCAATAAGTTTCTAGATCATCTCAAATGGTTTTTGATAATGGACACATCCCGATACGCAATAATTGATTGATGTATCCGAATGAAAAATCGTACCTTGTTGGACATAGGTGCGGTCCATAATGATTTTACCGACATTCCAAAGATTCTTCCGGGATAATGTCCTAGAAATGGTCAGCATATCTACGAAAAATGGTAACCTCAAAATCCTACCCAAGACTCCATAAAAGTTATGGATGGGAGGATTCCTAATCTTAAGTATGTTAAGATAAGGGGTCATCCAACTTATGTGAAAAGGTTTCAAAGGATAAGCTTGGGACAAGATTTGACAAGTGTCGATTTGTGGGACATCCTAAAATAAGTTTAGGGTATATGCTTCTATAATCCTATTTAGCAAAAGGTGTTTGTTGAAACACACTACCTTCTAAGATAAAGGTGTTTATCATTGAAGGGCTAGTGGGAGGATAATAGATCTTGAAGAGTTCAAGAACCACAAAACACTATAAGTCAAATAAGAGGAACCTATAGATAGACCTATTGTACCTGGCCAACCTAAATAAATAACTGAATAAGATCAAGATACCTAGGAGGTATGGATTCATCATGGATGATGATGATGAGGTACACATCATGAAGATGATGATCCAGTTACATTCGATGAGGTAAGACTTCTAGTGTGTACAAAAGGGACAAGGGGGAGCGTGTGACATTCCTAATATTATATGTTGATATACTACGGATGAGGAATTACATACCAATGCTACAATCAAGAAAGATAAAGTTGTCTAAACATTCCTCCATGAATGATTTGGAAGAGTATCTTAATTGGGGATATAAATCTATATAGATAGATTTAAGAGGATGCTCAACTTAACCCAAGGAACGATATTCATTTGATGCTAAAGTCGTTTAGCATGGCAAACTCCAAGAGATGTCTCATGTCGATGAGCTATGGAGTGTATCTCTTAATAGTCCCCACAGACTCTAAAAAGAGAGATCGCATGAGTGTGACAATCATGTATGCAATGAAATGTACGAGACCGATGTTGATCGATCATATTATGGAGAAGTTCACTATGAGTCGTTGAAAAATATCTTAAAGTGCTTAACCTACACTAAGGATGTGATCATATTCATGGTGGGTCTTAATTAAAACTAGAGGGCTTAATGACTCAAGTTTTTTCGCAGACAAAGACGACAGAAAAATCCACTTTAAGGTAAAGGGTTACCTTGAACAAAGGTGCGATTGAATTGAAAGGTTCTAAACAAAGAAAGAGTTCTTTGGTTTAGTGATAAAGACAAAGTATATAGCTATAAATGAAGTCGCAAGTTGATTGTTTGGATTAAAAGTTCATTACGAACTAAGAATAGTTCCCAAGTCTCATCTTGGATCTAAACATGTGTTGTGGCACTTTCATTTGATTATTAGAATCATTGAAAGATGGGAAATCACTATAGAGATAGTGGACTCTCAAAGAACAACATTACATATCCATTAACTAAAGCTTATCCAACAAACAGGATAATCGTCCACTTAGAGAAGAAGAGTATGAGATACCATGACGATTGGCTTTAGTGCAAGTGGGAGATTGAAAGTAATATGCACACAAGCCAATCATGTTTGATGATAAAGCATATACTTTGTAATAATCTTATTCATTTATTAATAAAAAGTATCAATTTATTAAAGGCTTTTAATTATCTACATGATCTTTGTTTTATAATATGTGATAAACCCATAGTTTTAAGCAATGCTTTTAGAATAATGATGATGATCATTCTAATGAGATCTAAATTCTTAGAAAGCTTAAAACTAAAATAGTTTCCAATCATTGGATTACTAAATTGGGGATTAGTGAATCCGGATAGATTGGTACATACGTTGCTTGCTCATTGGATGAGGATGATTGATCTCATGATCATTTGTGTGGAGACACTAAAGCAAGTATGTAGGTGCTTATTAGAGAATAAGTTCACTGAACGTGGCTCGCTAAGGAATACCTAATGGAGTTTTATTTGCCTGTCAATAGGAATACCTAATGGAGTTTTATTTGCCTGTAGTGATAGTATCTTGTGTATGATGAGTTATACTTTGACTTATTCCTTAAGACCCTTAGGGTATATCAAAGGGTATGCTTGGGTATAATAAGTTGTACATGGAGATAATGTATGATCAATAAAGAATCTACCACTTCTAATAAAAGAAGAGAAATGTCCTATGTGATTCGATAAATGACAACCTGGTAGTCCTTGGCAAAGCGAATGAAATTAGAAAGGAGTTTCTAATTTGCATTATTTGAGTTAATGCATTTAAGAGTCGAAATACATATAATTAAATAAAATAAGACTTGTGATGAATTCCATGTCTTATATTTAATTGGGACATTGTATGGTGGAAGGATTGAATTATGCGGTAACTATTTACTCAAAGGTTCTTTTATGATCAATGTTGAAATCTATATTATCCGAAAAGTCGTTGATCGCTAGGGAGCTTATCCCTATTGTAGAATAAATATTATTTATTTAAATAAATTATTTGTTTAATTTATTTATTTAAATAAGATTAGAATTGTTCTAATTGATTTATTCACAACCTGGTTTAATATGGAGAACCTAAAGGGTCACACCATAAAAGGAAGAATAATTATTTAAGAAGTTAATGGCATAATCGTAATATATATATTATGTATATTTAATTTAATCTATGGTGATAGAATAAATTAAATAGCTTAATATTTATTATTTAATATTTTAGAAATATTAAATATAAATTAATAAGAGGAGTCTTATTAATATTATTACAATTATTATTATTTTAATTTTTAAAAGAGTTTAGGAATTAATTTAATATAAGTACTCTCATTTATTCCTAATAAGATTAGGAGGTTAAATTAATTAAAAGAGTTTAATTAATTATCCCTAATAAGATTAGGGAGCTTAATTAATTAAAAGAATTTAATTAATTAAATAAAACCCAATTCCTTAATTGTTAAGGTGGGTTGCCCACATCTATAAATAAGAGGAGTCTTATTATGGGTGGTGGGGGTTGTTTGACTTTTTTAACATACGACATAATTCCAATTGTTGGGAGAGTACACCCTTTCTATAGAGATAGAAAAACTAGGGTTTAGCCAACCACCCTTCTTCTTGAATTTTCTTCTTCCTTGGTGGATCACCTCTAGAGGCCAAACATATGGGTGGCTAACGTTGATCAAAGGAAGGAACCAAACCCGGTGGATTCAAGTTGAACACGAAAGGATTTGGAGGTGAACTTGTACCTGAGGAAGCTCGATCTTCAAGGGTATGATTTTATTCTTTATCTTTTCGTTTAATTAATAATTATGCATAAAGGGTGATCCGGGTATATGGTTTGTAAATTTTTTTTAAACTCTGATTTAACACGCTTTCGCATTATTTTTGCAATTTGATTGCGCACATGAATATTACAAACCTAACAGAGAAACCTTCATTACATCCACTGTTTATAAGTCTTGTTTGGTTCAAATCGGTACCCTCACATTACCTGTCGATCTTATTTCATTGAAAATACTTGCATTTGATGTAATTCTAGGGATTGATTGGTTAACTATTCATCATGCAAAAATTGATTATTTTCGTAAGGTTGTTAGCTTTCATATTCCTAACCAACCTATTATGCGAATTCAAGTAACCAAACCATTAAAATCAATCACTGTCATCTCAAGCCATAAAGCTATTCATTTTTTTGAAAAACGAATGTCAAGCTTTCTTAGCTCATGTCACGGATCTAAACAAAAATACGTCAGTTTTGAATGATATTTCTATTGTTAATGAATTTGCTGACGTATTCCCGGAAGAACTTCCTGGCCTACCCCCATAACGTGAAATTAAATTTTGTATCAACCTTGAACCCGGTACAAAACCCATTTCCAAAACCTCATATTGAATGACTCCTATTGAACTTTAGGAGTTAAAGACCCAACTGCAGGAATTGTTAGACATTGGCTTTATTCGTCCTAGTACTTCTCCTTGGGGTGCTCTTGTTCTATTCGTGAAGAAGAAAGATGGGAGTATGCGACTTTGTATTGATTATCGAGTTGAATCATGTCAACATCAAAATAGTACCCATTGCCACGTATTGATGTCCTTTTTGACCACAACAGGCGCGCGCCAAATTCTTTTAAAAATTAATCTTAGCTCGGATATCACCAATTAAAGATTAGAACCGATGACATTTCAAAGACGGCTTTCAGAACTCGGTACGGGCATTATGAATTCCTAGTCATGTCTTTTGGATTGACTAATGCTCCTGCTGCCTTCATGGATATGATGAACCGAGTATTCAAGGAATATTTGGATCACTTTGTGGTCGTCTTTATTGATGACATCCTTATTTATTCCAAAAGCCGTGAAGATCATGAGCAACACTTGAGGATGATACTCCAAAAGCTTCGTGAATATAAGCTTTATGCCAAGTTGAAGAAATGAGAGTTCTGGCTTGAGGAAGTAGCATTCCTTGGGCACGTGGTATCAAGTCATGGAATATCCGTTGACCCAAAGAAAGATCAAGCTATTCAAAGTGGGAGCAACCTAAATCAGTGACAGAAGTACGTAGCTTTCTCGGCTTAGCTGGTTATTATCGGAGATTAGTAGAAGGGTTTTCTCGAATCGCTACTCCCTTAACTCAACTGACTCGGAAAGATACAAAATTCGGTTGGAGCGAGGAATGTTAGAAGAGTTTTCAAGAACTCAAGAGAAGACCCATTTCAGCACCTGTTCTGACAGTACCATCTGGCTCGGAGGGATTTTTCATCTACAGTAATGCTTCAGACAAAGGGTTAGGATGTGTTCTCATACAACATGGGAAAGTCATAACTTATGCCTCTCGATAACTCAAAGAATATGATTGGAATTATCCTACTCATGATCTAAAGTTGGCAGTTGTTGTCTTCGCACTTAAAATTTGGAGGCATTACTTGTATGGGGAGAAAGTGGAGATCTTTACGGATCATAAAAGCCTCAAATATTTCTTCACTCAAAAAGAACTTAACATACTGACAATGACGTTGGCTTGAATCTGCTTGAAAGATTATGATCATACCATCCAATATCATCCCGAAAAAGCAACGCGTGGTAGTGACGCATTGAGTAGAAGATCATATCGCGAGTATGCGAGTGCAATATTGTCAACGCAAAGCCCATTTTGTATGACTTGCAAAGGATGGAGATAGAGATAAAAACTCCGGGGACCCACGTGATGATGTCAAATATACGAGTAGAACCGACTTTAATCGATAAAGTTAAAGTTTCGATCAAGCTACGACACTGGAGGTGATGCATATGAGGAAGAAAGTATAAGAAGGTGCTATCTTAAAGCAAGAATCGATGAAGAAGGAATACTTGAGTCAAATCCGCACTTTGTGTTCCTAACGACCACGATTTAAAGTATAAAATCATGATGGTGGCGCACAACACACCGCTTGCAATCCATCTCAGGGAGTACCAAAATGTATCATGATCTTCGACATACATTTTGGTGGGGCAATATGAAGAGGAGATAGCATGCTTATCTCACTTGTGTTTAACTTGTCAATCGAGTCAAGTGAACATCAAGTACCAAAAGGTCCATTGCAATCACTTGAAATTCCGGTATGGAAGTGGAGCACATTACCATGGATTTCATTCTCGATCTTCCCAAGGTTTCTCAGCTATAGATGCAATTTGGGTCATTGTTGATAGATTGACCAAATCATTTCATTTTTACCTATACGAGAAACTTATACACTTGAACGCCTTCGCTCAGATGTACATAAACGAGGTTGTAAGATTGCATGGTATGCCAAAGATCTATAGTTTCGATCGAGACCCAAGATTCACTTCACGATTTTGGTTAGTTTGCAAAAAGCTATGGGCACAGATTTACGATTTAGTTCGGCATATCATCCTCAAACCTGACGCATAATCGTAGAGAGACTATTCAAACTCTTGAAGATTTATTAAGACTCTGTGTCCTTGACTTCAAGGGAAGTTGGGACAAGTTTTTACCATTGGTGGAGTTTTCCTACAACAACAGTTATCAAGCAAGTATTGGTGTGCGTAGGAAAGTTAAGAAAAATAAATTATTATTTTATTAAATTTTATGCTTTGGTGTTCTAAGCATTTTCCTATAAATAGGGTGCTTAGGTTAGAATTGAAAATAACACCGTAAACCCAAGTTTTCTCTCTATATTATCGAAATTATTCTTGTGAGTATTTTGATACTTTGAATGTTCTTTATACATCAAGTTCCTTGACGTTATATCGATATTCCCCGTAAGTACTATTCTTTTCGAGGTAAGGGATATTATTTTTTAAAAAATGATATTATTTCTTCTAATATCATTATGCCGGAATATTGGTAAGATTTTTCTTGTGAAATTATTGTCTTTTAGTGTCGAGATTACTATTCACGTATACGACACTATTCACGTATACGGTACTATTCACGAATACGACACTATTCACAGAAAAATTAAATTTTTATTTTTTGTCCAAAATATCTATTATGGATACTAGCTTTGATTGTATACTAGTTTTTATGTTGTATTAATAAAGTTGTAGTTGTTTCTGTACCATGTTATTGACGACTCAAAATAGGTGATATATACCTATTTTGGGGGTGTCTCATTGAAGAAGAGCTCAAAGAGCTTCGGGCCCTTAGGAATTTGGGTCCGCCACTGACCGAAGACCTTCGTAAGGAAATCCAGGCAGCATACAAAAAATTCGCCGAGCTGAACGATGAAATCGTCCATATGTATGCCAAAGGATATGAAATCTGCCGAAGTAAAGGCAAGAAAAAGCTTGTCGCGGCCAAGGTAGATCCATCTCTTCTAGACTCTTTAGATGGCGATGATGACAATGAATAAGCCTGAAGATGACCTCATCTTATCTTTAGTTGTAGAACTTTCTGTAAAAATTCTAACTTTTTGTGAACAGTTAATATTAATGAAATATCAACTTCATGCCTTATTACTTCTAGGTGAACATTTCTTGTCAATAATTCATCATTCATCAACGTGAAAAATGTACAAGTGCCTCTTATTTTAAACTGTTAGTCAATAATTAAGCAAATTATATAACAGTTAAGAACAATAATAATATAATCCGAACTCAACACTTGAACAAAATAAAGTAATACATACTTATCGTTACCGAAGTGTGAAACGGATCATGAATAAGGTGAATTCGGCTGATCCTCCTTGCACCATTGGGATCTTGTTTACCACTCGGGGTAAAACAAGTATATAAGGACCATGGAATTTGTTCACCACACGGGGTGAAACAGATTCAGAAGGACACACCTAACAATAAGACTACCATCGAATGGTCAGCGAGTCCAACCGAACCTCCTTACTTCGGTGCATTGGTTTACCACTCGGGGTTAAATAATAGTTAAAGGACAATGGAATTTGTTTACCACGCAGGATATAACAAACCCATGAGGACACACCTGCTAATAAGGCTACCATCGAATGGTCAGCGAGTCCACCCAGACCTCCTTACACTGATGAAATTTGTAGGTGAGCTACCAAAGTCTTTCTGTGCTGAATCCCCAGTTCTTTCAAGAATATTTCAAACGTGGCTGATGTAGGATCGGACTATTGAGCTAACACTTCTGGCATGTCTTCACATACTCCGTAGCTTCCTGAAAAATTGCAGGCCAATAATATCCCTACTGAAGTACTTTGTAGGCCAATGACTTCGCAGCCAAATAATCGCCACAGATGCCTTCGTGAACTTCTCGAAGAGCATACTCTACTTCTGCTGAAGTACTGGAACGTCTTTGTCGGATTCTTCAGCTTCTCCTTAACTATCATCAGCTTCAGAAAAGAGATGTTCGACCACAACATCAATCAACCTTGAAAATATTGCCAAAGTGTTCGGATTTCCAGGAGTGCGGCTTCTAGATCTGCTTTGGTGATGAGCCCTTCGCTGTGGCGAGAACACTCAAGGCAGAGTGCCTTCTTTGTATTCTCGGATGAATATCCTCTTGAGCTGCTCCCTCGTCTGCTTGTGCCATAGCCCCGAGAACCCCTAGGGTGAGGTACCTTCTTCGGATGCTCAGGAGTATGGCTCCTTGGTCTTCTTCGGTCATGAGGGCGACCTCGAGACATATCTGCAAAGTGCACCAGCTCCTTCCCTTTTCTTTGTTGCACATCTATGGGCTTGCCACGCCTTTTCGACTGCACATAAGTGGACGCCTCGTCCTTCAACTCTACAATCCGAAGCATCTGCTCAGCTATATCCTCGCTCTGCTTCAAGAGAACCTCCAAAGCTTTATCTGCTTCGTCTGCCATCTTCACCACTTGGCGACCTTGTCGCCCGACCACTTTGGTCTTGAGGTTCTAAAGGCGGGGTGCCTTCTACTTTCTTCCGCCACGATCACGCCTCTTGCCGCTAACAACAAAGACCAACCATCTTCGGATTCACCATGGGCTCTCGAACGAGAACCCCTAATCAAATTTGGAAGTCTGTCCCTCTAAGACGGCCGTAGTCCGGTAGGGTAAGCTTCTACTCCTCACCATCTTCCGACGTAGAACAACTGAAAAGATTGTGATTGACAACTCAAGGACACTAGAACACAGCCCTCTTTCTAGCGCCAATGTTAACGCCAAGATCTTCTGCCACGTCCCAATCACGTAAGACGTCCTGATCCTGCACAATAAACACGATCAACACCAAAAGTTTGACGGCTTCGACCGTCGGGGGATAGCTGAGGTGTGAGAGTCAGTACATGCGATCACAAGGTTAACAATGGAGGATAATAAAATCTAGGGTATTGAGAGAGATAAAATTATCAGTTACCTTTACTTAAAAGGATTCCTTGCTATGATATACTCTCAAGCCCGATTTTTTGTGCCACCCACTATCTAATCGACCACGATCCCCTACAACCGGGCGATCTCAAATTACTACATACGCAAAGACTCGCCACATCCCATCATCATTTTGCCACCTTCTACCGACCGATCCCATCTACATTAATGCCTTGCAGACATATCAGTCAACAGCTATCTTACTCATCATTACCAGTCAAAGATGGAGATATTAAAACATTTGTTGGGTCAGCCCACTGACCCGACCCAACAAAGAGGACCCAATTGATCGGGCCCAACTGAAATGACCCGCTAGATTAACCAAGTCACTCGACCCAAGCCCTTTGGCCCAATATCTAAAATATCATAGTCCAATACTATTCTTTTATTTATTACTAATTAATTTTAAAATTAAATAAAAAAATATATGTTAAAATTTAAATAGGAGTATATAGAATTTGAAAACAAAGGATCTCTTATCACTCATATTTAGCGCCCTACTCGCCTCTGCATGCAGTGACAACAGTTATGATGGTGAGGTAAGTTATCTAGTCTAGTCTAGTATAGCCAAGCTATACAAGTAGGGGCAATGAATTAGTAATTGTTTTTTTTATTTAAAAATTATCGTTATTTTAAATATATGACAAATAATAATAATAATAATGTCAATATGTTACTCTTTTTTATTATTATTGTTATGAATTGAGGATATAAACCTCTAGCTGTGTTGAGTTAACTGTACCTCCATTTCCACGTTAGAGATATACTAGTACTACTACTTAATTTTTTTTTATTTCATATTCAATCAAAGGACATTTTGAAGCTTCTTATGTCACTAGTTTTCCGGTCTCTCTCTCTCTCTCTCTCTCTCTCTCTCTATATATATATAGTACAATAATAATAATAATAATAATAATAATAATAATATAAAACTTGTATAATAGTAGTAGTATTTCTTTAAATAAAAGTGTGGGTGACTGATACGATACGAGCATGCAAGTGGGTACATAGATATTCTTAATTATAATGTGACAAGCAAATGCAAATTTGATGAAAAGGAGGAGTGAAATTGATGTTCTTACAACAGATAAATTAATTAAATAACGGAAATAAATGTAATACAAATTGCATGGTGGCTCCGCAAGTTGTAATTCTTTTTTTCATCTTTAAATAAGGGTATAAACGAATCGAACCAAGCCTAACAAAAGAGCTTCTTTCGAATTCGACTTCAAAACGATAAATTGCATCAATTCAATTATGTTTAAAAATTCCTACTCAAATTTGACTCGACTAGAATATTTATTACTCGAATTCGATCCGACTCAACTCGAATATTTATTCAAACTGCTCGCGAGCTTCAAATTCAAGCTCGAATTCGAATCTCCACATAATAACTAGTTTTATAATAAATATAATTATATACTGAATTTATTATTTTACTTAAAAATAAAAAAATATATTTATTATTACACCAAATATAAAATCACAATTAAAATTAAAAACAAAACAAAATAATAACTAATTATCCTAATTTATTTTTAATTTGTATATATTATAAGAGAATGATCGAATATCTAATCAAATATGTATTAACCGAGGTATGTATCGAATCACAATAAAAAATTCGAGTAGTTTGAATCTTAAACGAAATGAAAGATAACCTCGCTTCAGATTCTACTCATATTTTTATTCGAACTATTTTTAATGCTCAGATTTGGATCATATTATTAATGAATCCGAGTCTCGCTCATATTTTTTTGAATCGAACCCGAATTGAGCTCGAACTATGTTGGCTCGTTTAGAGCCTTATCTTTGAGCAACAAAACCAAGTGCACGCACTCACGCACGCACGTACTTACTTGTTGAAATAAATAAGCAATGGGTTGGGTTGAGTTGGATTGGGTTGGATTGATTCGGCCAGGTCAGCTGAAATGTTTTACTACTAGTTGTAGTAATTTTCTAATTAAGTCAGTCAGGTCTGTAAAATAGTATAATAATAATAATAATAATAATAATAATAATAATAATATACCAGAAGCGAGCAGTCCAAACAAATAATAATAATAATAATAATAAATTACATACCACAATGTTTTATCTTTGAAAATGACTTGGGACACACACACTTGTGTGTAAATTAAATTAAAAAAATAAAAATTTGTGGTAATAAGACGAGTAAAAGTAGTTATAGGTTACCAGGAGGAAGTGAAATGGAATTTGGGTGAAGGAATGTAAAGAATATATATTTACCAATTTTATATATTTAAATTTTTTTTATTATTATTATAGATTTATAATTAAGGATATATATATATATATATATTAGTATATATAATAATACATTAATTTTATATAAAATTGAAATTACTAGTACAAAATTTAACATAAAAACCTTGCCAATACAGATACAGATTGATTGATGAAGGAAAAGAAATCTATTTGGCTGGCTGGCTGGCCTGGCCTGGCATGGCAGACAGAAATCAGAACGGAGATCCCAAGTGGATCCCACACCGCATTCAATTTTCAACTTGTGAATTTAGTAGTGGTGGCGGTGGTCTCAATTCGTAATCAACTCCATCAACTTGCAGCAGAATGCGACGCGTCCAATATTCAGTACTATACGCCTCTCGTATCGTACGTAAGTACTGCCAACTGCCATGGACGGAAAAATACTTGTTTTGTTATTGATTTTTTTAATGAACAAAATAGATATAAATTTTTTATTATTTTCCCCTTCCCTTCAAAAGTAACTAAATAACATTACATGGCCTTTTAGGCCCTCTTCGGACAATCAGACAAATAAATGTATTACAGAATTTGCTTCCCCATAAAATAGAAAAATGGCATAAACATCCTGCAAAATTACGTTCTATTATCCTATCAGGAAAGTAGTAGCCCTTCCCTGCCCTACTCAAATTTCTCCTGTTAGAAAGAAAGAAAGAAAGAAATCAAGAATACCCCAAAACTACACCACATGTCATTGACATGCTCACATCAGGGGGCAGTGATAAAAACTTGGTGCTACAAAAATTTCCATCCATCATATCACGGTGACAATGCATTTTGACTTCGACATCCCCCTCGGCCACCTCCTCTCCCTGATGAAAACTCACCACGGCCTCCAAAGTCATTTCTCCCATAATAGCCCCGTCCACCACTAAAGTTCCCACGGCCTCTGAAGCTGTCGTTTCGAAAACCTCCCCGTCCATAAGGAAAATGACCGCGTGAACTCCCAACTGCAAGAGCTAAGAAGAGCCAGCTATATCATATGCAATTAAACTAATCCAAAAACAAAAAAAACCATGCAGCTTCAATTGAACTCCTTAGCCATTTTTCATTCTCTTCTTGTCCTCCAGAATGAATGTCCTGGCATTTTTTAGAGACTTAAGGAATGAAAACATCAAACAGCTGATACAATTTTGCTTACCTCGAGTTGTGGTTCTCTTTATCTCGACATCAGCTTGACGATCCCCAATTGTAACGGGCGAAGCCTGAAAGGTAATGCTCTATAATTAGACAACCAACCAAAAAACTTTAAAAGGTCAAAAACATGGTCTAAAGTTGTAAAAGAAATGCTCAAAACAACATAGAAAAATGCATATGCATGAAATAATCATCTTTTGTTGATGCAATCAAGCAACATCAGACAATAATTGGCTCTGAACTAGGTTGGATGAATTTCCTCCACTCACCGATGTCTCGTTTCAAGAAGCCATGTGTGCAAAAGACTAACATAAGTATACAGATGAACTACATGTGACCATATCATATAATTACCGAGTTTACTCGGGTTTCCTTCTCAAGTGAACTACTTTTCTCGCATTTCTTGTTTTGAAATTTGAATCGATAAATTCCAGTTCAACAATACTCCATTACAAATAAATGACTAAAAGAATCTATAATTTCAGCAGGAAAAACCCATCAGATCCATTTAGTTAGGATTGGGTATGGCAGTTTATATTAGTGGTGATTGTAAGTTTTCTTCATTGGACATTGGGTTTGTAAATTTTCTTCATTTGGTTTCAATCTCAACATGATACAAATGTGAAGATCGAAGATCTACCCTGCATGCTAATTTTTGTACGATTTTCAATTTACTGATATCCAAAAATTGTGCTGACTAAATTCAGATTATAACTTCCAACCACATATATTTGTATTTTAGTATTATTTCTTACTCTTTTTTTTCGGAGAAAAAGAAGAAATAAAAACAGGAATGAAAATTAATGTTTGATATTTTCGTAATGTATTTGGACAATGTTTTAAAATACCCAGCGGGATTCTTTAGCTAATGATTTTTGTTGGCAATTAGCCTGTTAAAGAATTGAGTAACTAAAATGGAGTTCGACTTTTAGGGATTGTCATCCGAGCGGCAAAAGACCATTTCAAACATTTGGCAGCCTGGGTTTCCAACAGTACCATTCTCTTGAAGGGGGGATCCCAATTCTCTTGGATTGTGATTGAACCTTACACGGACAAGTAAATGATTTTATTAATTGGTTGGAAAGAAAATGCATAGCTAGCTGATGAAATCTCCTTGAGAAAAGTCAACTGTTTCACAACAAATAAAAATCCTTGTATTCTTTAGTTGTGGACACTGTTTGAAATCGAAAAGTATTTACCAGAAGTTACCAATATCTTCCTTTCAATACTTACTAAGAGAAATGATGAATTGTTTAAGAAATGAAAATCAACCATGCTATCAGCAATGCCAAAAAATTTGTTGAACCCAAAACCCTCTGTCAAGTCCAATTCCAGTTTAAAGTTCACCAAGATTAAGCTTACTTCTATTTGTGCCGGTGCAAAGTATTGGAACACAAGGAAACAATGAACCTAATAACGGCCGCATAAAGACAGTAAAGTGATGCCAACTGATAAATGCTGTGAATGGTTCAAAGACACTAATGTCAGAGGTCTTTCCAGATTGAGGGGAATAGAAGATGCTTGATCCATAAGGCACCACCCTACAATAAAGTATGTATTTGGGACCCCATATACAGAACAGTCATGTTACTTCTAGAGCTGCAATAAAGCACTGAAGCATTCTGTATACTTAAACAACCCGGTAAAATACCGAGTCCGGAACAAATCTAGGGTCAAATTCTAAGTCCAAATCGTATCAAATTCATCCAAATAAGACCTTAAACCACTGGACCAATAGTATCTTCTTGGGTCATCTTAACCCACCACAGGCTCACCCAAAAGGTCATGACTGAAGGTACTATTGTTAGTAACTTAATCCTTATATACAAACAAATTTTTCCCATATCTTTCGATGTGGGATTAGGGTGTTACAAACTCCCCCACTTAAATTTCTGATGTCCCCGTCAGAACTGATCACACAAGGTCCACATATATTTGCCTTCTCTAGCCATTGTGGAATAATAACGATTGACTTTGTGTCCCCACCTTCGGACCTCCTTCTCTTTATTGTGGATAATACCACCAGCGTTCGTGTCTCCGCCTCCGGCAACCCAATCGGATGACCCAACCCGAACTTTCGAGAGTCAGCTCTGATACCATATGAAACAACACGGATCAAATCCCGAGTCCGGAACAAATCTAGGTTAAATTCTAGTCCGAATCGTATCAAATCCATCCAAATAATAACTTAAACCGCCCAATAGTATCTTTTTGGGTCATCTTAGCCCACCACAGGTTCATCCAAAAGGTCATGATTGAAAATACTATTGTTAGTAACTTAATTCTTTATATATAGACAAATTTTCTCATATATTTCGATGTGGGATTAGGGTGTTACAATACTAGTGTGCACATACAGATAATATTGAATCAATAGATAAATATTTAAAAACTAATGAGAGCAGGAACATGAAGAGGGAAAATAGGGATGAGGGAGAGTGGTAGAGATGAAAAAGAACAGGAATAACTGATAATAATTATAAAAAAATTAATTATAGCGTATTACACAGCTTACCCAAATCTTAACTGGTCCTATTCCCTCTCCCTTTATAATATAGAAGATATGCCTACAAGCTAAAGTATTCATTTGGTTATATGCCAAACCTCAGACCAGGTTAAGTTACACATCAGAAAAGGTCAAATGATTCACAAAATCATGGTCCACTCTGGGTATTAGAGTGACATGCTGACATTTCAGTTGACCTCTCCTTATGAGGCTATTATTTACTGGTTAAATTTTCTAAAGCCTCAATGGTTTCAGACAATGTGAGGTTGGTATGGGCTTATTTAAGCAGAGATCAATAACTCCTCATCAAAACGTAAAGCTTACTATCAAAAAACATCCAACTAGCCACAACATATCAATCAATTGCAAAAAGAGTTTAGAATTGATGAGTTATCGAGCACACACCTGAAGTGCATTATTCATGGAGTTCACATCCTGAAATTCAACAAAACCAAAGCAAAATCCCTGTTGCTGGACAGATGGAAATGAGTAAACAACAGCTTCCCAAGTAGAACACAATGTTATACATGCCCAGTGTATTAAAAATATACCTTATTACTTCTGACTTGGACTCCTCCTTGTTTAATAGGTCCAAATTTCTTGAACTCCCCCTCAAGCTGAGCGGCAGACACATTTAGAGGCAAATTCTTTATATAGATGGAGTGGCCATCACCTAAAAGGAGTAAAATAAGGTAAACTCCAATGCAGATAAATGTTGGTATGGAGTTAAAGAAAGGTGGGTGGGGGGGGGGGGGGGGGGGAATGGATCCAGAGTCAACCATGCAGACCTAAAAAGTCCCAACAAACAGGATTCAAATATCAGACATGCTTTCATTTAAGCACAAAGTAAAACTGCATAAAAATTTGTTTTAATGCACAGAGGTGTCCTCGACTCATGTTAGAGAATGGAGGTTCACACCGTATTTATGCAATTACTAGTCAGAAGCATATATACCTTCATTCTGAACATTGCTATTTTCTGGGGAATTGATACTAATAGGGGTATTAGGGACTGACATAGCTGCTGCTGGATCTTGTGAGATTGAGCTAACTGAGCGCTTTTCATTCTTTGTAGGAGCCACTCTTGAAGTCTTAGTGGGTACGTAAACCTTAACAGCTACTGAATTCCCCTTCTTTGTTTGTGAACTTACAATAGACGCATATGATTTCTTTGGAGCATCCTCTTGGGCATTAGAAGAAGCTGGTTCCAAAACTGCAGAAATGTGATTCTCATTTGATTGAGGTTCAGGTTCCACTGCTGCTTTTCCATTCGCTAATTGATTCTCATTGTCTATTGAGTCATCTGTATTTTCCTCAATATTGTGAAGCTCCTCAACATGCGACTTTTCCTGGTCCAGTACTGGAGGATCAAACACACGAGACGGCTCTGGAAGCAACAAAACAAATCAATGCCAAAAGCTATCTCAAAGCTACAACAGTATAAAATATGGATAATAAAAAATAAACCCAACCAGGATCTGGGATCAGGCTCATTGATGGGGTGTCATCAATTCCGTTAATTATGACTGCGTTGGTGCCCGTTGGATCGTCTTCCTCAACATACCTAAAAACATCATTCAAAACAAAGTAACCATTGTCTTGTGGAGCAAGGAAAAAGCTTTGCGCGAACTTTCTTCTCAGGTTGTCCTTCCCTGTTAAACACCCCGTTACCAAAACAATCACCCCATCCTTAAAAGAATCCTGAGCATCTGCTGTCTTTATCTCTGCCTTGTAATTCTTGTAATCCAAGGAACATATTTTGTCATTGATACCCTGCTCCAGCGTTAATATTGTGTGGTTGTTCATGTCAAGAACAGTTGGATTATAATCAAAACTCAAAACATTTTTAGTTTTTGTATTAGATTATTGTTAAGGTGTTGATAATCCAATCCAAGTAATTCTGACATAAAGGTTTTACTTGGATCCGTTTTGGCTAACTAATGAAGATAAAAAGGACGAAATACAAGGTCCAGTGAGAAAAACAAAGAACATAGAAAAGAATCTAAACAAAAAAAAAATGTAGAAGCTTGAATTTCGTATTTTCTGCTCTACATATCTATAGCCCTATCATGCGTAATGCGCGTAATGAGTCTAATGACTAAGATTCAAACCTGTAGGGCCGTGAGCTCATTCTTAAAAGTACAACTTACACACCTCTTCAAACTTATGATTCACATATGTGGTTGGCATCACATATAAATTCAGACAACAAAACGGATTTTTGTCTTGTACATAGTATAATACTAACATAGTGTCATAACCCATTATGTTAAGTGCACAAGTCTTTGGCACAAAAGTGAAGGATGCTAAACAATTTATGATAATAAAGTAATAAACTTCCACCCAAGTCTCAACTGGCATTTTCATGTTGCACCTTCCCCTGTACGAGTGCAAGATGTACTTAAGCTAAAAGCAGGTGGACAAATGCGTAACCAGTTAAGTGCTAAAGTAAAATATAAACATTATATGATTGTGATGCCTACTCCTATGTGTAGGTTGATGTTTGTTGTTTAGGCTTTATTGCAGTTCCAATATTTGCAGACTTGCATGATTATTCCCCTCAATGATTGTACTTGTTAATAAAACTATCTAAAATTCTCTAACACGCACAGAGATATTAAAGTACCAGTATATCTTATTAAAACATGTTAATTATGTCTAAACTATCACATCGTAAATCTCCGTTCTTATCTTTCTTTTTATGCAAAATAACTGCAGGCTACACTGCAAATTACCATGTTGAAAACGAACCGGAAATAGCATATAACTGGAAGCATTTCTAGCTCCATACAAACTCACCTTCATGGTTGTCACTGATGTCATTACACCATCAGGTTCTGTCCGGCTTAGCACGCTTGATTCCTGATAAAATCTATAAACCAACTCTGGCGATTCGTAAAGAATGTTGTAGTATTGTTCAACAAAGGCATTCCCAACCACTTGGGCACTGGGAGGAGCTGTAGGAATTTCTGTTTGCATAGCCATTGTGCTGCAAATCAACAATAAGTTATTGTTACAAAGCATCATAGTTTACTTTTTGTATCCCTTTCAGTAAAAAGGGGTCAAAACTTTTAAGTAATCAAAATAGGAAGAAGCAAACATCATTTCAAACAATGCAAGTAAATTAACACTATTGAGACACAACACTGTCATCTCCTTCACACCACCCATACACAGAGACAATGTGTGATATTACTGACAAATAAAATCAAGTCATCAGATCACTAAATCTTAAAACTTTTAACTGTAAAACAACATAATACCAAATGTAGTCCATATAAACAGGAATAGTTTCATGAAATATCAACACAATATGTTGAGGATATAAAATTTAACGAATCAAGACAACATTTTTAAGTACTTAACTGATAAGCAGAGTTAGTAAGATGCGCAATCAGGGAATATACTTCTTTTTCAAACACACGCAAAATGGGAGAAGAAGCAACTTGCATAATTATAAAACCCTAACATTCAGGTAAACAAAAGCCCAGACCTAAACCACATACCAAATATAGGATTTTCCCATCAGTACTAGATCTAAAAGCATTAAACTTGATAGGGAGAAAGAAAACCCAATTACCCATATACGGAAAATTGAGGAAAAAAAGAAACTACTAAAATCGCATAATAATTCCAGGCAACAATTACATTTCAGATAAAAGAAAAACATAAACGACTTATTGCAATGGCTGATCACACACCATCAACAAAAGCATAAATGTTAATAACATAAAAATTAAAAAGAATATAGTTGGAAAGACTGAGCTTAACATGATCTATTAAACACCCCGTATGAATACTGTAATAAAAACGAATTAATAATCCTATATTTTAAGGTAACCCAGACGAATAATAAATTGGGATTAAGTACCTGATAGATATATCACAGACGAATAGAGAGTGTAATAATGGTAGAGATACAATGGCTGACTGACTGCGTTGCTAGGAGAGAGACGGTGGGATATGAAAACAGTTTAGCGCACCGAGTAAATTGCAAATCTGACCCTCAACTTTAGGTGCTTTTCGCCATTGACCCCTTTTTTATTAGTCAACGCGAAACAAACCTAATACCATTCAAAAATTTGGATTGTAAATCCTTACATTATGTTTGTAAGTTTTATTTTGAGAGAGGAAAGGGAAGGGAGTGAAAAATAATTAGAATTCTTTTAAATTTCATGTTTGTAAATTTTTTTAGGGAAAAATTAAAGAATTTAAAGATAAATTCTGCTCAAAATTTTCTTTTTTTTAAGGGAGGATTTAGATGAATAAGAAAAGATAAAAAAAAAAATATTTTATTTTTATCTAAAATAACATTTCAAATTAAATAATATGATAATTTTATCCCTAACTATCATAAATTTCATTGAAAATATGAGTAATACTCCATTTTTCAATCTTTGTTGACTTTTAAATGGAATATAGTAGGAATGAAAAAAGCAGATCCTTTGTACCTAATTTTTTTGTTTCTTCTATTTAAATTTTGATATTTAGTCTTTGACTTAACATTAATTAATTTTAAAATAAAATAAAAAGGCATGTGTCAAAATTTAAATAGAAGAAATTTGGGATCTGTCCTTAATTTTTTGTCTCTTTTATTTAAATTTTGACATCTAGTCTTTGATTTAGTATTAATTAATTCTAAAATTAAATAAAAAAATATGTTTCAAAATTTAAAATGAAGAAATTTGGAGAGAGATCTGATACACCTATGCTTCTTCCTTTAACGGCACAGGTTTTCATGCCACTGAGGAACTGATACACCTATGCTTCTTCCTTAACAGAAGTCGTTATCACTCGAAACTTCTCTTCAAACTTCCAACAAACCAAACAGATCCCAGCCCTTTCCAAACCGTAGCACCGCCATATGGCATCGGCAGCGAAATCGTTGGTCAAAACCTTAAGAAAGTACATAAAGAAGCCATGGGAGATAACAGGCCCTTGCGCAAGTCCCGAGTACAAGTTAGCCGTGCCGGCTGCCACCGAGTACCGAATTTACTGTCCGGCCACCTACCCCGTCAAGGCCATCGTCCCCACCTCAAATCCCGAAACCGTCTATGACATCAAATACTTCACCCGCGACCAGCGCCGGAACCGGCTTCCGATTCGCCGGGCTATCTTGAAGAAAGCCGACGTGGAGAAGATGACGAGAGAAAAAACTTTTGATATCTCTGATTTCCCTCCCGTTTATCTCACTCAAATCGTTGAAGAAGACTATAATGCCCGTAGAGGAGGTTACGTCAAATAAGGTCAGTCAGCTATTTTATTAACACTCGTAATTATTGTGTATTTTGCAAAATTTTGTTTATGGTTTAGTTGCCTTTTTGTAATATATATATGAGTATTTTTTTTTTTACAAACCCTTCCCTTTTTGCCACAGTGAATGTTTAAAATGTTTTTTTTGATGATTTCAACGGAGTTGGTGTTGAAGGAGACTGGTATGGAAAATGAATTAGCTGGATTCTAAGTTGTTAGTCAGTATTGAATTTGAAAAATATGGAGAGTTAGTGTTTTGACTAGTAGTTAGGGTCTTATCTTTGTATTCTTAATAAGAATTATTGTCAGAGAGGTGTTTTCGACGTTAAGTTGTTAGTCAGGAGTGATGACACTAATATTTTAAAAAGATGAAAGATTGTATTTTTCACTACTGTACAATTTCGGTTCTTATATATTGTCTGTTTAATGAGAATAAGGGTCAGAGAGGGAGGTGTTGTTTGTAGTAGATATGTTGGATTGTTGACTTCTGGTGATGTCGTCTTAGTTAATAAGTTATGGGAGTTTGTCTTTGAAGATGGGAAACCATGGTGTTGATATTTCATATCATGTTGGGACTGACCCGACAAGGTATAGCCATATAAATACGCCAACAAAAGTTCCATGGAAACAAGAGATTCTAAAATCTCATCCGCAATGCCCTGTGTCAACTACTTGGTATTTTATTTTCTTTATAAATTGTATAGTTCCAATTATTATGCTACATCACTCTGCTAGAGGCATTACCTCTGGATTTTTACTTCCTTCAATATTATAAAGGGTTAAGCAATATGTTAGGCAAGGGCATATTGGTTAGTTATTATCTAATAAAATATTCTAGTGACAACTATGTTATAAGTGAGTGAGTTAGTAATGGGTGAAGGAGGATAAGAGAATATGGTGTAAGTTTAAACTTTATTTTTTCAGCAAGTTTATGTAGTCTATAAATACAAGTGGATTGTAACTTTTATTTGCCAAGTAATGAATGATATGAGGACCTCATAAGCAAGTTTGCTCTCACACCTATCTCCCTCCTTCAATCTTCCCTCAAATTTATTCTATTTGTCTAATCTATCTTTTTCCTCCCTAAAATTCTTCTATCTATCCCTCTATTTGTTGTTCTATCTCTACAAATTCAAGTTAGGGCCAAGGTGGGCCTGGCAATTTGGTATCAGAGCTGTTCCTTCACTGGGAAAACCATAAATTCAGACCAACAAAAAACACTTCATTCAGCCACAAAACCTATTGAAACACATCACAAACCATCACCTAAACACAACCCAAACTAAACCCATTCACTTTCACTTAGATTTGTTCATCATTCCATTTTATATACACTGTTTCTGCTATTTTCAGCTTATGCACAAACTTAATTCCTTGTTAAGCTTGTGTCTAAGCTGAGTTATGAACATTTTGGTGCTCCAACTTTGATCATTAGCTCTATTGCTCTCATATATCTCGTTAAGCTTGTGCTAAGCAGATTTGTGCATAGTTTGGAACTCAAATCCTTATTTGTTCATAAGAGATCCATTTCACCTCTTATAGTGCTACTCAAGCTTACTTGCTCTCAACTAGATTGACTTGTGTTGGTCTAGTTAACAATTTTCAATTCTTAGGTTTATTTGTTCCAAGTTTATTTTCAATTCCTTAGCATCACAAACATGCTGAGAAAAGAATCCTGGCTGTGATTTTACATATCCTTTTGGCCAAGGAGATGGTGAAAAAAGGAAAAGACAAGAAGAACTGAAGAAGATGAGATGCCTAGGAGGAGAGGGCATGAATTTAGCTTTGAAAAGTGGGGAAGAGATAAACATGTGGGAGCTGAGCTTAAGCATCTGAAACTATCTTTCCCAACTTATAATTAGGATGACGAAGGATGTAGATAGGGTGAATGTTTGATAAGATTCAATGTATGAAGGAGCTCCTATATATGATGAGGAGCCACAACCAGAGGGAGAGCCCCCCTATATATGATGATTATGTTGGGAATGAGGAGGCTCCAGTTTATGATTGTCCACCCACCTTTGATGTAACACCACAATATGAAGGGAATCATTTGTTCAATGAAAATGCTGAATTCAATGGCAATAATAAACAACCTAAATGCGATGAAAACTTCTGGTATGATGAGGAACTTATATTTGATGAGGATCCTGAAGTGGAGCAAGGATTCATGAAGAAGGTAGTGTTAGCACTTCCTGAACAGCAACAGAAAGTTTCCTTGGCAAGGAAACTGTCAAAACAGCCTTATATGCTACAAACCAGGTCAGGAAATGATGAAATTCCAGCTAAACAGAGTCCTAAGCTTTGTATAGAGTTTATTGAGAAAATGGAATTCATTCTTGATTGCCATCCAAAGCAGAGTCCAAGAAGGAATGTTCTACAACTCCAGATCCTTGGAGAGATAAAGTGGTAGTCTCCATGCAATACACTCAGAAACTAGTAAATCAAACTCCTCCCCATATATCTGTCCTAGGTATATTGATGAGGCCATTGGCCTACTCCTTCCTTCCTTTGATCTTGCTTAAGGCCATTGGAAATCTTGTCAACCAGCCCAACTTCCATTCTTATACAAATCAACCCCGCTACTTTACCAGGTCCATCCAACCTCACACCAAACCAACTGCCCACAAATCCTGTTTGTTAACACCCAAAGCCACTACCAAAGACCAAAGACCAAAGACCAAAGACATGGAAGAATAGCCCAAGAGTTGGGTTATAGGAGTCGAGGAAAGAACAAAATGTTCAATACCGAACTGTAGAATATTCACTAGTTTGGATAGAGGGAACAACCTCTTTAATGATTTAAAGTGGTCATGAGGAGAGAGAAGTTTGCAATTGATACGAATTTGTGGCCAGGCAGTCCTAGTAAAACCATTCGCATTAGTGTTAATGGGTGACCAAGATTGGGGCAGACTTTCTAGGGGGGGAGACTCACAAATAATAAGGTGTAGACCAAACATATTTTCATTGGAGAATCTTTATTAAAGAGCAACCTATTATATTCTCAAGACATCATGACACTTTTCCGCCCCCTCAGTCACTCTTCCCTACTACTGTGACAGAAACAACCAGTTGGAGGATGTAACTTATAATTCAGCTTTTGATTCCTAAGTCCCTCCTGGGAACCCTTCTTAGACATGCTGAACAAAAAACAATCAGGATTAGTAAATGGATGCTTCAAGTTCCTAGAGCAATCATTTACATTGGATACATTGGAAGTGAAATGTTTGGCAAAGAGATGAAAGTAAATGTAAACTGTACTAATGTGAATGTTTACCACTATAGTGATGAATATGCACTAAAAGGTACTTGTGCTGTTTGTGTAAAGGATGGTGAAGGGACTCTTGTTTCCAAATCATTGGTTTTGCTACAAACCTGAACACTTGAAACTGCTAGAAAATAAGTCATTCGTGGAGAAGGCCAAGTATTTCGACATAGCAAAGCACTTTTTCACTGTATCATTTGAGTTCTTTCTTCTTGTTGTTAAGCATACAACTCCAAAGGAATCTGGATGTCTCCTAGTCCAATTTATGCAAAAAAATAATCTCAATTGGAAGCAGGGGCGGATTCAGCCACAAAATTTAGTGGGGTCAAATTCAATTTTTTTTTTGTTAAGAATAAAAATTATAACTATATATATATATTTTTCTAAATTCAATATAATTTTTCAACACTTAAGTCGTTAAGTTTAATATATATATATATATATATATATATTCATGATTTTCTTATAAGGAAAATATTAGAATGATTTTTTTTATCAACAATTTTTTTTATTAAAAACCCAATATAACACACAAATCCAAAAGAATTGGATAAGGCCACACGGAATAAAGAAAACTAAGTAAATAGTTTTGGAGTTTTAATACCTTGTCTTTGTCTTTGAGTTTTAATTTGGTGATAAAAGAAAAGGAAGCGAATGAAAACAAAAAGAGATAATGTCAATTTTGTAATAGAATAGAATTTTTTTTAAGAAAAGTGGTGTTTTTGAGTTTTAATTAGAAAAAAATATTTAAAAAATGAGTATATTTCGAGTCAAAAATTTTCTTCTCATTTTTTTCTACAACTAAATTAAAAACTTTACAGGATGTTAGTTAAAAAAGAAAAGAAAATAGAATAGAGTACTTACTTTTTGAGCCAAATATTACACATGAAGAGAGGAATAAAAGAAATAATACAAAATTATCATTACTTTAAAATATCACTTATACAAAAAGAGGATAGTGATGAAGGTGTGTATTATTGGGAAAGGGAAGGAACCAAGGAGGACACAAAAAATTCAGTGGGGGCAGGTGCCCCCCCTGCCCCTAGGGTAGATCCGCCTATGATTGGAAGGAAGGATATGATGAGGCCTTCGAAGAGCTCAAAGAAGCTCTTGGGTTATGCTTAAACCTATTATAATCTATGGAATGCTCCCTCCGTTCCTTTGCTTTGTCTCTTCATTTGGTGAAAAAGACTAGGATGGAAGCAGATGATCAAAGAAGCGAAGAAAGAAGTTTAAAGGAACCAAGGCCTTTTTCTGCTAGGTGTTTGGGGTATACTCTAGTGATAGGAAGCTGTTGCAAGCAGTTCATTAAAGAATATGGCATCTTGGCAAGAGCTTCTATTCCTCTGGTGCAGAAAAATACCTCTCTAAAGTCAAAGAAAACTGCAAAATACTATGATAAGTTCAAGATAACTATAAAGAACATTCAAGAACAAGTCACTAAGCCACTTCAGAACAATGAGAAACACAAGTGCCCAAGACATGCTAGAACTAATATTGAGGCACGCTTTTGCTATGGAAAATTCAACTAAACAAGTTCCTGAGTTTTGTTTTTTATACCGGAAAGGTGTTGAGAGCTACCAAAACTAAAAGTAGATAAGCAAATATTATCCATGAGGATATCTGGACATGGATGCTTTTAAGGGAATGTCAGGCAAGGGCAAATTGGGTAGTTATTATCTAATAGAATATTCTAGTGACGATTATGTTATAAGTGAGCGAGTTAGTAACGGGTGAAGGATAAGAAAATATAGTGCAAGTTTAGACTTTACTTTTTCAACAAGTTTATGTAGTCTATAAATATAAGTATATAAGTGTCTTGTAACTTTTATTTTTCAAGTAATGAATGATATGAAAATCTGAGAAGCAAGTTTGCTTTCACACCCATCTCCCTCCTTCTATCGTCCCCCAAATTGATTCTATTTGTCTAATCTATCTCTTTCCTCCCTAAAATTCTTTTATCTATCCCTTTATTTGTTGTTCTATCTCTGCAAATTCAAATCAGGGCCAAGGTGGGCCTGACATAATATACGTTGTTCTATCTACTTTATTCTTTACATTACTTCTTTTGACAAGGTGGGGCTGTAACTCGGCCACTGAAAACCTTTTTAAAAGAGTGATGTTGGACAAAAAAGTGTGCAATTAGAATAAAAGGCTGAAAGAGCAGAAATTATGGTTTGTGCTGCCCTTGCAAGGGTTCCACTATTAAGTATACTAGACTCTTAAAACTCCTAGTATAAAAATATTACAACAAAGAAACCTAACTTCATTCCAATTTCTAGCTAATTACATGAGACTCAAAAAGCATTATTCTAATAATATTCCTAAGCTTGTAGCATTCTTGCCAATTCTAGTTCCTGCATCAAAGTGTCAACATTTAGGAATCACATGTTGTGTTTCTCTTAGATAAAAGAAGATTTTTTAAAGGTAAAACTTTTAAGTAAAAGACTACAAAGCTAAGGAAGGACAATAGGTCTTCTGAAAGGAAAGAAATGGAAAGACTACATACACAAGTAATAAGAAGCTCGAGTCCATATATAAATCAATAAACAGTTTATAGAAATCTTGCGAGATTGCAGAAACCTACAAGGACGCGTAGAAAGAAATCAGTGAATTTTTTTTCTTTACACTGTTAAAACACCCCATAAGATGGCGAAGCACGCAGTCCTTCAAAGGATCTTGGCATCCTTGCTCCCATCAGAGCCACTCTTGGGTTTTTTAAGGCCCAGGGCAAAATTTTCTAAGTGTGCCCCTTTATACAAACTAAATAAAAAATAAATAAATTATCAACTAATTAATTTTATTAAAATTATAAGAATTTACAAAAGATAAGGAAGAACACTTTAAAATGTCATCGAAACAAAAACTCATCACATGTACCTACAAAATAAAAATATCAATGAAATTGGTAAAACTAATGAAATACACACTGTAGTTGACAAGTTTTATTGATTACACAATTGAAGTTTTAATTTTTCAAATTACCCACTAAACTAATTATTATTTTGAAATTGGGTTATTCCGTTAAAAAAATAAACGGACGTTAATTTTTTATCTACAACACTAATGAATTACTCACTGTAGTTGGCACGTTTTACTGATTACATCATTGAACTTTTAAATTTTCAGATTACCCTATTAAATTAATTTAAAAAATGATTATTTTAAATATATTTAAAAATAGTTATTATTTTCAGTAAAAAAATTAGAAACTTTAATTTTTTCCATAAAATGAATAAAGTTTCATAAAATATAGATTTAAAAAATTAAAGTTTTATGAAACCTTATTGATTTTTAAAAAAAATCTTTTTTTTTTTTGAAAATAAAGTTTATTTTTTGAATCTATATTTTATAAATTTTTACTCATTTTTTTAAAATATGAAGAATTTTCCAATTTTTTCTTGAAAATAATATTTATTTATAAAATTATTAATTTCTTTTTTTGAAAAAATTGAATTAGTTTTTTTATTTATCTTTTCTTGTTTTTTTAATTTAATTTCTATTTTTAGTTTTTGTTAAAAAATTATTGTATTAAGAATGGGTCATTCTTTTAAAAAATTAAGTAGACATTAATTTAATTTAAAATTACTTTAATTTTTTTTGAATCTATATTTTATGAAACTCTACTAATTTTATGAAATAAAAAAGTTTCTAATATTTTTACTTAAAATAATAATTATTTTTAAAAATATTTAAAATAATTATTTTTAATTAGTTTGATGGAGTAATTTAAAAAATTAAAATTTCAATGGTGTAATCAGTAAAATGTGTCAACTACAGTGGATAATTCATTAGTTTTGTAGATAAAAAATTAGCGTCCGTTTATTTTTTTTAACGGAATGACCTAATTTCAAAATAATAATTAGTTTAGTGGTGTAATTTAAAAAATTAAAAGTTCAATAGTTTTAATCAGTAAAACCTACCAACTACAGTGGGTATTTCTTTAGTTTTGCCCAATGAAATCTAAACCACAAAACATCATTTAAAATGTCTTCTTGTTATACTTTTAGATGCAAAATCATAAATTATACTATCATATTTAATGTTTTTTAACATATCATTTTCAATGCATAATATCTCTAATCTTTTTATTATATTTTTTTATAGACATAAATATATAAATTTATAAAAAAATTTGGGCCCCCTTCAACTTTGGGCCCTGGGCGGTTGCCCTGTTGGCCCATGCCCAAGGCCGGCTCTGACTCCCATCAAAGCCTATAACACGCTTTGAGGAGGAATCCTCCACAGTAGAAAGTTCACACCCGACTCTCATCTACCACTTCAAACAAAGAGCACTAAAAAATGAACTATAGGTTAGCATATATCTCACTAGCCTGGATAGTGGATACATATTACAACTGGAGAACATTATTGAGTCTGGTTTTTTGTGGTGTTTCTATTTTCAGTTCATGTCATGCATCTTTTTTTTTTTTTCCTGTCATCCATTGAAGGATGCTTCCTATCACTCGTCAAAAAAAAAAGAAAAAAAAGAAGAGAAGGATGCCTCCTATCCTTGTAGACTGTAGTGTACTTCTGGCTTTGAGTACTTTGACTGGTAAAAATTCTGCTCTAATATTGACCAATCCATGTTAACTACTCAGTCATGTTGAGAACTGGGTTAATTATCTGTCAAGGTATTCTTTTGGTGTTTGTTATTGTTTTGTATGCGTTGAATTTTTTTGTTTTTTTGGGGTTTCTTGGTTTATTTTTTTGTAACCTCTAATAAATTAAATCATTGCAGGGATAAAATGATTATACTGTTTACATCTGTTCCTTTACTATATTCCGAGTCAAATCAAGCGTCATATCATACGGATTATTAATCATTATTTTTTAATGTATTGTGATGAAAAGTGTTGTTCTAATTAAAATTGTGTCGAATCTTCTATTAATTTAACTCTTACCAGGATTTTGGGCTGCAAAAGAGGGAAGGAACTCTTGGATGGGGATAAAATCTGGTAGTGCTGCTATCTCCAAGAGTCAGACCCATTTGTCATGTAATGTGAGACTCTTGTGCTCATGAATGTGTTGGTAGTTCTCTCAACAGTTCCATTTACTTTGTTTTGTTTGGTCTCTTTATCATGTTTCAGATGCATGTATAAGCATGCAACAACTGGAGTTATTGTTGTGGTTAAAGAATAATCCTGGTTATCCATCTGGATAGATTTGAGTCTGTGTATATATCATTCATTAATGGCAGCTTGTGTTATGGTGGAATGCATGACTTGTTAGCCATTTAAGATTTTGGCACACTCATTTTGCTTGGAGGCAGAATGAAAATTCACATCCAATCTTTATATTTATAAAATAGAAACTGTGAATGGAGAATATTAGGGTTCGAGTCCTCCCACCATTTTCAAGTAGGATTGAACATCAAATTCTAGATAGCCAGTTTAAATGTTTTTAAAAAATATTGATAGAGATGTGAAATGAAATTCAGTCCGTGTCCTATAAAAGGTAGGAGCACCATAAAGAAAATAATGCTACTCTGAGGGAGTATTTTGAAAGAGAAATTAGAAGTAAAGAAACATTAAATGACAGAATTTGTTCTACCAATCAAATATACCCTGCGTATACTAATTTCAGCAACATTTGGAATGGTGTGGTCTTCTTCCTTCCGGTGACAAGAAATTGTTGGTACTAGCTAGCTAGCTTGACTATTACTCCACAAAGATGGGATGAGAGAAGATGTTTAGTCTCATCGTGATTTGGCCAGAGATCCATTAAATCATATATATATATATATATATATATATATATATATATATATATATATTTGGTCCGTCGTTATATGTTGTTCGTCGTTAAAAGCTAAGACGACGGACCTAATATATAGCGACGGACCGAATCGTCATTTCTCGATCATGGCTTGCTAAAGGGGTGAGCAAGGTGAAATTTAGGTAAAGGGTGAAACTTAAGATCCGGGATATATATATATATATATATATATATATATATATATATATATATATATATATATGGGATGGGGTACTCAGACTCTTCTCTTACTCCAAGATCAGAAACAATGTCACAATCAACTCATAATTATCGAATCATCAAGGCAGGATAGAGTTTGTGACTCAGTCATGGAAGTATAACAATAAGAAAATGGATTCGAAATATCCAAATAACCAGTCATGCAAGGATAATGAATTGACATTGAACAAGATGAAAGAAAAATAACAATAAAGGAAACGATAAAAGGAAATAAGGAAATTGATATTTCATTTGCTTGATAATTTCCCTCTGCAGATTACAATGATATATATAAGATAATATTCTAACAAACCACATATCTTACTTGAACATAAACCTCACAATTGAAGTAAATTACGCCCCTGCCACTACTAACTATTGTGACATTCCCCGTCCCTTAAAGAAAGCCTTGTCCTCAAGGCTAATTTTCAGAACCATCACCTAGCTTGCTAGCAGCATGTAAGATTTCAAAGAAGTAGGACATATACAACCAGTAATTACTAAGCAATTTAGACATTTCCACCAAGAAACGGATAGAGCAAAGAGAAGCCACCCCTGCCATAATTGCAAAACCACACAAGATGAAATATCATCATTTCCAGAAGGATTGTATTTGCAAAAAATTAGGTCTGCATAACATGTTTCATCAAGGCCTTTCGCATTAAATCCTTCTTATTAGACTTCATGGTAGCACCAAGTTTATGTAACATACGCCACAGGTTATCATTCTGTTCATTCATGCAAGTGTTGATGATCTGCTTGATGGGATCATAACAAAATTGAGCAAAATCACGCTTGTATGTAACACTACCAATACTCTTGCTAGTCAACTTCTTGGTAACAGGATTAAGAAAATTTCCACCCCAAGGTCTTTACATCATATTAGACGCATCAACACCAAACTTGGAAGCATACATTTTTGCAAAGCTGGTTTGAGTAAAAACCCAACCATGTAACCCAGCTGAGAAAGCAATAATACCTTTTTTAGGGTGAACCTCATTCAAGAACATTCCTTTAGCGTCTTGAGCATGAACAGTAAGTAAAATTGCTACTTTTGAAGCCAACTCATAGTTATTATCCTTAGCTAATAAACCAAACACCCAACTCCTCTGAAGGTGATGTATAAGGTTAAACTTCAATTGCAGCTCCTTACATTTAGATACTACCACAAAAACACAAGTTGCTATAACAGTTTGGAGCTGTTTTAACCAACTACCAACCAACATTGTCTCAAATAATAACAAAAAAATTGCATCATTCAAAATGAATCCAGTGTAAACCCAAGAATTATAATCCTTCGTGGATTTTAAATCACTAACACATAGTCCAGGATTAGAGTTTATGCATTTGGAGAGAATAACATACCATGCATTAACAATATAGACAATACATTATAGGTTCCTTGCATCCTGAACTCTTGCTAACTCAGCCGTCTCTTCTGCTTTCCAATGGTAGTCCAAACTAATTACATCACTATCCCCACAACTTTTAGATGTATAAATTTCAGCTTCCCCGTACATTCCCAGAACATAATTCTTCAAGTTAGTCATCCCATCTTCGCTATTTATGGAATGGTCACTAAATAATTCGGCATTGTTTGTTTTATTTTGGGAGTCTTCATAGATACCAAGTTTGAGGTTCTTTAAGAAAGCCTCGTAAAATTTGCTGCAATATTTCTTGTTCTCTTCAGTAGTATTTACCTCTTTTTTCTCTTTTATGTTGTCTTTTTCTACCACCTTAGACAAGCAACTGCCAATTTCTGAAAGTTCTCTGTTTTGAACTATAGCATTTTTATCAAAAGAACTTTCATCATCCTTATGATTCTCAATCTCGAGTCCCACACGATTCTGCTATACTTCAATGCAAAGACTAGAGTTTATCAATGTCATCCTAGTATTCAGCACTGCTTGAGCACCAAAAGCAAACTGTCGCAGAAGTTTTGGGATTAAATCATTCAAGTTTGCTTCATCGAAATTCTCGTTGATGTCGCTAGCAATGGATATGAACTTCTGTGAATCTTCTTCTGAACCAGCAACTCGGAAGCATTTTAATTCAGATAAAAACTTGTCAAGTGTTTGAAAAACCAAGTGCAGAAGATGCAGCCAGTCAAATTCAAAGAAATCACTCAACAAATAGTCGTCTGGGTCTTTGAGTACGTCTTTAAATGGCTTAAAATTCAAGACCTTAAGTTGCTTCATTTGATGAAAAATAATACCTCCTCTCCCGTACGAACCAAAATTTAAAGTATCCCCATCCTTAAACTTCAGCCTTTTATCATCTCCATTATCCTCAACACTCGATATGATGAGGATATGTAAGAGTAAATGAACCACTAAACACATGAGTTGTCGTAGAACATCCCTCGTATCCTTTATAGTAGATTCCACAGTCAACCAAGTCCTTCTCATTAATTTCATTAAACTCATTTTCACGCATAGAGGCCATTTCACATTCGCTGAACTAACATTTCCTTTGGATACTATATCAAGCAATTTAGGCGCATTTTCAAAGATCCCACCGTGAATATGGAAATGAACTAGAGTATTATGTATGCATACTTTATACCCCAATCCATACTCGTTCGCATGGCCTTGAACTTGCAAGTTTTAACTAATACCAATTGCAACATCAGTTTCTATAGTGTTGAATCCACATAAACTATAGTAATCTAGAAATTTTATCCCACAAGATCTCACGCTGCACCTACTATTGTTGAAGCCATATTGAAAAATATTGATTAGAATATGAGGATTAGACCATAAAAATTTAACCCATTTAGGCAGATCTTCAGGGTCAAATTCAAAGTTTAAACCATTATTTAGCCTATAATTCCAAAGATCAAAATCACACCTCAAAGCTTGGTGAAGATTAACATACCACCATTGTTTGTAAAAAGTTGAATTCGCAGTTGATTTTTGAGCGGACTGCCTCATCCTCCACAAATTTCTCTTGAAGGTTTTGTTGTTCTATATTTTTGACTAGTTCAAGCATTCTAGCAAACAAGTTGTACACAACTTTAGAAGGCTCATTCCCCACAAACTTTGATTCACTAACCTTCACCATTTCTATTTCAGACCTTTCAACAAACAACTGGTGCTCACATGCAAACTTTCTATATAGTTCGATAACAAAGTCTTCCCAACAGTCCGGAGTCTATGTATCTAAAAACTTTCCTTCAACGTACTGATAGTACCATTCTAGTGCTTCTCCTTCAAAATCCTGGATTACATATTGAATCATATCTACTTCAGTCATAGGATTCACTTTAAAAAATTCTTCATAGCCCTAAATAAATTCATAAGGAGCACTGCCGGAGAAAGGAACGCTATAATCCTGTATTGCTGGTACTCCACTCAATTGGTCACATAAATGAGTGCTCCATGGCAAATCATGTGCCTTACTAGTTGCAGTACCACTTTGAGACATTTCATCGAACACTTTAGCCTCACAAGATGAATTAGTGGATTTAATTGGAATTTTGAAATGGGTGGACTTAGGAATTGTTGGTTTAGTAGCGGTTTGACTTTGAGCAATTTGAGATGCTAAAATTAATTGTTGGAGTGACATATACGAAGAAACCAAGTGACTTTCAGATGTTTTCGTAACTGCGGTAGGAATAACTTGGTGAGATGAATTGAAGATGTACGGTGAAGTGGTTGGTTGATTTCCAGGTAACATAAAGTAATTAGGTTCAAGCCATGTGTGATTAGAGATTGGAAGTGGTGATGTAGTCATAGGAGCAAAATTTGGTGGTAAATAAGTAGATAGAGAACTAGTATTTTGGATATAGAAATGTTGAATTGAAAGGTTAGATGCAGAGATTACCACAGACGAATTATAGTCCCTTTCCCATGGTCGAAAGTTGCCGAGGAACTGCTGCTTTGATACCACTTTGTTACAGCCTTGATACCACTTTGTCACAATCTGAACTCATAATTATTGAATTATCAAGGCAGGATAGAGCTTGTGACTCAGTCATGGAAGTATAACAATAAGAAAATGGATTCGAAGTATCCAAATAACCAGTCATGCAAGGATAATAAATTGACAATGAACAAGATGAAAGAAAAATAACAATAAAAGAAATGATAGAAAGAAATAGTAAAATTGATATTTCATTTGTTTGATAATTTCCCTCTGCAGATTACAAGGATATATATAAGATAATATTTTAACAAACCACATATCTTACTTGAACATAAACCTCACAATTGAAGTAAATTATGCCCCTGTCACTATTAACTATTATGACAAACAATTAGTATTGTCGTCAGTGTACGTATATAATGTAAGACTGCACGTTCTTGAATTGCAATTTCAATATCTGACGAGAGAATGACTTGTGATGATTTTTGCTAATTAAACTAATCTATCTTACCCATAAACAGAATTTTTTTGACCCATTTTAACTAATTTTTTTTTGTTGAAGTTAAATAATTTTTTTTTGAATTAAATCATAACAATGTTTACAAATTGTGAAGTAGTGGCCGATAATGAAGATATAGAAGAAATAATGGCGAAGCCACGAAGATGGAAATGTAGAAGACTGAGAATGAATCTATTTTTATCAGTACTTGTATTTATAGTATAAATGAATTTTTTTTGCCTCTCTAAATTTAACTGTTTTATTAATCGACCCCCCATAAATTTATTTACTTACATATTTTTCCTTACCCTTATACATACTTATAAAATAAAAATAAAAACCCAACAGGACCTTATGATGCGCCTTGAACAAATCCGTCCATAAATATAATACATGTCTCTCAATATATACATATATATGCGCTCCACTTTAATTGTTCATCATTTTAATTAGGTTTCCTCCACTCACTCTCTCTCTCTCTCTCTCTCTCTCTCTATATATATATATATATATATATATATATATATATATATATATATACATACGAGTTCAATTAGTAGAGGAGAATTATGGACTGAAGAAACTAAGTATGGAGCAAACAAATTGCATAACATCATCTAGCTAGGTTCAACTTCAAACTTTTTAATTGGCAAAATTAATATTTGGCCATCAAAGTTGGCATGTTATTGAACTTTTAATTTTTTAAATTAAATCATTGAACTAATTTTTATTTTCAAATTGGGTCATTCCGTTAAAAAAAGTTGACATACGTTAATTTTTTGTCTACGTGGCGCTAAAAAAATAAAAAATATTGGTTATGTGGCAAAAAAAATCAAAAACAGATTTTAAAAATTAAAAAATTAACATTTTAAAGTTTTAAAAATAACAAAAACATAATAAAATAAAACAAAAAATACAGATTTTTTTTTAAAAAAACTGTTTTTAAAAAAAAACTGTTTTTTAAAAAAACTGTTTTTAAAAAAATCTGTTCTTTTTAAATCTATTTTTAAAAAAAAACTGTTTTTTAAAAAACAATTTTTTTAAAAAGAATCTGTTTTTTTTAAAAATCTGTTTTCTTAAAAAATCTGTTTTTTTAAAAATATGTATTTATTTGTTTTATTTTATTATGTTTTTGTTTTTTAAAACTTTAAAATGTTAATTTTTTTATTTCTAAAATCTGTTTTTGATTTTTTTGCCACATAAGCAATATGTTTTATTTTTTTTGCCACGTCAGCGCCACGTAGACAAAAAATTAACGTCTGTCAACTTTTTTTAATGTAATGACCCAATTTGAAAATAAGAATTAGTTCAATGACTTGATTTGAAAAATTAAAAGTTCAATCGGATATTCAATAAAACGTGCCAACTTTGATGGACAAATCATTAGTTTTGCCCTTTTTAATTGGTGCACATATATATGACTTCGTCCTAGCTGGCGCCTCTGGCGCATTAATCATATATGATTCATGCACAAATTAAAGAGATGTAATTGCTTGCGCATGCCACCACTAGCTACTCTCGTCCTATTCCTCAGTTTTTCACTTAAAATCTTTACGCACACTAGCTAGTTTAATTTGGCAATGGGGACATGGTTTGGCCCAACATGTTTACACAAATAAGTAAAATATCTGCCCTACTTTGTTAGGCTTGCAGTGTTCTGTAACTTTTATCAAGGATCGAGTTAAAACATATCAATTCAATGAAGCAAATTAAACCAAAATCAAGGAAAAAGGTGTAAGGATTAAAAGAGCCGTCTCCAGGCTCCAGCTGCATATATATGCTTTATATATGGTGCGTCAATCAACAGTTCCAAATTAAGGTTTTGATTGTAACACTCCAATCCAACATTGAAATATAAGATATGATAAAAATTTGTCTGTGTATAAAGAATTAAGTTAATAAACAAGAGTAGTTTAAGTCTTTGTTTGGATAGACTTAATTCGATTAGGACTTGGAATTTGACCCAAGATTTATTTCGAACTCAGGATTTAACCCAGGTTGTTTCATCGAGAATTTTTAATGTGTTGGAACATATATCACTTATTTATAGCATGAAAGTTTTCTTCTTCAGGAGTTAAGAATTAGAATTAGAATTAGAATCCTCCATAGCTTTTGGATGGATTTGATTTAATTCGGACTTGAGATTTGACCCAATAATTATTACAGACTTGGAATTTGACCCGGGTTGTTTCATCCATAACTTTTATTAGAATAAATTAATAGCTTACCTTGTGCTGGAACATCTCTTATTTATAGCATCAAAGTCCTCTTCTTCAGAATTAGAATCCTACATGGCTTTAGAGACCTTCTAGGTTGTCGATCAATCCTTGGTTGGTTAAACTTTTTGAGAATTCTATTCTTTATGGGATTCAATTTGTTTCTAGAATACTCAGTGAGCAAAATTATTATATTACCTTTCATTAACAGTAATTACACGTAACAACTTGTCATTGGTGGATTATGTTTACCCACGTCACTTTATTATATCTATTTTATGTTAATTCTGTGCATCTAGAAGTGAATACAGATGCAGTTATTTTCGTTTGATAATCCATGAAGATATATAAAGTAGAAACCCTAGTTACGCAGACAGACAAGAAGATAAGGGTTCAGAAAAGTGAGATGATCATACATCCAATATTGCTTGCAACTCATAGCTAGTTATGTGTATTAAAAATTGCACTTTTCATTGAAAACAAAATGTGTGCAGAAAATAGCATTTTCCTAAAAATAAAAAGAGAAATTGGAGTGGTAAAAGTAATGCAAGATAAATAGGTAGTATAACTAATAAATTGTTAATAATGCAAATTAAGATGGACAGATCAGAAAGTGAAGAGTAGCTAGTACTGCACACCCTTTCTTTGCTGCCATGAAATTTAAAGACAAATGTCGAAATAATTACAGTATTACTACATTATTTAAAGCTAGCCTTCTTTCTGCAGTAAAATTCTGCCACCTTCTTAATTTATTTATGACTCATCTTAAAAAGCTGCATGCATGCGTACTAGTAAAAGGTAAGAAAGAAAAAGAGATACACCAGCATGCATGCATGCTGCATCCCAATATTGACTTGTGATTCCTAAGACTAGCTCGATCTTCCGTTTCCTGGGGATCAGACTCATCAATCAGTTAGGGATATTAATTTTATTACCATTTTTAATTCTCAAATTATGTATATATAAATATATTACTAGTATTTCTGTAAATAATTACTTTTGCAGCATATATCCTACCATGCATGGATATTTTGAACCCTTCACGTTAATTAATTACCTCGAAATTCCACTTTGGTCTAAACATTTTATTAATTTCTTTAATGTGGATCGATCGAGTACCTTGGTTTGAACTTCCATTAAAGTTTTTCAAATGTCCAAGTGACTTGCAACCGGAGATTTTTAATTTTTCTAATCCAAATTGATATAAATAGAAAACAAATTAATTCACCTTTTCTTTTCTCTTTAATTCTCTTTTTATTTCCAATCAATTATAATGAAAAAAAAAATCTTATGTCACGGGTCAAACTAGAGAATCTTTTAAAAGATTTAATGGAAGCCTAAGGTACACATTAATATTGAACGTTTGTGTCAAAGTGAGATTTCGTAAATATCCAACCCAACCTATATGTATATCCGAGCTATAATTAAGTCCTTGTCTTCATTAATTTACCCACTAACTACAAAATACAAATATACATTTTTCTTTAATTATCATCACCATCTTTTCTTCTTTCTTCTCTTTATTTTTAAATTAAAATTAATACACTGACAACGTATATACAAAATTAGTGTATCAAATTTAAAGTCAAAAGGAGTCTTTTTATATATATGAAGAATCTATATAAGGATGTTAGGCTAACACTCATGGTTTTGAGTTTGTGACGAAAAAGAGAAGATTGGAAAATTTCGTTTATAATAAAAAAAAAAAAATTTGTATATTTTCTTTCATGTTGTTATTGAGTTAATAAAAGAAAAAAAGAAAAGAAAATTTAAGTTACTAAATTACCCTTATATTAGTGTTATTATGTTTATAATTATAATATGGATTATAAAGATGATTTTATGTTATTTATTTTTGGTCAAAATTAGTTCATTTTTGGACGAAAAAGTTTAACTTGAAAAATGACCAAATTTTTCTTTCGTTTTTTTTTTTCTGTTAATTAAAAACTCAGTAACAAAAGAATTAAATACAAAACTTAAGTTTTCCATGCATCTATTTTTTTTCATCCCTTTTTAAAACTGACTAATAGAAGGTAAAGAATGAAAAGAAAAGATGGATACGCAACATAATATGGACTTTAGAAATAATACTGATAGATATTGTAATGTACGTAGCCGGCGGATAGATAGATGAGGTCGGTTTTGGAGGTGCGGCTTGTGTGGTTAGAGAATCTCGGAAAGAGAAAGTTAGGCAGAGCTAGAGGTAAGTTTGATTAGAGCTCGACTCAAAATATAAATAATTCAAATATGAACAAATTTTAAAGTTCGATAAATTACTCGAACTTTCTCAAATTATAATTTTCTATTGATACTCGGATCATATTCATTTGAAAAGTTTAAAATGCTCGGGTTCGATTCGAGATCGTGCTCGACTCGATAGCTAAACGAGCCTCAATCAAACTTTATTTTATACTCGATAAATTTTGTGAATCAAATCTGAGCAACTCAATACTCCACTCAGTTCGATTTATTTACACCCTTAACTGGAGGAGGCTGACCGGCCGGCTGGGTGGCGGGTTACTAAAATGGATTTTTAACAGACTTATCAGTCGTCTAATTAAGGTCATGCGATCGAGCAATCACTAACGCACGCATGCAGCCTACGAATAAATTATTTGTAAAGGGCCGAGCGGGACCATTAATTTATATAGCAGTACTACGCGCGTAATATATATTGGACAGGGAAACCCTAAAAATCCCACTGCATCAATTATTTGTAATATATAGTATTATTTAATATATATAAATATAAAAAAACAGAACAGAACTGCTTCCTTCTCCAGAAAATACATATATATATATATATATATATATATATATATATATATATATATACTGTTAGAAATTGAAATATTGCTTCTGATATTTACAGAGATGACTAAAGAATTATGCACTAATAATTACATTTTCAAAAAGATATTTTCATTTTCATTTTCATTATTATTTTTATTGCAATATACTATTTCAGGTCGCAAGAAGAGTCCATTTGCTTGTCACTTGATTGACAATTCACCTGTTTCTCAAATGAAAGGTGCATACATAAGTTAAGTAGAAAGATTGGTTAAACTACATATGCACCTATATATTCCCCTAAGTTGAAGCTAGCTAATCATTGAACAAGGTCAAAAAGCATACTAAATATATATATATATATATATATATATATATATATATATATATATATATATATTCTTAATTTTCACAATTGAGAAAGAAGGAAAGAAAAATAATCCAACACGATTAAATTTTCTCTTTTACATATATATATATATATATATATATATCAATAAACGTATATTTTAATTATATAATTATTAGCTTTTGGATTTTTATGTCAGCTGTTAGATCAAATTCAACCGTACAATTCAATTTCCACACTTCAAATCTTTCTGCAAGAAAGCTAGCTAGCTGTGTGGTTCCCTTTAATTTCCTCTCAAGTCTCAATGGATGATTTTAAAAAGATAAACATATATATATATATATATATATATATTATCATGTCCAAAAAAAGAAGATAAATATGTTGGTCCCGCCTATTATACAGTACCCCCCTCTCTCCCAAGGAGCTTTCATACACATCAACATGACAATGCTCTTGGAGAGTAAAGGCCACAACTTGTCAGTTCCCATTGACTTACCAATCTAAGTGGAAATTTCTTAATTCCCATCTAAGAATTACCTAATTGCATAATCTTTTCATCCATTGCCTAGATCTATATATATACCCTCTCACATAAAATAGTCTCATTAATTTACATAATTCACGCATATAAAGAATATATAATTTTGTTTCACGTATATGTATTAATTCCTAAAAAATAATACTACAATATATATATATATATATATATATATATATATAATATAATTATGATAGTAACTTAGGAACTTTGTGTCATTTTATACTATTATTACTAGAAAATGAACTCATTGTGTAGAATAATATTTTTTTGACATGCATATATGGGACTCCTTTTTCTTTTTTATAACGGAAGAAAATATGTGTGTTTACACACACATATCTCACTCTCTCTCTCTCTCTCTCTATATATATATATGATTTTACAAGTGTATTTATGGTATGATAATAAAATTATGATGATATATTTGAAAATAATGTCATACTATACGTTCTCAAAAAATGTGCCATAATTAGGGAATTATCAACTACAAACTTGAGCCGTTGTTATATAATTGGTTATTTGAAGGAATTAAGTGATCGGTTTTGGTTGGTGGTAACTAGGCGTGCTTATATAAACTGTCCACCCATGTGATGAGAATACGATCACAATGGCTTCGATCTGTAGTTGTCGATAAATCATTACAAGGGCAGGCAACTTTTATATGTGCAAATATATATATATATATATATATATATATATATCCTAAAATCTACCGAACATAAAGTACGAAATAACTAATTATTTTTAGATATAATTAAACATGAAACAAACTATAGATCTTTAATATTTTACAAATAATTTTATTTTGGGGGTGGGGGTGGGGGTGGGGGTGGGGGTGGGAATGGAAGATCAAGTACTATGTTCATATATACTTGTAAAATAAATAAATTAAGTTAGTGATGATTAAACAGTGACAGCTAGCAAAACTTATTTATCAAGGCAGAAAAATATATATACCTAACAAGCAAGCAAGCGTGATGAGAAGGAAGGAATTAAGTTGATAGAATTTGGACATGACAAGAGATGCGGAGGTATGACACGTGGCAGCCTATGTACCGCTGCTTTTTCTTTAATATTTGCAAGGAGCATGGTCGGTTGAATTCCGGCATCTTTAGTTCTCTTTCTCAATCCTATCCTACCACCACTACTGTTTCATTAGGTATTTTTCTTCACTTAGTAGTCTTAGTACCGATGATGAACACTTCTTTGCAACCTCCATATATAGAGCTGGTAGGCTATCTGATCTAATTCATTACTCAATTCAGCAAAAAACCATTCAGCTAGCCTTAGTTAGTTAAAACATCATATATATATATATATATATATATAGTCTGTCAATTAAGATCGATCGATCTACAAGAAGCATAGAACATACCATACCACTCATGTAAGTTAATTTGGCTGGTGTCTTTAATTATCCCTCTCTCTCTCTCTCTCTCTCTATATATATATATATATATATATAGCATAGGCTTTATATAAGATTTTCTACACAATTGTTTCACATATATATAGAGTTATAATATTTATTTATCCTTGATTCATGCATATAAATCGATTATCCTTTTTTGTGTGTGGTAATTTACATATCTGTCAGCTATATATGATATTTTTTCTTGATGTGTTTAATTAATTAAGTTGCATGACGATCAGTACCTCAACAACTTCAATTCTTATTCTGAAATTTTCATTTTTTGAGCATATATATTATGTACTATCTTAATTGTCTATCGAAAGATCATAAACAAACAGTAGTCGATCTCTTGAATTTAATCTGTCAAGTACATTAGTATATATATATATATATATATATATATATATATATATATATATATGAAGAATTAAGTTTTTTCACATGCATATATATAGAGAATAATTAAAGTACAGCTCAGATCGATCGATCTCGTGTTCTCAAATAACTTGCACAAAATATTGAAACTATATATTGTTGAATGAAGCAATTAATTAATTCTTCCTTCACCGTACGTATGCAAATAGATTTTGATTTTTTTAATTTTTAATTGGAAATTTTTAATTTTAATCTTGTTTAATTAAATTTCTTCGTTTGGTTTGAAGCGTAAATTAAAGTCGGTCGGGAGAAATTAAGTTCTTACAATTGCGCATGCAATTATGCACCAATTATGAGATCGAACTGAATGTATAAGATGATTTCAAGTTCAAAAGTAGAAGCAGATTATGAAGGCAAAACAAGTGAAGGTATAACATTAAAGGCATTAGCTTCTTCAATATCCACCACCTCCACATCATGGCCTAGATCATTCAAGGATCCACGAATCGTCCGCGTCTCGCGTGCTTTCGGAGGCAAAGACAGGCACAGCAAAGTCTGCACTGTGAGAGGATTGAGAGACAGGCGGGTTAGGCTATCAGTACCCATTGCTATTCAGCTCTACGATCTTCAACATAGGCTCGGCCTTAATCAACCTAGTAAGGTTGTTGATTGGCTGCTTAACGCGGCGAAGCATGAAATCGATCAACTCCCTCCCCTTCAAATGCCTCCTGGAAACTTGGCACAAAATCCAATGCTGAGGGCTTTTGATAATAATAATAATAATACCGACTCTGATCATAAATCACAAGGGCAGTTTAAGCTCATTAATAGCGGCGGCATCATCAATTGGGATAATGATCCATTGGAACTATCTACTACATCAAATTATTGGAGGGATCATATGAAATATTGTAAGGAGGTTGTAGGAGAAGAAGCATTAGCCATACATGACGACGACAAAGAAAGTTGGACAAAAAGAATGAGTACTCTTGATGATCAAGGCCATGGCGGCGATGCATATCTTTTCGCCAGAGCTAATGGTTCTAATTCTAATTCCCAAACAGGTTTGCTAAATAATGTGATGCAGCCTGTGCATAACTCATCGAACCTTCGATGGGAGCCTTCGTATTTATCCTTATCTCATACAGAAGATCATCTCCACCAAAACTTGAGCAATGGCCACGCGCCAATATTACCATCAAGCTTATCTGGATCTTACCATCCAGTGTTTGTCTATCCACCAGCTGGAGGGGATTTTGAATATGATCCGAAACAAATGATCAACTTTCAGATGTTAAGCTCCACTAGTAATTCACAAAATCATCATCCCTTTTCAAATTCATCTTTTATACCACCACTTTACACTACTGTTACTCAAACCATGAGACCATTTCGTTTGAGCACGAGTCCTAACAGTAGAAGTGCACCAACCAAAGATGATAGACTTATAATGCCATGGTTTCACAAATAGTGGTAGATCGATAAATTAGAAGCAACGGCTAGCTCGCTCGCTCGACTGCAAAGTTTATGCATGGTGCATGGTGATCCTAGCTAGCTAGTTAATTGTGTTTATATAAGCAGATGGGAATTGAATTGGCATGAAAAGATTTATTATATACGTTGCGTGCATGGTACTTGTACTTGAGCTGCTAAATTAAAGGAACAGCTTGATACTGGTAAGATCGATGATACCTCATGTTCATAGTTTATTGAACAGTAATAAACCTTGAAAATATTAAGTACTATCTAGCTAGTATTTCATATATATATATATATATATATATATATATATATATCATAAACTAAATTTCAGTATATGTATATACATTGCCAAAATTCAAAATGCAACAAACGTGCATTTTGAAGTTAATTTTTAGGGACGGAAATAGTGACGCATTGATGGGATCACGGATGTTGCTGATGAGATCGAAGAAAATAGATTCAATTATCATGAAGTTAATTTCATAGTAAATTACACGTAGAGAAATCATCTCCCGACATACGTATCGACACTGTATTAATTAATTGACTAAATTTAATTTCATGCTATAATCACTCTCGAAGAAAATGAAGGAAGAAGCGAATTAAGAGTCCATTGATAGATAGATAGATAGATAACAGGTGAGACAAAATTAAATTAAGCAAAGTTGTGTCAACGTGCACAAGATCCAAGTAGCTACTACCATTTCAAGCCCTTTCTCCCCTCAAAGTGGCATAGCCGCATAGATTAGAATACAACACATGCATACAGAGAGATAGATATATAGCTGGGCTGTGACTCACGTGGCTGTGGTCCTAGCTAGCTCAAACGTACGTACTACAAAAAAAGGAGCTGGAGCCTGGAGCTATATATATAATATAGGTACAAGAAGATGGAGTAATTAATTAGCAGCTAGCTAGGGTTTGGAGGCAGTACTGCCAGAGGGACCACAGCACAGCAGAATATATGGTGATGATGAGTCGTGAGGTCCCCTTATATTGTAATACTTTAGAATTTTCAAATGATCAAATAAGAATTTTAAATGAGCACCGGGGAATTGAGGTTTTAATGTAAATTGAATTGTCAATAAAAAATGTAAGCAATAAAAGAAAGCTACATATAAAATTTATAAATATAAATTTAAATTTTAGTGAGATAAATTTGAATAAGAATTATATATATATATATATATATAAATAAATAAAATATATGTATAGAATTTAAATCAACTTAAAAGCAAAGTCAAACTTTTAAAATTTTGTCACTTTAAAAGCTTGAGTAAGTACCCTCGCTCGTAACATATAAAAAAAGAAGAAGCAAACAATTTAATATGTGGGTGAATTAGGGGAGTAAGTCGGCAGCCTCTTTAGAGAATAAGGATTGAGTTTTTATTTATTTATTTGGAAGATTCAAGAAGTTAAAAAAAGTTGGCTGAGTGAAACTTGAGAGAAGCCAGAGAGAAGCAGAAGAAAGGAGGTCTCGGCTGAATTAGGAGAGTGTGGCGAGAAATCGTCAGACTACAGGTTAGGGGGTTCGTGTTGGGTGAGGAGGAGAAATCCACGAAAATCTGAATTGATTGATTGATTGAAGAGGGAGAGAACGATTTGGGCGATTATCTAACGACGCGTGGCGTGGCGAACCCCTAGAATCCGGAACCGTGTTAGGGTAATGAGGATTCCAAGAGCCTTCTTGAGTCCTTCAAGTGAGAGAATGTCCAAACCCCTTTGGTGCTTTTAGGTGGAATCTCCAAGCCTTTTAAGTCACCAAAAGGGTCCCTTTGATCTTCCAAGAGTCCAAGTCTTCAGTCCCCAGAGAAGTCCCCTTCCCAATGGAGTGGAAGAGATATTTATAGGGTTTTTTGGAGAGTGGTCATGTGATAGGCACATGTCCTCGGAGAAATTTCAAATTTACCCTTAGTCATCAAAGTAATGCCCAGATCGTCCTGCCCTTCTAGCCACCAATCCAATCCCTCAATCAATTCCCAAAATGAGTCACCTCCACGTGCTTCTGCCTCGGGACACGTGAAAGATTCTCTCGAGATCTTCTTTATTTTTTTTTTCTCTTCCGCCTTTCCATTTAATCATAATACTGAACCTTAATTTGTGCATTTAATTCAATTAGGTCAATTGAACCCTAATTTGCACTTGGGCCCACATTTGCCCCTCACAAGCGAGAGTCGCGCGTCTTGAAGTGACGATCGTGCAAAATACTTTAACTCTGTGAATACTACTTGAATTTTCCGAAAAATTCTCGATCTTGCAAGTCCCGAAAATGTAAAATCATAGGAGACGTAACTTTATGGAGCTCTCCCAATATATCTTTGAAATCCTCTATCAAATCTTTCCAAACCTTGCATAATATTTGTTTCCCTAATTAATTTTTATATGTATATATATACATATATTGAAACTAAATCAAAATAAATTATATATTTGTCAAATAAAATCAAATCTTATTTTGATTTGTAAATAAGATCAAATCCTTCTTTATAGAAAATCAAATCATTCCTATTATTTTGGAAACAAAATCAAATTATTTTATTTATATACTTATAAAATAAAATTAGGAAGAAATTATTTTACTGAAAATATTTTTTGAAAATCGAGAAATATTTTTTTTTAAAATAAGAATAATTTAATTTGATAAAATAATAATAATATTATTATTTTTTTAAACGCAAGATCTTTTTCCCTTAATTGGTGATACCGCGTAGTCATTTATGAGGATTGACAGGAATTGATTCCACTAGACAAGTATAGCAAATTAGCAATTGATTTTCTCTGGACATGTATTTTAGAGAAAGAAGACGAAAAAAAAACTAAAGGGAAAAAAAGAAGCAATTGCAGAGTAATAGTGGTAATGTGAAGCTTCTTGGGAAGATAAACAAATGAAACAATCATGAAAGAATTGACAAGCGAAAAAATCAACACATTTACAATTCAAAGTGAAAAATGAGCGCGAATTCTTCCTGTGAACGTGATCTTCATTTTCAAAACCAAATCATTATTTTAGCTTTGACAGGAATTCCTTGTGAAACTGTGATTGGTCATTGCAAAATATTTCCATATAAAATAAAATAAAAGTTACTCGCAAGTCGATACTAAAATGATTGATCAAGGCATCTTTTTTGATTGGCTATAATTCTAACTTTCCGTAAGTAATATTATGGGAAGGACTCTGTAGAATAATGGTATGATGCTTGGGTCACTGAAATGATAAACAACCTCTTTTCCTCAATTTATAAAATGGATATACAAATGACAAATCCTATATCCCATGCATATAATTCTCTAGTTATGATTGAAGGCGTAAATTCAGCAACGCCTAATTGTCTAGTTAATTACCTTATATTTATCACAATTACCCACAGAATTTTCAAATTGTAAGACCCCATAAAATATTCCCTCGTTCATATATATTTTCAGTAATCGCTAATCTCCGGGGAGAACTTTATTAGCAATTCATGAGTTTTTTTTTTTTTTTTATTTTATTTTATCAAATTCAACACATACTTATTAATAATTAATTCGAGTAGTACTCCAGATAGTATGATACAACAAACTTTATATAGAATTCCCTAAAGATATATAGGCATGCTCAGTGCTCAATGGAGCTAATATATAAAATATTATTTTATAATCTATATGTATGCATAATTGATTGACTTTTGTAAAAGTAATAATCATGTCATATGATACATTTATAATTAAAACCCATAGGATCTTACTCCTTATATATATATATATGCAATAATCTTCCTAATAAAATTTTTTTTATCTTGATACACCAAGTCTTTCCTTTTATCAAATCAAAATTAATTTTTTATTTCCAAAATAAAATCAAATCTTAATTTTATAAAATCAAATCTTAATTTTATTTTTTGAAATTAAATCTTTCTTTATTTTGGAAAATCAAATCAAATCTTTCTTAATTTGAAAAGAGATTTTTTTTAAAACAAATCAAAATCATAAAATCATATGAAATAAATTAAAATCATATGATTATGCATGATAACCATAGTCCCTTTCTATTCACGCCAAAGTTCTAATAGTAGAACCCTTAGTCCAATTTTTTTTTTTTTTTTTTTTGGTCAGACCCTATATACAAAAAATGAGGTAACCATTTTTTTTTTTTTTTTGAATCTTTGGTTTAACCCTATTTTTTTTTTTTTGAAAATAAAATAAAATAAAATCTTATTTTATTTTTTCAAAAAAATAAAAAATAAAATATATAAATAAATAAATAAAATATTTACTTATCTTATTTTTGAGAGGTCCTGTTGCTCCATGATTAATTCATCGTCTTTCTTTCCTTTTTGCCATAAGAAAGATCCGTTGAAGCTATACATGCCTTCACCTCATCCAATGACTATCAGATTAACACCCTCATGAAACTAAAAGAAAATAAGCCCATGAAAAGAATGAACATGATTAACCCCACTCTTGTTTCCCAATGCCAATTATTTGGTTCCTTTCAAACTGTCTGCTATATCCCATGAGTCATCAAGTCATGTAGCCTTCTCCACTCCTTCCCCGTCATTCTTGATCGATCCTGGCATTACCCAAGTGATTCTACACAATGATTCAATGAGAACACAAGCGTCCAAAGGCTCCTCGTGGTCTGAAAATAAAAGAGAAGATATTCCACCATCTCTTCTTCACAATAGCCCATAAGACCATCAACAATCAATTCTCTTGGGATAGAAATCACCTCATTTGCACCGACAAATCAAGAGACATGGTATATATATATATATATATATATATATATATTTTTTTTTTTTATCCGAGGGAAATTGATTATAATCGCCTCTAATTCATAATTCGCTTCGATTGTTGAAGGTGACTTACTTTCAAGAAAAATCTTTGTTTTATAATTCTTTTATTTAGTTGGAATTTCGAAACTCTTTTCATGTATAATTATTTTATTTTGTCGATTGATTGTTTGTTTGTTGGTTGATGTTTTTGTTTAATTTTTTCTTAATTGTTTCATCGATTTCTCTTTTCAGGTGATTGTAGTTTTTCTTTTCTGGGCCATTTCACCTTAACAGGATCTTGGCTCGGATATTCTCAAAGAGAAAACAACACCGCAAGGAGGAGGATTTATTCCAGCCATTTCACCTTAACAAGGTCATTGGCTCTGGATATTCTCGAAGAAAGGGAACACCGCAAGGAGGAAGGATCTATTCCAGCCATTTCACCTTAACAAGGTCATTGGCTCGGATATTCTCGGAAGAAAGGAACAACGCAAGGAGGAGGAATTTATTTGAGCCATTTCCCCTTAACAAGGTCCTTGGCTCGGATATTTTGAAAGAAAGGACAACCCCGCAAGGAGGAAGAGTTTATTCCGAGCCATTTCACCTTAACAAGGTCATTGGCTTGGATATTTTGAAAGAAAGGACAACATCGCAAGGAGGAAGAATTTATTCCGAGCCATTTCACCTTAACAAGGATCTTAGTTCGGATGTTCCAAGTGAAGTAGCATTCATTCCAATCGAGTTGATTCGACAAGTAAGGAGAAGTTAAATGTAAGAGGGGAGAGCTCCTTAGGTGGCTAAATCCTACGGGTCAACCCTTAGGGGAACCGACCTAATGGCCTCATTTTTCACATTTCCCCGTTCTTCTTTTACCCTTTTTATTTGAATGGCTCCTAATGCTTGTGCTCTTTTTCTTCTTTCAGGTGTTCATGATCTTCCTTTCCGAATCCAAGGTGTCCGTGATCTTCCTTTTCCAAATCCAATCTTCTTATTTAAGTTTCATACCCTCTCTCTTGTTATGGTAAGCACTTAATTTCAAATGCTCATTCACTTTCTTTCTTTGTTTCTAGAATTCTCATGTTATATTTTCTTGTTGCAGGCCAACTCCAGTGAACGTTCCACAGACCCGAAAACTACTAAGGAGGTTCCTTTCATCAGCGACTGGGGAAAGGCTCCCTTTTATGGGTCTTCCGACGCTTTTCTCGGGAGCAAGTGAAGAATTATGACCGCATCTGACCTTTCCTCCTCCCCGAGAAAGCGAATGCTTATTTCTATATGCTACGGCTTGCGCAAGTTTAGACAACTTTTCCCTGCTCGCTTCGCATTCCTCGTATGTGTATAGAAAACAGAATACCCTACGGTCCCCATTCATTTCATATCCGACTTATCCAATCGCCTTCGTGGGTGGCAACATTGGACCGACGAGGTTCTCACAAATTCTGATTATGTGGATATACCGAAGAGGGCCGACATTTTGCGTTGCATTCAATTATGCAGGGATCTTCGTATCCGACAGGACCAAGATGCTCTTACCGTCTTGATTTCACGTTGGTGTTCTTCCACATGTACATTTGTCACTGCTTGGGGGGAGTTCACCCCAACTCTGGGGAGTTCACCCCAACTCTAGAGGATGTCTATGTCATCTACCAGTAAGCATTTGCCCCCTGCGCGTGAGTCACGCCTTTGGTGAGATGATCGTGCAAAATATTTTTAAGTGTTGAAGTCTTCACTTCTTGAAGCTTGATGTTTTGCAAGCCTTGAAAACAAAAGTCCTAGGAGAGTGAACCTCTAGGGGAGCAAACCCTAGAGGATCTCTTCAAGGATATCTAGGTATCTCCTAACTTTACTTGGATATGTCTCCCTTCTATGCTAGGTTGGATCTTTTTATTTCCAATCATCATGTTGTTGCACTTCGTTCGGAAGTCACTTCACGTCTCCATGAGGATGACTTACTTTATGTAAACTTTAGGAGCTTCAAGATGACATACATAAATTGAAGACCAAGCTTTTGGGAAATTGAGTCAGCTACCCAAGACCTTGAAGGCTCGATAGCCTCTAATACGAAGGCTCATGGTACCACACCATTGTCGACTTGAAGGCTTTAGTTATTCCTTCTCTTTAGTTCGACAATTAGTCGTGGCCTTTAGATCATAAACTTTCATATTTTTTTTTCATTTCCTGTATCAGAAAATTTATGTACATATATTTCATTTATCAAATTGTAGTTTCTTTTATCCTTATTGATTGCCTTTAATTTGAACGATTCTTTAAAACTCAATATTTAACATTGAATCTTAAGTTATTCAATTAAGACTCCAAGACACCAATAGGCCTCATATAAAACAAAGAAATATGAATCTATTCAAGAAAAACATGTTTTTTTTTTTTTTTTTTTTTTTTTTTTTTTTATGCAAACTAACACTTGAATCTATACTTCCTTTTTTTTTTTTAAGAGATTAGAAAAATATTCAAGCATAAGTGGAAGTTTGACAATTTATTGATAACAAAATTGCTTTTAACGAAAAGCATAACGTTTCAAATAATAAATCCTTGATTACTTTTGAAGTTGAAAGTATAACTTCTGCGGTTCGAGGACTTATAGTCGGTGCCTCGATTACTTTTAAAGTTAAAAGTATAACTTTTTGGGTCTAAGGACTTATAGTCGTGTGCCTCATTCACTTTTAATGATAAAGTGTAACACTCGAGTGCCTCGTCACTTGGGTCGCTCCAATTTCTTAGCAAGTGCGATCACGAGGACTTGAAATCGGGTGCCTTGTCACTTGAGTCGTCCGGTTTCTTGGCAAGTCACGGTCTACGAGGACTTGAAATCGGGTGCCTCGTCACTGGGTCGTCCAATTTCTTGGCAAGTGCGATCTACGAGGACTTGACCACCATTTAGAGTGGACCACCATCTTGGGTGGATTATATATATATATATATATATTTATTTTTTTTAATTCACAATTCTTGTGCCTCCAACCTTGGTCATCCAATTACTTGGCAAGGGATACTCCCGAGGACTTAAACCGCCATTTTTGGTGGACCACCATCTTGGGTGGATTTTTAATTCATCCGTAGTTCGAGTTTTTTTCGATGGTAGAGCCATTATTTGGGTTCATGACTTCGGGATTGAACCATGGATGATAGTGTTACACGTTTTCTTCTCTAGTTCAATCTCCCCGCCGCCGACTTCTCATGGTATATCCTCCGCATCGTAATATCCATAATGGAATGTCCTGCGTATTGATTGGTGGTATACACGTAAGTCCTGGCTTCTTTTCATCTCTTCCATTCTGACCAACCGGGGTCTTGAGGCTTCACCACTCCATGCTCAACCCATTGTTCAGACAGCTCTGAATGCCTTCTCATTGCATGTAATAGCCTCCTGAATCGGCATTCTAGTATACTTGTCACCATGTTTTTCTCTGCTTTACCAATTTTCTCATTCTTCTCCTCTTGCCTCTTGTGGTTTTGATCGAGAATCGCCCAAAGCCACTTGCTTCTTCCCTCTTGCTCTTCCATGTAACCATCGCATGGTCAGGTGGGAAATGTCATGATTCCTCCCAAGTCTTGTGCAAAAGATGAGAGGGTCGCAAATGAATCACAAGCTTTGGTAATGAGGTGGGGCTTGAAGGCGTCTAAAGCACCATTGTTGCATATACTAACCAAGTTCTTTTCTTCAATTGGCTCGCACACCTCTCGTGCTTCGGGCCCCGAACTCACAACATAATCGACAACTCCTCATTCGGTTTCTGCTTGAACCGCATAAGCTCCACAATGGTTACCTGCTTCTCGCATTATAGAAAAATTTCTTGAAAATTGTAATTTTAAGTCATCCCAATCATGGATCGACCCTTCTCCAAATTGTAGTACCAACTAAAGGCACTATCCAAATCAAAGTCTTGTTGAATTCCGCATCAACAAGTTGTGGTTGTTCACTTCATCATATCCGAGCCACGGAGACATCGACTTCTACAAACTCAGCAATATGTTCCCTAGCATTTCCTTTTCCCCGTTGTATTTTGGAAATCATGGGGTGCTCAATATACCTGTTGGGTAAGGTTGCCTCCGAATGTGCGCGGGTAAGGAGGAGTAAAGTCCAACTCCGAGGGTCGAGATGTCTGTCTGCGAAGTTGATTGATCACGCTCATATCATCCTTCGTCACATACTGGCTTCAGAAGGCGTGAACTCTCTCGGGGTGTTGTGATATCTTCTTTGCATCGGTGGTGTGTATGGTAGAGAAATTGGTTGATGGACACTTGCATCATGAATAAATTTGCACATGGTGGAAGTTGTTGGCTCATTCGCTGGACATTGCTTGGAATGGTTGGCATTTGCACCTGTGAAAATGATGGAATAGAAGTTGAGATGATGTTTGCCTGAGGTTGGCTTGCTTCCATCCTAGGTTGTGGCACGTCACCACTGTTCTGGGCTTCCAAGTTGATTATTGGAACCAATTGACTTTCCGTTAATGGAGGTACAATGTGGTTCTCTTTGTTGTTGCTACCATTATTGTTGTCTTCTACACCTACTTGTTCCCCATGCAAACTTCCTGGGAACATGACCTTGAAAGTGGGAATCTGCATCAACTGCTGGCGGAAATTCCCCATCTCCTCTTGCTTCCTCTGCATTTCCAGCATCATGGCCATCATCATTCCTTGCCCTTCTTCTCGTGCTTCCTTCAATGCCTTGAGCATCTCCAGTTGCACATCATTAATACGGGTCTCCACCGCGCGTCGCTCGCCTTCTTGGTTGGTTTTGTTGTTGATTGGCCATATGTGGTGACGTCGAACTTCCTTCCAAGCGTCTTGATAAGTGGTTGGTCAAAATCCAGGTTTGCGCCTTGGAAAGCTTGAGTGGCTTGCCTTGAACCGGATCCGGTGAGGTAATCTTTGTTTGTTGGTGAAGCGGCTCTTCCTCGTAGTTCTTCCACTTCGAGTTGTGGGCATACCCTTCACGAATTCTACACCTCCCAGTGAGTCGCCAAATAAATGTGGGCAAGAAATCGTACCTTTAGGGGTTAGGGTTTCGTGTTGGTACGAGAGGAGAGAAATCCACGAAAAGTACTGAAATTGATTGATTGATTGAAGAGGGAGAACGACGGTGGGTGATTACTCCAACGACGCGTGGCGAACCCCTAGAATCCGGAACCGTGTTAGGGTAACAGGGATTCCAAGAGCCTTCTTCGAGTCCTTCAAGTTGAGAGAATGTCCAAACCCTTTGGTGCTTTTTGGTGGAATCTCCAAGCCTTTAAGTCACCAAAAGGTCCTTTCGATCTTCCAAGAGTCCAAGTCTTGGTCTCCGAGAAGTCCCTTCCCAATGGAGTGGAAGAGATATTTATAGGGTTTTTTGGAGAGTGGTCATGTAATAGGCACATGTCCCCTGGAGAAATTCCAAATTTATCCTTAGTCATCAAAGTAATGCCCAGATCGTCTCCGCCTTCTAGCCACCAATCCAATCCTCAATCAATTCCCAAAATGAGTCACCTCCACGTCTTACCTTTCGGGACACGTGAAAGATTCTCTCAGATCTTGCTTCTTTATTTTCGGCTCTTCCGTCTTTCCATTTAATCATAATACGAACCTTAATTTGTGCATTTAATTCAATTAGGTCAATTGAACCCTAATTTGCACTTGGGCCCACAGAGAGCAAAACAGAGAGCATAACTAGAACAAAAAAAGAAAAAAGAAGAACGATGGGCAAACAAAGAGGAAGAGAATGGAGGGAGGAAATCAATCTCTGTGTCAGGTTTTTGATCAGAATGAGTTGGGTTGACCTAATTCAAAAACTAGAAATTATGAAAATAGTAAATTCCGTAAATTATGAAATTTCTTATTTTTGAACTTATGTACGTGTCAGTTCCTTCATTGTTACAAGTTCTCTGAACTATTTGATATTTTTAAATTAATCAAGTTATAAATTTATGACAAACTCTTTATTTGAACAAGTTCTTTATTTATTAAAATTTTGCAAGTCATGCAAATTCCTATAATTGAGCTGAGCTCCAAGTTTTGCAGATATATGCGAGTTCTTAAACTCGTATATATTATTATGGTAGGTTCTTGAACTCATAATTAGTATGATAGGTTCTTGAACTTATAATATTATGGTAAGTTCTTGAACTCATATTACTGTAACGAGTTTCTGAACTCATATATATAATTATGACAAGTTCTGAACTCGTATTGTATGGTAATTATTGTAAGTTCATTGAACAAAGCGTTAATTATTTCTAAGTTTGCACGTTCTTAATATTCTTAAGTTTATTGAATTGCAGAATATGCTAGTTGTTTCGACTACTCTATTGTGAAACTGATTTAGACTGAGAATGAACAACTCTAAAATATAAGGGGAATATTTATGGAGAATTTTTCAATCTGTGTGACTATTATATAAACACTTATGAAGAGTCCTCAGTTTAAATAACTGTGGGACACTTTTGGGCCATATATTATCTACTTAACCCTTCTAGCGTTTGATATGATGTAAAGAGTTCATGATTTTTACGACCTCTTATTTAATGATTCAAAGATAAAGATTCTAAAGTTGAAGTTCTATTACTTGTTGATAATCATTTTGTGCTGATGTACATTCTTAAAGTTTCAAATATTGAAAATTTATATTAACGAGCAATTCATTAGTTCAAATTAACTATATTTATTCATTGTTAAGTGTTCTGAAAAGTCATTGTGTAATACAGTGAGGTAACATGTTACATGTCATATTCGATCTGATCACCTACAATACGATTCGAAAGAACTCTTGGTCTTTTTATGACCATTCAAGTAACTAAAATTGATAATCCTTTTAATTCAAAAATATTGAATTATTGATTCATTTTTTATTCATTGAATTGTTTATTTTAGTTCCATACTTGCTGAGCATATTCGATGCTCAAATACTGTTGCAAAACATTAACATGTTGCAGGTAGAAATAAATGATAGGATCAAAATGTGTCAGAATTAATTTACAGAATGAAAGATAAAAATCCTGTAAAAGTTATAGGTTGGTATCAGATAAGAGGAGTAAGACCGAAGTTGCGATTCAGGGCAAGGTATGTGATAGAATATCTAAATAGACTAGTTAAATCAATAAAAATATTGATAGATATATACTCTAGAAGATGTGTATTGTGATACGAAATTGCTGTAGTTAGTATAGGAATTTGGAGGCGTTTACATATATATAGCAAGCTGATTTAATTTTCTGTCATTTATATATACTTGGCATAATTACCCAAAATTTCATTCAACAACATTGGGTGTTTTCTTGCATATTTTTGGTTTAGTAAATTTAAGGTTTAGAGGGTCTTGGGGCACCTAGAAAACATCTTTTTAACATTTTGCTAGCTGAAAATGGATTTCAGTTAAAATCAGTACCATATATAGAACTCTCTTCTTCTTAATTCCTAGCTAGAATTACTTAATTAGTTATCTATGTCAAAATATACATGACACACACACACACACACACACACACATATATATATATATATATATATATATATATATATATATATATATATTTCAATTTACGTAGATTAATTGCACACACAAAAAAAAAGCCCTTAAATTCATATATATTTCTCTGGGTATTACTTTTTGAGCAAATAATGGTCGCTTTATATGTAATATGTGAAGTTATATAAGGATTAATAAATATGGTGTCTTTGACAACTATATTTTTTAATTTTCATCACTTTCAAATTTATAAAGATGTATATTTCAAAAATGACGATTTTAAAGATGATTTTTTGTTCTAAAATGCACTAATTTTAAAGATAGCCTTATTAGTGGTAGTGTGATGATAGAAATGATATTAAAAAGATAATTAAGACATTATTAAAAACATCATATATTACTTTGCAATTCTAAAGTATAACATTATTTATCTATATTATGAAGGAGATATATAGTTGTCCTTATAAAATATATATTATAATTGCAGAATATATATATATATATATATATATATATATATATATATATATATATATATGAAAATGATCCAAGTGGAATACGTTAAATATTAATCATGTTTTTCAACTAACACTCATTCAAATACATCCAAAATTGGAGTTAATGGTCGAGATGAGCGCCAAACGCTAGAGGGAGTAGCGGCCGGTAAATTCTTTTATCTTTGGTAGCTTCTCCTCTAGCTAGCGATCAAATAAAATGATGTTTTATTTGGTACCATTAGAGGAATAATACCAAACATAAAAGAATTTGACTTAATTACTAATTATCCTAATTATTCTCATAAAATAAAATAAAATAATAAATAATTATAAGGATAATTATAATGATAATCGATAATTATCTTTATACTTATCCTTATACTTATTAACAAAATAAGTATGTATAAGAATAATTATTGATTATTGTTTTATGATTTTAATTATAAATAGGAAATAAATATTGGGTTTATATATTTGAGTAGGAATATAATATAAATTCAATCACTATTTTCTATTTATAATTAAAAATCATAAGATGATAATCGATAATTATCTTTATACATAAGATTGAATTTATATTATATTCATACTCAAATATATAAACTCAATCACTATTTCTTATTTATAATTAAAATTATAAAAAATAATCAATAATTATTGTTATACATACTTATTTTGTTAATAAGTATAAAGATAAAGATAAAGATAATTACTTGATTATCCTTATAATTATTTATTATTTTATTTTATTTTATGTTGGTAAGCTTACTTCTCTATGCGACCAAAATCAAAACATCGTCGTTTTTATTTAGCTATAGAGAGTAATAACAAAGATAAAAGAAATTCTTTGGCCACTACTCCCTCTACGCAATGGTATTCATTTCAAATAATTAACTCTAATTTTGAACGATCGAATGAAATTAGTTGAAAAACAGAGTTAATAACTAACGTATTCTACGGATTATTTCCATATATATATATATATATATATATATTAATTTATAAAGGCCAAATCTTTTTCCATTAATTTGGTCCCCTGGAGAATGTGTGTGCAATTGTGCATCCCTTTTCTTGCGTGTATTCGAAGTCAACTCTTCATGAAATTAAATACGCCAGTTAATGGCTTAAAATTGCTACTTGATTTTGTCCATAAATTTTTACTTGATTGTGGAATATATATATATATATATATATATATATATATATATATATATATATATATGATCAGTATTGAAAATTAATATGTTCTTTTTGATTTAATAACTTTATGATGAGTTAGGCAATAATTTACATTATTTTAAATTAATTTTAAAACATCACTATTACGGAGTATTTTATTTATTGAAGCCCTCTTTGAAAAAGAGAGTCCTTTATTTGGTAGATTTTTTCATCATATTAACATTTGGATACAATATTTTTAATATTAAACTTTTAAAACAGTAATACTTTTTTTATTTTTTATTTTATTGGTCTAATCTATTACACTAATTTCTCAACCTAATTTTTAGGTGGGCATTTGCTGGCCCAAACTATAAATTTAGACTTGTTGGGTCCATTGACATAAAACATTTTAGGCAGACCTTGAGACCCATAACTCCAATATTATGAATAATCATTTAATCAGGATGGTCAGGATTTTGCTATTTACAAGTCAAGTTTAATGATGAAAAAAAGAAAAAGAAAGTGATAGTCCTATACGTACGTTAACTAACTAGATATAATTAAGTGTTGATTCATTTAGCTCAAACCCAAATAATTATCATCAATTAATTAAGTTAGTTTACAATTTCACAGTTAATAAATCCATGTTTAATTGAGTCTAGTTGGTTTTTATTGATTATTAAGGTAACTAACGTGGTAGTGTCGAATTGAAGTATAAGACCCCAATTTTTATAAATAAAGATGAATTTTCTATAATTATTATTTTTGAATATTATGAAATAAATTTGATATAATGTTATAGTTGTGGATAGTATTTATAAATTCCTGCAAAGTATGCAAATTGTTATATTATATTCGATTGGTGAGAGAATATTTGTTTTAGCGAGGGAATATTATTCGTATTTGACCAAGACAATCATTAGTGGGCCCCACAACGGAATTATTGTTTTGATTGAAAAACAACAAAAATATTTTTATGAAAATAACGGCTGAAGAAGTTTTACTGTTAATCTGTTGAAACACCGTGTTAAAAAAGTATAAATGCGATGTCTGGCGTGGTTGCATAAGAAGCACTTGGGTATTGATTATTGATGCTTCACGTGAGAAGTCTTTCAGGTTTTGTTCAATTATTGCTATAGTAATTGTTGCATAAATCTCACGTTATTTGATTCAATTATTGTTGATATTTTATATATTATTAAATCAATAATTGAGGCAACAAAGTTATTAATATTATTATTTGCAATATTAACGATGTCTTAGAAGTTACATCGAGGAGAGGTTAAATAATCTAATCAATTGCGGCATGATAGGAGAAATCCTTATTGGAAAGCCTCTTTCTTAGGAACGACGCGGTCGATTAATATTGTGAATTATAATAAAGGTGATAAATGTTGTTAAAATTATTAAAGTGATTTTTATAAAGTTTTGCTTATTTTATGGACCCCTATTTATCCATTTTTTAAAATAATCGGTAGAAAATTTTTTAAAGGTGGGGCCCATATGTGTTGAAAAATGATTTTTGAAATGGGGGTGAGAGAGAGTTACGTATAGGGGAGGAAATTGATGTATATGTATATATATGTGTGTATATATATTATATGTGTGAGTGGTGGGGGAAAAAGAAAGAGTGATAGTGATGTGTGTGAGTGGAAAGTGGTGGGCAGAGTGAAAGTGATTTTGGGTTTGGGTTTGGGTTTGGGGGTAGGGGTGGGGGTGGGGGGGTGGGGGTGGGGGTGGGGGTGGGGGTGGGGGGGTGTGGGGATTGATGTTGGTTATGGGGAGAAAAATCAAGTGGTGTATATATAATAATGATATATATAAATTGAAAATATGTGTTTATATATATGTATTATATTTTAATTTTTGTTGTGATTTTATTGGTTAGTTGATTGACTTAATTGTAGTTAATTGAAGAAAATAATTCTACAAAATAATTTCGTTCATGAACAGTGCACTTCCATTCTCCTATAAATAGAAGCTCATTTCTTCATTATTTCTTACGAATTCACTGAAAATTCAGAGAGAGAAATTATAGAAAAACTATAGAAAAGTATTCTGCTACTTCCCTACTCTTATATCCAGTTTCTTTTATGGTAAGGTGTATTATTTTTTTCATATTCATGAAGAGAAACTTCATATTATTCCATTCTTTATTATTCATTGGAATAACTTTTGTACGCCATGATCTACCTTATACTTGGTGATTTCATTGTTATTCTATTCGTTATTATTACATTGGAACATCATGTGCATGCGTTATCTGCCGGACTGGGTTCCGCCTTTTATTATTTTGTTGAAATATCCTCATCTGCGCGTTTCTGTAATTCAGTTACGTCTTTATTATTACATTTGGAATATCCATCTGCATGCGTTTTCTGTGGGACTTCGATTCCGTTATTTATTATTACATTGGAATAACACATTCATCGCGCAATCTACCGCATACATGGTGATTTCTGTTGTTATTCCTTTCTTTATTATTACATTGGAACATTCTGCCGGTCGCAATTTACGCTTTGACTTTGGTTTCGTTACTTATTATTATGTTGGAATAACTCGCCTACATCGAAGTACCGCATGCATGGTGATTTCTTTTGTTATTCCATTCTTTAATATACTCAGGTTGGTTAAAGTTTTGACTTATATACTCCATGAAATTAGTGGAATATCCTCGATATTTAAGGCTTCATCCAATATCTTTTCATGAAAATATTCTTACGAACATTCTTGAATTTTACTCTCACAAAGTATCATGTTGACAATTTGGGCGTTATTGGTTCCTGAGACAAATTAATTCGTGAACTTGTTTTATTGAATTCTTATATAATTGTCATCATCTTCATGTTTATATTATGTTGAAAGTCATCTCATGGCACATGAGTGCGTAGATGGACTTGGTATGATTATGACCGAGGATTATTCGGATAATCATGGTAATAATGACCATTGATGAATACACGAATGTCCTTGGTAGTAGTCATGGATAATTTGTGGTCGTGATACTTAAAGAATATCCTTGGCCATAGTGCGGGGTGATTCGATGATGTGGATTATTTATTAAAATTGAGTCTCGCCGATAAAAGTGATGAAAAACCTTTTAAATCATAAAAGATAGTAGATTTTATTCTCTACTGACTCTTTTAATGGATTGCTTGTTCTCATTGCAGCTTAAACTTGATGTCTATTGTATATTATCGGTTTAACATTGTTGAAGACTATTGATAATTTATTACGCATTATCTTAGTTATAATATTTCTTCTTGGGCTAGTTGAGTTCACCCTTTCTTCTTTCACCGTTTCTCTTCAGAAATGAGAATATAAATTTGGGCCGAGTCGAGAACTGGAGTGATGAACCGGATGATAGTATTAGTAATCCTCACTATTCATTAAATAGTGTGATAATAAATGTAATGAGGACTTATTAGAGAGTGGATATTATACTGTAAGATAATATTTGTATTAAAACTCATGACTTTCTTTGTTGTATATTAAAGATTGTATTTGTATTACTCTTAGTATGTAGTTGGCGACTCGCAATAGGTGATGTATACCTATTTTGGGGCGTCATCATTGTAATCTACAAATTTATCTGCAGTCGAATAATACGTACTAGATTAATTTTAATATATTCTTAATATCTATTTTAGGTGAATTAAAATAAATATTGAAAATTGATTAACTAAAATATAAAAACTAATAATGAGTATGCAATCTAGGAATTCGAATCCATTAAATAAAAAACATATTATTTAATTCAATTTCTTCGATCTATTTTTATAACTTAATTATGATTTTGATCTCGCTTCCCTTTAATTTAGTAATTTTACAATTAACATGGGCAATCATAGACTATGAAAAATTTAAGGATTAACTATAACCCATCAAAACTCCTTCGAGCAAGTATGAATTATGAAAAACTCATATCTTAAAAATAATCTATCAAAACCCCTTAATTAATTTAAAATCACATAAGAACTATAAAACGAAGGTATTTCAATAAAGAAATATGAAGGCAAAATCAATTAAACATAAAAGCATAAATAATAGAAGAGATGAAAAATATTATCATGAATAATTATTTAATTTCATCTTCATCTTCATCTTCATCTTCATCCTAGATTAAAAAAATTCTAAGTGTCTTATTTGTTTTTTAATATTTTAATTCCAAGTGTCTTACTTGTTTTCAAATTTAGATTTGAGACTATTTATTCTAATATTATAAAATAACTTAATATGAGAGACTATTTAATATCATGTTCAATCAAATATTATAATATCACTATTTAAAACTAAAAATTTATAAATAAAATTAACCTCGATTTTTTTAATTTTTTTTTGTAGAATGATCATAATATTCTATGAAACGATCTCCCCTTTTGATGAAAACAGATTTTGACTCCTGCATTTTGCACCAAGATAAAACAGAGTATAAAAGGAAGAGAAGTCGTGTCCAATTTTTTGACTCTGCCAGTGGTATCATATCATATCATATGCTTAACGTCGGACAATAAAGCTGTTTTCTTTGAATTTTCTCCCAAACTTGTTACAAATATTTGTATCCTTTAAATTATATTAAAATTTGGGCCATTAAATTATATTACTTGATCTATATTTATAAAATAATGCTACAGATACAAATTATTTTATAAATATTTTATAAACCGTTGATGTATATACACTGTACTTTCAAAGATATTGTGTAAAAAAGTAAAGACTATATTAAAATAATTTATTGATTAATATACTTAGATAAAATATATCACACAATAATATATAAAATAGTTTCTGTAGCATTACTTTATTTATAATGTATATATTTAATAATATTTTGAAAGTAACATAATCTGATTCAACACATGATCAAGACTTTGGAAGATAGTTGTTGGGCCATAATCCTTTTTCTTATTAAAGCCGGGCTTAATGGAACCTCCTCCTGGATCATTATTCTCTTGTTGCGATTGATCCGAATGATTTGGGTCCAATTACTTGATTATTCCGTTGGGTCCTTTCGGTTGGATCCAGTCGTTTGGGTCATTTTCGTTATTCGGACTTAGTCATTGAATTGGCCCATTATACAAATTGTCACTTAATCCAACTTTGACCGTGTCATTATACCAAGTGATAGTTGACTCACGTATGTTCCGCCACCTTCTCGCATGGCATTAATGAGGATGAGACTCGGATGATGGCGGCGTGGCAAACAAAGTGGTAGCGATGTGGAAGTAGAGGCTGCGTACTTTCTACCGAAATAATAGGAAGTGGGGAAAAGGTGTCGAGAAATGATGAGTGGCACGATGGCAGGAGATGGAGTATGTATGGGGCTAAGATCACATAAGAAGGTAAGTAACACACACATTCAGATTATTATTCTCTCTCGGACATTAGACATTATTTTTCTCTCCATTGTTGACCTTGTGATCGCCGAATCTTGACTCTCACGCCGGAAGTTATCCCCGACAGTCGGTAGTCCAGTTTTTGGTGTTGACTTGTTGAACTGCGGGGATATCGGACGCGTCTTGGTGATTGGGGCGTGGAGAAAGATCTTGGCGTTAACATTGGCTAGAAGAAGGAGGTGTGAGTTCTAGTGTCACGAGTATTTTCAATCACGCATCGTGTGTTTCGTTCTACATCGATATTCATGGTAAAGAGTAGAACACCTACACACTCAAGGAGCCGGTAGAAATTTGCCAATCAATCGACACCACGAGTGTCTGTCGAGGATCGTTTGGGGCCGTGATAAGTGTTCATGCTAGCACAACGTCAAAACGATCACCAAGATTTTCGGTCGAAGGCGGTGGGCAAGCTAAACGTGGGCTAGTCTTCCCAACGGAGAAAGCGTCGCCACGGTTTAAAGCGGGTGAAGGCACTTCTGGAACTTCGATCTGAGAGGACCAAGACGAAAAAGCTTCACGACCATTTAAGATGGCGGATGAGGCGGATAGAGCTATGGAAGTACTCGTGAAGCAACGACGGGATATAGCGAAGCGGATGGCGAATGTCGAGTTGAGAGACGAAGAGCTCGGTTATGATCGGTCCAGAAGAGCAAGGACAAAAGTAGGAAAGAACTGTTCATTCGGGACGAGAGTCTGGTAGAACTCGAGAAAGAAGAAGATCCCAAGCCCTACTCCTCAAAGATCGAAGAGGGTACATCACCTTGTCGATTCTAAGGAGCAAGGTCGGAGAGAACGAAGAGGTCGATCCAGAGATTACACTCCTGAGACCACAAAGAAAGCCCTTATTGTTGCACATTCTCGCCATAGTGCAGGAGCTCGGAGGCGAAGTATATCTAGAGATCGTACTCTCGAGAGTCTCTTCGAGGGTACACCACCACCGTGGACACTCGTCATCGTAAAAGCCCTTCAGAGTTGAAGGCTCTATTGTAAGCCCAGAATTACTTTCGGAGGAGGAGGAAGGAGTCACCGGAAAAAGAAGCATCATCTCAACCAGAAGGTGTGGAGTATCTGGTTAAAGAGTTAAAAGAACTTCGGAAGCAGCTTGCCGAAGTACAAAAAATGAAGGATACTTCGGGAAAGAAGGCATCCCCTTTTTTCGCGGAGATTCTTAAAGAAAAAGCTGACCCCACCAAGAAGTTGCCCCATATCGAGAGTTATGATGGATCGGGGGATCCCTATGACCACAGTCAGGCGTTCGACCGACTGATGGATTATTATGACTTTAGCGATCTTTGTTAAGTGTCATACTTTTGTCACAACACTCGAGAAAGGATGCGGCGGTGGATGGGGACTTTGCCTCAGATTGATTTCATCTTGGGCGCGACATATGCGATAAATTTCATGCTTTCGCTTGGGAGCAACAAAGAAGGGAAAACCAATCGGTTCGTTGACTCGAGTTCGATTTTTGAATGAGTCTTTGGGCGATATGTGAAGCGATTCCGTGAAGCGATCGGCCAAGTAGCAGACACTGAACGATCTGGCCGATTGATTTGTTTCAGAATGGGTTAGATCTGGTCAGATCAAAGAAGTTGGTGAAGAAGTTAATGTTTCATCACCCGAAGAGTCTCGCTGAAGCTTTTAACAAAGCTGAAGGCTATATCGTGGTGGAGGAAGCCATGGACAGCCTCAAACGTCCTTCTTCAGACCGGCTTAAGGAGACAGATCGGGACAGAGTGAAAGGGGATTTGGATCTGGCTAGAAGGTGTTATAGGAACGCTGTGATCACTTCGGGAGTGGGAGTATCGAAGCAGAAGCAGACCATGACAATAGAGATCGAACCCTTCACAGAGAGTAGTTCCGAACCGTTGGTCATGCCGGCTGAAGAAACGGAGGAGATAGAGCTTATCCCGGGCAAAGAGAACAAGACGGTACAAATAGGTTGGATGCGCGAACCTCTCCGGACGAACCTTGTGGAGCTCCCCGCAATGCTATGTTGATATTTTTGCATGGGAACCTCAGGATATGCCAGGAGTAAGCTGGGATATCGCTGAGCATCGGTTGGAGGTGGACCCGTCAAAGAAGTCAGTCCGACAGAAGAGGAGGATTTTCGTACCTGAACGTCAGCGAATCATTGATGAAGAGATTGCAAAGCTGTTGGCAGCTGACTTCATCTTCGAGATCGACTACCCACAATGGATGGCGAATGTGGTCTTGGGTCCGAAAGCAAAATGGTAAATGGCGAGTCTGCATCGACTACACTGACCTAAATAAAGCTTGTCCGAAGGATTTCTACCCGCTACCCCACATCGACCAACTCATCGATGCCACTTCGGGGTATGCTTTGTTAAGTTTCATGGACGCGTTCTCTGGATATCATCAAATTTCTATGTGTAAAGAGGATATACCGAAGACGGCGTTCATTACGCATCGTTCAGTATATGCCTATAAGAAAATGACTTTCGGCCTCATCAATGCCGGAGCCACATACCAGAGGATGATGAACCATGTCTTCAGATATCAAATTTGGCGAGAATGTGGAGGTGTCGTGGACGACATAATTGTCAAAAACATGTTGGTGAAAAAACATCTGGATGATTTAGAAGAATGCTTTCGAACGATTAAGTCATCACAATTTGAGATTGAACCCCACTAAAGTGCACCTTGATGCAGGGGTGGCAAATTTACAGGTTATCTTGTCGATCGAGAGAGAATTGAAGCCGATCGAGAGAAGATTCAAGCGATCTGAACATGAAGACTCCTCGGTCATTTAAAGATGTTCAACGTCTGATTGGAAGGATTGCGACTTTAAGGAGGTTTATGTCCAAGTCGGCGGAAAGATGTTTACCGTTCTTGATACATTGAAAGGGTAGAAGAATGCAAAGACGTTTTAATGGACTTGGAGTGTAAGGGCGCCTTCGAACATCAAGTCCTACCTATCTTTGGCACCTTTGTTGGTGAAACCCGCTCTCTTTGAACCCCTATATTTGTACTTAGCGACTAGTTAGTTTAGCGATAGGAGGCGGTTTTGGTGTGTGAAGTTGGGGAGTAAGCGGCTTTTCGGTTTATTATGTAAGCCATGTCCTTGGGATCTTTGAAACAAAGATACCGAACATTGAAAAGTTTGCTTTTGCTTTAATAACGCTAGTCGAAAGCTTAGGCAATACTTCCGTGGTAGATTGGTAATAGTATATACTGAATCGACCTTTGAAGAAGATTATGGGCAAACACGAGGTATCGGGGAGATTAAATGCATGGACGATGGAGTTGTCCCAATTTTTCATTGAATATCATCCCCGAACCGCCATCAAAGGGCAAGCCTTGGCTGATTTTGTAGTTGAATGTTCATTTTCTGAAGCTGATGAAGTTGTGGCGGTTTGAAGGATCAGACGAAAGAAGCGATTCTGATTCTTGATGAAAAGCGAGTTAAATGAATATTTGTATGCAGATGGGTCTTCTACCACGGACGTCAGTGGAGCAAGGATTATTCTTACGAGTCCGGAGGGATTCAAGGTGCAGCAGGCCATCAGATTTCAGTTCAAAGTAACAAACAACGAAAGTGAGTATGGTATGGTACTTGCGAGATTCTGATGGCAAAGAGTCTTGAATTGCAAAGAATAATCATCTTGATGATTCTCGGTTAGTCGTTAAGCAACTTTACGGGGAATCTGGCTCGAGGCCCAAAAATGATCAAATATCTAGCAGAATTGAAGGAACAACTTCAACATTTCCAATCTTATAAGTTTCAGGGGGTCGAACGTAATAACAATTCAATTGCTGATGCACTCTCCAAATTAGCCACTACGGATGTTAATGTCTTTGATGGGTCGGTTTACTTAGAAATTTTGCAGCATCCTAGTGTCCATCATAAATCGGTGATGTGCATTGACCAAACCAACTGCTGGTTGACTCCATATATAGAGTATCTGGCAGATGGCGTCTTACCTTCGGATCGGATGCTCGCCAAGAAAATAAAGTATAAGAGTGCTAATTTTGTTCTGATTGATGGGGATCTATTTCGAAGGGCTTTCTCATCTCCACTTCTTGAAATGCGACTCCATCCGGTTGAATATGCTCTCCGGAAGTACATGAAGGCATCTGTGGCGACCGTATACGCGGCTAAGTCATTAGCCTATAAAGTACTTCGACAAGGGTACTCTTGGCCTACCATCTTCAAAGAAGCGGTTGAATCGTCGAGAAGTGCGAGAAGTGTCAACTCAACGGTCCGATCCCATGAACCACCGGAAGAGCTATACTCGATCTTATCTCCTATACCCTTCATTTATGCGGGGGTTGATATCTTTCGGTCCATTCTAGAAGGTAAAAGGTCAAGTCGGTTTTGTTATAGTTGCCATCCAAGATATTTGATGTCTTGGGATGCTCTCGAGGAACAAAGGTTCCTTCTTGCCATTATGTTCTTGTGGAGAGCTGATTCTTGGTGGGAATCGGTAAAAGCGTACTCAACTTTCTTTGTCTTGAAGATATCTTGGGAGAAGTTCGGGGACTGTTCAACGAAAAATACTTTCACGAAAGTATTAGCCACATGAAGGAGGTGGAGTTTATCAAGTTGGAACAAAACAATATGGCCAGTGTCGCAATCTGAGGCAAAATTTGCGGAGTTATCACGGTTCGTCCCCACTTGGTGGATAATGAAGAGAAATGGCGCGAATGTTTTTAAGAGGTTTGAAGTGAGATCGTCAACATCTTATTTCTCATAAACTGTGTTTGTATTCGGATGTTGTAAATAGGGCTCGATTAGTGGAAGCGCGATAACGAGTCAACCTTGAACTAAAAGAAAGCGGTGCAGCAAAGTTATAATACCGGCGAGAGTAGTCATCGAAGCGGTGACAACAAGCGTGGAGGAATCAACGGGCGGATATGGTAACCACTTCGGTGTCGTCGCCCAAAACAATAAGAATGGACATTTCAAGAAAGCGGAGATTCAACAATGATGGAAAGACGTCGACCTTTTTACCCGTTGTTAAGGAAGGAGAAAGACCACCTATCATATGCTTGAAATGCGGAGAAGAGGACACATCGGTCCGGTATGTGCCATGCCGTCAAAAGCATGTTATAATTGTGGAAGAGAAGGTCACTTAGCTCGATTTTATGCGTTTACAGAAGACAAATTCAACTAGGATGGAGGCACCAAAGTAGTCCCCGAAAAAATCAAACCCGTGTGTCTGAGGGAGAGCGTTTGTTGTGACCTCCCAGGAGAGCGAGGAACCCGAATGAGGTCATCACGGGTAAGCTTATCATAAACTCTAATGAAGTCTACACTTTATTTGATCTGGGTTCTACCCATTCTTTTATTTCTCCTACTTGCGCTCATCGATTAAATTTGACTCGGAGAAATTAGACTTTGACTTATCTGTGGAAACTCAGTTAGGAGAAACCTTCATTACATCCACTGCTTATAAGTCTTGTTTGGTTCAAATCGGTACCCTCACATTACACGTCGATCTTATTTCATTAAAAATACTTGCATTTGGCGTGATTCTAGGGATTGATTGGTTAACTACTTATCATGCAAAAATTGATTGTTTTAAATGGGTTGTTAGCTTTCATATTCCTAATCAACCTATTATCTGCGAATTCAAATGACCAAACCATTAAAATCAATCACGGTCATCTTAAGCCATAAAGCTATTCGTTTATTGAAAAACTGGATGTCAAGCTTTCTTAGCTCATATCACGATTTAAACAAAAATACGTCGGTTTTGAGTGATATTTCTATTGTTAATAAATTTCTGACGTATTCCCAAGAACTTCGCTTACCCCGTGGCGTGAAATTGAATTTTGTATCGACATTGAACCCGGTACAAAACCTATTTCCAAAGCCCCATGTCGAATAGCTCTATTGAACTTGAGGAGTTAAAGACCCAACTGCGAGGAATTGTTAGACATTGGCTTTATTAAGTCCCTAGTACTTCTCCTTGGGGTGCTCACTGTTACATTCATGAAGAAGAAAGATGGGAGTGTGCGACTTTGTATTGATTATCGGGAGTTGAATCATGTCACCATCAAAATAGGTATCCATTGCCACGTATTGATGACTGTTTGACCCGATTTGAAGGAGCTAAATTCTTTTCAAAGATTGATCTTACGTTCTGATATCACCAATTGAAGATTAGAACCGTGACATTCCAAAGACGGCTTTTCGGAACTCGATGCGGGCATTATGAATTCTAGTCATGTCCTTTGGATTGACTAATGCTCCTCTTTGCCTTCATGGATATGATGAGCCGAGTATTCAAGGAATATTTAGATCACTTTGTGGTCGTCTTTATTGATGACATCCTTATTTATTCCAAAAGCCGTGAAGATCATGAAGCAACACTTGAGGGTGACACTCCAAAAGCTTCGTGAATATAAGCTTTATGCCAAGTTGAAGAAATCTGAATTACGGCTTGAAGAAGTAGCATTCCTTGGGCACATGGTATCAAGTCATGGAATATCTGTTGACCAAAGAAAGATTGAAGCTATTCAAAGTTGGGAAAAACCTAAATCGATGGCCGAAATCGTAGCTTTCTTTCTCGGTTTAAATTGGTTATTATCGGAGATTCGTGGAAGGATTTTCTCGAATCGCTACTCCATTACTCGGTGACTCGGAAAGATACAAAGTTCGGTTGGAGCGAAGAATGTGAGAAGAGTTTTCAAGAACTCGAGAGAGACTTATTTCAAAGACTTACGACAATACCATACTGCCTCGGAGGGATTTGTCATCTGATGATGCTTGAACAAAGGGTTGGGATGTGTTCTTATGCAACATGGAAAAGTTATAGCCTTATGCCTCGCGACAACTCAAAGAATATGAGAGGAATTATCCTACTCATGATCTAGAGTTAGCATTTGTTATCTTCTGCACTTAAAATTTGGAGGCATTACTTGTATGGGGAGAAAGTGGAGATCTTTACGGATCATAAAAGCCTCAAATATTTCTTCACTCAAAAGGAACTCAATATCGCGACAACGACGTTGGCTTGAACTGCTGAAAGATTATGATCATACCATCCAATACCATCCTGGAAAAGCGAGCGTGATAGTAGGACGCATTGAGTAGAAAATCATATCAAGTCTGAGTGCGATATTGTCAACGAAAGGCCCATTTTGTGTGACTTGCAAAGGATGGAGATAGAGTTAAAGACTCAGGGACGACGCGTGTGATGATAGCGAGTATCTGAGTAGAACCAACTTTAATCGATAAAGTTAAAGTCGCTTTCGAGCTACGGACACGGAGGCGATGCGTATGAGGAAGAAAGTGCAAGAAGGTGCTATCTTGGGAAGCAAGAATCGATGAAGAAGGAATACTTTGAGTCAACTCCGGACTTTGTGTTCTAACGACCACGATTTAAACTATAATATCATGATGGAGGCGCACAACACACCATTTGCAATCCATCACAGGAGTACCAAAATGTATTATGATATTAAATCATACATTTTGGTGGAGCAATAATATGAAGAGAGAGATATAGCACTGTTTATCTCAAGGTGTCTAACTTGTCAACGAGTTAAAGCGGAGCATCAAGTACCAAAAGGTCCATTGCAACCACTTGAAATTCCGAATGAAAGTGGGAGCACATTACCATGGATTTAGTTCTGGGTCTTCCTAAGGTTTCTCAAAGGCGTTGATGCGATTTGGGTCATTGTTGATAGATTGACCAAGTCTGCTCATTTCTTACCTATCTGAGAAACTTATACACTTGAGCGTCTTGCTTCGTATGTACATAAGCGAGATTGTGAAGCTCGCATGGTATATGCCGGTATCCATAGTTTACGATCGAGACCCAAGATTCACTTCACGATTTTGGGTTAGTTTGCAAAAAAGCTATGAGCACAGGACTTACAATTTAGCTCGGCATATCATCCTCGAGACGGACGGACCAGACGATCGAAGAGGACTATTCAAACTCTTGAAGATCTATTAAGACTACTGTGTCCTTGATTTCAAGGGAGTTGGGACAAGTTCTTACCATTGGTGGAGTTTTCCTACAACAACAGATTATCAAGCAAGTATTGGCATGGCTCCATTCAAGCATTGTATGGAAGAAAGTGTCGTTCTCGATTATCTTTGGGATGAGGTGGGTGAAGCAACGTTGTTGGGGCCGGGAGTTGATACGTATGACTACGAAAAAGATTCAAACGATCCGACAACGTATAAAAACCTCACAAAATCGACAAAAGAGTTATCTTGATCTTCATCGAAAGGGCGTGGAATTTGATATAGGAGATCGTGTGTTGTTAAGAGTTGCTCCATGGAAAGGAGTTACAAGATTTGGAAAGAGAGGAAAACTTAATCCTCGATTCATCGGTCCATTTTAATCCTCAATCGAGTAGGAGCGTGGCCTATAGACTCGCTTTCCGCCAAATATGTCTACGTGTTCATAACGTTTTCACATATCCATATTACGTAAATATGTGAAAGACCCGAACCATATTATTGAGTTAGAACCGGACGAAATATCGGAAGATTTGGCGTATGAAGAGGTTCTATTCAAATTTTGGATAAGAAGGAACATATTCTACGCTCGAGGTTATACCTCAAGTCAAAGTTTTGTGGAGGAACCACGATGTTGAGGAGATGACTTGGGAGTTAGAATCAAAAATTAAATCAAGGTATCCTTACCTCTTGACATACCAGTCGTACCCTAATTTCGAGGGCGAAATTTCATAAGAAGGGAGGTTGTAAGACCCCAACTTTTATAAATAAAGATGAATTTTCTATAAATATTATTTTTGAATATTATGGAATAATTTGATATAATGTTATAGTTGTGGGTAATATTTATAAATTTTGCAAAATATATGCAAGTGGTTGTATTATATTCGATTGGTGGGGAATATTCGGTTTAGCGAGGAATATTAAGTGGCAACTACTCAATCATTGGTGGACCCACAACGAAATTATTATCGGATTGAAAAAAGACAAAAATATTTTATTAAAATAACGGCGGAAGTTTCTGGTGAATCTTTGTTGAAGTACTTTCAGTAGTAAAAGTATACGATGTCGTGTGGTTGCATAGTAGCACGGTATTGATTATTGATGCTTATGTGAGAAGTCACTCGGTTTGATTCCATTATTGTCGATTAATAATATGAATTATTATAGCGATAATGACGTTTTGTTTTATTAAGTATTATTAACGTAATAAAAGCGAAACATCTTTATATAAAATGAATACTTTATTAAAGTTATTTTATAAATAAAATATATTATATTTTATTATGCATAGTGTTGCGTAGTGTTTTTTGCATAGTGTTTTGCATAGTAAAATGTTTTTATATAAATAGAATATATTATATTTTATTTAAAAGATTTTGCTTTAAATATGGACCGTCAGATTAAAGTAAATCAATCTGATAGTTAATGGATTAATTACTATGCATTCTATTTTCTTATAAATAGAAGCTCATTCCTTCATTATTTTCTTACGAATTCAACGAAACTACAGAGAGAAACTATAGAGAAAAGAAGAAAAGTATTACGCTACTTCACTTTGCCAATATTCGGTTCTTCTAAGGTAGGGAATATTATTTGTTTGTACCGTAAAGAAGTTATTATTCTTTGTATTCATGAAGAGAATTTCTTTTGTTATTCCATTCTTATTTATTACATTGGAATAACTTTGTATCTGTGAATCCCCTATACTTGTGATCTTCTTGATCTTCTCTTTTATTCCATTCTTCTATTATTACATTTGGAACATCACATCATGTGTTTTACACCGGACTGGTTCCGCCTTTATTATTACTGTTGGAACATCCTGCATGTTATTATATATTTTACACCTTACTGGTTCCGCTTTTATCATTCTGTTGGAATAACATGTATACATTGCAAAGTACCGCGTGCATGGTGATTTCTTTTTGTTATTCCATTTTTTATTATACCCAGTTGGTTAAAACTTTGACTTATACTCCATGAAATTAGTAGAATATCCTTGATATTTGCGTTTCATCCAGATATTTTTTCATGGAAATATTCTTACGATCATTCTTGAATTTTACTCTCTACAAAGCGATGATCATGTTGACAATTTGGGCGTTAATAATTCTGGATAAAATAATTCTTGAACTTGTTTTATTGAATTCTTATATCATTGTCATCATCCTCGTATTTATATATATATATTTTTTTAAAGTCATCTGTGGCACATGAGGCATGGATGGACTTGGTATGATTATGACCGAGGATTATTCGGTGTAATCATGGTAGTAATGTTACAAATGATGTGGTAAAAAGTCCTCGATTGGTAGTAGTGCATTGATGGGCGATTGTTGGCATGATCATGACCATTAATGAATACACAACTATTCTTGGCCCGTGAGTGCATGAATAATCGTAGGTCGTGATACTTACTAAAGAATATCCTTGGCCATAGTGCGAGAGGTGATTCGATGATGTGGATTATTTATTAAAATTTGAGTCTCGCTATAATAACAATGATGAAAAACCTTTTAAATCATAAAAAGATAGTAGATTTTATTTTCTACTTGACTCTTTTAATGGATTGCTTGTTCATTGCTGCTTAAACTTGATGTTTATTATATTTTATCGGTTTAACACTTTGTTGAAGGCTATTGATAATTTATTACGCATTATCTTAGTCATAATATTTCTTCTTGGGCTAGTTGAGCTCACCCTTTTCTTTCCTTTGTTCTCTTGAGAAATGAGAACATAATTTGGGACGAGTCGAGGAGCGGAGTAATGGTCCGGAGGATAGCATTAGTAGTCCTCACTATTCAGTGAAATAGTGTGATAATAATTGTAATGAGGACTCCTTTTGAGTTTGTATAATATCTAGTAGACAATATTTGTATTCAAACTCACATGATTTATATCGTATATTATACAGCGAGTTATATTAGTAAGTTGTATTTAAATTATGAACCATGTATCGACTACCCAAGATGGGTGATGTATACCTAATTTTGGGGGCGTCACAAAAATGGTAACCACTCTGGTGGTAATCATAGCCATGAAAATAGAAGAAGCGAGTCAGGAAGAGATTTTAAAAAGAGGAGATTTAACAACGACCATGTGAAGGCAGCAGTCTTGGCGTGGAATCGGTTCTAGGGGAGGAGAACGACCACCGGTCGTATATATTATAAATCTTGGGAAAGAGGGACATATCGGTCCAAAGCTGTCCACAACAGTTCAAGGTATGCTATAATTGTGGAAAGGAAGGACATGTCGCTCGAGATTGTCTGATAGCGAAACCCTAGTTCATTGAGGACGACCGACTCAAAAATCGTCCCGAAAAAGTCAAAGTCGATGGTTCTGGAAGGCGTTTGTTGTGATTGTTTAAAATGCGAGGAACCCGAACGAGGTGATCACGGGTAAGCTATTTATAAATTCTTGCGAAGTTTATACCTTACTTGATCTGCTAGTCTTTACCCATTCATTTATCTCTCCTGCTTGTGCTCAACGTTTAAACTTGACTCTCGAGAAATTAGACTTTGACCTATCTGTGGAAACTCAGTTAGGAGAAACTTTCATCACATCCACTGTTTATAAATCTTGTTTGATTCAAGTTGGCACCATTACCTTACCCGTTGACCTTATCTCTTTAAAGATACTTGCTTTTGATGTGATTTTAGGGATTGATTGGTTCTTTACTCATCATGCCAAAATTGATTGTTTTCGTAAGGTTGTTAGTTTTCATATTCCTAACCAACTTTGTATATGAATTCAAACAACAACTAAACCATTAAAATCAATCATTGTATCATATCTAATCATAAAGCTATTCGTTTATTGAAAAACGGATGTCAAGCTTTCTTAGCCCATGTTATGGATTTGAATAAAGACACGTCAAATTTGAATAATATTCTGTTGTTATTGACTTTCTGACGTATTTCTGAAGAACTTCCCGTTCTACCCCGAGCGTGAAGTTGAATTCTTTATTGATCTTGAACACAGTACAAAGCCCATTTCTAAAATCCCATATCGAATGGCTCTATTGAACTTCAGGAGTTAAAGGTCCAACTACGAGGAATTGTTGGACATCGGTTTCATTAGTCTAGTACATCTCCTTGGGGTGCTCTGTTTTATTAAGTAAAGAAGAAGAAAGACGGGAGTATGCGACTTTGTATTGACTATCGGGAATTGAACCATGTCACCATCAAGAATAGGTATCCTCTACCTCGTATTGATGACTTGTTTGACCGATTCTGAAGGGGCACAATTCTTTTCAAAAATCGATCTTCGTTACGGATATCATCAAATTTGAAGATTAGAATGAGGATATTCAAAGACGCCTTTCGAACTTCGGTATGGGCATTATGAATTCTTAGACATGTCTTTGGATGACTAATGCTCCTGCGACTTTCATGGATATGATGAACCGAGTATTCAAGGAATATTTGGATCGGTTTGTTGTTGTCTTTATTGATGACATCCTTATATATTCCAAAAGTCGTGAAGATCATGAGCACCATTTGAAGCCGGTACTCCAAAGGCTTCGTGAAAACAAACTATATGCCAAATTAAAGAAATGCGAGTTACGGCTTGAGGAAGTAGCATTCCTTGGGCACGTGGTGTCGAAAAACATGGAGTATCTGTTGATCCGTGAAGATTGAAGCAATACAAAGTTTAGATAACCGAAGTCGGTGGTCAAGTCGTAGTTTTTTGGCTTAGCTTAGTTGGTTATTATCGGAGATTCGTGGAAGGGTTTTCTCGAATCGCTACTCCATTAACCCAAATTAACTTTCGGAAGGATACAAAATTCGTTTTGGAGCGAAGAATGCGAGAAGAGTTTCCAAGAGCTTAAGAGGAGACTTATTTAAGACTGTTCTAACAATACCATCTGGTTCGGATGGATTTGTTATCTCTGATGATGCTTGAGGCAAAGGGTTAGGATGTGTTCTCATGCAACGTGGAAAAGTCATAGCCTATGCCTCATGACAACTTAAAAGAGTATGAGAGGAATTATCCTACTCATGATCTAGAGTTAGCGTGATGATCGTTTTCGCTTAAAGATATGGAGGCACTATCTATATGGGGAGAAAGTGGAGATATATTCGGACCATAAAAGCCTTAAATATTCCTTCACTCAAAAAGAACTCAACATGCGGCGGCTGACGTTGGCTCGAGCTATTGAAAGACTACGACCACACTATTGATACCATCTTGGAAAAGCGAGCGTGGTAGGCGACGCGTTGAGTAGAAGATCATATCGAGAATGAGTGCAATGATGTCAAGTATCGCGTAGAGCCAACTTTAATAGAAAAAGTTAAGGTTACTCGAGCCAACGACCGGGTGATGCGTATGAAGAAGAAAAGTCTGAAGAAGGAGTTATTAGGAGCGAGAATTGATGAAGAAGGAATACTTGAGTCCACTCTAGACTTTGTTCCTCTAACAACTCGATTTGAAGTACAAGATTATGATGGAGGCACACAATACACCATTTGCAATCCATCCTGGAAGTACTAAAATGTATCGTGATCTTCGACATACATTTTGGTGGAACAATATGAAGAGAGAGATTGCAAAGTTTATCTTGATGTGTTTAACTTGCCAACGTGTAAAGGCGGAGCATCTAATACCTAAGGGTCCGTTGCCACCACTTGAGATTCCGAAATGAAAGTGGGAACACATTACCATGGATTTCGTTACGGGTCTTCCTATGGTTTCTCAAGGCATTAATGCTATTTGGGTTATTGTTGATAGATTAACCAAGTCTGCTCATTTCTTGCCGATACGGGAGATTTATTCCCTTGAACGTCTTGCTAGTATGTACGTGAATGAGATTGTGAGGTTGTATGGCATGCCTGTATCCATAGTTTCGGATCGTGACCCAAGATTCACTTCAAGATTTTGGGTTAGCTTGCAAAAAGCTATGGGCGCAGATTTGCGATTTAGTTCGGCATACCATCCTCAAAGCAGACGGACAATCGAGAGGACTATTCAAACTCTTGAAGATTTATTAAGACTCGTGTCCTAGACTTCAAGGGTAGTTGGGATAAGTATTTACCATTGGTGGAATTCTCCTACAACAACGATTATCGAGGCAGAAGTATAGGTGTAGCTCCATTTGAAGCATTATATGGATGAAAATGTCGCTTCTCGATATGTTGGGACGAGGTGGGTGAAGCAACATTGTTAGGACCCGAGTTAGTACGTATAACTACGGAAAAGATCCAAATGATTCGACAACGTATACAAATGGCACAAGATCGACAAAAGAGTTATGCGGATCTTCATCGAAAGGACGTGGAATTTAGTGTGAGGGATCATGTGTATTGTTGCGAGTTGCTCCATGGAAGGGAGTTACAAGATTTGGGAAGAGAAAAGCTCGATCCACGATTTATTGGTCTATTTCAAATTCTTGACCGAAAGTAGGAAATGTAGCCTATAGACTCGCGTTACCTCCGAGTATGTCTCGTGTTCATAATGTGTTTCACATATCGTACTTCGTAAATATGTGAAAGACCAAACCACGTTATAAATTAGAACCGGATGAGATAGTAGAAGACTTAACGTATGAGGAGGTACTGTCGAAGATCTTGGATAGGAAGGAGCATGTCCCACGCAGCAGAAAGGTCATACCACAAGTTAAAGTTTTGTGGAGGAATCATGATATAGAGGAAATGACACGGGAATTGGAAACGGAAATGAAAGCGAGGTATCCTCACCTTTTGAAACACCAGTGCGTCGCACGTCGATTTCGAGGGACGAAATTTCATAAGGAAGGAGGTTGTAAGACCCCAACTTATTATTAATGAAATTTAATTTTCTCTATTTATTATTTTGAAATAGTAAGGGTTGATTTGATTAATGTGGATAGTTAGGGTAAAATATGCAAATATTTCAAAATAAGCAAGTGGTTATAAAATATTCATTGTTGTCGGGAAATATTAGTTTAGTCGTGGAATATTAAATCTTTGTCGGGAATATTAAATGCGACCAGCAGCGACCATCGTGGGCCCATAACGAAAGCGATTGGATGAAGAAAACGCAAATATAAGTTGTTTAAAAATAACGGTGTAGTTATTACTGCTTAATCTTTGTTAAAATACTCGGTGGTTAAAACCACGATGCTGCACGCGGTATTGCACCAATTATTGATTCTTACGTGAAGAAGGCCTTTACTCGATAATGGTTACGATAATTCTTGCTCGTTATTTTATTAATAATTGATGCGTTGATATTTTATATTCTTTGTTGTTTGATAATTGTCATTACACAAGATTTTTCATTATCGAAGCGATAATTCATATTATCTGAATAATATTATTAGATAACATTATTGGCAATGTCTAGAAAGTTACATCTAAGGAGAGGTTTGGTCACCTAATTGCGCGCCAAAGAAGAGAGAAATTCTTATTGGAAAGCCCCTGCTTTCACAGGAGCTATCTGGTTGTCGATATTGTGATTACATAATATTATTTGTGAATAATTAATTATTGATTCATATGATGAGAAAATATTGATTTTATGTGGATATAGATGGAAAAATTTTTAATGTGACAATTGTTGAAAATTGAAATTTTATCTTTTTCGATAAAATAATTCATTTAAATATATTATTATATTTTAATAATATAATAATGGTGATATTTTTACAAATGAATGTGGGATATATGAGTATCTGAGGAGGAAGAGTATTTTTGTTGCAATAAATGTTTAAAACATGTTAAACATATCGGTGGACCCCATTTATTGACTGAAATTTGATTATAGCCTGTAAAATCGCCCGTTTGTGAATTTCGGTCAATTTCTATTTGGAATTTGGAAAAACTTTCTTCTGCAAAGTTGTAGAGAATTGAATTTCCTATAAAAACTTGCGAGATTCGAATTTTCTGATGAAAGGGCTATTTATTATGAATTATTGAAGTTTCGAAGCTCTGAAATAATTGATTTTTTTGAAGTTTAAAATATTTAAAATTAGAAAAACGTTTTTTCTTACTTTTTCTAGAATGTGGCATGTGTTTGATGGCTGAAATCAGATTCTAGGCATGCGTAGGGAAATTTATATAATTATATTATTAATTTATTAAATTTTACTGCTTTTGTGTTCTAGCGAATTTCCTATAAATAGGGTCTTGGGTTAGAATTAAAAAATCACACCGAAACTGAAGTTTTCTCTCTCTATATTATCGGCGTATTCTTGTGAGTATTTTGAGTATACTTTGAGTATTGTTAGGCGGTGCTGAGTTCCTTCAAAGACTATATCCCAGTATTTCAAATTTAAAATCTTAATCTTTCGAGGTAAGGGATGTTATTTTCTTCTCAAATGATATTATTTCTTCAATATCATTATCTTTGAAATATTGATTGAAACTTTTTATCAAATTTGGAACTTTTTCATGGGGTTCTTTATTTCATGAGTTCTTATTCATGAGTTACTATTCACGATTACTATTCACGAGTTCTTATTCACGAGTACTATTAATGAAGCGTGAAGATGTTTTTTGGGAAATTTCTATCTTTTGGTGTCTGAGATTACTATTCACGTATCTGGCACTATTCACGATATACTCTGACCTATTCATAGAAAAATAAAATTTCTTCTTTTTGTCCAAAATATCTATTACGGATAATAGCTTTGATTGTATCCATGTTTTGATCATTCTTGAATTTTACACCACTATGATTATTTTTGAGGTATTTTTGAACATGGATAAAACAAAGTACGAATCCTTAATCCTTAATCCTTGTCATTTTGTTTCCTTTGGATTCGTTTCTTTAAAAATATTTTCATCATCCTCGATCTTAAATGATGATATTATTGAATATCTTTGGCACATAGTGCAAAGATGAATGATTTCTGAAGAATATCTTTGGTAGTAGTGCAAAGATGAGCAGTGTTTAGATGAACATGACCAATGATGAATATCTTTGGCTGTAGTGCAAAGATGAATATTTGATTCGGATGTATATTGATTGATGTTACGAGGGATAAAAGATGAGCGATTAACTTTTAAATTCATACATAGAAGATAATAGTTTGCATTCTCTACTTAACTCTTCTAATGAATTATTATTTTCATTGCGAATATTGATTTAAAATTTGTTGTCTATTGTATTCTATTAGATTTTTCCTGTTGAAGACTAACGATAATTTGTTGTATATTATCTTAGTCATAATATTCTTTACTTGGGCTAGTTGAGCTCACCCTTTCCTTTTTGTTCCATTTTCTTCTCGGGAGGCGAGAATATAAGCGTGTACTGTCGGGGTTTGGAATGAAGGTTTTAGAAAGAATTGTTTAGTAGTCCTCACCATTTTTGTAAAATAATGTATCAATAAATGTGATGAGGATTTATTTGAGTATAGATATTGTCTAGAAGATAATATTTGTATTCAAACTCACAGTTTTACGGTTGTAATAATAAAGTTGTAGTTGTTTCTGTACCATGTATTGACAACTCAGAATAGGTGATGTATACCTATTTTGGGGGCGTCATACCATTGTTGAGATTTCGTGAAGCAGAGAAAGAAGTTTTGCAGAGGAGAAGAAAGCTCAAAGGTTCAAATTTCAAATTAGCAGGTAAAACCGTCAGAATTGGTAAAGTTTACCTTTTATACTGACAGTTACACGGTAATCGAGGGCGGCACATTTAATTCACTACAATGATGATGAATGGGAAGAGGTTTCATCCGTTTTTGGGTCTAAATATCTTCACCTGACTGGGCCTGCGTCTATTGGGCTTCCCATTTCTATTTCTGATATCAATTTGGACCGATTTTGTTGGGCTTTGGTGAGTTTCACTTTGAACTTCTTGTGACTTATCATAATTCGTTATATCCTGGGCCTATACTGTTTATAGTCTTTCATTAAACATCCTGTTTAATATAAGACTAGGGGGCAATGTTGGGCCATAATCCTTTTCCTTATTGGGCCAGACTTAATGGGCTCCTCTGTAAGACCCCAACTTATTATTAATGAAATTTAATTTTCTCTATTTATTATTTTGAAATAGTAAGGGTTGATTTGATTAATATGGATAGTTAGGGGTAAAATACGCAAATATTTCAAAATAAGCAAGTGGTTATAAAATATTCATTGTTGTCGGGAAATATTCGTTTGGTCGTGGAATATTCTTCTTTGTCGGAGAATATTAAATGCGACCAATAGCGACCATGTAATATGGGGCCCATAACGGAAAGCGATTGATGAAGAAAATGACAAATATAAGTGGTTTAAAAATAACAGCGTAGTTATTCTGAATAATCTTGTTAAAATACTCGGTGGTTAAAACACAAGATAGCACTTTGCAGTATTGCACCAATTATTGATTCTTACGCAAGAAGGCACTACTCAATAATGGTTACGATAATTCTTTATTAAATTATTTTATTGATTTAATAATTCTTTGCGTTGATATTTTATATTCTTTGTTGTTTGATAATTGTCATTACGATTATTTTTCATTATCGAAGCAATAATTCATATTATCTGAATAATATTATTAGATAACATTATTGGCAATGTCTAGAAAGTTCGCATACAGGAGAGGTTTGGTCACCTAATTGCTTGCCAGCAAGAAGGAGAAATTCTTATTGAAAGCCCCTCTTTCTTGGGAACTGCTGGTTATCGATATTGTGATTACGTAATATTATTTGTGAACAATTAATTATTGATTCATATGATGAGAAAATATTGATTTTATGTGGATATAGATGGAGAAAATTTTTAATGTGACAATTGTTGAAAATTGAAATTTTATCTTTTTCCGATAAAATAATTCATTTAAATATATTATTATATTTTAATAATATAATAATGGTGATATTTTACAACGAATGTGGGATATATGAGTATACGAGGAGGAAGAGTATTTTTGTTGCAATAAATGTTTAAAACATGTTAAACATGTCGGTGGGACCCCATTTATTGATGAAATTTGATTATAGCTTGTAAAAATCGCCCGGTTTGTGGATTTCGGTCAATTTTTGTTTGGAATTTGGAAAAATTTTCTTACTGTAAAGTTGTAGAAATTGAATTTCCTATAAAAAATCGATTGATTCAATTTTCTGATAAAAGGGCTATTTATTGTGAATTATTGAAATTAGAAGCTCAAAAATAATTGATTTTTGGAAGTTTTAATTATTATTTTAAAGAAAAACGTTTTTTGCATTTAAGTGGGCTAACATGTGATATTAATTGCTTTGAAATCAGATCTTCAAAGATGGGCTAAGGAAATTTATAATATATATTAATATTTTATTAAATTTTCTACTTTGGTGTTCTAAAGCATTTTCCTATAAATAGGGTCTTGGGTTAGAATTGAAAATCACAATGACTCAAGTTTTCTCTCTATATTATCGGCGTATTCTTGTGAGTATTTTGAGTATACTTTGAGTATTGTTAGGCGGTGCAAGTTCCTTGAACACTATACCCTTATTCCAATTTAAAGTACTGATCTTTCGAGGTAAGGGATATTATTTTTTGTAATGATATTATTTCTTCAATATCATTATGTTGAAATATTGATCTGAAGTTTTTATCAAATTTGAAACTTTTGGTGTCGGAGTTACTATTCACGTATCGGACCTATTCACGTATACGACACTATTCACGAATACGGCACTATTCATCGAAAAATAAAAATTTTCTTTTAAATCCAAAATATCTATTACGGATACTAGCTTTGATTGTATCCATGTTTTGATCATTCTTGAATTTTACACCACTATGATTATTTTTGAGGTATTTTTGGGCGTGGATAAAACAAAGTACGAATCCTTAATCCTTAATCCTTGTCATTTTGTTTCCTTTGGATTCGTTTCTTTAAAAATATTTTCATCATCCTCGGTCTTAAATGATGATATTATTGAATATCTTTGGCACATAGTGCGAAGATGAATGATTTCGATGAATATCTTTGGCCGTAGTCTGAAGATGAATAGGTGTTTAGATAAACATGACCCGATGATGAATATCTTTGGCACGTATGTAAGACCCCAAATTATTAATAAATAAAATTTATTTTCCTCTATTTATTATTTTGAAATAGTAAGGGTTGATTTGATTAATGTGGATAGTTATGGGTAAAATCATGAAATATTTGAATAAGCAAGTGGTTATAAAATATTCATTATTGTCGGGAATATTAGTTTGGTGGTGGAATATTAAATGCTTGTCGGGAAATATTAAATGCAACAATATAGATCTTTTATGGGCCCCATAACGGAAAGCGATTGGATGAAAAAAGCGACAAATATAAGTTGTTTATAAATAACTTGGCGTAGTTATTCTGAATTATCTTTGTTGGAATACCGGTGGTTAAAACACACTAATCTGGCGTTGTTGAGCGATGGCACCTGCAGTATTGCACCAATTATTGATTCTTACATAAGAAGGCACTACTCAATAATTATTACAATAATTCTTTATTCGATATTTTATTGATTTAATAATTCTTTGCGTTGATATTTTATATTCTTTGTTGTTTGATAATTGTCATTACACGTATTTTCATTATCGAAGAAATAATTCATATTATCTGAATAATATTATTAAATAACATTATTGGCAATGTCTAGAAAGTTTTGTCTAAGGAGAGGTTTGGTCACCTAATTAATTTGGCGATAAGAAGAAATTCTTATTGGAAAGCCCCTCTTTCTGAGGAAGCGTATGCAGGTTGTCGATATTGTGATTCTGTAATATTATTTGTGAATAATTAATTATTGATTCATATGATGAGGAAAATATTGATTTTATGTGGATATAGATGGAGAAAATTTTAAAATGACAATTGTTGAAAATTAATATTTTATCTTTTACGATAAAATAATTCATTTAAATATATTATTTTAATAATATATTAACGGTGATATTTTTACAATGAATGTGGGATATATGAGTATATGAGGAGGAAGAGTATTTTTGTTGCATTAAATGATTAACACATGTTTTGTGTGTCGGTTGACCCCATTTCTTGACTGAAATTTGATTATAGCTTGTAAAATCGTCCGTTTGTGGATTTGATTGAATTTACATTTGGAATTTGGAAAAACTTTCTTACAGCAAGTTGTAGAGAATTGAATTTCCTATAAAAAAAGCGAGATTCAATTTTCTGATAAAAGGACTATTTATTATAAATTATTGAAGTTCCGAAGCTCCGAAATAATTGATTTTTGGAAGTTTTAAATATTTATATTCACAAAAACGTTTTTTGTGTTTGGTGGGCATCTTTAACACATGTCATGTTGCTGAATTCAGATGCTTGATGCGTAGGAGGATGTAGAAAAAATATAATATTAATTTATTAAATTTTCTACTTTGGTGTTACTAGCAATTTCTATAAATAGGGTGCTTAGGTTAGAATTGAAAATCACACAAAAGCTGAAGTTTTCTCTCTCTATATTATTGAGCGTATTCTTGTGAGTATTTTGAGTATACTTTGAGTATTGCTATATACGGTGCGAGTTCAAGTCATAGCTATATCCTGTCAAATTTTTATTAGAAATCTTGTCTTTTCGAGGTAAGGGATGTTATTTTCTTCTCGAATGATATTATTTCTTGATATCATTATCTTTGAAATATTGGTTGAAACTTTTTATCAAATTTAGAACTTTTCCATGTCGGGGTTCTATTCATGAGTTCTTATTCATGAGTTCTTATTCACGATTCTTATTAAGCGAAGTTCTTATTCATGAGTTCTTTCATTCAGAGTACTATTAATGAAGCGTGAAGATATTTTTTTTGTGGAATTTCTATCTTTTGGTGTCGGATTACTATTCACGTATCTGACCTTATTCACGTATCTGACACTATTCACGAATCTGGCCTTATTCATAGAAAAATGAAATTTCTTCTTTTAAGTCCAAAATATCTATTACGGATACTAGCTTTGATTGTATCCATGTTTTGATCATTCTTGAATTTTACACCACTATGATTATTTTTGAGGTATTGTTGGACATGGATAAAACAAAGTCTGAATCCTTAATCCTTGTCATTTTGTTTCACTAGATTCATTTCTTTAAAAATATTTTTCATCATCCTCGATCTTAAATGATGATATTCTTGAATATCTTTGGCACATGAAGTAAAAGATGAATGATTTCTTGATGAATATCTTTGGCTAAGTAGTTCAAGATGAGCGGTGTTGAGATGAACATGACTTACTAATTAATATCTTTGGCAGTAGTGCAAAGATGAGCAGTGTTTAGATGAACATGACCAATGATGAATATCTTTGGCACATGGTGCAAAGATGAATATTTGATTCGGGATGTATGTTGATTGATGTTACGAGGATAAAAGATAGATGACGAACTTTTAAATTCATACATAGAAGATAGTAGTTTGCATTCTCTACTTAACTCTTCTAATGAATTATTATTTCATTGCGAATATTGATTTAAAATTTGTTGTCTATTGTATTCTATTAGATTTTTTCTGTTGAAGACTAACGATAATTTGTTGTATATTATCTTAGTCATAATATTCTTCTTTGGGCTAGTTGAGCTCACCCTTTTCCTTTTTGTTCCATTTTTCTTCTCGGGGAGGCGAGAATGTAGCGAAAGTCTTAGTCGGGGTATGGAATGAAAGTTCTAGAGAGAGTTGTTTAGTAGTCCTCACCATTTTTGTAAAATAATGTATCAATAATTATGATGGGGATTTATTTGCGTGTGGATATTATATTGTCTAGATGGCAATATCTCGTATTTAAACTCACGGTTTATATGTTGTAATAATAAAGTTGTAGTTATTTACGTACCATGTATTTGGCGACTCGAGAATGGGTTGGATGGAATGGACCTATTTTGGGGCGTCGCGGTTAATATATCGAGCTTAGGATATGATCTCTGGCGGAGATCGGGGAATAGAACTAGGAGGGAGGCAGAGTAAATCCTTCGCTAGTGTGTCCTACCTAAGCTTATTTGTTAGTTGGTCAAGTATATAAGGATATTATGTGATATTTTGATTTCCTTAATTAACCCTTGTTTTATGACGGTGTTTGAGAATGTCGATGAGAATATTAACGATGGAGAGTAAATGAGACCGTGGAGATGCTGTCTTTTACTGACGAGGAGAGCGTGCTGACGGTGATAATGTACCTCCCATGAACAACACCACCGAAAGCGATGATGAGCGAGGGATGTTTAGAAGCTTTTGCAATTCATGCAAAATCGAGCGAGGGAGACTCGTGTTCAAAATACGAGGAGGAAATGATAGCAATTCACGGGCGGTCACATTGAAAGCGAGTTCAAAGTTGGGACCACGAGAATTACGGGAAAGCTTCGGATCCGATTAAAGCGGAGACATGGGTCAAACAAATTACCAAGATATTCGATGTCTTGGGATGCGGAGAAAAGAAAGTTCCATTCGCTACCTTTATGTTCGAAGCGATTCTTGGTGGGAATACGTAGGCGTACCCCACATCGGTGGGAATCATGAAGCACTCCAAATGTCCGTACCAACATGTCATGAGACATTTCAGAAATGAGCCAATGACAAGTACTTCCCGAAAGTATTCAAATATAAAGGAAGTGTGTGACGCCCCAAAATAGGTATACACAACACCCATTCTCGAGTCGCCAAATACATGGTACAAAAAGCAAACTACAACTTCAATAATACAAATGTCGTGTGAAATACGACAATATATCTTATGAGTTTAAATATAATATTGTCTTCTAGACAATATCCACATGCAAATAAATCCCCATCATAATTATTGATTCATTATTTTACAAAAATGGTGAGGACTACTAAACAACTCTCTCTAGAACCTTCATTCCATACCCCGACTAGTACTACGCTACATTCTCGCCTCCCCGAGAAGAAAAATGGAACAACAAGGAAAAGGGTGAGCTCAACTAGCCCAATAAAAGAATATTATGACTAAGATAATACACAACAAATTATCGTTAGTCTTCAACAGGAAAAATCGATAGAATACAATGAGACAACAAGTTTCGGATCAATATTCGCAATGAAATAATAATTCATAGAAGAGTTACGTAGAGAATGAAATCTACTATAATCTATGAATTTAATAATCCATCATCAATATTTTATCCTGTAACATCAATCAATATGCATCTGAATCAAATATTCATCTTTGCACTACAGGCAAAGATATTCATCACCGGGTCATGTTTCATTTAAACACTGCTCATCTTTGCACTACTGAGCCAAAGATATTAATCAATCGGTCATGTTCATCTCAACACTGCTCATCTTTGCACTACAGCCAAAGATATTCTTCAAATCATTCATCTTTGCACTACAGCCAAAGATATTCAATAATATCATCATTTAAGGTAAGGATGATGAAAATATTTTTTTAAGAAACGAATCCAGTGAAACAAAATGACAAGGATTAAGGATTAAGGATTCGTACTTGGTTTTATCCACGCCCAAAAATACCTCAAAATAATCATAGTGGTGTAAAATTCAAGAATGATCAAAACATGGATACAATCGAGTTAGTATCCGAATAGATATTTTGGACAAAAGAAGAAATTTTATTTTTATTGAATAATGTACGAGGTCAGATATCGTGAATAATGCCAGATATCGTGAATAAGAACTCCGACACCAAAAGATAGAAATTCCACAAAAACATCTTCACGCTTCATGAATAGTACTCGTGAATAAAATCGTCGTGAATAATAACTCATGAATAAGAATCGTGAATAGTAACTCATGAATAGAACCCATGAATAAGAACTCCGACATGAAAAAGTTCCAAATTTGATAAAACTTCAGATCAACATTTCAAAGATAATGATATTGAAGAAATAATATCATTACAAAAAAAAAATATCCCTTTACCTCGAAAGATCGAGATTTCTAAATTAAAACAGGATATAGGCTATGACTTGGACTTGCACATATATAGCAATACTCAAAGTATACTCAAAATACTCACAAGAATACGCTCGATAATATAGAGAGAAAACTTGATTTACGGTGTGATTTTCAATTCTAACCCAAGCACCTATTTATAGAAATTGCTTAGAACACCAAAGCGAAAAATTTAATAAATTAATAATATAATTATATTATTTTCTACACATGTCTAGAATCTGATTTCAGCCATCAAACACATGCCACCTTCTAGAAAAAAAATAAGAAAAACGTTTTTCTAATTTTAAATATTTTAAACTTCTAAAAATCAATTATTTCGGAGATCTTCGGAACTTCAATAATTCATAATAAATAGCCCTTTCATCAGAAAATTCGAATCTCGCGAGTTTTTATAGGAAATTCAATTCTCTACAACTTTGCAGAAGAAAGTTTTTCCAAATTCCAAATAGAAATTGACCAAATCCACAAACCAAGGCGATTTTACATGCTATAATCAAATTTCGATCGATAAATGGGGTCCAATCGACATGTTTAACATGTTTTAAACATTTATTGCAACAAAAATACTCTTCCTCCTCAGTATACTCATATATCCCACATTCGTTGTAAAAAATATCACCGTTAATATATTATTAAAATAATATATTTAAATGAATTATTTTATCGTAAAAAGATAAAATATTAATTTTCAACAATTGTCATTTTAAAAATTTTCTCATCTATATCCACATAAAATCAATATTTTCCTCATCATATAAATCAATAATTAATTATTCACAAATAATATTACGTAATCACAATATCGACAACCGATAGCGGTTCCTCAGAAGAGGGGGGCTTTCAATAAGGATTTCTCTTTACTCATGGCCGCAATTAGGTGACCAAACCTCTCCTTAGCGAACTTTCTAGACATTGCCAATAATGTTATCTAATAATATTATTCGAGATAATATGAATTATTAGCTTTCGATAATGAAAAATCTTGTGTAATGACAATTATTGAAACAACAATATAAAAATATCAACGCAAAGAATTATTAACTCAATAAAATCTGAGCGAATTACTGTAACCATTATTGAGTAGTGCCTTCTTACGTAAGAATCAATAATTGGTGCAATACCGCGTGCAATTGCTCAACAACGCAGACATTAGTGTGTTTTAACCAATCGGGTATTCCAACAAAGATAATTGAATAACTACTGTATTTATAAATAACTTATATTTGTCGCTTTCTTCATCCAATCACTTTTTCGTTATGGGGCCCACACATGGTCGCTACTGCCATGTACTGAATATTCCCGAAAAAGCGATTGAATATTCCACCCACCAAACGAATATTCCCCGACGATAATGAATATTTTATAACCACTTGCTTAATTTGAAATATTTGCATATTTAACCCTTAACTATCCACATTAATCAAATCAACCTTTACTATTTCAAAATAATAAATAAAGGAAATTCCTTTTTATTTAAAAATTTCTGGGTCTTACAACCTCCCTCCTTATGAAATTTCGTCTCCTCGAAATTGACGTGACGTGCATTCGCTGTGTTTTGAAAAGGTGAGGATACCTCGCTTTCATTTCCGCTTCCAACTCCCGTGTCATTTCCTCTATAGCATGATTCCTCCACAAAACTTTAACTTGTGGTATAACCTTTGCGCGTAGGGACATGCTCCTTCCTATCCAACATCTTGGACAGTACCTCCTCAATACGTTAAGTCTTGGCTATCTCGTCCGGTTCTAACTCAATAACGTGGTTCGGTCTTTCACATATTGAAAAGCACGATATGTGAAACACATTATGAACACGAGACATACTTGGAGGTGCTTGATGAGTCTATAGGCTACATTTCCTACTCGATCAAGAATTTGAAATGGACCAATAAATCATGGATTGAGCTTTCCTCTCTTCCCAAATCTTGTAACACCCTTCCATGGAGCAACTCGCAACAATACATGATCCCCTACATTAAATTCCACGTCCTTTCGATGAAGATCTGCATAACTCTTTTATCGATCTTGTGCCGTTTGTATACGTTGTTGAATCATTAGTCATACGTATCTTACGTCTTAACTCGGGTCCCAACAATGTTGCTTCACCCACCTCATCCCAACATATTGGAGAACGACATTTTCGTCCATATAATGCTTGAATGGAACCATGCCTATATTTGTTTAATAACTATTGTTGTATGAGAATTCCACCATGGCAAGTACTTATCCCAACTTCCTTTGAAATCTAGGACACGAGTTTTAATATATCTTCAAGTTTTGAGTAGTCCTTTCGATTGCCCATCCGTTTGAGGATGGTATGCCAAATCAATCGTAAATTCGTGCCCATAGCTTTTCTACAAACTAACCCAAAATCATGAAGTGAATCTTGGGTCACGATCTAAAACTATGGATCTTGGCATGCCATGCAATCTCACAATCACATTTACGTCATACGAGAAAGGCGTTTAAGGGAATAAGTCTCTCATTATTGGTAAGAAATGAAGCGAGACTTGGTTAATCTATCAACAATAACCCAAATAGCATTGATGCCTTGAGAAACCGTAGGAAGACCCGTGAACGAAATCCATAGTAATGTGTTCCCACTTCCATTCCTAATCTCAAGTGGTTGCAATGGACCCTTTGGCACTTGATGCTCGCCTTTACATGTTGACAAGTTAAACATCTCGAGATAAACTACGCGATCTTTCTCCTCATATTGCTCCACCAAAATATATGTTGAAGATCATAATACATTTTGGTACTCCAAGGATGGATTAAAAATGGCGTATTGTGTGCCTCCATCATAATCTTGTACTTCAAATCAGAGTCGTTAGGAACACAAAGTCTAGAGTGGACTCAAGTATTCCTTCTTCATCAATTCTCGCTCGAATAGCTCCTTCTTGTACTTTCTTCTTCATACGCATCGACTCGGGATTGGGGCTTGAGCAACCTTAACTTTTTCTATTAAAGTTGGCTCTGTCGTATACTTGACATCATCGCTTTTCGTTCCGCATATAATCTTCTACTCATCGCGTCGGCTACCACGTTCGCTTTTCGAGGATGGCATGATCGAACATGTCTTTGAAATGAGTCTCCTCTTGAGTTCTTGAAGCTCTTCCCACATTCCTTGCTCCATTCAATTTTGTATCTCTACGAGTCGATTGCGTTAATGGAATAGCGATTCGAGAATATCCTTCAACGAATCTCCGATAATAACCAACTAAGCCTGAAAAGCTACGTCTTTCGATAATCGACTTAGGTTGCTCTCAATGTGACTCATATCCCAATCTTGGATATACGTCACAATGACACCTATCGATTTACTATATCGCACGAATATGGCGTCCCTACGAGAGTGCGGCTTAGGTGAATTCCACAAAGGAAGTCACAAGATAAAGGCTCGGTACCAAATTCTATAGTTGAATTTTAACTCCTCGAAGTTCAATAGGAGCCATTCGATATGAGATTTTAGAAATGAGTTTTGTCTGGGTTCAAAGTCGATACAAAATTTAATATCGAACTTTGGGAGTAAGCCAAGAAATTCTTCAGAAATACGTCGGGAAAAATCAATAACAACAATGGAATATTATTCAAATCGGCGTGTCTTTATTCAAATCCATAACATGGACTAAGAAAACTTGACATCCGTAATAAACGAATGACTTCATGGCTTGATATGAAAATGTTTGACTACAATGGTTTGATTGCTTGAATTGAATAACGGGTTGCTTAGGAATATGAAAACTAACACCTTACAAAAGCAATCAATTTGGCATGATGAGTAGTTAACCTTAAAATCACATCAAAAGCAAATATCTCTATAGAAATAAGGTTAACGGTAATGTGATAGTGCCAACTTGAATCAAGCAAGATTTTTAAATAATGGATGTAATGAAAGTTTCTCCTAATGGAGTCTCCACGAGATAGGTCAAAGTTTAATTTCTCCGTAGTCAAGTTTAAACGTTGAGCGCAAAGTAAGAGAGATAAAAGAATGGGTAGAACCAATATTTAGTAAGGTATATACTTGGCAAGAATTTATAATTAACTAACCCGTGCTAACCGTTCGGGTTCCTCGCATTTTGACCGGTCCACAACAAACGCTCTTCCGGAATCGTTGACTTTGACTTTTACGGGACGATCTTTTGAGTCACCGTCCCCATTGAACTAGGTTTATTTCTTGTAATCTCGAAGCGATATGTCCTTCCTTTCCACAATTATAGCATACCTTGAACTGTTGTGGGCGGACTGGTGATATGTCCCTCTTTTCGCATTTGTAGCATATGATGGGGTGGTCGTTCTCCTCCCTTAAAACTAGTTGCTTCTTGTGGCGGCGTCTTCACACATGGTCGTTGTTGAATCTCCTCTTTTTAAAATCTCCTCCCACTTCGCTTCTTTTATTTTCATGGCCACGATTACCACCAGAGTGGTTACCGCCTTTAATCTGTATTCTTCTTTCTCCGTTGGTTATCGTTATTCGATGATTGCTATCTTGAGTATGATCCTGGTTTATGGTCCCTCGGTTGAACGTATCGTTATCTCGCTCTAACAACTGAGCCTGTTGACAACATCCTGAATAGAGAGAAAATTTATGAGAAATGAGATCTTGGGCGTATGTCGGGTTTCAAACCTCTCGAAACATCCGCGTCATCGTTCCTCATTCTCCACCAAATGAGGTGCAAACTGGATAACTCATGAACTTAAGCCTCGTCTTTGGGACAATCGTATGTTATTACTACTTTAGTCTAATAAACTCCACTTCCTTCATATAGCCTAATACTTTCGGGAAAGTACTTGTCATTGAATTGTTTCTAAAACGTCTCCCATGACATCTTGAGTGCGGTGGATGGATGCGCTTCACGATTCCCACGATGTCTGCCTGCCGCCGCGGAACATAAACATAAAATGAATGGAACTTTCTGTTCCTCCGTGCATCCCAAGACATCGAATATCTTGGTAATTTGTTTGACCCACGTCTCTGCCTTAATCGGATCCGGCTTTCCCCAGAATTCTGGTGGTCCCAACTCTTTGAACTGCTTGGCTGTGATCACCCATGAATTGCTATCATTTCCTCCTGTATTTTGAACACGAGTCTCCTCCGTCGATTTTTTTGCATGAGCTGCAAAAAGCTTCTAAACATCCCTCGTTCATCATCTCGCTTTCAATGGTGTTGTTCACGGGAGGAACATTACCCGGCTGTTGCACGCGTTCTCCTCGTTGGTGAATACAGAGGCATCTCCACGGTCTCATTTACTCCATTATTAATAGTCTCTCGATCGACATTCTCAAATCTTGTCATAAAATAAGGGTTAATTAAGGAAATCAATATATCACATAATATCCCTATATCTTGACCAACTAACAAATAAGCTTAGGTAGGACACCTTTAGCGAAGGATTTACTCATCTCTCCCTCCTAGTTTTATTCCCCGATCTCCGCCAGAGATCATATCCTAAGCTACGATACCAAGCTGTGGCGCCCCAAAATAGGTATACACACACCCATTCTCGAGTGCCAAATACATGGTACAAAAAGCAAACTACAACTTCAATAATACAAATGTCGTGTGAAATACGACAATATATCTTAATGAGTTTAAATATAATATTGTCTTCAGACAATATCCACATGCAAATAAATCCCCATCATAATTATTGATTCATTATTTTACAAAATGGTGAGGACTACTAAACAACTCTCTCTAGAACCTTCATTCCATACCCGAGACTAGTACTACTACATTCTCGCCTCACGAGAAGAAAAATGGAACAACAAGGAAAAGGGTGAGCTCAACTAGCCCGATAAAGAATATTATGACTAAGATAATATACAACAAATTATCGTTAGTCTTCAACGAGGAAAAAATCGATAGAATCTGATAGAACAACAAGTTTCGGATCAATATTACATGCGAAAAATAATAATTCATAGAAGAGTTACGTAGAAATGAAATCTACTATAATCTATGAATTTAACGGTCCATCATCAATATTTTATCCTGTAACATCAATCAATATGCATCTGGAATCAAATATTCATCTTTTGCTACTGAGGCCGAAGATATTCATCGATTAGTCGTATTCATTTAAACACTGTTCATCTTTACTCTGAGCCAAAGATATTAATCAATCGGTCGTGTTCATCTCGACACTGTTCATCTTTTCTGAGGCCAAAGATATTCTTGAAAATCATTCATCTTTTTACTTTCTACGGGCCAAAGATATTCAATAATATCATCATTTAAGGCGAGGATAATGAAAAATATTTTTTAAGAAACGAATCCGATGAAACAAAATGGCAAGGATTAAGGATTAAGGATTAGTACTTGGTTTTATCCACGCCCAAAATACCTCAAAAATAATCATAGTGGTGTAAAATTCAAGAATGATCAAAACATGGATCTGATCGAGTTAGTATCCGAATAGATATTTTGGACAAAAGAAGAAATTTTATTTTTCTATTGAATAGTCTTGGTATCGTGAATAGTCTTGAGTATCGTGAATAGTCTTTAATATCGTGAATAGTAACTCAGACACCAAAAGATAGAAATTCCACAAAAAACATCTTCACGCTTCATGAATAGTACTCGTGAATAGTAACTCGTGAATAGTAACTTCATGAATAGTAACTTCGTGAATAGTAACTCATGAATAGTAACCCATGAATAGTAACCCGAGCATGAAAAAGTTCCAAATTTGATAAAAACTTCGGATCAACATTTCGGCATAATGATATTGAAGAAATAATATCATTACAAAAAAAAAATATCCACTTACCTCGAAAGATCAAGATCTTCAAATTTGAAACAGGATATAGGCTATGACTTGGACTTGCACCGTATAGCAATACTCAAAGTATACTCAAAATACTCACAAGAATAAACTCGATAATATAGAGAGAAAACTTGATTTACGGTGTGATTTTCAATTCTAACCTAAGCACCTATTTATAGAAATTGCTTAGAACACCAAAGCGAAAAAATTTAATAAATTAATAATATAATTATATTATTTTCTACACATGTCTAGAATCTGATTTCAGCCATCAAACACATGCCACCTTCTAGAAAAAATAAGAAAAAACGTTTTTCTAATTTTAAATATTTTAAACTTCAAAAATCAATTATTTGAACTTTGGAACTTCAATAATTCATAATAAATAGCCCTTTCATCAGAAAATTCGAATCTCGCGAGTTTTTATAGGAAATTCAATTCTCTACAACTTTGCAGAAGAAAGTTTTCCAAATTCCAAATAGAAATTGACCGAAAATCCACAAGCGGGCGATTTTACATTATAATCAAATTTCGATCGATAAATGGGGTCCAACGACATGTTTAACATGTTTTAAACATTTATTACAACAAAAATACTCTTCCTCCTCGTATACTCATATATCCCACATTTGTTGTAAAAATATCACCGTTAATATATTATTAAAATAATATATTTAAATGAATTATTTTATCGAGAAAAAGATAAAATATTAATTTTCAACAATTGTCATTTAAAAATTTTCTCCATCTATATCCACATAAAATCAATATTTTCTCATCATATAAATCAATAATTAATTATTCACAAATAATATTACGAGAATCACAATATTGACAACCAGGCAGTTCCCAGGAAAGAGGGGGCTTTGCAATAAGGATCTCTCCTTACTGGCGCGCAATTAGGTGACCAAACCTCTCCTTAGACGAGAACTTTCTAGACATTGCCAATAATGTTATCTAATAATATTATTCGGATAATATGAATTATTGCTTCGATAATGAAAAATCTTTGTGTAATGACAATTATTGAAACAACAATGATATAAAATATCAACGCAATGAATTATTAACTCAATAAAATCTTTGAGCGATAATTCTTTGTAACCATTATTGAGTAGTGCCTTCTTACGTAAGAATCAATAATTGGTGCAATACTGTCAGTATAACTTCTTGTTCAACAGCGCGTATTAGTGTGTTTTAACCACGGGGTATTCAAACGATATAATTGATAACAACTTCTGTAGCAATTTATTTATAAATAACTTATATTTGTCGTTTCTTCATCCAATCACTTTCCGTTATGGGGCCACACATGGCATTTTGTAGTTAATACGAATATTCACGACGCATCTGAATATTCCACGACCAAACGAATATTCCCAAGCGATAATGAATATTTTATAACCACTTGCTTAATTTGAAATATTTGCATATTTAACCCTTAACTATCCACATTAATCAAATCAACCCTTACTATTTCAAAATAATAAATAAAGGAAATTCCTTTTTATTTAAAAATTTGGGTCTTACAAAGTGGAGTTTATTAGACCGAGCGAAATAACATGGCGGTGTCCCAATCGAGGCGAAGTTCGCGGAGTTATCGAGTTTCACACCTCATTTGGTGGAGAATGAGGAACGTATGACGCGGATGTTTCGAGAGGTTTGAAACCCGATACGTCGATATCTCATTTCTCATAAATTTTCTCTCTATTCGAGATGTTGTCAATGAGGCTCATTGTTAGAGCGAGATAACGAAATACGTTCAACCGAGGGGACCATAACCGAGGATCATCTACCAAGATATAATCATCGTAATATACGATAACCAAATGGAGAAAGAAGAATACGAGACAAAGGCGGTAACCACTCTCGTGGTAATCGTGGCCATGAAAATAGAAGCGAGTCGGGAGGAGATTATAAAAAGAGTAGATTCAACAACGACCATGTGAAGGCGTCGGCGCCGATAGAACTAGTTCGAGGAGGAGAAAGACCACCCCATCGTATATTACAAATCTTGGAAAGAGGACATATCATTAAACCCCACCACAACAGTTTAAGGTATGCTATAATTGTGGAAAGGAAGGACATATCGCCGAGATTTATGCAGTAGAAAGCTTAGTTCAATGAGGGACGGTGATTCAAAAGATTGTCCCGAAAAAATCAAAGTCAACGATTCTGGAAGAAGCGTTTGTCGTGGCCGGTCAAAATGCGAGGAACCCGACGAAGTTAGCACGGGTTAGTTAATTATAAATTCTTGCAAAGTTTATACCTTACTAGATCTGGGTTCTACCCATTCTTTTATCTCTCTTGCTTTGCGCTCAACGTTTGAACTTGACTACGGAGAAATTAGACTTTGACCTATTTATGGAGAATCTAGTTAGGAGAAATTTTCATTACATCTGTTGTTTAGAAATCTTGTTTGATTCAGTTGGCACTATCACATTACACATTAACCTTATTTCTATAGAGATATTTGCTTTTGATGTGATTTTAAGGTTAACTACTCATCATGCCAAAATTGATTGCTTTACGTAAGGTTGTTAGTTTTCATATTCCTAAGCAACTTTGTTATTCAATTCGAACAATCAAACCATTGAAGTCAAACATTTTCATATCAAGCCATGAAGTCATTCGTTTATTACGGATGTCAAGTTTTCTTAGTCCATGTTATGGATTTGAATAAAGACACGTCAGATTTGAATAATATTCTTGTTGTTATTGATTTTTCCTGACATATTTTCTGAAGAATTTCTTGGCTTACTCCCAAAACCTGATATTAAATATTGTATCGACTTTGAACCCCTGGTACAAAACTCATTTCTAAAATCTCATATCGAATGGCTCTATTGAACTTCGTGAGTTAAAATTCAACTATAGAATTTGGTACACGAGCCTTTATCTGGTGACTTCTTTTGTGGAATGCACCGCGGACTCTCAGTAGGGGACACCATATTCGATGCGATAGTAAAGCGATAGGTGTCATTGTAACGTCTTATCCAAGGTTGGGATATGAGTCACGATTGAGAACAACCTAAGTCGGTAATCGAAATCGTAGCTTTCTAGGCTTAGTTGGTTATTATCGGAGATTCGTTAAAGGATATTCTCGAATCGCTATTCCATTAACGCAAATTGACTTGTAGAGATACAAAATTCGAATGGAGCAAGGAATGTGGGAAGAGCTTGAAGAACTCGAGAGGAGACTCATTTCAAAGACATGTTACGACCATGCCATCCTCGCAAAGCGAACGTGGTAGGTGACGTGTTGAGTAGAAGATTGTATACAAGTACGATACGATATTGTCAAAGACTCATTTCAGATAATTTACAAATAATAGAGATGGAGATGAAAACTCTAGGTACCCACGTGATGATATATGAGTATAATCGACTTTAATCGATAAAGTTAAAGTTGTTGAAGCTACACAATCGGAGTTGATGAATTTGAAGAAGGAGGTGCAAGAAGTTGTTATTTCAAAAGCGAGAATCGGTGAGGTGAGAAAGCTCAAACCTTCGATTTATTAATCCATTTGAAATTCTCGATCGAATAGGAATTGTGGCCTATAGACTCGTTTTACCGCCAAGTATGACGGCGTGTTCATAACGCTTTTCACGTGTCGATGTTACGTAAATATGTGGATGACCCGAACCACGTCATTAAGTTAGAACCGAGACGAGATAGTTTGAAGACTTAACATACTGAAGCGGTACTGTCAAGATCTTGGATAGGAAAGAACATGTCCTATGTACTGAGGTTATACCACAAGTTAAAGTTTTGTGGAGAAACCATGCTTTATTGAGGAAAGGACACGAGAGTTGGAAACGGAAATGAAAGCGAGGTATTCTCATCTTTTGAAACACACGTACGTCACGTCCAATTTCGAGGACGAAAATTTCATAAGGAGGGAGGTTGTAAGACCCCAAATTATTAATAAATGAAATTTATTTTCCTCTATTTATTATTTTGAAATAGTAAGGGTTGATTTGATTAATGTGGATAGTTATGGGTAAAATACATAAATATTTGAATAAGCAAGTGGTTATAAAATATTCATTATTAATCGGGGAATATTCGTTTGGTGCGTGGAATATTCGTCTTGTCGGAAAATATTAAATGCTTACGGCCTTGATCTTTTTGTGGGCCCATAACGGAAAGCGATTGGATGAAGAAAATGACAAATATAAGTTGTTTATAAATAACAGGCGTAGTTATTACAGAATTATCTTTGTTGGAATACCCGGTGGTTAAAACACACTAATACGCCGTTGTTGAATAGTAGCACTGCGGTATTGCACTAATTATTGATTCTTACGTGAAGAAGGCACTACTCAATAATTATTACAAAGAATTCTTTCTCATTTATTTTATTGATTTAATAATTGTTTGCGTTGATATTTTATATTCTTTGTTTTTGAATAATTGTCATTACACAATTATTTTTTCATTATCGAAGCAATAATTCATATTATCTAAATAATATTATTAGATAACATTATTGGCAATGTCTAGAAAGTTACATCTAAGAAGAGGTTTGGTCACCTAATTGCTACTTGGCAGATGAAGAAATTCTTATTGGAAAGCCCCTCTTCACAGGAACCGTCCGTCATCGATATTGTAATTACAATAATATTATTTGTGAATAATTAATTATTGATTCATATGATGAGGAAAATATTGATTTTATGTGGATATAGATGGAGAAAATTTTAAAATGACCATTGTTAAAAATTAATATTTTATCTTTTTCGATAAAATAATTCATTTAAATATATTATTTTAATAATATATTAATTGGTGATATTTTTACAATGAATGTGGGATATATGAGTATATGAGGAGGAAGAGTATTTTTGTTGCATTAAATGATTAACACATGTTTTGTGTGTCGGTGGACCCCATTTCTTGACTGAAATTTGATTATAGCCTGTAAAATCGCCCGTTTGTGGATTTCGGTCAATTTCTGTTTGGAATTTGGAAAAACTTTCTTCTGCAAAGTTGTATAGAATTGAATTTCCTATAAAAACACGCGAGATTCGAATTTTCTGATAAAAGGACTATTTATTATAAATTATTGAAGTTCCGAAGCTCCGAAATAATTGATTTTTGGAAGTTTTAAATATTTATATTCACAAAAACGTTTTTTGTGTTTGGTGGGCATCTTTAACACATGTCATGTTGCTGAATTCAGATGCTTGATGCGTAGGAGGATGTAGAAAAAAATTATAATATTAATTTATTAAATTTTCTACTTTGGTGTTCTAAGCAATTTCCTATAAATAGGGTCTTTAGGTTAGAATTGAAAATCACATCGAAATGAAGTTTTCTCTCTATATATTATCGGCGTATTCTTGTGAGTATTTTGAGTATACTTTGAGTATTGCTATACGGTACAAGTTCAGTTCAAGTCACCTATATCCTGTGTTTCAACTAGAAATCTTGTCTTTCGAGGTAAGGGATGTTATTTTCTTCTCAAATGATATT